>JAYKQN010000009.1:1480000-2080000 GCA_036785175.1 Eupleurogrammus muticus | reverse complement strand
CACACATCACTCACATTACTTTACGTGCTGTCACTCGTCTCCTGTTGAGCTGTGTTCTCCGGCAACAAGCGATTCTACAGTGAAAAGTAATTATAATAATAATTCAGCGGCACACAACATAAGCGACTCGGTTCGGCACTTGTGCAGGTTTATTGATTTGCTGAAAAAGCAGCTCCTTTCTCTACAAAAAGCTTCTTATTAGTGCAGTTTGTTGGCCGGTGAACAACTATTGATGCAGAGCAGCAGGCGGAGTGTTGGGCTGCCGGCCCAGATGCTGCCTGATGGATCCTGCAGACAAACTCATCTGAACACTTTCATTTGTCTCTTTTCTATTGCCTCCTTTTGTGTTTTGTCAGCGTGTTACCCAGCGTCTTTTATAACATGAGATTTATATTGAAAAACAATGTCCAAGGAAGTTCTGGAAACACACGCTGGTTGGTTTGTCCTCTCGTCAGCAGAAGATGAATTTTAAACATTCAAGCACACACACACACACACACACACATACATATATATGCTAAAAAATAATAATAATATTTTAAAAACGACAAACACCATGACATTCACATCCCAATCCATCCTAGAATATATGCTTTCTAAAATAGATGCTTTCACTCATTCATTATCATGTACCACGATGTAAAAAAAAATCTATTCCCTTCTTTATATTTTGTCAGTGTGATACCCAGCATCTTTTCTAACATTAGATTTATATTGAAAACAATGTTCAATGAATAAACATCCAAGACCTACAATGTTAAAAATGAAGAAATGTCAATCTCTACCTGCAAATTTCTAAAATAAAGCCATTCATGTCTTGAGTACCCAGTGTCTCTCCCTCTTTTTGTCACTTCCAAATCACTCAAGCTCCAACCTCGTGTGAGTCGTCCTTGTGAGATATTACGTAACCCCCGATCTGTGGCTCCTGTATCTGTCGAAGGGTCCTGAAACAAACTTTGTGTGATTTGCTTTACTGATTGAATCAGACATCCCAGAGGAAGCTCCCCCGGCCCTCAGTGGATCATTGTCTCCGGCAGCTTCCTCCCTCCTCCGCTGCAGTAATATCTGAAGGTACGGCAGTCATATGAGTCGCCCTGCTTGAACGTGCAACCACTTAACTCACCCGTTTTTTTTCCCCCCGTTCCCACTCCACTCCAATAGAAGTCATGGGACAGGGCTGATGGAGATATTGCGGGTGATTGGGAATGGCACGTCTGTCTGGGTGTGTGAGTGTGCATGTTATCTCTGTATCGTTTGCCATGTGCAGACCTGCTGCTGATTCCTTTTAGCGCGTCATCCCTGAAAGCCCCGTACCTGCAGGAATGTGTCATATGTCTGAGGTAAAGTGTCCTTTTCTACGTCGTGTAAGCGCGGCCTACACCCAATTATCGTTTTTTTTTTTAGAGGAATTCAGATCATGCTTGGCAGCCAGATGTGGGCATGTGAACATCATGAGATACTGATCTACTGATGCTGATCAGCAGCCTGCAGTGCTGCCGAGGAGATGCCTCCATTTTTTTTTTTTGCCTAATCATGATGAGTTTAAACTCTCAGCATATACAGTAAGCATGTATAACAGTACACCATTGTCTTTCATTCCCACACAGAAACATCATGGAATTACTGCAGTAGGGTTGGGGAATATCAGATTATTGGTGTCATGATTCAGATTCTCAGCTGAATAAGTGAGACCACTATATGTCGGCACTACTGTATGAGGAAAAAAAAAAGTTCCATTCTAAGTCCACTGCAATGTGATATAAAACATCAGGCAAGCTAACTGGTCTCGATAAAGTCGCTAAAACCTCGTTTTCCATTTAAAATAATGTTAGTGTAGAGGTGGTGATTCTGCTTCTGTGGGTGCTGTACATTGCCTCTTTGCTCCCTGTTGGCACCTAAATCCTATCAGACTCAAACATGCAGTAGCTTTGAAGCAGTTCCTTATTCTCTCCTGAATAATCCTTAGCTGATGTGGTGTTATCTCCCAGATGTACATCAGTGGCTTTGGATAAAAGGCGCCTGCTAAATGAAACTGCAAATCGAAGATTCTCCCTGTCCGTCTTTTCATACTCGCCAACAATCCAAAGGTTGCCGGAGCAACAGCGTACATATTTTGGTCAGATGATGGTCTGTAGGGAGATTGAAGGAGGCCTCATCAAAGTGGAGGAGGTCCACCACACTACTTCTCTCCCACCTACAATGCCGTCCTTTCATTCCGTCCCAGGAGAACAACCAATCGCATTTGGCCTCATGTGACAACTCCGACACTTGGCCTAAGGTGACTCCAGAGACTGCACAACGACACCGGGTGGGATCCGGATAACCATCCCAAAGAGTAAATGCCCGGGTCTCCAAACCAGTCAATCACACCTGAAGATGCTCTGAGGGTCCAATAAAGTATTGTGGCACAAAGGTCATTCTGTCAATATATTGGTATCTATAATAAATTATGATATTATTACCTAGAGGGCCCAATTGATTCATTGATCTTAATGGGTCCACTTTTCACTCCACTACCACACTCATGACCCCGTCTTCAAGCATCTACTCACCCTCCATTCAAATCTTTGGAAGCATCCTACAGTGTTCAGCCTGTATATGGACAAGGAAAATGAATGTGTCAGAAGTTGGTGCGTAAGGGAGGAAGAATTGGAAAAAATTTTAAAAAAGTGGTTCTACTAACATACTAACAAGCTAACAGCTTTTCTGCTATAATGTTAGCACCCAGAAAATCAAAATACCGCTCAGGCGACAAAGGTGTTAGCGAACCGTCGCTCATTTACACGTCCAGCAGATACAGAACAACGTTCCTTTAGAGTCGTACTTCTGCTTCCTCTGATAAGTGTATTTTTAGCTGTGTTACTTATTCCTGAGGGGAACACCTGACTCTTTAGCTGTTAGACGCACTGACGTTCACCGGCTAGCTGCTACTGTCTGTCTGCAAGTTCCGGGTCATAAAAACAAAATGGCTGAATGGAAAATGAATTTGTGAAATCCAATGGGACGTGGATGAAATGGTAAAGTCAGTGTATTTCCAGTATGAACCAGTGGTGTAGTCGGTGCGATATACTGACTTCTAGGGATCAATACTTGGATCGATTCTTGGTACCACCACTAATTAGCTGCTTCACAAGCCTGTAACCTTGGGTCTTTACTAAACTTTAACCTTTACCCTGAACAGGAGAGAATAGAATTATGTATGGTGAGTCTTTGTTGTAATTATTGCTTTATTGTGAGTCCCCCTCCTCTACAACTATAGCCTCACGTTCTCCAGTGTCACTAAATGGAAGGAAAGGAAATAAAAACACAAACCGTCAAAGGTTAATGCTCAGGCAGACAGTATTAGTTTGGTGTCTTAATGCCATTAAGTCTAATGACATTATTTGCACAGAACTAAAAGCTTCCTGGCTAGCCAATGGTACCTATGTCTGCTAATAATCAGGTTAAGCCATCAAATGATTGTCACAACGTTACGAGCAAACGAAACAAAACGTGACTCCTCTTGCATCCATTTTTGGAAACGAGTGCAGTGCCCAACGGAATTATTTATTCCTATGAAAAGTCGAAGCTTAAATAGAATTTTCATGTATGGCCAAATGAGGGAGTGATGGCCATAGCCTTAATAAACAAGAGACATGCAAATACAGTAATAGTAATACAGTAAGTAGTCTTTTTCTTGTATAATGTATTGACCTAAATAAATGAGTTGAGGATTCAGATTCTGTTCTGTTAGGTGATAGTGCTGGGATTTCCTGAGGTTCTCTGAATGCTTTTTTGACTAGTACTGCAGCCCACACTAGTTAACATGAAGATTAAGGTAGTAGCTGAACCGGCTAACGTCTCAGTGTGTGGTTTTTGAGAGACATTACCTATATTTTCTGCACAAAGAAACTAGACTACTACTAGCTTTGAGTTGTAAGGAAAGTGCTGAGAAGGAGGAACACCCTGGTATGGTAAAGTACTGCTGCAGGACAGTCCTGAGATACATACATACACCTGATTCTACTAATGTAGGTCCTTAGCAAGGATCTAGTGGTTAATTATAGAATCAGGTGTGTTACTGTTTGGTTGGAACAAAAACCTGCAACCACAGTGGCCCTCCAGGACCTGGGTTGGTGACCCCTGGTCTATAGAATTTTAACTTTTCATTATAATATTTAATGCATATCTATCAAAACAAAATCATGCAACAAAGTGGCATGCATAAGGAATATACAAAATCTGAGGTTGATCTGACAAACAGATTTGACTGTTTTATATAGGGGTTTTACACCAGTAGTTTGATTATTTGGTCTGCACCAGTCAATAGAGTCTGGACTGTGTAGCATATAGACTCCAACCTGCAGACAAACCTAAATTGGTAAAATTGACGTTTTAATCACTGTTTATCTTCAAACAAACAGGTAATTAAATAATTAGAGTCCCTCTCCTATGATGCATCTCAAATAGATCACCACACTAGTGCATTGAAAACTGATGCTTTTACACCAACAAAAACCCACATTGGGTCAAGTGAACCGTTTGCTGTGCACCAACTAACTTTTGTGGATTATTTCCAGCAGCAGTTGTAGCCTGCCGTTCCTTATAGTAGATTTACACTCATCAAACCTCCTGCCCAGCTCGCTGCATTAAACTCAGCATGCAGTAGGTTCAGTTTTTGATATCTCGGGGAACTCGTTGCGTGTATCTCGTACTTCTGAAGGGCTCCTGTAGTTTCAAGAGAGAATTCCGCTGTAAATGTTTTCAAAATAGAGAACTGAGTGGAAATTGATCCTGTCGAGTTACTGTCCGGGTGCCAGGACGCACGTGAGCAAAGCATGGGTATGTCCGTAATGACTGACAGCGCCACTGTCACACGTGAACCTCACATAAACCCAGTACTCAGAAAGTGGTTAAAGTTTAACTGGTGTTTTTCTAAGGGATTTCACTGACTTGTGTACGAGAAGAGACGGCTTCTTTTCCCCTCACAGTAAAACACTGCAGTGTTCTTCACTTCTACATGCATGCATGGAGAGAAGTCTTGGCCACATTAACACCCAATTGATTAATGGTAAGACCTTAAATCAGTTGATGGAAAATTCTTTTCATCAACAAAGGGAAAAAAAAGGTTCAGTGGCCCAGAAGGTCAAACAATGGTTGATCATTGATGTTGTGTTGACGTACCACATGTTCCAGTTAAAAGCTTCTGAAGGAGTAATGGTGTAGAAAGTTCTTATGCTTTCTTCTTCCTCGGCATCAACCACACAGGTCATCAGTTCATATCAAGAAGAGGAACATTAGTGTGAAATTTAGTGTCACACCAGAAAAGTGACATTGTGATTCTTTGAGGTGAATACTGAAACTACAGAGTTATGATGGAACGCTAACTGTTAAATTATTCAAGCATTTATGCATGCATGAAGTTAAAATCTCTCTTCCCAGGATACTGGGTGTGTCTTGACACAGACGCCTCCTGACATAGTGACTGTGACGCACATAACATGCCAGAAAAATAACTACACAGTGAGGGATTCCCCAAAATCAATTTCCTTTATAAGGGAGCACCCTAATATGGTCTCCACACAGCTACACATTCACTGCCGCTCCCTAATATAGAGGCGACGCACACACACACACACACACACACACACACACACACTCAGCTGTGTTTACAACACACGTAGCTGGTCCAGATGTGCAGTAGCTGCTGGATTCTCGCGTGAATTTGTGTTTTAAATTGGTTTTTGCATTTCAGCAATGTAAAGAATAAAAGTGGACAAAATACTCAGATCTAGAAAAAAAGTGGAAATGCCATTGACTAAAAGATACACCTGAAAGTCCTGAACTGAAAGTGCTACGTTTCAGTTATCAGCAAAATTATAAAAGTACATGTACTCATTACGCAGACTTTGTTATAATATTATAGTATATTATACTACTGTATTAATCAATCCCTATGAGAACATCTTCCTTTTTTATTTATGAATGTGGCGCCAATTTGAGATACTCAAGTGTTAATAAGTAGTACTACATCATAATATTTGGCACCTTCCACACAAAGGTTATAGCAATTAGAAAAAAAAAGGAGAAAGAGTGACAATTTTAAAAAATATATATAATTGAACTTCTTTCTGGTTTTCTTAATTTAAAGTATAATTGAAAGTGCATTGATCTGTAGTTACATTGCACTTTCAGTGTTGTTTCAATATCCACATTAACTGAAATACAATTGTGCTGATCCATCGTTAATAAATCAATACTGTTTCACTATTAACTGAGTGTGCAAACTGATGTCGAATCAATTTCGAAATCTACACGTCTGCTACCTGGGAAATTACCGATTATAAATTTTATGCAAAATATAAAAATCTCAACGGAAAAGTAACTGTAGCTGTCAGATAGCTGCAATGCAATAGAAAGTCCATGATGGATTTTACCAAATGGAGCAAATCACATATATATTAAGGCTCAAAATATCTATTGGAGTGTGTTGGAGCTTTCATTCCATCATTCCAATTCTCAACACAAAAGACTGTATTTTATTACAGTAAGTTCACATGGTCAATCAATGTATTGTAAATCTGGCTGCACACAGGTATTTCAGTATCACGCCGATTTCCATTTTTTTTTTATGTTATACAAAACATGCTTTGGCCCTTCAGCGGTGATCCTGTTTGTCCTCGTGGCCGACCGACAGCCCCAAAAAGACTGTTTGCTCTCAAAGTTCAGACTAACATTTTATTTGACTATTTCCAGACAGACCTGCACAGAAGACACCAAGACAGCCAAGACAAACACCGGGGCAAGCAGACCAAAAATCCCAAAATACACGTCCCCTCACAAACTCATGCACCCACAGGGTTCATGTCCCACGAAAAAAAAAAAGAAACAGGTTTTCTGCCAGAACTAAAGCTTTTGTTTTTCAGCTTGCCTTGGTTCATACAGTCCAGTTTCAAGGGCTCGCCAGGTCACGTGGAGCAGCCGCCGTGCGAGACGGATTTTCGGTCACCTGAGCTGCCTCCCGCTCACTACGCCGAGCGTGATGGAACGGCTAACTCTCTTTAGGTTGAGAGACACGAGAAACCGTTTTTAAAGATCTCCCTATAAGATCACGGCTGTGATAGAGAGCCCAGGTTATGTAAAGTGGTAATAAGCACCCACACGGAGGGAATCACGCTTTAACTACCTTAGCATGTATTAAAGTCATAGCTACAGTGGAGGGTTTTCGTTAGCATGCAGAGGACATTGGCTCGACTGGCTCATCATTAACTCATAATTGCATGCTATTCGCGGATCATAAGGTTGTCTCTGGATTGAACCAAGCAGCATTTTGATAACAATTTAAACGTTTATAATACAGATTTGCAGTATTACTCATAGTTATAGTTCATTCAAGGTAAAGAGAGGTGGAATTTTTCAGGGCTTAGATTTTATAATAGAAATTGCATGGGTGCATTAAGGTGATGTGACGTGACCTAGGATGGTGTGACAGTGTTACTGCAGCTTTTACATGAACAAAGAACCAGGCTGTGCCAAGTCTGGCTGGTTGACCCCAGCAGACACCCTCTGGTGCCTTTTTTTGCCTTTCAGTAACGTGATTAGTCTACATGAGAAACAGTGGCACATGACCTAGCCTGGTTAAATTGCTTCCGTAATTATGAAATTAAGTGGCGTATGGATTTTATTCTGCGGCCCAAATTGGAAAACCTCATTTTCAGTGTACACAGAGTCTCAAGTCTCAGGTCTCAGCTCACCTCCCTGCCTCGTTTTCTCTTACGCAAACACACGCTTACAGTCGCCCACAGTGAATACATAGAGGACCTCTATGAAATATGTGGGTTACGTATACTAAAATGGACTGAGGTCAAGTCAGTCAGCGATTGTGGCTTGCACCTTTCCCCCCTTTCTCTGAGTGTCTACATTTATTATTAGTGTCGCATAAGCTCAGGGGCTATTTACAGGATGCAAAAATGGGTTCTTTCTTTTAACTATGCTTTAAATCCTGCACCGTGATAACAGTGGTGCACAGCCCTGTGTATCACCTACACCACTTTACGCGTGTAAAGGTGACCTTTTTCTGTGAAAGGGCCATGTGTGGCGTGGCCAACACTAGCTGCTAGTATGTGCTCCTGGGGGAACTCACAGCATTACTCAGGGCACAATGATGGAGCATAGATTGGCTCAGCAGGAATGCTGGAATTCAACTGGGACATAGCCTACAGGAATGTATACTGCGTCAGTGGGAACTGGTGACTATGGAAAACAACACATAAAGAGTGAAAACCCATCTTTAGCTTTCAGTTTACAGGTTTTTCAATATATTTTCATTAGATGATTTTCTGCCACTATATTGTTGCACCCCCTTTTAAAGGTTTAACATGGCTTTTCTGATAATCCTGCAACAAAATCAACATCTATCGTGTAACCAGAAGAAAAAGATGTTTTTGCTGTAAAACAAGAGCCCGGATAGCTCAGTCGGTAGAGCATCAGACTTTTAATCTGAGGGTCCAGGGTTCAAGTCCCTGTTCGGGCGTTGCTATTTTCACAGTCTTTGCTCCACCGTTAGCATTTGTTCCTGCAGGAAATCGGAGCAGACTTTAGTGAAGTGGCATCACTTGTTCTTGGCGGGAATAGGCCATTTCCTGTATGATTCACAATGCAGGTATGCTCCACAACTACACAACTATGATTGTGCCTGACTGCTGCAACACACATCGTGTTCTGGTTGAGTCCTTTTGTAGTGTGAAGCTACCAAAGTAGAAACTAGTCGTGGTTCTGTAACTCATCGATGTTTTGAATCGGTCAAACCCAATCAGCAGATCTTTGTCCTACAAAGTAAAAGCAGTAGTGCCCTTTATTCTTTGGACCTTAAAGGTATTATATGCTACTAACCCGAAAGAGGATTCTCTCAAACTGCTAACTCAATATTATTGTGTATTTAAACAGTTTGTCTTGTATTTTTTTGTCTTTCTACTAATATTCATGTATTTGTATTATATATTTTGTATTTGTGTAGCTTATTTTTTACTTGATTATGTAACTAACAACTACCTATTTTTCATGCACTGATTATTTTAAGACTTTGCTTCTGTATCATGTCTTCTTTAAGACTAGTGAAAAATACACAATATGTTTAGTATATAATAATAATGTAATATATATTATAAAGTTGTACATGGTGGGGACGCAATGTAAATCATTAAAGTTTGTTTTCTCAAAATCATTTGTTTTTTCCCTCTGAGCCAGTAAATTCCACCTCATCTACACACACCAAACCAGTTGTATTCCTAACTACACAAGAATTAATTGTACTTAAATAATATGTGATATTTGCAATGATAAAAAGAGAAATTCTAAATTCCTTAGACTCTGATAATAACTGGAGAATAAAAAAATAATAATAATTTTACATTTTGTTTTGATCACTCCTTTGCATATTTAAACATGCAATTTCAGAAAATAATAGAAAAAAGAAAACGATTGTTTTAATGTAAGAAAAAAATGATAATGTTCCATGTTGATATCTATAGGTGAAATGTTTAATTGTTTTTATCTGTAGTGTCTCACCTTAATTTAATTACCTGTATTGCTTTATTTCACTGTTTAATGGGAAAAAAAGCAGGGCATTGAAAAGGGGTAAAAGGCGGTGTCACGTGAAGGAGTAGTGAGGGGGCGGGTCTACGGGAGCCGCGTCAGCCAATCAGCGCCTCTGTTTTGCGGCTTCCCATTCGCCGATAAACATTGGGAGCTGAGCCGCTGCGTCTCAGTGAGCGACGCGGAGCCGCCGTGACGTGAAAGAGGCCGAGACGCGTCCACGCGTTCGCTGTTAGTGCGGCGACACCGGAATTACTCTGAAATATCAGGGAGAAAAAGAGACACGCACGCCGAATCGAGAGACGCGTCCCCCCGCTGCCCGAAGGAGGAGACGCGAACCCGCCGCTCTGACATCGCCCTTTACGGCTGGAGGGAAAACCCGTTAGCCGTTAGCAAGCTAGCTTACGTACCCTCGTCTTTTTTTTTTTTTTGCTCCAGCTGACCTCCACCACAACACAGCCGTGCTGAGTATCATTCGCCAGCCTAGGTTGGGGTCACCCCCCTCCCGCCACACGCGTGTTTTCTCCCCGTTTGCCCCGTGGACGGTTCTGGTCGAATATGATCCACAATGAGTCAAAGAGATACTTTAGTTCATCTGTTTGCTGGAGGGTGAGTAAGTCCTACATGCTAGCTCCACGCGCACGGCTAACTATCGTCCACTGCTACACGTGATTAGTGTACTGTGTACTGGGGGGTATCGGTGTGCTCGTGATGTGGGTTATTGATCAGTGGCAGGGTGTTCATTCGAAGCTCGGATGTCGGCAACGCATCTCGTACCACGCGTGTGCGCCCGTGGGAGGAGACGAGCTCAATGTCAACTAGTCGCAATGACATTTCGGCGTTTGAATGGAAGTGAGAAGCGTGCTCTGCAGAGATCGGTGACTCCTCGAACTAGTGAACTGATTAAATGTTAAAATGCAGCCTGTTGGACGTATGTGCAGAAAGGTGTCGACATGTGCATTGATTATAAAAAAAAAATATATAGTTTTTTGCCTCACACAGGGCGCGAAATGTACTTTTGCTTCATAGCTTTCTGCTACTGCAAACTTAGCGTGTCATGTAAGTCGCAATCAATATTATAGTATCGCTCAATAGACTGCCATTGTTTTCTTTTTGCCTGGAGAGTGACGTCCACCAGTCTCTAAATGGCGCTAATTTGCATTAAATGAACCTTAGTATAGTATTTGATATGTTTGTAGGTTTTATGCGTACCTGCCCAGGGATTGCAGATGGAAAGTAGCTGATATCTAAATATGGCAAAAACCATCTCCTCCCTATCTGACATTAATGTCATTGTACATTTTTTTAACAAGGGAGGGTGCGGTATTGTATTTGTCATTCTATATATAATAAATGCTGCTTGTTGTGCAGCTGTTTGCACAACCAACCTGTGAGCACAAGCCCCTTGCAACAGGGGTGTAATGTTGGTGGATCAAAACAGATGCAGGGGAGCTTGCTAAAGCCCACCAGCTTACCTAGGAAACAATGTTTGGGCACCACACACACGTCTGATGCAACACCTTTTGCACTGAAGTGCCGTTTAGTCTTTGACGTCCTGCTACTATTTCAAAAAGCACAGTGATAAAGATTTTGAACACTAAAAAAAAGTTCAGGAAACAAATAAAACAGACCTGTCCAGGAAACAACTCTCTTGTTCTTTGCTTAGAGAAATGTTTATTTTACTGGAAGGCTGCAAATGTGCAAGGTATTTTGATGAACAATAGTGGTAAAACATACATTCTTTTAGTTCAAGTGGCCAAACCTGTTACATGTTCCCTTATTTTCCATATGACCTATAATAACACTAAAAACAGGGCCAAGGTGAGATGAAATCATACTCTCTGCCTTTCCTGTGACAATTTCCTGTTTTCTTTTCTCCCTGTTGCTGCCTGACACACATCACCAGATTACCTCTGCCAAAACCCTTGTTGATAACTCACCTATCTCAGTGTTGGTGCTGAGGGAACATGAACCCTACTAAAGATAACCGTCGTCACTCCTGCTTTAGATCCTCCGATCCAGTCTGGCCTTGTACGATCCTGTCAGATAATACTGCACATAGATAATACTTTTTATTTGTGTTTGTGACCCGAGCGGGCGACCGGCCGTCCTGGCATTCCTGATCTGGTCATAAACAGATGATTTATTATAACATATCACAGCTGGCCGAGGTTGGGTTTTAACTATAGGGCAGTAAAATGAGAAACGATGTGGTGTGGCGCTGAACAGATGCTCGCTGTTATTCCCCCAAGAAACACAAAGCATTCCTGACTGGCCCTCTGTTCCCACACTGTGGTATTTTATTTTTTTTAATCCACATGCCAGGAATCTTTAGGATTCCGCCTGCCACATTATTGTCTAAATTATTTGTGTGAGGCAAATTATTGATTTTCACACCTATGCCCATTGTCTTTGCCACCTCGCCTTGACCTCTTGTTTCTTTCTTTCTTTCCTCCTGCCAGATGTGGGGGCACGGTCGGAGCCATACTGACTTGTCCGCTGGAAGTAGTGAAGACGCGTCTGCAGTCGTCCTCCATCACCCTCTATGTGTCTGAGGTCCAACTCAGTACCGTCAATGGGGCCAGCGTGGCCCGCATGTCCCCGCCAGGGCCCCTACATTGCCTCAAGTGAGTCCCCAACGGTCAAACCTGTACTACAGAAACCCTACGTTTGCAGTTACTGTTTTATTGCCTTATTTTATCTCGGGATCATAAATTAATTATTTTGTTTTTCTCAAGATAACGTTTATTTTCCCCCCTTTTTTTTTTGCTTAATCAACTGGGGTCAAGCTGATGACCTAGGTCACAAAATAAAACGCTTACCTGTCTGTGAAAAACGTGATCCCACATAAGAAAATCCTTTATAAAACTTAAAATACTAATAAAAAACCTACACAATTCTGTTACTACTATATTAAGGCTATTTTTCTTAATCTGTTTTTTTAATATTGTTTCACTACCCAGAACATGAAAACTAGTTGTAATGCAGAAACAAGCAAGTTAATCATTATATCGGAGTGTAAATGACCCCAATACAGCGTGTGTGAAGCGGGTTCAGCGTCATTGGCTTGACTGCAGTTGATAAATTAAACCGTTATCAAGGGAAAACAAGCTTTGTAATCTCAAGATAACGGCGTTAGAATAATATTTGCAGCATGTCTGCTTGAGTGATGCAAACTACCTTGTGTTGCATAGTATATATTGTTTTGTAGACATAGTCCATAAATCAATGGAGCTGTTTATAGCTCAGGGTTCCTCCTCTCTGATCTCTGGAGCGCGTTTGGCTGCCGAGTCATAGTTTCTTCCTCGGCAGGCACCATGTTGCTGCTGCTGTTTGGTCTGGCTGCTCTGGCCCCTTGGCAAAGCTCACAACTCTCTGAAACTCAACTCCTCAACCTCACCCTTCGGGGGTAAACCGCACAATCAGTCGCTTTACCCAAACAGGAAATTTCATTTCAGGGGTCCATCCATTGTTCATTTAGATTTTCATAAATGTGAGATTTGTCATGGTTCGTATTGTCTGTTATTACAGGTATTTATTTTCCTACCCCCCCCCCCCCCCCGACTTCTTCGAATCTGCGTTTGATTTAGAGAGGTTTTGCGGGGTGGTTAGGGAAATCTGATCCGCTCCACGATGAGGAGAATGGCTCGTTCCCTTCCAAAAGAGGTTGTGTCAGGGCTGCTCCAGGCCTCTGAAGAAGTATGTTTGGTGGCATCATGCCACTGAAATTCCCTGAACTAAGCCCGGTTAAATGAGGCGCCGGGCACTCTGGCAGTAGGAACTTTGTTCTGCAGCCCAGGCAGTAGACTCCTCACTGAGTCAATTTTCAATCTGCTGATGAATCGCCGCATTCAAATGCAAATAAGCCATCTGCAAATTTGAAGTTTGTTCATTTCACATCTACATCACTGAATAAATAGCTGTCCATAATCAGTGAGGGTTCACATGTCTTAAACCAGAGAGTCAGCATGCATTTTTATTAGTAGTATAATTCTATTCAAATGGACTGAAGAACATGCAGCTTGCAGTCAATTACATTACAGGAGATGGTTGTGGGACTAGGTGATTTATCCATTCTATATCCTGATAAAAGATTAGATATCATCTTATTGTGCTTTGACATGTTGACTTTTCCTGGTTTCAAAGGCTGCATTACAGTACGCTGGTAAATCTTTAGGCTAGAATAACAGAATTAGCAGGGCTGCAAAATTCCTTATCTCCGCTTATCTTATCGTGATTATTTATTTAGTTCGTTATGCCCTGGCCCTGAATGGCTGAGAGGGTGTGGTTGGCAAGGCTGCATGAAAACTTAAAAAAAAATGTGTTGCTTTTACAACACGGCGATTTAAGCTGAATACAGCACGCCGGTGTTTAGACATGAAACATACCAACATGTAGCTCAGGAGACACAGGTCCATCTGCTTAACATGAGCCAGCACAAACACAGATTAACAAGCAAATCAACACTTTATCCATAGGTCAAACATTTTTTCTTTTTTATAAAAACATGGTTAAAATGTCCTGTGTTCATTACGTCCCTCAACAAACTGACTACTTGCAATTTAGCTATTTTTAGAGCTCCACTAGGTTCAGGGCATTAAATGTAGGCTAAAGTTTGTCCCGGAGACGGAATGGAAGCAAAGGCCTCGCAGTCTTTCAGATCGGAGGGGTTCCTCCCGCTGGGAGAATGAAGAGTTCAGTATGATACCGATCTATACATAGATCTGATAGGTGCTACTTGTCCTGAGGTTGGAACTTCAGCTTGATGCTGCGCCCAAAGATAGAACGTGGTGGAACCAAAAAAATGGAGAAATCATAAATCCTGAGTATGATCTTACCTGCCATAGGAAAGACATTTAATATATTATTTTAAATATTTGTCTTTTTTATATTCAGGTTGATATTGGAGAAAGAAGGACCTCGCTCTCTCTTCAGGGGCTTGGGGCCGACTTTGGTGGGTGTGGCACCTTCTAGGTAAGAAGATTCTTATCATCCTCAACAAATACCCCCACTGAGCATGAACTAAAGACTATAGATATTACATAGTAAGAGTTTTTATGGTATTACATTTATATTATTATTGGCATTATGATTTTTATTGATATGAATGAATATTTAATTATTTGAAAATTGTTATAAGTGATAAAGTGGTAGGATTATATAAGTGCACACTTCGTCCTTCATGTAAATCGATGTGAAATTATCATATGGTTTTCCTTTTTTCACTTTTTATTTTTCTTTTTATCTTGTTGTTTTGGTTTTACATGTCAGAAATTAAAAAAAAGCTAAACTGGGACTCTAAGGGCTGCATTTAAGTGAAGATTTCTTTAGTTAATTTTAATAGGCACAGGATTGCTTTAAATAACTCACCCATCCATTCAATCATTCATTCAAATAAAAATCCATAAAAAGCGTATTTTAGAATATGAGTCCAGAGACCTGAACAACATCTTTGGACAGACAATAATAATAATAAATAATTATTGTGAACTAATATTCAGGCAGGATTCAGTCCCATTGGCTCAGTACTAATTCTACTAGGCCAGTTTTGTCCACATTGAGTGTGTTTTTTTTTTTTTTTTTTATAGAAAGCATCAGTGTTACATAACTGTCACACATTAGGGATACAAACATGGCCAGTCTCAGCGGTTTCATGCTCTTTACCCAAAGTGGATGTGTTCTTTTTTGGAAAAGGTCAAAAGCATCAGCACCCAACCAGCATCTGGTCAGTTTCTGGGAGATATTGAAACGCCTGTGGTTATTAATTACCCCCAGTTTGGTAATGAAAGGAGTAAAGTGGGCGCTAATGGCTCCACGCTGCAGCATTAGGTGCTACTGCTAAGTATACGTAGAGTGTTTTGTTGGTGGCTGACAGATTTAAAGACAAACGCTGTCTGTTCAATAATTTGATTGATGAGCGTTGCCAGACTGCAGTTTATACAGCTGTGTAACACTGATTTAATGATTTTAATTGGCGATTATAATTAGTGAAAACAAATGAAGACCTGCTTTGTGTGAATAGACCCTTTGTGTGAATGTGCTATGTTTGTTCTGCTCTTAATATATTTTTAAAGCTCAGCTGAACCCAACATAGGGACAGTTTGACATGTGAACGTTGTGTAATTAATAAGCTCCATCCGTACTGGAGGCACATTCCAGGATGATGCTAATTAGCTTTACACAAAAACATGGCAAATGTAGGTTGCTGTAACCTTTTTTTTTTTTTTTTTTTCGTTCCTTTTCTCTCACTTTGAACAGAGCGATCTACTTCGCTGCTTACTCCACTGCCAAAGAAAAACTGACTTGTGTGCTGGAACCCGACTCCACACAGGTTCACATGGTCTCAGCTGGAATGGCAGGTAATTATATATTGGAGGTAACACACACACGCACAAACACACACTTTTTAGTAAGCTTGTCAGATCAGAAATAATGAGGAACTCATACAGCTGTGGTTCAGGGTGTTTTAGATAAATCGTGGTGCTACAGGTTCGGGCTTGTCTAATGTTTGTTCTGTATTACCGCTTTGGGCTTTTGGATATTAAATTGATCCCTCCGTAGCCAGCGGTGGTAGAACAAGTTTATGTGTCATTTGCTCTCTGACATTTTTCCTGTCAGGGTTGGGTTATTCAAGTTGTGCCACTGTGATAACAGCGTGTTACGTGATGCTGCGTTCACTGTCCTCAACACAAAAGAACAGATTGTATTTAGTGTTTCCTTATTTATTTATTTATTTATTTGTTTTACTGGTGAAAGTTACAGGAGTCGCCAATGTTCAAGGTTCAAGGTTTTTATTGTCGTTACAGCCATATACACAGTATAGTGAGACGAGACAGCGTTCCACCGGGAGCAATTGGTGATAAAAAAGAAAAGAAAAAAAGAAAAAGTGCCTAAATACACTGTACAGATTCAAACACACGTGTATATACACAAACATACCATCATACACACTTTATCTTACATACACGCACACACACACACTCACGCCCTCATCCTCACCCACACATACATTATACATACATCCTCACCCACACACTCAATCATGTTATACATGAATTAAAAACACAGTTGTAAACAAAAGTGACCTAGACAGGACACTCTAGACAGGGCATGGCTTTTTTTTTTTTTTTAGCAGAGCTCTGTGGCTAGTGGTGTGATTTCACAGATTGCACAGACTGTCCTAATAAATATGAGGTAGATAGAATGAATACAATGTCCGCGAACGCACCGCTTTCGCCAGCTTTTGCCTATTCACGGCACGGATTTGAACGAGGAAGAACCAGACAGAGACACACACACCCTTCTCCCCAGTGTGTGTGTTTGATAAGGGAATATTGCTAGACACACATCTCTCAACCGGAACGGTTTAGAGTGTATGAGCCGGCCCGTTTTTTTTTGTTTGTTTGTTGTTGTTTTTTTGAGAAAAGGGACGAGGCGAGCACATTAGGGGTCAGTCACTGTTCTCATAGTCGTTATGTGGGGCGATATGTGCCGTATCACAGCATGTCGCCTGGCATAGCGTCCATGAGTGTGGCGGAATGCTCCGTCATCCTCGCTCTTTTTCCTTTGTGGAGTAAGAGAGGGGAGAGGAGACACCCCCCCCCTCCCTCCCTCCCTCCCTCCCTCCCTCCCTCCCTCTCCGGTGTGTATGTGTGTGTGTGTTTAGCGTATTCTTCATCACAGAGTGCCAGAAAACTCTCTGTGTGCCGGTGTGTTAAGCGGCTGCCGGTGGTGCTTCTCATCGTCGCTATGCCGGGCTAAGATGTGTTTCCTGACAGCATTTCGCCTGGCGTAGCGCTCATGAGTGTGGATGGGCGCAGCGTTTTTTTTTTTTTTTTCTCGGCTGTCTAGCTCCACCGTGGGAGAGACGGCAGGGGTCTCCATAACCCGCTGAGCGAGTGGAGCTGAGCCCAAATCCCTGCTGTGATGTGGAGGAGGAGGGGTTTGCTTTTTCATGGAAAATATATACAGTGTTATAGATTCATTTTCACCACTGTAAGACTTTAAAGTATCACAGCTCTAAATCCATCCGGGAACATCGAAACATAAAAACCTGTGTCAGTCAGGCAGCTATTCGAGTGTGTGTTTGTGTGTATGAGGGTGGAAGCACTTTTAGCGCCATGATTCAAGGTCAGCATTTGGCAGCACAACTCTCTCTCTCTTTCTTCCCGAGAGGCAATTCATATATATATTGTGAGCCCCCACTGAGCTGATCTGACAGGTGACGAGGTGCCGACAGACCGGTAGTTAATCTTGTCGGCGCGTTGATACGCGATACCTACAGCAGAGCTTAGAGCCGGCTTCTGCTGTGGTTAACAGTGGACGTTTGCTCTGCGGATAAATCCCCCCCCAAAGAGCCCGAGCAAAATGTCACTCGACCATTGTCCCAACCCGCATATCACTTGTGTTTTAATTTTGCTTACTTGGTTGCTCATATAGCAGTTTCATGTGTTTTTTTTATGTAAAAGAACCCAGCTGTACTCCACTCTTCCAACGTGTCCCTTCTGCCGCCTCAGTTTGGGGATATTAAACTCACATGAGATTGAACGTTGGAGGGGGGGGGGGTTCAAATGTGTGGATGCATGCTGGGTCATTCAGCTCCATACGAGCCTGTGTCTGTTTTAAGGCTTTTACTCTGCCCCCACATCTGCGAGGAGTGTGTGTGAGTACTCACCACAGATCTGTGCTCCTTTATATTTATTTATATATATATATATATATATATTATCCTTCTTTCTCTTCCTTGCATTTCTCTCTTTCCCCCCCTCAACATCTAGGTCATTGGATAAGCTGCATTTTGTTTCATGTTTTAGTGGTTGCCTCCCTACTAGAACACACACACAGTTTATAGCGGAGCTGGCATTCTCTCTCTCTCGCTCACTGTCTTTCTTTAAGCCTCCTGTAGCACTGCCTGATTGTATTTTGTACTTCTGACTCTGTCATATGTGTTAATTAATTAATTAATTTATTTATTTTTTTCGCTCTGCCTAGTTTGTCTACAGGTGTGAATTAGTTGCTAGATAACTCTTTAACTCTTACTAATCCTGTTGTGTTTTTCTCCTCCGCAGGTTTTACAGCCATTACAGCCACCAATCCAATCTGGCTCATAAAGACCCGTCTACAGCTGGAAGCCAGGTAAAGATCACCTTGACGCTAAAGCCTCTGCTCCTCTGGCTTCGATAAGGATTTCTGCTTATCTGTCTTGTATGGGGGGAAAAAAATAACACACTCTTGGGTAGTGGGTCAAGCATCACAGAAACGTACAGGATAGCATTAAAACAAATAAATGCCATAACTCTAATGTAAGAATGACAATTCAATTCAGTGCTATTTTAATATTTATTAATATTAAACATGCTATACATTGAGCAAGATCTGGTGGTCTGAAATCCAGATTTACTGTTTAAAGCTATAGGTCATTGTGGCCTGTTCTCGGGAGGTTTTCCTCAAATTAGCTTTACCTCATAACGCTCAAGGTTCAAATTGCGTAACTTATCAGATCAAACGCAAACTCCAACGAATGCTGTTCAGTTACTGTAATGCAGCTTGTGCACATTCTTTTATTCCTCGTTGCCAGCTTGGCAGCAGCTTTTAGAAGTTAGTGTTGAGTCGTGCGTCATAAAAGTTTCATTAATGCTAAAGTCACATACTGTAACAGTTCTACACAGTGGTACACAGAGTACATATCGGTGTTATTTATCTTTGTAAGAACGTATATTTTCTTGGTGTGAATCATAATCTTAAACACACTGTAAAACCCAAAGGGCAAAATGAACAAACGGGAAACACTGATTCTAGTGTTTCTGTTACGACTTCACAGCATCAATGGATTGATTGTATATTAAAGCAGAGCAGTAGCTCAGCAGTAGAGTAGTCTTTGTTTCCTCTGCAGCCAAACTGGTTCCCAGTTTTGCATATTAGTGTGAGCTGGCGCAGATTCGTGTCAATCAAGTTCTGTGGGTGCGATAGTGCAATAGAAACTTCTACTTTTTTTTTTTTTCTTTATTGAATTATTGAAGTAAGTCATGAGACCTGAAGTAAAAGTAGATGCTTCAATGACTTTACTTCTTATTCAATAAGCAAATAGAAATGTTGGTTGCTCGCATCTACGTTAACCTTTAGAAATGCCCGGTCAGTCGTTTGGCTTGTGACTCCTGATTCGAAGCGAACGCCTTTCGCGTCTTTATTTTTTTTTTTTCCCTTAGGAATCGAGGCGAGCGGAGGATGAGCGCGTTCGAGTGCGTGCGGCGGGTGTACCAGTCGGACGGCCTGCGGGGCTTCTACCGGGGCATGTCGGCGTCCTACGCCGGCATCTCAGAGACTGTGATCCACTTTGTGATCTATGAAAATATCAAGCGGCGCCTCCTGGAGGCCAAGGCGTCGCCCAACATGGACGAGGAGGAGGAGACGTCCAAGGACGCGTCGGACTTCGTGGGGATGATGCTCGCCGCCGCCACCTCCAAGACCTGCGCCACCACCGTCGCGTATCCTCACGGTGAGAGCGCTCAGCTGACGTACCAGGCTCTAAAGGATCAGACCAGATCTAAGCCCTTAGTTGTACATCACAATGTTAGTTCTACTCACCCAAGGTGGAGATCTGCTGAAACAGCTTCCTATGGGCAAAGTGATGCAGAACATGGCGCGTTTATCATTTTTTTTATTATGGTACAGCAGCACTAATAACTTTTAGGTGTATGTTGTTCAGTTTTTAGTTTTTTTATTAATTGTAGTAAGTGTTTATTGATCAGCTCCATTGATTGTCTAGTTACCTTAGCTGGTACAACACCTGGATAACATCTTCTTCCATTTGGAGAGAGAACCTGATGTGATGGCAGCCATCTTCCTTGCAAAGCTAGCAGCTAAAATTAATAATATAATATTATTAATAATAATAAACTAAATGTACTGTGTATTTCTAACAAATTAAAAACGTTGCATTGGATCCGAATTGTTCACTACATTTTAACTACATAGTATTGGTGTGGTAGAAAATCTCAGTAATGAATCAATTAAAACTTGCAAACACAATTTTTAACTAAATAACAAGATACCACTTGAGGTGAAATATTCACATGACTAAAAGTGACGAATATTGTGTTGAGTGATTTTATTACTACTAAAATAATTTAAAAAAAAAACAACTAAAAACTGAACAACCTGGATGTTTTAAAACACGATACACACCTACAAGTTCTTAGTGCTACTGTACCATAATCAATAAATGATAAACACTGGTCTGCATCATCACATGCAAAACACCTTAAAAGAGTTTTATCCTTTAACCTGCGGGTGGAGGAAGTCAATTTTATTGTCAATTTCTTCACATGTACTTGACATACAAAGGAATCGAAATTGCGTTTCCTCACTATCCTATGCGTTTTACATGTACAACAACAATAAAGTGCAGGTGCACAAGACGAGACAATCCTAAACTAGATTCTTAGACAGAGACCAGACATAAGTAGTAGGGTATGGAAATACCTTTTAACCTTTCGTATCTTCTCGCCTTTTTTTTTCTCCCCCCAGAGGTGATCCGTACCAGGCTACGCGAGGAGGGCACCAAGTACCGCTCCTTCTTCCAGACTCTAACGACAGTGCCCAAAGAGGAAGGCTACCGCGCCCTTTACCGCGGCCTCACCACCCACCTGGTGCGGCAGATCCCCAACACCGCCATCATGATGTGCACCTACGAGCTGGTGGTCTACTTGCTGAACGGTTAAAGCCTCCCGCCCACCCCACCCCCCCCTACACCTCTGCCCCCCTTTTAAGAGAGTTCATGTATCCCTGCCCTTGTTCGGAAGAGAGAGAAAGAGCAACTGCACACCAGCTAGCAACACGCCGCTCGCCAGAAGAGGACAGAGAGCGCACCGCGACCTTTGTCTCAGTGACGCGAGTGGCTGTTAAAAATAAGTTGGGGAGTTTTGTTCTATAACCAAAGGGTCCTGGCACAGGAGGAGGAAGGATTGAAAATATCATCCCGTAGATTCGGGGGGCGGGGGTCTGGGTTTAACGGTAAAAAATGAAACGCCCTCCCTCACCCCCGCTCTATTGAAACCTTTATTTTCATTTGGAGTCCTTCCCATTCTCAACCCTTAGGTTACATACATCGCTTGTGCAAGCTCTTGACTCAGAGTGCTGAAGAGAGAACCCGAGTTACAGTATATTCTGCCTCTAATAATACTAATGAAAGATAAGTCCATTAATTTCAGTCTTGTGTCAATCTAGTGGATATAAGACCCTCTCCAGTTGTAATCAGTTTTTAAAAAAATATATAGTTCCTGCTTAGAGTAACACTAGAGGCCCACACTGTAAAGATGCCAGGAGCATCCATGCATCCTATGAGCTGAAGCATCTCACGAGGGTTCTGCAGTTTTCCGAGAACAGCGACTAGAACAAGGAGCAGATGGTGCTTGTTTGGGTTTTGACAAAACAAGCGAAAAAGCCGATGGAGGGGAAACGTGCCTTGTGTGAAAAACGTGACAGATTTTAAGACGCACAACGGCTGCACGAAGGGGCGGCGCTGTCATAGCATGCTACAAAAAGTGTAGAAATGTAGTAGAACACTGGTATTGGGTGAGTCCAGGTGCCTGAGGAAGCCTAAGAGATCCTCGTGCGTATCGTGACCGTACCGACCTTAATGGTCATGATTTACTTGCACTCTTTACACTAAACATGAATCCCTCGCATTAGTGGCAGTTTCTATCAAAGTCTGCATATTGACACGGAGTTTAGAACCAGCACGTCTTGTAGCCCCAAACTAGACCAGAAAATGACCTTTGACCCTTCTAACTACTGGAATGTAAATAAACAGGTGGAATAACCTCACTAAAGGCAAGGAAGTAAAAACACTGACCCATGTTGTGAATATAAATGAATAAATAAATTTAACAAACTTTAACAAATATTGATAGATATATAATAAATAGGTATGCCTACATAACGTGATTGTGTTGCATTTGTCCGCCCAGTAACGGCAAATGCAATTTCCTAAGGAGGATTTGCCCGTTTTGGTTGTGACCTTTTTCCCTCACAACGGTGTCGTTCTTAAAGCACTTTTCAAGGCTTCCTCTAGAATCCTCACCACCTCGCCCGTTGTCCCCCTCGGTCGGGAGGATCCAGGCTAGTTTTCACAGGCGAGGACAATCCTCTCGAGTTCAGCCGGTGTATCTGGCGTGTGGAGGAAGTGGCCAGGAGTATGCTCTTCATAAGCGCACATCGATTAAATGCAGACCAGTATGAAGAATATTGTGTTGACCCTCCCAAGTTTAAGGAAAAAAAAAAACTACTGCATTTCAACCATTCTTTTTGATTGTCATTGTTTTATGTGTTTTGCTGTCCTTGTCATGAGAAAAGGTACTTTTCTCTTCTTCTTCTTCTTTTCTTTCTGTGTCATGCAAACAAGAAGTGTTTTGCCGTCACCTTGATCCCGGTAACCATAGAAGTAACTTCCCTTCTGTCGTCAGGTGACACAAGAAACCCCAGCCTGTCCGTCGCCGGTCGTAAACGTTAAAAGCGCACAGCTTAAGTGTCGTGTTCTTGAACAGCTGCTGTCGTCCGGTGCATTTCGACTCTCCCTGACGCCGTTACCCTCGTCTGCTTTAAGGGGGGAGAGCGCTGGCCTGCAGCAGCAGGCAGGCCCTGTTCCTGTGGAAGGGACGGGCAGTTTTTGCATAAAATGCAACTTATGCTCACTTTCTCAGTGTCGGCATGCTTGAGATTGTTCGGTGCGTGTGTGTGTGTGCGCGTGCGCGCGTGTGTGTGTTCGGCCTCAAACGGCCTCAGATGCTTCTCAGACAAGCTCTGCTGAAACTATTTACATGAACCCTTAATGTGAACTTTTTTTTTTTTTTTTGGTTTTTACAGCTCACATGAAGGATGCATTAGATTAGCCTCGTTGTGCAAATGTCACCAAGATGTATTAGTGCATATAAGTCCGTACCGTATTCGTGTAGTACGGCCATGGGCGGCCCTCTTGCTGCTAGTACTTTGCGTATCATGGTGCTGGCTACACTCTCACGTGTTTAAAACCGGATGATTCGGACGCTGTAGGGAAATATGGGGCTCGCTTCATCCAAATTACAAAAAAAAAAACATTTTCCTCCTTTACAACTATTGGCAATTCAGCCTTGCAGGTAGTTTTTTGTTTTGCCGCACACACAAAAAAAAAAAATCAAGACAAATCTATTGCTTTTAAGGTGGCGCCGGATAATTCAAACATGAAGAAATGATACCAAATCCATCTGCATGCCTCAGTACCTGTTGAGAGATTCCGTTTAAAATGTATTTTTTGTTTTGTGTATGTGAAATGACCCTCTAACTGTGCGGTTACATGCATCTCTTTTACCTTATATCCGTGTCCGTTTGTGATATGATGCATTCTTCTTTTGCACCCACACGTTTGCATTGTGTGCCAGTGAGTGTGCGTGCGTGCGTGTGTGTATGTTTTATTTTTTTTCTTTTGCGCGTGCCTGCTTAAATGACAATCGTGTGTCATTCATTCACGTCTTGTGTGTAAGAGACCATAGGAGTATGTGTGCACTCAGTCGAATAGCTGCAAACAGTGTTTTTATCTTTTTAATTGAATTGTTGCCTTTTCCTGACACCCTTTATTGTTTTGTGTTGTTTTTTTGTTTTTTTTCCACATTGTCATTGATGAGCCGACTGTAAGTGTGGCTCGGTCTATGCATTCTCTCGTACCTGTTTTTGTAAAACAAAAAGTCAATAAAATGGAAAGAGTGCAAGTATATATCCACGTGTCTTTCATTGGATGTGCAGCTGCTAGATGCAGTTTTATGTGCAACCAGCAGGTGGCGGTGAAGACCTGCTGAATCCGTCCAGCTCCATGTAATAGAAACTGTTGCTTCTGCCTCATTCTTTGGAGCCAAAGAAGCGGGGAAATGACAAAAGACCCACCAACAAATGCCTGCTTGTACCCTGCACCGCAGACACACTTGTGCCATGGAACGAGGCAGCCTGCCAAAACACACATGCACGTTTTGCAGACAAAAGCGGAGTGAAAGAAAGGAATAAATGAATAGACAAGGGAAACTAAATGAGTGATGCCATGGCCTCGGCTGAAAAGCTCATTCCCTGGCTTAAACAACGGCATAAATTCAGCCCCTGTCAGACACCATGCGTGTTTATTCTGTCTCTGACTGAAAGGGAGGAGTGTTCCCGTAAACACGCGCCACAAACTGCCGGCGATGCCAGTGTTAGAATAATAAAGTGCCTCGGGGTGTTGGTTGTGCCACACTTATAAATTGAGCATTGGGGACACAGTGTGACATGGCAGATAAAGGGGGGGAAAAGTGTTATGTTATG
The DNA here is from genome assembly GCA_036785175.1 of Eupleurogrammus muticus. Lineage (NCBI taxonomy): Eukaryota > Metazoa > Chordata > Actinopteri > Scombriformes > Trichiuridae > Eupleurogrammus > Eupleurogrammus muticus. Next base: position 2,055,106 of record JAYKQN010000009.1, on the reverse strand, counting down.
ACTGGCACCTTATTTCTCTCCTTTTTTTTTTTTTTTTTTTTTTTTTTTTTTTTTAACATCTGATTTGCAGTTGAAGGGAAGATAGAGACAGAAAAATTCCATTTTTTAATTTCCACCATCCTTGACAGGCTTTGGGCTCTGTGTGTGTGTGTGTGTGTGTGTGTCACTTCTTCAGCCTTAACGCATATATCACGCATTTTATTTTCTGGCGTTGGACATTTTTTTTCTTCAGTCTATTGCTTTGGCTCACACTTTTCCCTTTCCCTTCCACTGAAGTGATTTTTCATCTCTGAGGTCCTGCAGGGGGAGGCGGCGTGTGTGTGTGTGTGTGTGTGTGTGTGTGTGTGTGTGTGTGTGTGTGTGTGTGTGTGTGTGTGTGTGTCCTTAAAGGGACCCTCCAACAACTTAGCATTGCACTTTGTTTAAGGTGGGGGAAACTCATTAAAGGTATATCCGTCTATAAAGCAGAGAACGTCTCTTTGTCTGTGGCTCTCATATCTCTCTGTTTGTCAGAGCAACCTCAGCTTTAGAACGCAGCTTGTGCATTGCACGATCTCATAGACATTCTAAACATCATTATTATCATTATTATATACACATATCACAGTGCTATGCTGCAGAAACGCTTACGCTGTCGTGTGAAGCTCTGTAGCACAGCACTCCTTATGTTGCTTTTCCAGCACTTTCATTACAATTCAAAGCTGTTTTTCCTGCACTGATATACAAAAGCATACAGGAAAAAGTATAAAGTAACAGCTGATATGTAGATTGAGATTCGCACTTTCAACATAAATTGTAGCCTGGCTCATTTCTATTCTCATCTGCTTTCAAGTGTTAGGAATTCACTTCTAACACACAATTGTATAGGAAATAATTCTTCCTACTGTTACTGCAAGAGTTTTTTTTAAAGGCTGATGCAGCTATCAGAACTTTTAGTTTACATTCTCACATTCTTCCTGGCTTGTGTTGCTGTTGCAGCGTGGAGTCCTGTTAAGGCCTCTCTGCAGAAAGCCTACGGGTATCTACCTTAAGGTTAGAGCCTCACTGTTAGTGCACATGCTGTAGACAGTCTTCACAGGGCATGTAAAGGTGTCTGCAATCCCTGATGGCTAGTTAGCTCCAATGTTTCACAGGTTGTCTGGGCAAAAAAAAAAAAAAAAACCTATAAGGACTGAAATATTTTACCTTGTTAAAACACAGTGGTAAAAAAGCAAAAGTTGTCACACAAATTGTCTGTCGAACAGGGCTAAGTGTGTTCGTTCAGATGGACGAACACAATGCTGGAGGCCGCTATGACTGATTGATTGACAGCTTTTGGTGAAAGTATCATGGTGGGAGGCAGCAAGGTATCAGATCAGGATTCTGCAGCCAGTACTGTCCCATACCTCCACAATCTGCGGCCTACCCCCATCCTCCAAGATCACAATGGTCAACCCGTCGGGTACTGGACGGTCGCAGCCTACCTCCATAATGTTGGAGCAGAAAGAACAGAGAGGCTAACAACCCAGAACTGGAGATTTTCTCTCTCTGAACGAAACGTCATGACTTTCACGGTGGCGAGGAATGGTCCTTTCATTTGAGTCGAGAACGCGCCTCCTTGGAATTGTTGCTCGCCGCCCTTTCTCCATTCTCAATCTTCAATAACTTCTGCATGCACCAGATGTCACTGTCCCAGTATGAAGGACTGTCTTTGGATGGTTCTTCTATACACCACCGATGCTCCTGACTGTTTGTTCAATGAATAAAGTGTAAAATTACTAATCTTGTTTGTCCTGTCCTGTTTGTTCCATGTCTCTGACCGATTCCAATCATTCAAATCCCACAAACACCTCAAACCGACAACTGAGAATAGATTGTGAAGGGAAATGAACATGCATGTCAAAGACATGATGCAATGCTAATAATACAGTTCCATGGATTTCAGAGTCCATCTTAAATCTGGTAACATTAGCTGACATTAATCTACTGGTCATAAGCTACCAGACCAAGTAAGGCTGTAGAAACACACGGGTATGGAATTGAAAGGGCATCTCATTGCTTATGAAACAAGCTGTTTATCTATCAGAGGAAGCATGTGTTGTTTCTCCTTCTAAAAGTTAGTCATGCTTTTAAACGCTCTCTACGGCGTTGGCAGACCTTACACAACCACTGTCACAGGCTCAGTGGGATCTTCATGTGTGAAATGTGTGTCCGTTTAAGCTGAGGTCATGCTTAAACGCCGAGGATTTTACATCTTACATTTATGGTTCTAGCAAGAATTAGAACCATAACCGAAGAACCCCTTGATACTTCATGTGTCTCCTTTATAAAGGTGGTCTGAATGTCCACATTGTCCCTTACGTTGGTCAAACCTTGACCAGTTGTTGGAGGCACCCAGCAGTGCCTTAAGACATGAGCCTCAGGACGGTGCAGCTCGTGGTCTTCTGTGGCCGAGGGTAAATAATTGGTTGCTCCCATTCAAGAGCATCATGGCTCCAGACCCAGACAAACAGTCCTCGCTGTTCTTGTTTCAGATACCTACCACAGCCAATGCCGTCAAACGTGGGAAACCACCAAGTTCAGCATATGGCTGACATGCACAAGGCATTATGCACACCACATTGCGTGCACGGATTAAAAAGAAAATGCATTCGATCTGCCTCCCGAGCTCTCTCTGTCTCTCAGTTTCTTTTCCGAGCATTTAGCTTTCATTTGCACGGCAGTCTGTGATCAGAGGAATATTGTAAAGTCACCCAAACTGTTACGTCCCCCATCTTAGCTGCTGTTGCTTTTTGGTGATCTACAACCCGACCCTTTTAGGTTTGTGTGATCACATCTGTGATATAGCAAAGGAATCGCTCAATAAAACAATGATGTGGGAAACAACCAGCATGGCATTGGAAATTCTGCACATTTCTACTTTCTGCTTCTTTCGGTTCCTATGCTAACAATCTCCTGGCTCCAGCTTCATATTAAACCGAATGAGAGTGGTATCAACCTTCTCATCTGACTTCACAGCAAGAAGGCAAACAAGTCTAATTCCCAGACCATTTGTTTAAACACAAGTGAAGTTTCTATACATATTGCAACAATGACTGGCAATGATAAGGCACATAAAGCATGAATATTTATATGTCAGTGAAAATGCATCCAAAGAACACACGAGAACGCAGTATCTTTGGCTTCGTTTGAACCCTCCACCCACAGTGAGATACACACTGGCTCGGGTGAATGCAGGGACATCTCACTGTGTCTCACACACACACAAACCACCTACATATGGTGCATCACAAAGTGAAGGGGAGTTCAGCCAAGTCGAGACAAAGTAGGCTCTTTTAACAAGCAGAAACCGTCCACGGTGATCCGGTGGCATTGTTTGGCTGTCAGCGCCGCCGTCCAATTATGAGCCTCAGCCGGTCCGGGGAGAGAAGGACCCACGGGAGGGAAGGAGCGACACGTGAGGATTGGATGCAGACAGACGAGCAGGAGGATGGCGGGGGAAAACGACATAATGCTAGGCGGGGAATGAAAACATCTGAAGGCGAAGCGTCCATGGCGGCCCCTCATTCAAGAGTGACAGATACACACGAGGATCGACGTAACGCGACGCATAATCGGCCAAAACCGCCTCTGTCTTTGCCGAGATCAACTTTCCAACTTTCATGAGTAACAGACGTGCTGCGGAGACGGGGAGTTGGATGCAGAGATTGATGTCGAGAAGATTGATACCGCCCTCACATCCGCCTGTTAAGCACGAGCCTGGAGACAGTTAGCTTAGCTTCTCATAGAGACAGGGAGCTCGGTAAAGTATAAGGGTCTATATAGGCCTGAACAACCTGTCGTTTTAGTGTGTTTTTTCTGTTTTCCTAACCTAGGGTTTGTTTCTTCTCCTCTCGACCATCCTGCCAAACTCAGAAGCGGCATCATGCTCACGTGTTCTGGAGTCTCAGTGCAAGCTGCTCATTAGATTCTGAAATGGAGTCAGGTGTTTTAAACCCAAAGAAAAACAGCATGTTGGTCATGTGGCAGCATTTCAGGTTGGAGGCTGCAGACAAACATCAGAAACAGGTGCTTTGCAAAACATGTTGCGCTAAAGACTTAGAGATGTGACATTTATGGTTGTCATTGTATGAAGAAGGTTTCTGTGATGCCTGTAAATGGCACTGAAAAAAATCGTGAATGAAAATAACAATTAAATTTTTCTTTAAACCTTTTCTAAGGACTTTCATTAGTAGAATCAGGTGTTACTGCTTGGTTGGAACTAAGACGTGAACCCACCAGGGTATCTACCCCTGCTCTCGGTGGTATGTAAATACTCTCCTATGTTTCCAAAGGCTTAATCCATACAGAAATGCATAAAACGAGCCATCTGACTTCTGTGAGGTTGTGATGTTATGCTAAGTGAAGTCACAGCCGCCCCTCCAATGAACGCCGTCCAAATCAGCCAATCAAAGAAGATGCTCATTGCCTGGCAACGACATTCTGGTGGAACTTTCATTCCGCCTTGCACACAGATGGTTGACGGTGGTAACGATGACATCACTGCGTCACGTGACCAGAAGTAGGAGCTAACATCATCTTTGTAAAATGATTAGATCCAATATTCACCATTTTATTGTCCATATTATATCAATTATTGATCATATATTGCAGCTAGCATTGATGCTAACGGTCATATTTGTTTCCTATAATGGTTTGCGAAAGTCTTTTGACCATTTTTTGACCTCTTCTTATTTTTACTGCCACCTATTGTCACCCGTGGATGGAAATAGTTACTGCAACGTTGTGTGCGTTGTCATAACAAATCTCACGTGTCGTTGTCATCAGGGCCTCAGTTTCCAGAGGGAAACGTTGACTCTATTTTTGTGCAGATACGCAGAATGTCAACGTTTTTTTTTTTTTTATATACTTGCATATTTTCCCAAATCCTGTTTTATGGAGTGACACCACCATGGTTAAGGCGTGGTTAGGGTTAGGACATAAAAAAAGGTCATTAAAAATGAAATTAATGAGGAACAGCGTCTGAATTTTTCAATTTTGTGTATTTGAAACCACAAATATATGTTGTTAGAGATATGAAAACCATAAAATACAGGTTGCATGAAACAAAGATATAATGTGTTAGTTAGAGGTGCTAGTAGACACTTCTCTGTTTCACCATGCTTCCAGCCTTAATGCTAAAATAAGCTTCGCGTATCTTCGCTTCAGAAGATTGACGTAGCAGCATCAATCTCCCTTCTGACTTTTGGAAAGAAAGCAAATAAACATACGGCGCAATGTCAAACCCTCCATTTAATGTCTCATTGCAGAAGTGGTGAAGAAAATCAAATGTGTTTTTACGCTGACAGGCAAGTGATCTCAGCTGTGTTATATCCATCAACTTCAATTCTCCGGATCTCATTGGAATCGATTCGAGGCCAGCTGCTCAGGGAGCCCACGGTCTAGTTTTCACAATGAGCCTCAATTCACCGGGGCCGTCATTACCGAGGAGCTCTGCTCGTGCTTAAACCCGCTGTTGGTATTAACATACCGCACAAAAAGTCGCGTCTCGCGATGGTTAGAAAGTTTAAGGCACTGTTTCAACTTCTATTTAACCCACGAGTATAAAACAGAACGAGTAGATCATACTACAGCATCTGTTACATTTACTGTGTGTCACATTGGGAGTTTAAGGTACATTCATTCCATTTATTTATTGGAAATTAATCCGTTTTGCAGCTTTTTGCTTAGTAGCACAAATTTATCTTTTTTATTCACTCCTCAAAATCAACAGGTAATTATTTGTCAGATTATTTTGACAAAATGTGCAACAGGAATTACATTAGATTCTACCTTATTGTCATTGCATATGTCGCAAGTGCTTCAGTAGTAATTTAAATAGCTATGGTACATTATGTACATATATATATGTATGTATGCATATAATAATTACACATTATGAACAGGTTCTGCACCTGTAGAAAAAGGAGAAAACATCACACCACTATTTCGTAAATGGTTTCCTGGATACGCAAATCCACAGAACTGTCACATGACCACACCAGGTTGTTCATTATAAGTGATTTCAGGCCTTCTTGAGTTTTATTTGAGAATAAAGCTGTATGAGTGTTTTTTACAGACGATTAATAGGGGCCGTGACACCAATGCCGCCTTATGGGTTAAGATGAGTTAATACTGTGAACCCTGGAATGATATATTTGTTGTGGTGTCTCACTTACAGCAGGAACTCTAAGCACTAAGAAAAACTTCAGTCTAAACAAGCCTTAGATTTAATTTCACAGTCATGAGGTTGTTTACATGGTAAGTGGCTTTAGGTGCAAGAAATAAGCCTGCTGAAGCATTAGAGTGGGTTTAATCCATGAAGCACGCTCCTCTCATTTCATGATTGCTGAAAAACACGTTTTATTGACTGTCATGTTTAAAAGAGAAATAAATTAAAAATTATTTATATGATGCATTTAAACAAGAGGACACACATGAAAGATCTAGTTTATTTATCAATGCATTTATTCATCATGGACGTTAAACATTAAAGAACATTTTCAGTTTTCACAATTTTCATTAATTAGCTTGAGAACTAATTTACACCAAGAGTCCTGAGGCAAGTGGTTGCACACTACATGTGAAAGAGTATGAACATAAATACACCATAAAACAATAAAAACACTATATATATATATATGCATCGTAAAAATATTCTAACCCCTTGTAAATATAACATCGTTTTATCTTGTTTATGTAATAGATTTGATTGTTTTAATGTGTTCATGAATCATAATTATGTTTAATTGATTATAAAATGTACAGATCCTCCTTAAAAGAACCTTTTAAGCCAATTGAATATAATTAGAAAAGTATGTACAACTCAATTTCCATCCTCTGTGCATGTTGAAGATTAACATACAGTATAATAGGTTTGAATAGAAGTTAAACTATTATATAATAAATTTCAGTAGACCAAAAAAAAATTCAATCCATTGAAGTAAATTCTACCTAAAATAATTCAGGAATCTATGTTGATTAAAACATGATCCGCTGGGTGTAATGTGACCGAGGAAGGAAGGAAGGAAGAGAGAGAGAAACAGGAGTCATGTGAAAAATGAGAAAAATAAATATCAATTCTGCTCAGCTGTTCTCACCATCCTGGTTTTACCCTGGCACAACCTTCCTCCTTTAGGACGCTGCAGCATCATAGCTTTACACACACACACACACACACACACACACACCTGCACACGTGCATCTAGTATTAAGCAAAAAAAACCTGCATTAGTTCATTCATCCTATTTAGTCTTGCTTTGAGCTCTCTCCACAGCCAATGTACACTACTGTTCCAAAGTTTTCAAAGACTCATTTTTTTCATTTTTATTGAAATTTTATTGAAAGTCCAAATTTATAGAATTCATTAGACCCATGTTAAAACTGTGATGTGGTGTAACTCTATAAACATGTTACCAGATACTTAAACTCTCTTTAAAATGCTTTTTAAAAATTAAAAAGATATGCTAACAACTCATTTTATATTCTAAGTGGATTAAATATTTGACATTGATCATTCTCTTTTCAGTTACACCATTTGACATTTTCTTAAAAAAATTTTTTTTTTAAAACCACATCTTCAAAAGTTTTTGACTTTCTCACCTTGCCAACTAAAGGTGAAACTTTTGAGCGGTAGGTAGTGTAGGTGTCAGATAAGCACAGGGGACATCTCGTGGTCATCGAACAACGAGGTCACGCCTGCGTAAAGAGAACTAGGAAATAGTTCACACAGACAGTTTCCTGCAGGTGACCCCCCTACACCCCCCCAACGCGACCCCCCACCACACATGAAATCAAGAGCAGCTTTCCTTGCAGCTCAAGGCCATCTGCTGCAGCTGCAGCAGTGTGTGTGTGTGTGTGTGTGTGTGTGTGTTGGGGGGGGGGCACATCCTGGTCCCACCCTGGCACCCTTCACCCAACCAGATGCCTCCTAAGAGTACTTTTAACGTTCTTTCTTTGCCCTGTTCTCCTTCTCTTTTGTCCCTTCGGCCCTCTCTTCCCACTGAATCCTGTTTGAAACAGGCTTTATCTTTGGCTTTGTTTGAACCCCCCTCCATGCACACACACACACACACACACACACACACACACACACACACACACACACACACGCCCTCCTACACCAGCTGGCTGCAGAGGGAGGCCTGATGCCAGGATGGCCGCCCACCTACAGCCAGGTTTACCCTTTCAGTCCTGGGGGGGGGATCCCTCCTCCTCTGCTGCTCTAACATAGTATTAAAGCCAAATTCCCATTTATTTTATGCACATTGTTGTTTCGTTTCATTTGTCTCTCTCTGCCCCCCCCCAGCTTTTCTTCCAGAAATATAAGAAAATAGAGAAAGAGAGAGATTCAGAGTTCTTTTGTTGCAAGTCAATAAACTGCAAAAGCAGGAAACTGGTCGTGATTAACTATGTCCTGAATAAAACTATGTAAGGCACGAAGCTGCCTCCACCCTGCGTCAAGCTCCCTGGCGGCGACGACACAACAGGAAGTTAACCGGCGGTACCTACAAAATAAAAGCATAGACTCTCTCCAGTTCAGGAGAAACTAAGGTAGCCTTAAATTCAACAAGTCATTGCAGTTGCTGAGTAAAGACAAAAATATTTAGATATCGGTGTAATGAAATGTATTGGTCTGTTGTTCCATTTTGGCTTGTATTGATTATGGTTTGATGCTTAGCATAAAGAATAGATTTTTCTGGTTTTACAAATCATAGGAAAGTGTTAGAAAGGGATTTTTTTTCTGTGTATCTGCATCAGATTACTGGATAGGTTTTATATGAATAAATGTATTGTATATAAAACTAAATCTGCTTTATATTTCCTCAGTTTTCAGTCCTCTGTCAAAACAATATTCATATCATGTAATAAGAAAGCTGTGAAAGCCTTAAATTCATGCACCAAATTTAGAGTAACATAGAGTCTTGTTCTTTTTAACTTCATTTCTTACTGCACTATTCTGGGTTTACCTTTGATTGCTTCAATCTTTATTTGTAAATTCCTCTCATTATATATAACGGTGTTTTACAATACGTGAAAACTACACATATTGGATAAAAGGTGTACCTGAAATTTGTTGTGGCCTACTTTAGTATTAAAAATCGTGCTTTTTTTCTGATATTAAAGGATTCAGATTCCCACATCACTCTTGAGCAAACCCGATATTGATCCAGGATTGACTTCCAATCTATTTGTGATGTCACAAGATATATTTGGAAGTTGGTTTTCAGTCGATTTACATCAAATTTAGATTTTTATTTTGCAGTAAGTAACAAAATACTTAGTAGAAACATAGGCGAGTAAAAGCAAAAATCTATCTATCTATCTATCTATCTATCTATCTATCTATCTATCTATCTATCTATCTATCTATCTATCTATCTATCTATCTATCTATCTATCTATCTATCTATCTATCTATCTATCTATCATGAATGGCAAGGTAAGAAACTCAATATTTTTTTTAAATACAAATTCGGAAGTATTCATCGGGTTTCTTGAAATGTACATTATGTGTTTTTGCTGGTTTTCTTGTCATTTAACAGACCATTTGTACTATTTTATTATATATTTTTTTTATTTTTCTTCTTTTCTATCAAAAGTTTTTGGGTGATTTTTTTTTAAATTATAAATTAATTATAAATATTTAATCCACTTAGAATATAAAACTAGTTGATAGCATGTGTTTTAATGTTTTTTAATTAAGATAAGATAAGATAAGATAACTTTATTGATCCCACAACGGGGAAATTTGTCTGTTACTGCAGCGTACAGAATAAAGAAAAGAAAAGAAAAGCTGAAGAAGATAAAAACTATAACAAAAATAAATAAATAAAAAATAAAAATATATGTATATATATGTATATATAAATCAACATCAATATATATTATTAGAATGATATTATAATTCCAAATATATATATATATATATATAATCTATCCATCCCCGAAAAAAGTAGAATCCGTAAACCGGAAGTGGCTGCGTCACCGCGTCTGGCTTGACGTCAGTCACCTTTACTTGATCCCGACGCCGCAGCCAATCAGCGGCTGTCAGGGACGCACGAGCGGTCATAATATCCACGGAGCAGGCTGCGGGCAGCAGGAACAAAGAAAGCCGCCCGTTCGCTGCCAGCGGAAAGACGAGGAAAAGAACGACAGAGAAGGTGGAGGAGGAGAAAAGAAAAAAAAAACGTTTCCGACACGCAGCGACTCCGTTTCACGCGCTACTTCAAACACTTTCGCCGAACTGTTCCCGCAGCTCCGTGCGTGGAGTCGGGTTTTTATTTTGTCGGAAAGGGGAAGAAGGGGAAACTTGGCGTCGTGTTGCGGACACCGAGGCTGGAAGCGACGCTGCCGCACGGTGAGTCCACGTCTCCTGTCTCCGTGAAACACGAGCGCAAACAGCGTCGTGACTGTTTGCGTTGTCGCTTCACGCAGCTTGCGGCGCAGAAGTGAGAAGTTCTCCCGCAAACTTTTCTCGCGTTTGTCCGAGGCAGGACACAGACTGGTACTGCAGTGGGGAGACGAGTACTCACATACTCCAAGTACCAGTAACTAGTAGAAGTCCTCCATTGAAAGTGGTACTTGAGTAAAAGTAGAGAAACATTATCAGCAAAATGTAATTAAAGTATAAAAAGTCCTAATTATGCAATGTTCCATTATACGACTCTATTTTCAACGTGAGAATATTTTAATGTTTTAATTTATAATTGAATACTTAAGATAAATAGCAGCCTACTGCATCATACTTGGCACCAAATATCAAACATTAAAGCATTAAGGTTATTTGGTGTATTATAATTAAGCTTTCATTAAATCTATCATTCCCCTGTATAAAGTAGTACCAGAAATACATTTTGCACGTCTATACTGTTGCACTTCATTTATTTTACTTCTGTGTTTTTACTGTAAACTGCTTGGTGCTGCAGTTTCCTTCCAGATCGATGAAGTAAATCTATTCTAATTTGATCTAGCATCCACTAACACATCGGCCTGTAGACTGTCTGCCAAGTTGCTCATTTTATTTATTAGAAATAATTTGACTTTTGACACCCATTAAACATGGACGTATGCTGTGTATCATCTATCTCTCTATCTCTATAGACCTATCTATAGGAGTAAAAGTTCTAGTTCAGTCATTCAAGAATTCCGAAGGAACCCAATGACATATTTACAGTACACATACATATATCGCCTATCAAGTAAAGCGACATTAAACTGTTTTAAAATGGAGATTTGGCTCTGATTTAGTTCCTGCTCACATTAGAGGAGAGAGACTGGTTCACATGAGGTGATGTCTGCTGTAGCAAACCAGTCACATTCAGTTTTTCCCCCTTTTTCACTAAAAATGTATGATTTATTTATGTATTTTTTTCCTGCATAGATTCCAACACAATCCTCACACACACACACACACGCACGAAGGAGAAAGATAAACAAGAGGTAATTATGAATGATAAAGTAGGCTTTGACAAAGTGAGTGTTGATACTAAGACATGAGGGGAGTGTTGGCAGTCGTAGTAATTCATGTAAATGAATACAGAATAAATACAAAATCAGACGAAAACAGGATAGAAAAATAAAATAAATACAGAAAAGACAACATTAAAAAGAAGCTCTCATGCATGCACAGGCCAAATAGACTTCCCTGGAATTCATTGCTCATTAGGCCTGTAAGTTGCATGCCGAAAAAGAAAATGATATAAATTGTGGAGTTTTTATTTTTTTTTCACTGGTGCGAATCTGTATTTCAAGCTCGGCTTCAAATCTACAAAGGCTGAAACGTTATTTCAGGTGAGCAAACAAGGAAGCCTGGTGTCCTGGAAAGAAGGAAAATGTAGTATTTGACTTAATTCCGTGCCCGTTTGATTTTCACTTCACCTGCTGTTCAGGGGCTAACCGCACCATCTGCTCCGGCCTCCTGGGCATTGGCCGGCTACTGTCCAGATCAAGTGCTATGCGAGAATCCTGTAGGTGGACTAGGGCAAATGGAGCTGATGTGGTTTATTTCTTGTTTTTCGGTAGGGGAACTAAACCCGAATCTCCTGACGTGTAAGCGGCTCCTGCGCCGCGGTCGGTATGACTGATGCTTTGAATGTTAATTGGCTTCCCTGACCTTTTTTTTTAAAGGAGGCTCAAGCACTGCCGGAGGAACCGTTGACCCCCTGCACTCTATTTTCCACCATCTGGGGTTTGACCCCGGTGACTGCGGTGACTTCACTTGACCTTTGACCCCTGTCACCTCGTGGGTGGGTGGGTGGGTGGCATGAGCGTGCCCGGCTCCTCTGGTGCGCTTTCATCAGCTGGAGTTCTCTTATCATCTCTAATCACCCCCCTGCAGAGCAGATAGGGCTGCCAGGGAAACAAATCTTCATTTTCTTTTTAAAAACCAACCCGTCTTAAAGTATGTCAGATCTCAGTTGCATTTTTTAAAATTTGTTTGTTCCTCTTATGGCACAAAAAAGAGAAATGGTTCCGTGACAGAAAAGGAGCAGCAAGATGAAAAGTTCTTATAGTTGTCTGCCTCCAACATGGATAATGTTTAATTATAATTGTAAAAACTTTATTTGAATGAGCACAGAAGAGCATTCTGGTCACTTTTGGCCTATTTCCAGTACAGTGATGTACCAGTCTCTTCTGGTTTACTGCTTACAGTCACATTTAGCAGTTCAGCTGCTGGTGTAGGAAACTCCACAGGAATAGTCATTAGTTTTATTTGTATTATCCAAAATCACCGTTTTTTCTCAGGGGATTTTTTTTAACAAACTGCGGGACAATTCAACATCCTCTTTCCTTTTAGACCTTCGTTTGGATAAGAAAAAAAAAGTCCCTAAAGAGGAAAAAAAATGGAAGAAATATCAGAAAGAACAACAAAGTGTGTACAGAATATAACAGGAAATAGAGCTTTAAAAAAATAGGACTGTTATAATGGATTGACTGTAAAATATATATGAAGAGTGTGATAGAGGACCCTGAGCCATGTGACCTCCATCGCCATGGCGACCTGGGAGGAGGACAGACTGCACATGCACACAGAGGAGACTCATAGCACAGCATTCACATACACAAGAGAAGAGACACAAAAAACGGCACATACAAGGAGGCAGAAAAGGTGATAAAGACATCATTCACACAGGGCTGGGGGGGGGGGCAGGAGGTGAGGACCAGAGACCACATCCAAAACCTCTGGAAGTTGCACCGTTGGCCACGGGAGGCAGAACCAGTTCCAGCCTGGGCCCTGGTCCAAGCACAGAGACCCCCGAGCGGACAGGGGTGGGGGGAGGAAATACAAATATGGGGACACACAGGTGGAAATACCTGCTGTACACTACGAGATCATGAACGAGCCAATTTAAAAACTAATTACCGAATCCCAATACATCATTGCTGACACTCGATTAAGATTTTTGAGAATTGAAACCAAGATACGGCTGAAAAATGAACCCGTCTTTGGAAATAATGTAACTTTTTTTTTTGACATGCTTGTGCTGCAATTTCCTGTTACTTATCACCAGACACAGCTGGATAAGCTAATATTAGCCCGGCACGACTTATCAGCCGCGCTCTAATCAGTTTTATAACTTTGGACCCGGCTGTCCAGACAGGATATATCTTTGTGTTGGTGTCAGATTATTTCTAGTGCCGTTGTTGGGGGGGAGTTGTTTTTGGTTCTTGTTTATCTGTGAAGGGGATTATAGAGAAACTGCTGGGACGATCTGTGTGAAACACGGCGGTGGGGTGAAGAATTAGACAAGGACGAACCCGTTGGTGGATCTCTGCCTGTTGGTTTTGGGTGGCTCCTGCTGGCTGTTAGAATGTTAACAGTTGAATGAGCAGTCGCCTGAACCCGGTGATGCAGCCACATAGTCAGTCAGATAGAAAACTAACCACTGGACCTTGGTGGAGGAATGCCCTCTGAGCTCCCATCTTTTTTTTTCCCTGGATTTATGCAACCGGTCCTCACCGGTGTCCCCTGGAGACGCAGCATATGTCGCTGTAGACCAGCGTCACGCCATGTTTCTGGATTCATTTCCAGCAGCACGTCCGTCCCAGCAGTCCAGCGGTAATGACCTGACACAGCCGTGTCTGAGTGATGCAAGCGTTGGGTTGTCACAGCGCTGTCAGGCTAATTCACGCTGACGAGGGAGGTGGGAAACGGTCGCTGCGCTACTCGCGTCCGTCCTGTGTCGAGCAGCAAATCAGTTTTAACGACGGCTGTTGGCGACACCCGGGTAATGACGGCTTACTCTCCCGCCGCCTGTTGCTGCTGTCGCAAACCCTGGCCCCGACACTGATCACGTGACTGAGGCGCCAATTTTTGTATGGCATCGAGAGCAGAAAGATATACAACTAAGAAACTAGTGCAAACACTTGGATGGTTAGGATCTGAGTTTTCAGGCCTGAGAATCCTGATTAGGTGATTTTACCTTCTAATAAAGGTAGATATGTTAAGCTCCTCCTGTCTGTGAGATAGTCTCGTTTTAACATTCCCGAAACCAAAATGCATTGAAATTAGGAATTCAAAAACCCTGGAATTAATTGTGTGGACTGGATCATCATAATGGAACTTGGTAATATTTTATACCCATTGCTAAATGCTTATATTAAAGTTATAATACTAATCAGAGGACTCACCTACTACAAATAATTGATTTGATTTGTCTCCTTATCATTAAAAATGATTAGTTGAATACACAAAGTATTTTTATAATTTATAATAAGTTCTGTAGTGAAAGTAGTCAAGTGAAAAATAAGTTGGATTCTGCTTCTTGTTGGGTTGTAACGTTAAGACACATTATACGATGTCTCCTTTCTATTTATGCGAGAATTGGTTCATGTTTTCTTTATAGTTCACATAAGGGTTGATTTAAAAACAAATAATAGGAGGTTCCTTTGGTTGATTGGAAACTAGCGTAACATTGGTTATTAGTAGTGATGCACGATATATCGGCCAACCGATATATATCGGCCGATATGTCGCGTTTTTTAACTTATCGGTATCGGTCCGATGTCAACAAATTCTGGCCGATATGTCAACAATTGGCAGAGTTAAACCGCTACAGTTAGTTGGGTCACTGTCTGCGTGTCTCTTGGCGACGCGCTAAGCTAGCTGGTCCTAGCGGGCTCCTCCGTCACATCGCATCGCCCGAAAAGACAAAAAAAATGCGCAGAACGTTGCTCCGGGGTGTCGGACGCCGTCCTGCCGCCTTCTCATCGCCGGCCGCCAACGTCGTCGCCTTTGCGGAGCTCCATCGGGTTAGGGTGACTGCTGATATGTATATCGGATATCGATATCGGCCGAAATTTTCACATCGGTGCATCCCTAGTTATTAGTTTAAATTAGTACCTCTGCATCTGTAACTTCTTAACCAAAAAAAATTGACTTAATATCTTGTTTGGTCAGCTTATATTATATTAATATGATCCATGTTGAGGAAAAAAAATGAAGAATATGAATATTTGAGCCTAGCTGCATTCAGCTGCATCATATCTGGAGTAGAGATGGGCAGCAATTTTCTAAAATTTTCTTCTTTTACTTATTTATGCACCTTCATGGGGGGCAAAAAGCATTCCACTACAGAAGAAGAAAATGACCAGGAGTGATCGCTGTCACTTGAATTATGTTAAAAATGTGCATGCCTGACACAAGCACCTTTTTAAGAGACTGTACAATATGTTGTAATAGCTCAGGCTGATTGTCACTAACGCGTTCCTGTGTAAGAGAACGTCTGTTTTATTGTTTATGGAAGAGGTGGTGCAGTAAATCATTCTGTGTTTAACAGATTGAACCATGGTTGTGTTGGTAGACATTTCAGCAATAATTGCATTGCATGTTACTGGGGGAGGGTGTCTATCCTCTAGATGGAAACATCCATGTTCACATTTGCACACTTAGTACCCAGTCATGTAAGCTCCCACACATGCTCGCCCACACACTCGTGCAGACACACTGTCAGAGATGTGTGTGTGTGTGTGTGTTTTGAGCAGGGCAGCTCTGTAGCCTGTGTGTGACGCTGACTCAGTAGAATGTTAATGTTGTGAAATCCCATTAAGAGCATTCCGGTGCAGAGCGGGGCCTCGCCTGAGCTTCACGGGACAGCGGGTCATTTTAAAAGGCCAGCGGTGCTCTTGTGTTTGCACTGTGTAATAGAATCTAATCACTCGAGTGGCTCGCGCTAAATTGAATTGCTCTTTTTAAAATCGCCGCCACTCATGTTCGCCTGCTCTTGAAGGGCATTTAAATCGTTTCTGGATGAGCGTTGTTGCTTGAAGAATAATTGTTTTTGTAGCTACAGTTGCACTCTGCTACCCGCTAAACGACGCCGTGATAGATTTTTCCGTCGTCGCGTGGGTAGGAAACGGCAACGTTTCCCATCAGCCGTTTTCATTGGCTCGTTGATAAGGTCGATTCAGCACCAGGAACTGCATGCAAAGGAGCAACGTTTCCCAGCAGCTTCAGCTGTGCCCGCCAACAGGTCATATTATGGGCTTTTCTTTCCCCTACTCGAAAGGATGTTGAGCAGTGATCAGTGCCACTTTCTTCAGATGTCTCTATTGATTACACCTTTTTCAACCTTTCCATTTAAATCATGAAGAATCATTGAGCGTGCCCTCATTTTCAATGATGTCGAGGGTAGAGTAGAGTCTTTTTCAGAAAGCAAAAGGGTTTCTATCATATATGCTGGAGCAAATCTGGCGTTAACGGCCCGTAGGCATGGTGTGCGTGATGCTAACAGAATGACAGAGTGCGTTGCCTGTCGCTGCGGGGTAAGCGATGTGTTGAAGATTGGATTCTCACCCGTCTCTTCGAGCGGATGATGGATGTTCTTGCCGTGGAGAGAAGTGGAGAAGGAGCAGTAGGAGTGCACCGCACAAGTTACCAGGGCCGTGCATCGATATGAGATCTTAGGATGTGGTGTGAAGCACTTCACCCAGAACAAACTTCCACCTACATGTTTCTATACTGGTACAGTGAAGCCCTGCGTTTTGTGCTGCACTGAGCTGTGAAAGAAAGCGGCTGTTGACAGCGGTTATGATTACCCCGCGATTTCACTGAATGCACAATGTGCTCGCCATGGAATTGCGAGGTACCAGGATCACCTTAATAGCATCATTTGTCTTTTATGTAAAAAAAAAATGCACTTGCATGTGTCAGTTTGGTGAAATTCATCGTCTCGCTCTCTTTTTCCCTTCCTCTGCTAAATATCAAGTTTGACTGAGGCCAGAGCTAATATCTGCAATTAATTTAGTTTAATTGCGTTAATTTGAAACCAGGTGCCAATTCTAATTTGATTAAAAAAAATCTTGCTTGTCAAAAGTGGAAAAATAATTGTAATTTATCAAATTCTTTAATGTTATGACTACTGCATAATGATAAAGTTTGAATTTCATGTCACACTTTTTATTTTTCTGCAATGGAGCAATAGTGATTAAAATTAAGTATAGAATTTCTACTTATATTATTTTTTGGCAATCACAGTAAACATGTGAAAAACTGTTATTTATCATCTTATGCTGTGAAAATTTCAGATTATTAGGTATCGTGTTTTGCTTCTCTCCTATTGGCTGCGTCCTTTCACTGCGACTCCAATGAAAACAATCGTTCAGACCACTGGGCTAAACAATCGCCTCCGTGTTTTGGCTGCACTTAAAGTACTCGTCCTGTACAGAGATAATGTGGAAAGCCTACAGCTCGGCTTTGTATTCAAAGTGGAAAGGTTAAATCTGACCTGGATGCAGGAAGTTTCCTCTTTTAAATGTTTTAAACCAGACATCCTCCCCCGTACGTCCCACCTCGGTGTCTGCCGGCTGCGTTTTCCTCTTCCCACTCGATGCCTTCGCCTCCTCCACACGGCCTTGACAATCTACCATGCAAAACACCGTGCCCGAACCACTGAGTCAGTGTGAGGGCAGAGTCCACACACACACACACACACACACCTACCGTGAATCACCTTAATTCAAATGACCTCTTGCCCGGTGGCGTGCGTGTGTGTGTATATGTTTGTACAAAAAAACGCAGTCATACGCGGCTTGCTGTGAGTGTAGTGAATCAGAAATGGAGGATCACAGTGCATCTGTCAACATGCTGAGGCAGGAGCTTCTCAAGAATAATGTATAAAGTGGCATTAATAAACCAGGAGTTCCGTGTTTTGCTTTGTATTATATTGCATTATAGGACGCCATTCTCGTTCCAGTATGTGTGTTTATGTGTGATTTATTATCAATTTTATTTACATGAACTTACGATTCTTGCTTTTCTTTTAATGCAGACACACATAGGATATAGACAAGACATAGACAATAGTGTATATATAGACATTAAAGTGCATGGACTAGAACATAAATTAAGTGAGATGCTGACATAGAAGTACTTGCATTGTAATAAATAAGAGGTGAAATTTGGGCTTAAAAGCGTGTGTACAGTGGGATATTAACCTATTTAATATGAATGATAGTGGGACGGGTATGAACAGCCCTTCTGCAGTGCATATTCAATCATTTTGAACACCTGCTCTGGAAGTTCAGTTCAACTTTTAACCTCAGAACAAGCAGACCATCATGTCTGACCTGACTGACCGGTCTATACGTCACATGGACCTCTCCTCATGTGGGATCAGGCTGTTGAGTCCAAAATCCCTACAGGTTGGGTAAATTGGCGACGTGAATGTTGTTCCCGCTTGCGATCCGCTCAGAAGTGTACGTTTGGCTTGCACTCACAAACATGTAACGCCCACTTGCAGCTTCAATCATCCCGTCGGCCGAGCTGCCACGCTGGTATGAATAATTGAGTTGGCCTCTGTGCTGGTGGACATGCTCTACTTGGATCCCATTGTTCTGCTAAAGGTGTGTCCTGCAAGAAGTCAGGATCTGGGTTCACGGCAGTGCTTTCCAGCTAAAAGGGAAAAAATGAAGGCACATGCAAATTTTGCGCTTGTATTCGCCTTATTTAGACAAGTTTGCATTATGATGTGACCGAACCATTTCATTGGTTAGAACAAACGTCTTAGAGTTTAAAACAAATTTTTTAAACACATCAGTTTACTGCTTGAGCACAGCAATCCATTAATTATCCAAGTTAATTCGCACCACGTTTGACTGAGCTAATGAATTATTTTCCCGGTGGGTAATTAAGTCCTACGAGCTTAACTGCAGCACATTGCGCTAATTTTGCTGCTAAAGTGACATGGCACTTTTTGATCTAGCTAGCGTGCCTCCCAGTTAAGCTGCACGTCATCAGATCCGTCTTGTGTCCTACATGCGGAGCGTGTCGTGTTGCTTTTGAGCACGGCCGGTTTCACTCTTACAATAACGCTGATAATGGGCCGCGTCAGTGGCATCAATATGTTGAGGAATGAGGCAGTTCCTGTTCTCGTTCTGGCTCTGCAGGGATGGCAAATACATGGCTCCAGACTATGAATATTTAGTTGTATTTTTAGAGCATTCTCTGAAAGGTTGGGTGCATCGCTACCACTCTTTGCAAAGTTGCCTTATTATTTTTCACCATGGTGTTCTATTGTGCTTGTGTGAGAATGAGGCTTTTATCACAATAGAGACTTAATGGGGCTCCAGGGGATCACATTTAAACACTAAATATTCAGAAATGGGCAGCGTGTCTCAATGACGCATACATGAAACACAGCTGACCTTAAGGTGGACTTGCCTTTATAAGGTGGACTACCTATTCCTATTAGCAATGTAATTAATGTAACATTAATGCATTCAATGTGGTGGTCATTAACACTAATGCACACTATATATATGCATGCATGTATATATCTATATATATGCATGCATGTATGTATATATCTATATATATATATGCATGCATGTATGTATATATCTATATATATATATATATATATATATATATATATATATATATATATATATATATATATATATATATATATATATATATATATATATATATATATATGCATGCATGTATATATCTATATATATATATATATATATATATATATATAGATATATATATATATATTTGACGCATAATCAAATCATCACATCCCTACTGCAAACTGGAAAAAAAAACCCTGAACATAGTATATTTTTGTACAAATATAAGAGAACCACTATTGCCGGATTAGGGATGCTATTTTCAGTAATTGTGTTTCCATGGTGAAATGTGCCTTTTTTTTTTTTTTTAAACCTCATGTTTATGTAGGATGTATGGTGCCTGCTGTGGTCTCGTTTCTGCTCCTAATAACATGCAGTCTGGAAACGATTCCAGCATGCTCAGTGCATCAATTTATCCAGGAGTCTCTCTCCTGTAATCGTGGACATAATTGTGTATTTCTTTGTGTATTCCCAGGTGTTAGTTTGCTTAGTTGTGATGCAGCGACCCACTGTTCTGTTCATGATTTAAAGAAGGTAGTTAATATTTTCCTCATTAATCGCGTATTATTTCACCATGCGCCCGTCCACTATTAGTTAGTATGCGATTTTCTTTGAATTTGTATGACCCAAGGGTATAGATGGACTGGTTTCAAGGGGAAATTTTCAATGAAGTCTTGTGCTGAGTCGCCAGCCATTGATAATAAATAATTTATACTAACGGCATAAGAAGACACGCTCTGCTGTAGTCAGCGCTCGGGTCAGTTAGTCATTTACAGAGCAGAAGTTTGAAATGATAAAAAAAAAAAAAAAATGCATGCATGTTCTTCCCAAGCATGTTTTCTATTATCTGGGATGTTATGACTGTTTGTCTCGAGCTCTCTTTGCACCGTCTTGGTACACGGCGTCTTTTTATTGAGCAATTTAATCGCTTCTCTGACGTCTATTAAAATCAGCCGAGGCCCAAATTCACATGGTAGGATTGATTGGTAGCTTGAGAATGTTTTTTTGGATTGAAAATCGGGATTGGAAGGCGTTAGATGAGGCATAAACGAGTGAGGGCTGTTGTCTCCCAGGGGCCTCCTACTGATAAATGGTTCATCCCCTCTTCCCTCTAACCATCATTAAAAACGTCCAATCATTAAAAGCTGCAGTTCTGCATAAGCCCCCGCTGATGCAAGACGTCCTCTGCTTCCATCTCATGGAGCGTGTTGCACTTCCCAAGTGTGTTTTTTTGGAACTAAATGGAAGTTGCACGTCAGTGTGTCCTTTTTTTGTAATTATCAGCGGACAATAAAACTCATGGAGGAGTTGGACCGTGTTGGCAGCACGGCCAATGCTAACAAATGTCTTTGCACTACGTCAGACGCCTGAGCAATCTTTGAAATTACAGTTCTGACTATGGAATGGATCAGTGGTGGCCCTTAATGGTAAAAAGAATCTTGGCCTCTGACTGTAAGATCTCTTATTCCCCGGGGTGAGCGAGGTTGTAGAGAATCTGTGGCGTTCCGCTTCCACTTTTTCCTGTTTTTTTTTTTTTTTTTTTTGGGTTATGAATTTTTTAAAAATTCCGTATAACCTTGACCTTTGTTTTTCCGAAACAGCACACCACAACAGCTTTCTCGCTGACGCGTGTGCGTGGGCGGAGTAGGAGGCAGCAGGTGGCGTCGAGTGAGGGGTGTCAGAGGGAAGGCTACTGTTTAAGCCACGTAACCCCCCCCGCCCCCCCCTGCTGTCTCGTTAGACCCACACAGTACCGGGGCCTCGGATCAGTCAAATGTGCCTGCGTGTGTTTGCTTGTTTTTCCTCATTCGGACGTGAGGCACCCTGCAGCCGACACAGTGGGATAATGAAGCCATCATACCTGCAAATGAACTACGGCTGGTTGCCATGGTGATATCGGCATAGGAACCCTAGGGATGATAGACAAATACCTGATAAGTAATTGATCCATCAGTGTGTTTTTTTATTTTTTTTTATTTTGGTCGATTTTAATGTGCCGTTCATTAAGTTTTCATTAGTAAATGAAGTGATACTCTTGTTTTTACTGGATTTAGCTTCCTAATGAACCTTATGGGTGCTGTGGTGTTCTCTGCTTCATTTAATCAGCGCAAGGAAACACGGCTGTTGTTTCTTCATGTTCAGTCCCTACTTGAGGTAGATGGAGATGAGGTTGGAATAAGGCTGCACTTGCACTGATGGGGGGGGGGGGTCGTGTCGTACTTTAAGTGCATGTTATTGTATTGATCACTGCTAATCTCTGGAGTGACCCAGGTTTTGCTGGACATCGCTTGCAGACACGGCGGACAGTTCCTGCTGATAGCGCTCTGAGTGCTTTACTTAACAGATGGAATTTTAGAGGAGTTAAGTGCTGCTTGACCACAGGGAGGAGGATGATGATGATGGTGCAGCAGCATGCCCCCCCCCCCCCCCCCCCCCCCCCCTCTGTCATATGCTCTCTGGGCTGCACTGGGAGCAGGTAATTGATTCACATCCCTTACATTAATTACACTTGGAACTAGGTAGTACAGGTTTATCACCTCGTAAAAGATGTTTTGTGTAAGCGACTGGAGCACACTGATGTTGCATTGATCTCTCCTCGGCCTGATCATAGGAGAGAGAGCTTGATTTGTCCCCGCGGGGGAATTGGTTTTTGCGGAATAATTACACGCCATTAAAGTCAGTCTCAGGAATAGGCGATGTGCACAAAGCGGGAGGAGAACTGTCCGGAGCCGTCAAAGTGGACGGATATGCCAGTGCATTACATATAAAAAAAAAAAAAAAAACTTTGTTGAACAAGAGAAAAGTTTGATCTATTTTTTTAGTGAATAGGCAGCAACAGAAATGAGGAGGGCTGTATGTAACTCGCGATTTTGTCAGTCTAATCAGATTTGTTTGTGTGAAAGTCGTCCTCCCCCATGTAGACTTCATTTGTACTCAGAACAAGCTGATCACACACTCATGCACACACACACACACATGCACATGCACACACCTGTCAGCTTCACTACGTTTGTGAGATCCTGCAACAAGAAATGGAGCACGGAGCACTCCTCTGTGTTCACATATATTTTGTCCCATTTGTCATTGTGTCAAACTGTTGTCAAATAAACCGCTGTCTGACAGCTTATTATTAGAACAAGCTCTGTACCGTCGGTTTATTAACTTCCCGGCAGCACCAAAGTCTCTGGGAAAACAAACCTCGCCGTGTTGCGTACTCGCACATCACAGCGATGCCGCTCATTCCTGCTCTCTGATTGGTCACGCGGCTTGTCGGTCTACTGTAATACAGCAGTCAACGGGCTGGTGGAAATTCGTTTTCCAGGCAGGGTTTTGTGGGCAGAGCGGAGGAGGGGTCAAAAATCCTATCTTTTTAATGTTTGAAGGGAAGTCGTCTTAAAATTTCATGAATTCCACAAGCTCAGAGCAGAGGTCTCCCACCGCTCTTTGCTCCTACTCTTTTATTAATTCCTTTCTTATCTCTTTGCAAGAGTCGTCTTATTTTAAACGGCTTTATCTTGGCCTGGATTTTAACTGGACCTCTCGGTACATCCACTCGCACTTGCTATAATGCAATAACACAATGCTCTGCCAACTACAGCACTTTTTGATATTAGAAACAATCAATATTATTGGGCTTTAATATGATAACAAGTATATTTGGTTTGTCAGGTTTCTTACTGTCACCCTAATTCAGTGGCTCTCAAATAGTGGCCCCTTGGGGGAATTATTATTTTTTTTCATTTAGATTTTTTTTTTTATGTCCTAGAATAAAGTGCAATTGCACCTCCGCTACATTAGGGGGCAGTAGCGCTCTTGTTGGCAGTGTTCACAGGGAGCATACAGCACAGAGTATGAGTATGAAGTGTAGACACCAAGTGACACCATGAAAACATATTTAACAGGGATGAGAAGACAGGCGGAGAGAGACGGAGATAAAGAGACAAACGAAAGTCTCCCAAAGCTAAGACGAGGAAATATGACGAAGCGTCTGTAGCGCTTGGTTCACTGTGAAAGACCGGTGTGTTACTGAGTCTGAAATGTTGGAGACAAAGACATTAAAGACATTACACCACAATCACTGATAAGACCATTTATGTAGTTTTATTTTTCAGTATCATATGGTTTGACATGGTCAGTCAAATGTATGTGATGTTTTCTTCTTCCATTGGGGTTGACAGAAAGTAATTGAGAATCACTGCCCTTACTGAACTTTGTGTCTGCTGTTTTTTTCCCCCCAACAGGAATCAACCAGAGCTTTAGATCGTGTGACCTGTGCCCAGTCGACTTGGCAGAGATGCGCTTTTCTCAAGACGCCTGCACTTGGATGGATTAACAGGTTAGCTTCCAATCCCACGGCCAACCCTTTTTCATTTTTAAAGCTGCTCTTCCATCTGTATTCACCTGCAGAGCCGGCCAACGTAAATGTATTGTGTTAAATGATATTGTTGCTGGTTTTTCTGTTCATTCAGCAACAGCTGAGCACTTAGTGACCCTGCGGTGTTATGGCTTTGTTTGAAAATGATAATGTATTCTACCGGCGCTGGCGAAATGGTTGATTGTTGATGATACGATGACGGAAAATGGCCAATTTCAATGCCCTGCCTCCCACCCTGTAACCCAGTGATGGAAACCTGATCGGGCTGGTTTACACTTACCTGTGGAGGCAGGAAAACCGATCCAAGCCAGCTGCTAAATATTTGCACAGGTCCTAACCCAATAGCAGCTGCTGATGTATGCCACAGGCCTAGTGTTTTGGCTTGGGTTTCATCCCGTGAAAACCCACGCCACTAAGCCTGATTGCTGCGTTACACTTAGAATTGGAACACGTTGTAGCTCGGGTACAGCTGACCCATCTGTGTGTTTATGGGAGATTTACATCTAGACTCTTGGGTTGCATTCAGAGGATAGGGTGATGTGGGGAGAAACGCAGGTCTTTACTGAATGCGCGACCGCACAGGGCGCCCTGTGGGGTGGGGGAACGCAGCGACCTTCAGGCGAGAAGTTGAAACGGAGTGAACGCGAGCCAACATCACGCCGCGGTGGCCAATCACTCAGACAGATCACAGCCACGGCCTACAACCCATTAGGGAGCACAAAGGAGGGGTGGGGGGGCGTTTCTTTTTTGTTTGAGGATGAGGTTAAAGGAAAAGTTGGGCTTTGTTGTTGGCTTTCTGAGAGATAAAGACAAGCAGCAGCAGCAGCCGTTCAGCAAGTGAATTAATAGACAGAGCCGCGGTGGTGAGAAAGCCTGTGGAAGAGGAAGACAGGGAAGGATAAAACACAACTTATTTTCTGGTTGCTGTCACAAAAAAAACTCAGTGGCTCTGTTCACCTCTACACAACCCTGCAGGGAAGGTGCCACCATGTCTCATCCTGTGTGAGTGCAGCAGAAGCTCAGAACTGTATGAATCAAGTAAAATCTCAAGGTTCAGCAAATGCCAAAATAAGAAATAAATACTTTGACGAGATGCAGTGTGTTATAAGATATTTATGATAGTTCGGTATAGGTATATTAGTTGATAGTTATTTGGTAGTATAAACAAAAGAACTCTTTTAATATCTTGTCACCTGTTTTTTCCAAATTTACTAAATAATGATTATTTTCAAACTTTCCTGTTAAACGTGACAAAGCATTTACACAAATATTAAGCAGATTGAGGCCATAGTGACCCACAGTGAAGTGTCTTATTCTCAATGTTAACATCAGAGAAAGCTCTTTTGATAATCACCAATGCAAATGAGACCGTACGGGTCCTTTTTGACTTATGGAAAACGTTCGTGGTTGACTGGCTCGTTTTATAGTTTTGAATATCAGCTTCATGAAATTTTTATGTTTTGAATATTTCTGTGTTAAAAAAAAAAATTCTTTGCATATGACATTGCTGTACCTAATTTTGCTCAGGCAACAGAGTTAATGTGTGTGTGTGTGTGTGTGTGTGTGTGTGTGTGTGTGTGTGTGTGTGTGTGTGTGTGTGTGTGTGTGTGTGTGTGTGTGTGTGTGTGTGTGTGTGTGTGTGTGTGTGTGTGTGTGTGTGTGTGTGTGTGTGTGTGTGTGTGTGTGTGTGTGTGTGTGTGTGGTATGTGAAATTGTTTTTATAAAAGCGCGCATGATGATTCATCTTGCCCCCCGTTATGTTTGTATATGTATATATATGTGTATATTTATATATATGTGTGTGTATGTATATATATGTGTATGTATATATATATGTGTGTGTGTATGTATATGTATATGTGCGTGTGTATGTATGTGTGTGTATATATATATATATATATATACGTGTGTGTGTGTGTGTGTCAACTCTGTTGCCTGAGCACAATTGGGTACAGCTATGTCATATGCAACACATGCACGTTAATGCTATAATTCCTATGGAGTGAAAATTAACACCATGCAGAGTATGGTTTGGAAGGAGTGTGGTGGATAAATACTGGTGATTTTTTTTTCCTGCTATGTAAATACACCTGTTGATGTTGACTCAACACAGCCGCTTGGTATAATTACAATGGCGTGACATAACAAATCCTGAGTGGTGTTATTAGGCGCTTGTTTCTGGGCAGCGTTGAGACAAGTTCTCACAGATCTCACACATTTCCTGGGATTCATTTCACAAGTGACATTTGTGCTTTTAAGTTCCTAAAATTATCTCGGTATAGTTTAATGTGTCCGCTCAAGCTTCTAATTTGTGGACGGTGATGTGATCCGCAAATCCATTCATGTGCTTCAGCATGAAGCAACTCGTTTCATCTAATAATATCATGATATCCACCCATCAAGCAAATCAACTCCAAATATCAGGTTATGAAACTCAATAGCAACGGACAAATTCAATGCTTTTATGCGTGTTAATTTGAGAGCTGAATAACTAATGGCCACAGCCTTCCATACACAAATTAGACCGATTTTTATCACTGTGCCAAACCACTAGAAATAAAGCCACTGTGGTAATGACTGGAAAAAAAGCTCACTCAAAAAATAAGCTTATCAGGATGGTACAAAGGCATTAAATGTTATGAATCAATTCCACATTGTAAGTTAAAATGAATGTTGACTGAACAACAAAACGCTTTGACATGTGCAACTGGTTTGTCACCTGCTACTAATCAATTCTACACAAAAGCGCCATTTTAAAAAAAACAGGGGGGGATGGCTTTACTTTAGTGTGTTTTCGAAGGCGAGGAGGGAGGGAGGATAAAAAATAAAACTTCACATAAACCCTTTATCCAATCTTCTGCATCTCCTTTAGCCATACGAGTGGAATTTCTGTATCTGATGGTCTGTTATGTGAACCCAGTGACCGCTGCTGCCATGCTTCTTATTTTCCATACTAATAGACTGGAGGGCACACAGTGGAAGTCCTGTGTATTTTTCCTGCTATGCTTCAAAGCCTCGGAGAAAGGCCCTCCCTCGCCCTAATATTTAGATGTCTGTTCCTCTAGGTTTACGCGACCGAGCCTGTATTATCTAATCACATCAACGTGTTAGGGGAGTGTTGATGTGTTCTGGGTGCATGTGAGTATATACAAGCTTAAGAAAGCATTACGAGGATGCGAGTCAGCGCTGAAGTAATGAATAGCTTATCCTGCCAGGTTTCCAGTATCACTTCACAGCTATATTTAAAAAAAAAAAAAAAAAAAAAAAAATGTGGACCTCTCCTGCATCACCGGGTTGGTGAAGAATAAAAGGTTTGCTCTGTTTGACCATGACGTTTGATGCCAGTGTGAGGAAATTGTTTTTATAAAAGCGCGCATGATGATTCATCTTGCCCCCCCGTCAATATCTGTCAGCCGTCTGCAAAAGTAATGAGGCTGCAACCGCTTGCAAGGCTGTCATCATTAAGGCTTTAAGGAAATAATAATACAGGTACGGAGATCACGGGCAACGA
This sequence comes from Eupleurogrammus muticus, assembly GCA_036785175.1. NCBI lineage: Eukaryota > Metazoa > Chordata > Actinopteri > Scombriformes > Trichiuridae > Eupleurogrammus > Eupleurogrammus muticus. Next base: position 2,027,342 of record JAYKQN010000009.1, on the reverse strand, counting down.
TTTCAATCAATTTTAAGCGGGTTTTTTTCATGCACACAAAGCAGAAAAGTCCAGGCTGATACCTGCTGCATGTCACAATGTGCACTGGGCTAAATGCAAGGAACAAAGAACGCCTATTAAAATAAAGAGCTTCTTTTTCAACTCACCTGCTTGTCATTGGGAGGAAACCTGAGTATCCTCATAGACACAACAAGCACCAACATATGCAATAGGTGAGTACCAGTAATCAGATTTTAAATCAAAGCCACACTTCAGCAAGAGCTTACTTGTGCATTATTTTGCATTACCAATATATTGCATGGCTTTTTCAGCACTACGAGTTAAAAAATTATTTTTTTTTTTTACTTGCACATCGCACTTTGCCATGAAAAGATTTCTGTCTCTTCCCCAACACTCGGGAGACGTTTCCACACAGGCAGGTTAACCTTTTATGTCTCCGGTGTTTGGATTGCGGTTCGTGTGTGTGTGTGTGTGTGTGTGTGTGTGTGTGTGGACACAAGAAAGACCCAGATTCTCGGAGACGGGACGGCTCCCGCTCCCGACACGTGGTTGCCAACAGATTCTTCTCTCGGGTAAATGGAGCCGTCGAGGCGGCGAGCTGCTCCTCATCCTCGGCCCGTGGGCGTGTCTTTGTCTGAGCAGCAGGAAGTGATTTGGACAAATGGGCCTGTTATTGACTAGATGTTTTATGCCTATTGTAAAGTCCCCCATCTGCTGTACAGCCATGAAACAGGAAAAGTTTAAATGTTTTTGGATTATAGAGCAGTTTGTTTTATAGGATTTTTATAGTGTAATAGCAGGCTGTGTAATTGATGTTTCTACTCCTGGTCTTTTTTTATTTCTCTGTCAAGGCTATTAATTCGCTGACTTGACCTTTTTATTCATCAATTAGGCCATGTTTTACATTTTATCGCCTGGTTGCAGTGTACAAGCCCACAGACAAATAGATGTTTATTGACTCTTTCTGACCCCTACCTGAGGTCATTCAGCCCTTTTTGCTGCACACCATATCAATAAATACACAGGGTCAAATCAAAACAGTCCTGTGGCAAGTAGCAACGACTTCCAATGTGGGTGGGTGTTTGAGTTTGTGAGTTAGTGAGTTAGTGAGTGTGCATTTCTTTTTGTTTTTCTTTCCTGGGTTAATTTGAGCAAGTCATATTGCATTAATATGTGTGGAATCCGGCATGAAACACTCGAAGCAGGCGTGCAGAGAGGAATGCTGTGGTGCATCTGCAGAGGAGGAGGTAACAAGTGAGAGGAGGGCTTTCTTGTCTCCCAGGGGAGAAAGATGAGAGGCAGAGAAGCATGGATACGTGAAGGTAGAGAGCGGGGGGGGATGGTGTCGGAGCCAAGAAGAGCGGCAGAGATGTGAGGAGCCGGCTTGTCGTAACCGAGCCCGTCGTACGAACACATCTCGATATCAAACGTCCAGTTGTATCCTGCTGCTTCGCACAGCTTGCATCAAAACGACCAAAAACTTCAAGTCTGTTTTGTTTAAGGTATCAAGCCCACCCTCAGGCCATTTTATTCTAGTCTGCCCTACTGGGAAAAACACAGATCCACCCACAATAATACGTGTTAGGTTGCTAAATGTAATCAGTAATTCACATGATTCTCGCATGTAAAGATTATATTAATAATATTATAGGGAAGGTTTAGACAGCCCTGTAGTGTTATCAGTCTAAGTTTATTGCCTAAATATAATAAATAAATATACCACTGTGCATTGTCATAGTGTTTCATAAACCCTCAAACTATCAGCCCCTCTCGGCACTAGTAAAAAAAAAAAAATACCCGAAATAAATTCCAAAAATTTAATCTGTGACCTCTAGACTCGCTCTGAGATGCAGAATCCATACTGCATTTTACAAGCTGTGGGAAAGGCCTATCTGCTATCTTGGTCGATAGGAAAACGGTAGTAACGCGAGTCCCCGGTGCATTTAGAAATGTCTTGTCTGAGCCGCCGTCTGCTTGTTGTCACGGTGCACGTCTGCGTCAGTACAGGGAAAGTCCACGGGTTGCAAAACCACTTCCAGACATCAAAATGAATGAATTCAATTCACCTTGGCTGAGTGCAGCACTCTGGTTTTAATGGACCTCTGTTTTTGGAGCGAGAGTGAACACATTCATTGTTTGGACTAAACCTAAAGACATTCAGTTTATATTCTATTTCTATTCTATCTATCATTTGATTAATCACCTATTTGTTATCACACCAAATTGATATCGCAGTCCATATTGTGTAATGTAAAATATTTTTCTGTGATGAATCATTAGCAACCGTACTTATAAAAACTTACATCATCAATAGCTGACTGTGCAAACTTCACCTTGCTGAAAGTACCGGCACAGGAACAACCTAAAAACTTTAGACAACTGCTGCAGTTCTACGTCTGTCAGCAGAACCACATACTAGATTTGGGAATTAAAGTTAATTTTTTTCCTCTGTCTCTCTCTCTATATACATTCTTTTTCATGCAAAGAAGGCAATGCACCATATGCAGACATCAATGTACAGCACAAAAACACAATAAACAAGATAAAAAGTGAACAAAAGCAACATGCAGCTCAATAGAGCCACATTTACAACATGGTGACTTACAAGCCAGTACATTTTTTTTAAATCTTAATCTATATATATGCATACTGCAACCTGAGAAGTAAAACCAAAATAAAGAAGGGGAAAAAAAGGATTTATTTGGTTTGTGCAAAGTGGGAATTTATTCAAAAGGCGTGACTCTAGATGTTATACGTTATATTATAGCACCCACAAGACTCCCATGCAGTATCGCTTAGCTCGAACCATATTGATTTTCCTGTTTTGGATAAATACAGAACTGGGGGTCCCTTTTTTTTTTCTTTTCTTCTTTCTTCTAAAGAAGTGGGTCTCGAGACAAGACTTCTGAAGTGTTTTCGGTGCTTTATGCAACACTTTCCCCTCGTTCCGGCCTTGAAAGAGTTCTTGTCCACTTCAGCAGCAGAGCAGAAGTGGAAACGGGCTGTTGAGCTGCAAATGTGGGAGAACCGTGTGTGTGTGTGTGTGTGTGTGTGTGTGTGTGTGTGTGTGTGTGTGTGTGTGTGTCCACGTTTCCTTCCACCGTGGAGAGGCGTGCATTCATTGCATCTGTGAGTGTTTTTTTTTTTTTTTGTGCTGCTTGGGAAAGACTTTAGAGCGTGCTCCACGCCCCCCCCCCCTTCCCCCTCCCACTCTATCGCTCCCTCCTTCCTCCTCCCTCCAGCAGCTGTTTTCCTGTCTTAGCTGGGAACTGGAGCCAGACTGTTTTTCCCCCTCATCCCCGCGTCACAAGCAGGAACTCTCCTGACTTATAGGCATACACAAACACACACTTTTTTTTTGTCCTGTCCCACACTGACCTCATTCTGGACTACAGACTAAAGGAATAAGTATCTCACTCTTTCACTTGGCCGCCGTGATGCGTGTTCGCGTTGCCGTGTGAGAGCCGCCTGGCCGTTGGGAGAAATGCTTTCACGGTAAGACGTCTCTCTCTTTCTCTCTTTCTCTCACACAGGCCACTTCTGTTTCTTGACCTCTTGTTTGTACTTTTCTTCTTCGTCTATGCTATTTTCTCAGGGTTTTCTTTGCTGGCAAAACTGACAGTACCCAAAGTCTTCTCCCAGAAACGATCTTAAAAGCTATTTTAACTTTAGCTTTAAATTAGCTGTTAGCAGTGATATTTCTTTTCCAATGTTTAAGATTTTAATGTTAAATTTCACTCATTAAATTAAAATAGTTGTGCATGTTCGGGAAGTGCTTTATAAAAAGGAACTGTTTGCTTGATGCCCTGAACCGGTCAGGCTGACCTCTGTGATCAGCAGTGGACGTCCTGTGTCGCGTTTCAGGCCGGTTGACTGTAAGACGCGAGCGAGACACATGATTAACGCCTGTGTATTGTGTTACACCACCAGCCGGGTCCTGACTCATAGTTTCACTTGGCACAACACGGGGAGTGAGCTGTGCATGGCTGGTTGGAGAAAACACTCACAGGTGTGATTGATATTGTCCTGGTTTGAATAGACGGGGTTTATGTGTTTTGTTCTGTTACCAGCAAGAGTTTGTGTTATGTTGCTTTAATCCAGTGGTTCTTAAATAGTGAGGCGTGTTTGACCTCGGAACATGAGTTTATTTTTTTATTTTAATTTTTTTTTACGTCCTAGAATAAAGTGCAATTGCACCTCCACTACATTAGGGGGCAGTGGCGCTCTCATTGGCAGAGTGTTCACAGGGAGCATACAGCACAGAGTATGAGTATGAAGTGTAGACACCAAGTGACACCATGAAAACATATTTAACAGGGATGAGAAGACAGACAGAGAGAGACGGAGATAAAGAGACAAACGAAAGTCTCCCAAAGCTAAGACGAGGAAATATGACGAAGCGTCTGTAGCGCTTGGTTCACTGTGAAAGACCGGTGTGTTACTGAGTCTGAAATGTTGGAGACAAAGAAATTAAAGACATTACACCACAATCACTGATAAGACCATTTTATGTAGTTTTATTTTTCAGTATCATATCGTTTGACATGGTCAGTCAAATGTTTATAGTTTAATTAAGGATTAATTTTATTTGTTTAATTTCAGATGCACTTTAAATCTTTTCTGTTACAGTTAATAAAGCTATTCTTTATTGTAAGTTGGTCCATATTTCTTTTTTTATTATCTTATACGTTAATAAGGATACAGTGTTATAGAGAGGTACTCAATTTTATAGATAAATTATAGTATTTAGTATTATGATTTCTTCTTCCATAGGGGGCGCTACAGGAAATAATTGAGAAGCACTGCTTTAATCGGATTTTAGCTCTACAGCTTGTGTCAGATATGGAGAAAACTAGATAACATTCGTTCTTTATAATGGTAATTTTCAATATTACAACCTCAAGAGTTGGCACACACACACACACACACACACACACACCGGGGGGACTTTTTAAACTGATGACATCATTCTCACAATTTCAGCGCATGTCACACTGTCCTGGTTGCAATGTGATAGACAGACTGTAAGACTGTAAACAGGAGGGCTTGTCAGAGTGGATGGAAGCCTGGTGAACGGCATGAGTGACGTTAACGGGAAGAGAAAACAGATGCAGGCACAGACGTGTTCTCAGCTTGCGTCATCCGTCCGTGATGCAGGCTGTTCAGCGTTTTTTGTTGATGTACAGATAATTCACGATCGAGATCTTTTGAAGACTTTGACCCGGAAAGGTCAGGTTGACCCAAGTCATTAGAATAAGTGGTAGTGCAGAGGGGCGTCTGGCTACTGGATATTGAATATCTCTAGTACATGTGAAGGCAATTCACCAAATAGTTCAAATTCTGTCTGAACCGAAGTGGCGGATGTAATAACATTGCACAGGAATGATCAAACTAATTATAGTCTTATAGTTTTTAATCTCAGACAAAGTTTTAGTAATGACTTCTCATGCCTTCGCCTGACATGTTTCGACAGAATCTTCCGTCTGTTCGCCCCATCGTGAATGAATGAATCTATCTGCCTCAGTGTGGAGGATTCTGGACAAATCCCAGTCACCTTTTTTAGACAGAAGACATGTTTAGAATTTGGAGCATTGCATGGCATATCTCAATGTTGGGATACAGACATTATCCTTTTTTTATATCATTATGCTCCATTATAATGAGGTTGACCTTTCCCTTTAAACGCTGGATGTTGTTGAACACTGTGTAATTCCATACTATGGAAAACGTCGGAGCAAATGTCTAGTTTGCATACATTCGATTTGCCTCCTGCAAACTTTGCCCATTTATTCATCCGTGTAACATGTGTGTTTTGCCAATGACAGCGGTGGCGTATTCGTGCATGCTCGTACCCATGCCGTCAGCGGCCCGCGATGTTTCCGACGTGCAGATAAGTGTTGAGTGGGTGGTACTTCAAAGACCAGTCTGCATTCTTGTGCCCTCCAGTCATGTGTGTGTGTTTTTTGTAGGGATGGGTAGCGTTTGTTAAGACCGGTTGTGCATTTTTTTGACGATTGCGAGCGAGGATCTTTCTCGTGAGGAGGGAAAATGTTTTTTTAAAAACTGAAACTTCTACAAAATGCAGCTCTGCTTCATCTGTACACTAGTGAGGGTTTTTTCTGGCCCCCAGGATTATATACATTTATTATTAGCAGCATCCAGGTACTTTACGCGCACTAACGCACTACATTTCCCACAATTCAGCGGTGGCGCTCCGAGCAGGAGGCCACTTCCTTTCATTATTCATCAGCGGGCATTAGCGTCACTTCAAAAGTTTCAGATAGCCTACCCTTAAAAAATGGCAAAACGGAAGGTGGACACTGAAACCGGACTTTTAAAACAGGGTGGGAATCGGAGTACATGTTCACGGAGGTAGCTGGAGAACCTCTGTGACTTTGTGTGGTGATAAAAGAGAATCTGAGACAAGACAGAAGAGATCGCTGAATTAGCCAAAAGAAGAGACACCACCAAGTATCAGCCACAGCTTAAAAAAACATTACTGTGCAACGTATTCAGAGTTTTAGAAGTTTAGAAGTGAACTACTGAAAATATTCGAGTGAATTATAGAAAATTGCTGATATTCTGTATTTATTTGAAGTAAATTTAGGCCATTTTTGCTATTTCCCTGAGAAGTAATACTGATGCTGCCTTGAATAATACGCTTCATTCATTTAATGTTCATGTTTTGGGGATTTTTACACAAAGCTTTTGTCTCTGTTGAAAATTAAAATTTACTAACAGAGCCATAAGAAATTATTTATTTGATCATATAGTAATTATTAATATGTTATAGGTATTATTTTTAGGGGTTCAGTCTGTTTAATGGGGATCACTAGACTATATGCGTCATTTTATTATTTTTTTTTCAATGAACATTCGATCAGTCCGGCCCTTGGCTTATTCCTAAATTTTTCTTTTGGCCCCCATGTCCATTTGACTTTGACACCCCTGCTCTTTTAGATAGTACACAGCGTATCAGTGTACAAGGCCTGCGTCTATATGTGGAGACAGTTTTAGCAAAATAAAAGCTGATAATTTACCGTAAATAACCAAATATTAGCCAAGGCGTTTTTGTTTCAATCACTTCACAGATTCCTTTAGGACAAGCGATTAATTCCTTTCTGGCAAAACTCTTTTATTATACCAGTAGGACTACTGTATGACTTACATTTTTCAAAAGTAAGATTACACTAGTGTAGTTAATGGTCTTCCGCTGCTTTTTTTCTGGTGTTTTCCTCTACATATTTTACGACAAAAATCTCACACTCTTTATTTTCTCGCTGCACCAGAGCCAGTATTACCAGAGAGGGTGTTTAACGTCCTTTTAGCATTACAGCGACTTAGTCAGGGCCATGGATGCATTAGAAGACTTGACAATTCTCAAGATTTCTTATAATATACGTATGGTCATGGGATGGAAAAAGAGGTGAAGAATAAAAATGTGCAGCATCAAACACAAACTCTCTAGCAAATCCAGTTCCTGTAGATTCTCTAGCAACACACATCGTTCTCACCTTTCTACATATTAACCTTGTTTCTTGAGTCCTGACCCTAAATCCATCTTGCTTTCTCTGTGCATTTTTGCTTATTGCCTATTGCAGTCTTAGTTTTTTGTGGGTGTCGTTCATTTCTACCGTGAGATCGTCATGAATATTGTATTTTGAAGTTGGCAGCGAGCGGTTCCGAATGTGCTGAGGTTTTCAGGAAATAATCAAATGACTTGGGTGGGCCATTTTATTGCAAAGATTGCTTCCTCTTGCTGATTTTGACGACGCCCTTTTACAAACACTGGAGAGTCAATACGCTCCATTAATTGATAGGCTTTGGCGATGCAGGCTAAACCTTTATCGTCACGTGGTGTATAGATTAAACACGCACGCTGATCCCTGTTAGAATTTGTTTAACCTGTGGTACCAATGCTGCGATGTGCTGCAAACAGCTGTAGATGAAGGGCTCTATCAGTTAAATCAGCTGTGTGTGTGGGTTTGGATTAAAGCAGCCAGTCAGACGCAGGGATGGGTTGATTTTCAACTTTTTATTCACCGGCTGCTGAAGTTTCAGCAGCTCTGATGTGGAATGCATCAAATTCTACCCAAGTGTTGGTTTGAAGGGATCACGTCTCTATCTCTGCCTCCAGCTTTGAGTCAAAATCCAAAGATTTCCGCGTCGGGCATGCACAGAATGCATGAAACGGAGATGTGTGTCCTCCTCCACGTCTGCAGAGAGCATCAACAACGGTGGCTTTGCATTTGCTGATACGAAGAGAAACGATTTTAGCAAAGTTTAATGCAGGAATTCTCAAGTTTTCCTTAGAGAACGTGGTGAACTCCTAATGACAATACATTTTTTGGTCATGCCGCTCAGCACCAGGGCTCTGTGGAGTTAAAGGAGTTCTGAAGAAGGATGTGAACTTCCCTGAATTTACCGCTAAACCAGATGCGAGTTCACGGCGAGTTCACATCCACTTCCCAGGAAAAAAAAAAAAAAAAGCCGTGACTCGAACATTAAACCCGACCCGACATCCTCAAATAACCTGAGAGATGGCACGGCCACTGAGTCCGAGAATAAGGCTGGGAAGAAGACTTCAAAGTGCTTATGGGTGTGTTAAACCCAATATTCTGTGTAAACTTATAGGTGTGTGTGTGTGTAGATTAATTGGACACTACAAGACGAGCACTGTTTCCTTTTTCTCATCAAATTTTCATTCTCTTTACTGCTCCCCCCTGCATGCATGAATCATCTCTCCCCGTCTCGTCACCTGCTTGTTTGCCTCATCGTTTCCCCCGTTGATGGCGAAACGCTTGAACAATTACCGACCGGATCTTCACGTGAATAAACATTAACGACGCTCACGCGGCGACGCGTGTCGCATACGCACAGATGTCGAGTTAACGGTCGAGAGCCGTGACTGCATCACGCTGTGTGATGATGAATGGTCCCCATGTTTATCTACCAACGAGGTCCATGCGTCATGTCTGGTCCCAATCCATTCATATGGAAATGGTGGCGTGTCGCTCTTTATCGTTTGTAGACACAAGACGACGACCAATCGTGTGATGATTAACCTTTTGACTGATTTCTCAATTAGTCTTATTAATTCAGATTTTTTTTTAAAGAGTCAATTCATGCTGTTATTGTGCAGTTCTTCCTAAATGATTTTAAATGAGCCTAAATTAAATGTTTAACACAGTTTTTTTAGGATACCTTTGCTATTAGAAACCAGTCACCAGTTAAATAACATCCAAACACATCTTGCTGTTTTTCATTGATAATTTCATTAATATCTATTTATTTAGGTTCTTTTCTCTCTTCCTGTGAGCTCATTGCTTCCTTTCAGGAGCTCATGCATCTTGTGATGGGAGGAAAAAAGACGGATTTCAGTCTCGGGTTAATTTGAGTTAAAGGACTTTCTCTGCCTTTACTGAGATATGAGACCAGAAAGACAAGTAGCTGGTCAATACTAAAAACAACTCGAAGACTAAAAGTATTTCCCTCGGCTCCTTCACGTGGTCAATCGTGTCGACTAATCACGGTAACACAGTTTGAAAGCAGCCATTTTTTTTCCCTGTTAGCGAACGCTGTTGTTCATTCATTATCCTGCTGATTACTTCGTTATTCCTACTTTTGACATTGAAACTGAAATGTCTGTTTGAATTACACACACACACACACACACACACACAGTTAAATGTTGAAACACCGCCGAGGGGCTCGTGTGTGTGTGGAGTCCTTAGAAACTATAGGGGATTGGGAAACGCAGTAGGCGAGAGAGGGGAAAGCAAAGACGGAGCTACGGTTTTCCAGTCACAGAGTTCTTTCAGTCTGTTTTTTTTTTTTGGTGAAAGCTCAGCCTGTACGTGTTAGATTTTTCTTATGAAGGCTCCTAAAATATGAAATGCATCATGTTTATTTTCCAAAAAAAAAAAAACGTGAGTGCATGCTGCAAGTCTGGAAGTTTTATCAAATCCTCCTTTTCTCTGTTTATATGCATCGGTATGAACAGTACATATAATAATTAGTTGTGCTCTATGGTAGAGACCAGATTTGACTATTTTTTGTAGGTGTCTCAACTTGTTTGCTGCAAATTTACACCTTTTAAAGACGTTTTTGCTAACAATTTTGCCGTATCTGGTGTCGAAAAAAGACGGACTCAGTTTTTCCGTAGTCCACGCTTGAGTTTGGCCACTAAAAAGGGGAAATGGTTTTCCTGAGGAATGCTCGAAACAAAAAAAAGTTCATCCTTCATTTCTCCTTCCCTGTCATTTCCTCGTCTCCCTGCAGCTTTTGGACGCGACGCTGGTTCAGTCAATGCCATGTTTCTGCTTCTGTCCTACGGCGTTGGATGCACGCGTGTCAATAAAAAAAAAAAAAAAACTTTTTGTGAATAAAGTTTGAGTGCAATTTTTCATGTTAAAGGTTTCCATGGTAAAATCTGTTTTAAACTGCAGGAATGGAATCAGTATAAATGATGTACCCTTTCTTTTGGAGCTGCATGGTTTGGTGGAAGTGTGTGATTATAATTGATTGATTGATAATCCTTTATTTGTCCCAGTGGGGTAATTACATTAGCAGCAGAGAAATCTGGAAAGGAAAGATTTCACACAGGATAAAACGCATAAATAGGGAAATATTTCATTGTGACTTTGATGTGACTGATATTCCAGTTTCAGGCCTATATGTGGTTTTCTTCTCCTGTTTCAGGAGCGTCGTCATTCCGCCTGGTAGAAGAACGTCTTTCCACCCAGGACCCCCGGCGGTGTGGCTGCGCCCATGAGGTAACGTCAGGACCTGCCCCCCCTCATCACCCACCACCCTCGGTCTGTCCACCTCCCTCCCCCCCTCCCCTCCCCACCCCCCTCCGCCCTTTCCTCCCTCGGACCCGGCCCAGCCATGGGTCAGAAGATCTCCGGCAGCATCAAGTCGGTGGACGTGCGCGGGGAGCCCTCGTACCGGCCGGTGCGCCGCGAGCTGCGCGGCCCGGACTTCTGCCGGCCCCCCCGGCTGGACCTGCTGCTGGACATGCCGTCGGCCAGCGCCGAGACCCAGCTGCGCCACGCCTGGAACCCCGACGACCGGTCGCTCAACGTGTTCGTGAAGGAGGACGACAAGCTGACATTCCACCGGCACCCCGTGGCCCAGAGCACGGACTGCATCCGCGGCAAGGCGGGCTACACCCGTGGCCTGCACGTGTGGAAGATCCACTGGCCGTCCAGGCAGCGGGGCACGCACGCCGTGGTGGGCGTGGCCACCGCCGAGGCGGCGCTGCACTCGGTGGGCTACACGGCCCTGGTGGGGTCGGACTCGGAGTCCTGGGGCTGGGACCTGGGTCGGAACAGACTGTACCACGACGGGAAGAACCGGCCGGGCTCGGCGTCGGCGCCCACGTACCCGTGTTTCCTGGAGCCGGACGAGTCGTTCGTGCTCCCGGACTCGCTGACCGTCGTCCTGGACATGGACGAGGGCACGCTGAGCTTCATGGTGGACGGACAGTACCTGGGAGTAGCTTTCAGGGGCCTAAAGGGCAAGAGACTGTACCCCATCGTCAGCGCGGTGTGGGGCCACTGTGAAGTTTCCATCCGCTACGTCAACGGACTCGATCGTGAGTTGCACTGAAACACACACACACACACACACACCTGAAAAGCTGTTTAATGACAAAATAATATTTACCAGGTGAGTTTATTTGTAGAACACATTTTAACACCATGAAACATTGAAAGCATCATGACGCAATTTGAAAACAGTTGATTGAAAGGTGGAAAAATAATAAATTTAAAATAATATTTAAAAAATTTGAAAAAGGTTGTAGATTAAAAGTAAAAAAAACAAAAAAAAAAAAATTTAAAATATTTTTAAAAATTTGAAAAAAAATTAATAAAAAAATAAATAAGATTGTGGATTAAAAGTCAAAAATCACAAATTTAGCTTAGACAAGAACAAAGTTCTAGTGCAGTAAAACAGTGATTTGAAGCAGAGCTGCAGATCTCTGGCGTTTGTTCCAGATCTGTGGGACATAGAAACTGAACGCTTCTTCTCCATGTCTAGTTCTGACTCTAGAAACATAGCACAGACACGTCCCAGACCAGCTTATAGGTCTGGATGGTTCATAAGGGATCAGCAGATCCGAGAAAAACCAGTAAAATGTACTTTAATTCTTTGGCAGGACCTTACGAACTAAGGTGATACGATCTATTTTTTATTGAGGACTCTAGTGGGATCATTTTGAATTGGCTGCCACATGAAATATGTCAATTATGTAGTCATTTTTTATACAAACAATTATACAAAAAATGACATTAGTATCACCATAGATAATCAGTTGAATAATGGAGCAATGGTTATTTCTGTCAACTCTTCAAACATGCCTCCTACTAATGTCAGCCTTTATATTTTAGTTGTATAGTACAATAATATTTGCTCATGCGTCGCTCTGACACAGGTTTCCTAAGTGAACTGGATTTACAGTAGAAATACAAGCTTTAAATGCTGTTTATAACTAATTTATACTATTGTGTGTCTGTTAGAACAGTATTATCCTCAGGGTTGTTGTGCACAGGCAGCGCCCATATTGCCACGATGTATTTGCACACACACCAGCAGGGGAAATAACTTAAATTTACCTCAGAGTTGTTTCCAGGGAGTTTTAAGCGATGTGTGATAATTTACAGGAGCTTTTGACACCAGGATGACTCCAGGGCTCAGATAGCTGTAGTTCTAATGAATGTGTAAGATTAAATTAACAAAGGTTGGTTGAATTCTTTGACACAAAACGATGCATTTTCACATCTTTTTTTTTTGGGATCTTATGTTTATTTAAAACCACCGCAGCTTATAATTTTCTTTGCAATAACCTGACACACAGAATATACTCCCCACTCGCTCTCGTCACCTGCTTGAAGTGGAGAAAAGTGTGCGTGGTTTCCATTCGTCGTGATTATGCACAATGTGAAATTTCGGCGGCGACGTTCCTAAAGTGTCTGTTCACCCTATAATTTTCAAAGCATAAAGTCTAGTGCCAGGTTTATTGCTGCTGTTTGCATTTGAGCTGCTCCAGAAATGTGGAAAAATGAATGTGATAGGCTTAGACCTGCTCATCAAGGCTGCAAAGACCCAAGAGAGATTAGTGCAGACCAGATGGGGGGGAAGGGAGTGAGTGATGATTCCAGGGAAGACGTGTAGACGTCATTTTTTTTTTTTCCCACATGCAGCCAATAGTCATTGTCGTGTTTCTGTCTTTCCTCACAACAAAGACCGATTGTTTGGAAGCTCTGTGGCTGTGAGAGCGTGGTGCACACCAAGCTTCTGAGTCATCTCGACGGCCCTCGGTGGACTAAATGCAGTCCTGCATTGGCTGAATCTGTGCGGATATGAGGGGAACTAATCCAAATGCCCAAATGCTGAAGTATAGGATCTAAAGTTTTAGGCTTTCTCTTGCAGGTCTGCTGTTGAATGTGTTTTCTTCACAGCGCATGCTCTGCACATTTCTGTGTGCAGCGGTCTATAACGAGCCCACAATGAGAGAGGCAGCTGCTTTGTTTCCCCCGTTTGGAGGCGACTTAAAGGCCTTTCTGAGAGCAGAAGTGTATTTTCTCAGTTTTAAAGTCCACCTAAGATTATATTGCATGGTCACATTAACGTATTTAATCATATTTCCCAATCGTTTTATTACATTCATCTCTCGATCAAGGGGAGAGGTCATCTGTAGAAAAAAAAATGAGCAGATGTGCCGTTCTGTCCACTTTTCAATGGCCTGATCAACTTCTACCCAGACAGATGTCCCCATATTACAGAATCCCTGAAAGGACATAGAGTAAAGGTTACGCAAAAGTTTCAGCGCAGAGTTTTAGACTTTCTCTTTCCTCAGAGGCTGAAATAAACCAGTGTGTGTCACTGACCGACTGAAAGAAATTAACGTGAATATAAATCTTAATTGTAGACACAAGGCCTATTATAAATAAACACGCTGTAGGCTACAGCATGACGTTGCTAGCTTCCTGTCTTTAGTATTATTAGTGCAGAAGAAAACTTCCTGGCGTGCGGTTTCCCACTCTATGTCCCTTTAGGGGCTTAATACCATATGAATGAATCATAATCAAATCTAAATGCTGTTTAAGGTGGACTTTAATCCACTGTCCCTGTGTTAATTGTTAACTTATCGAACTGTAGTATCAGTATTTTTCTTTGACACACATATAATAGTTGTATTTTCTGTCATTGTTTGATAATTTGTGACATAGATGTTAACGTATCAACAGATTTGTGAGGATTTAATCGAAATCAAACTTCCAACTAGACAAATATGTTTTACTGTGCAGTGACTTGTGTTGCTCTGAGCCTTTTAAACATTCTCCATGAGCTATTTCTAGCCCGATTTCCCCTTTATAGCTCTGCAGCGGTCTCTTAAGTCTTCAGTTCTTTCCAAACTCTCTCACGGACTCTGACAGCAAAAAAAAAAGCTCTATCCAAATCTGACGTAATGTGGAATATCTGTTTCATCCACTGTCCTGAGGACGACTGTGAAGAACTGTGCGCGTCTCTGTCACGTCTTTAAATGTCACCGTTCTCTGAAAAGTCGCCGTCTCGATCACAACTGCCCCTTCAGATTGTGTAAAGGTCCTCCCGCCCTCTTCTCACTCGCTCGCTCGCACGTTGCACAAAAAGACGCGGAGCAGGCTGGGGGTGTTCCCGACAGCGAGGCATGAACACCATGTCCATGGCCGCCAGCCATGTGTGTGTGTGTCTGAGTGTGTGTGTGTGTGTGTGTATGCGTGTGTGTGCGCCAGTGGAGGGAGGAATCCTGGCGGATGTCCCAGTGTGCCTCTGTGCTCGGCGTCTGGCCTCGCCGTGTGTCGCTCACCTGCATCCACGTTATGAGGCCGGCCTGTATTTGTGACATTTAAAATGTGTTTCCTCGATTTTATGGCAATTTTGTCACCGCAGGATCCAACCCGTTGAAACCCTAATATTTCATGCCCGGCTGAAGTCGCTAAACTTATAAATCCTTCGAGGGCAGGGGCTTAGATCAGAGAGGAGGGCACGACGAAGTATAAATCCAAAATATTAGATATTGATACCAATAGAAATTGAAGTGAGAGTATTTATTTCACATTGAAGCTGCCATATGTTGGATTTGCTCAGAATTTAAGCAACCAGGAGTAGGACTTGTTGCTGCTGCTGTTCTACACGTTTAAGAATCATTTTGCATCTTAAAAAAAAAGACATTTCATCATCATCCTCACCTGGAGGCGTAGCTTCACCGGGGGTCAGTGTGTTCTTTCCTTATTTATTATTCTTCCTGGTGCTACCACTTTGGACTGTGGACTCTTAGTTAATGGGTTAATTAGGAGTTTAATTCCCACACATCCTGTGTGTGCACCTATTCCCAACTCAAAATGGACTTTAATTAATTAATTAATTAATGTTTTTGTACACTACATTTATTTTGGTTTTAATTTAGATTTGTGAAAGAAATGAGAGAAAATAACAACTTGCATTTGTTCAATTCCTCTCGTCATTTTAATATTTTTCTTTGACGTAATGTATATTCTGGTCCTTTAATCTAAGTGCTTTCAGACCACCAGTAGTGTGAGTATTTTAAAAATTCACATCTAACACCATATTAATATACTATATAACACTTGAAGTTGTGGCCCATATTGAACGATCCTGGTGACATGCTACTGTCATTTCATCTTTTCTCTGCTTAACGCATGCAACTTATTAGATGAAGCTTCAATCTGAATCTTCAAAGAGTTTCTGTTTTGACAGAATGCACACGAGAGCTCACCGTATATCAGACGTGAGGCACAACATGCAGAAGAATAGACGCATTAATATGTATGTATGGAGATGACGGCGCTCCCCTGTTCCCCACATGTCGTTTCCCTGCATCCTCTTAAAGGAACTCAAATGAGGATTGACTTTTTGTTAAAATTTCTGCCCTTTTTACTTTTCCTTTTAGTCTTTTCATATTCTCTCTTTTGCTGAGACTCGCAGAGATAATCTAGTATTTAGTGTTGAGGACTGCAGAATCAGCCGTTGCTGTTCTATTGGTTTCAGATCTGGTTATTTTAGGCCTTAGCGTATAATTCATATCGACTTTACTGACCCGTTGTGATGTATGGATTTGGAGGGGGGGGCGGTGTTACATCATAGGATAAAGATAATCGCTCAGAATAACTTTGCATTGATTTGCAGAGTCCTTTTCCCTCTAAAGAGACGAGTAGACCCGGCAAAATGCCCCCCACGGTGTAGCAGAGCCACCAGATCTGTGCTGAAGGGTCAAGCATTCAGGCCTGGACCTTTGTGAATACGGCAGAGGATGACTCATCTGAGCTTCTTTCTTTCCCCCACATCTCTGCAGACAGAGACCAGTGTTTTTTTTTTTTTTTTTGCACCACTGCGTCCATGTTACAGATCTTTTTCCTTTGCGTTTCGATAGAAAATCGGATTCAGCTGGGCCCGCTTTATGCCCCGCTGGGCACGATTGAGTAATTGTTTAATTGCAGCATGAAGTGCACCTGTGTGGAAGCATCTGCATTCGATATTTGGATTTTAAAAATCGCACGTCAGCTAGCCGGTGCTAGCTTATGCCTAAAACACATCAATGCATCGGGTTGGACTTTAGTATCATGTTCTTAAAATGAGCTGCAACCTGCAAACTATTCATCCATATTGTCATGATTATCAATTGCCATTTCCACTTTGGGATATTATCTTTAATTTGGATCAAGTCTCTGTCTATTTGATGAGTATAAGAGCAATATTTACTTATTTTAGCCACCTGTTTTATGGCAGAAAAGTGTTGACAGGCTGCTGGAAAAATGACGGAATGAAGCCGCTGTTATAGTTTCTGTCTTGACACATCGTAAAGATGAGGACGGACACCGCCAGAACAAACTTTTCCTCTGTGTTCTTTAACGGAATGATGAGTGACAGGCGACGACACTAGCGCCTTTTTTATGAAAGGTTTTAAAACGATAAATAAAATAGACGCTATATGATTTCTGCATTTGGAAATTCCTGCTAGATGTAGTAATTATCTACTTACTGAAATAAGTTCACAATTTAAAAGCCTTTTTCATACATGCTCCTGCTATAATCATTTTTTATATCATATTTTATTAAGGTGCATCTTCCCATCCGTGTATTTCTTAGTCAACCTCAACTTTTTTCACTAAAATGTGGCTGAATATAAAGGGGGGGCGGCATTACAGTGGTGCTATTTGCATTTATGTTTGCTCAGCCTCTGTCTGGATCTCGCCGGCTAACAGCGACGGGAAGCCGGACGTTGTCAGCGGACGAGATCCGGATCGACCGCTGACCAGTTCAGGGAGCAATTGTTTTCCGCTCCGAGTGGACAATTCAATTTGAACACCTGTGTTTCTAATTAGGAACAGGGGGCGACGGTTTGAGCCCCCGCCTCTCCGTTCTGCTCCAGTTCTCCGTTTTTTTTTTTTTTTATCTCATCGGTCTAATTCTGTCCATCCTTAAATATATTCAGCCCTCTCCTCCCTGTTTTCCCCTTTAACCTGTCGGTGAACAACACACACACACACACACACACACACACACACACACACTACATGTAAAAAACTGGGTCATGCAGCCCGAACAGTTTTATGCTAATGTTTTGGATAAGCACAGCAGGGACTCAGCGCCCTTTTGCCTGTACGCCTCTTGCAGAAGGTATTCCACTCACAATGAAGATTTATGGATATGGAGGAGTTTAAATAAAAATAAAATAAAATAAAATAAAAAACCAGGAAAGTGGAACATTTGTGCCAAAAAAGATGGGATTGTCATACCTGCTCTTTTCTAAGTAGGACATAACTGGGTTGTGTCGTCTCACTGTGTACGGATGTATATATTTGCAGCGTGCACACATGCATGTGGATTTATTTGCATCACCCTGGGCTGCAGGGGGATGTGTACGCATGTGAAGAGGAGGCGGCGGATATTTGCTGTCTCACCTCAGTGAGGGCAGACTAACTGACGCGCCATTGTCCCAAAACCGACCTCCCTTTTCCTCTACTTTGTTCTCGATTAAGTGTTAGGGAGGTGTGTGTGTGTGTGTGTGTGTGTGTGTGTGTGTGTGTGTGTGTGTGTGTGTGTGTGTGTGTGTGTGTGTGTGTGTCTGTGTGCTCCTTCCAGTCTGCAGGGCCTCTGTAGTCCAACGGTGCATCAGGCACTCAGTCATCCTTAACACTTCCCCACACACACACACACACTCTCTTTTCTCTCTTACTCTTTAGTGTGTCGTCAATCTGTCAAAACAAGACTTCGGCTAGTAGAAAAAAAAGAAGAGTTAAAAGCTCCTCTGTTCACCTCGCTGAAACACCTCCAGCTAATTAGCATGGATTAATAACTAAACCTGCCTCTTCTTCTGAATTGCGTTTAAATGTCATTCTGGGTTTTCATGTGTGAAAGTGAAGCAGGCTGCTTTAACTAAGCTCAGACTTTGGTTTCAACATTATAGATATTAAATTATATACATGTGCTTCCATTTTTATAGTCAGTATTTGCATAGGACAAAAATCACCTTCATTCAGGAAAATGAGGTTTATTGTAATTATGGTGAAAACTGTAATTCATCACACAGGGGCGGTTTACGTCTACTTTTGTTGATACGCTTCTAATGAGCAGATTCTGATCACTCGGGGCCGCTCATGCTGTTAAGTGCCCGTTGATGGACGGCGAGCTTCCTGTCCCTCGTCGGTCTCCGCCGCTGTCTGACAGGACCTCTTGTCGCCCCGGGCAACCCTTACCATGGAGACCGGCTCCTGCCAGCAGGGATGGGCTGTTTTTTTTTTTTTTTTTTTTTTTTTTTTTTTAGCGAGTTTCCGGCGTCGTGGCGTCATCCCGTCCCTCTCCGGGGAGAAGTGATGCTACAGGTGTTCCATCAGACGCTCGTGTTTTAACTCAGTGTTTGCAGGCGGGTGCTGTACGACGGGGAGTTTTAACGCCTCCAAAAAAGGAGGGAAAAAAAAAGTCTGTCTGCCTCCACTTCAAACTCTGAAGTCGTTTGTTTGTGGTGGGAACATGATTCAATCCTCGCTCAACTGCAGAAAGCACTATACAATTTTTAACTAAATTACCTGTGGTGCATTGTCTGCTCTTCTCCTGGATCTATAATGATAATAACACCTTTTCCCTGTTCCAGGAGTTTTTTTTCCCTCATGGTATAACATAATTGTTGCATAAAAACAAGGCAAATTGCACCAATATAGCAACTCATCTACTGATCCAGCTCGATCAATCAGATAAAAAAAATCCCCTTAGACATACAACACCAGAATAGAAAGTAAGTATTGAATGGTGCTGCTGAGTTTTAAATGTTTCTTTACCTCGATTAGTAGACTAATTGTGACACATGTTAAGAGCAAAAATCTATCAGCAGTCTGAAATGTTATGGACCCTTTAGCCCAATATTTGTGTGCGTGTGTGTGCGTGTGTGTGTGTGTGTGTGTGTGTGTGTGTGTGTGTGAGAACATACTCCCAGTGTGACGACGTCACACAGCGGTGATGCTGGTTACTATGGAAACTATCTATATGCGGGCGCCGTGTTGGAGAGGATAGACTGATTGATAGGTGTTGTTTGGTTTGACAGAAAGTGCATCCATCTCCATGGGGGGGGCTGCAGGCTCCACGTGCACCAAGGGTGCACTAGTGGGGTTCTTTATTTATGAGAGCGACACTCAGTCACAAGGTAGTGGATGTAAGAGCCAAACAAGTGAGCCTCGGCTCCTAATCTCATAAGCCGCCGCGCTAAAGCATGAACTTGTCTCTCATGATATCTTATAAGGCTAATGGAGGATGCCGTCGATTTATCGAAAACCTCGCCCGCTCCGTCAGAGGTCGCCCGATAAGTCCGCTCTCTGCCACGCGTCCCCGAGGTGCTCCTGTGAAAGCGGTTCATTATGCACGGGCCGGTTAAATGAATTCAGTAAGGCAGCGCGGCCCCTTTCTTCGCGGCCAGTCGGCTGCTGTTCTCTGGTGGATTTCATTATTTTCTCCGTCAGCGGCGTTTTTTCCAAAGGTCACTCAGGAATTCACTGAGACGTTCCAGTAACCAGAGACACTTAAAAACCCAGACAGTGTTTAGCTAAAACGTTTGTTTTCGGTCATGTAAGTTTGTTATACGAGTTAGTAGTATATTGTTATGGAATATGAGAATCTCTGCAGAAGAATCCGGACGAGTTGATGTGACACAGCCAGAGGGCAGCGGTTCATACCCAGAGGAATGTTGGGCTCGGCCCGATCCGGCCCATGAACACACAGCACAACGGACGTCATGTACTCTCCTTATATTTATCTGGTGGGGGGGGGAGCTCGGTTTGTGGTGATGTGGTGCACCTCTACTAGAGAGGAGGCTTATTTAGATTATGTGAATGTCTGTTTTTCAGACGTCAGAGATTCTGGTAATAAAACAATATGCAACAGATTTATTTTAACCATCTATTTTCATCTCAGACTACATGGAGACCTCAACAGGAATTTGACCCGGATACCCTGCCAGCCCAGTAATGGCCGATAAGCAAAAATTTCAAATACATGCGTCATGAAAAGAACATTTTGAACGTGCACAGAGCAACGTGGTAGAGATTAACACACAGAGAGGACGACGTTGCGACATTAATACAACTTTAAAGCTGCAAATGATACCAAAAGTACACAGCAAAGAACAAGCACTCCCTGTTTTAGACGTCACGAATCCTGAAAAGTTCCAGATTGAGGTCGCTGCACCGATCTACTCGGTCTGCTACTTTCTACTCTCTCTACGTGTTTATCCAGTTTGATAAATCTCAGGAGAAGTGCTGATTTAGTGTAGTTCAAAGGCCGAATTGGATAGAAAAGTGTGCGGATAATGGTACCAAAAAAAAAAAAAAAATCCAGATTAGTGTAGCTAGGTGTTTTGATTCCCCACATGGTTTAGAAAAGGGGTCCTGGAGGCTACTGTGGCTGCAGGTTTTTGTTCCAACCGAGCTGATTCTACTAATCTAGTGGTTGATTAGTAGAATCAGGTGTGTAAATGCATGGTTAGAACAAAAACCTGCACCCACAGGAGGTTAGTCCTGGAGACCCAGAGGACTGATCCATTGGCCAATTGATTGATTTGTACAGATCATATTAACATGTGATTATAAAAGGAGAGTAATCGGCACACGCTAATGTTGAGGAAGTGCTGCCCACTCATCAACTTGATAATCTGGGCTTTGCCCACAAAATAAAATCGATAAACTCCTGCACAGATATTTGTTGAAAAGTCGGCTTGTCACAGTTTTATAGAAATTCCAACAAACTTTTCTTTTTAAAAACCTGTCCCCGTCATGTTTGCATGCAAACGCCTGGCGCCCCTGCTCACGTCCTTCACGCCGCGTGCAGGTGGACCCTGAACAGCAGGGATCCGGCTAGACCAGATGGCCCGTCCAGGTGGAGCGGGTTGACATGCGTCGGTGGGGGGGGCAGCCGTTAAGAAGACTCTGACATACGCAGACATCACTTACCTGTGTGTGTGTGTGTGTGTGTGTGTGTGTGTGTGTGTGTGTGTGTGTGTGTGTGTGTGTGTGTGTGTGTGTGTGTGTGTGTGTGTGTGTGTGTGTGTGTGTGTGTGTGTGTGTGTGTGTGTGTGTGTGTGTGTGTGTGTGTGTGTGTGTGTGTGTGTGTGTGTGTGTGTGTGTGTCCTCTAATGCTGCAGCATCGTAATTAGAGTGAATTAAATCTACTGCGACATATGAAACGTATGAATCACTGCAAACACCTTTTTTTTTTTTTTTTTTTTTTTTAATGTCGCTGAATATTAAATATGCAAATAAAACAAGTGCATGTTCATCAACGTTCATCCTAAAAGTTCTGGAAAAGCGTCACAGGCCTGTCAGTCATTGTGGATGAGTTGTACTTAAATATCAATGGAGGCGACCTGCTTTGACCTTTTATTGATTTAAGAAGAAATTGATTTAATCTTTTATGACAGTGGCTGATGCAGGTACAGAAGCCTCTAATAATAGGGATCTTTGCCCTCCAATTTATTTATTAATTTTTTCTGGATTTTTTTAAACACACCTACAACTCACAAAATGGCGTTACCCACAAATAATACAATAATAAAAAATAATTACAGAAAAAAGCAATTGAAATAGCCCAATAAAAATGAGGCAAAATTAAATTAATAGGACCGTCTCAGGAATTAAAATAAATTCACCTTTTAATACAAAAAATTACAAGTCCTTCAATTTGTTCATTATTATATTTGTAGAGCTAATTTGTGCTGTTTATTTCATTAATTCCTTAGCAACTGATTTCTTCAATTTGGCTGAGACTATGGTAACCATAATAAATATTTCTCTAAATGTTCTATTTTTTTATTTCATTTAGAGGATGAAAAAATGGTTAATGGAAAAATTTGGAAATTGTGCAATAATAATATTAATAAAAAAGGCTGCAACAATTTCATTCAATGCGGTGTCAGATGTTTTATGAAATTCAATGTTGAAAAATCCCAAAGTTGAGTGGAGTACACAAAAGTCCACATGGAATTAAATTAACTTTAACATTTAATTTGGATAACAGGTTATTCAACAGGTGGTTGGCCCCAATAAACAATATATATTATATATAGTTAAATCTTGCACTTATATTTATAACCATTATATTTTTCGATACCGTAAAAAGCACACTAACGTTGTCTCGAGATATTTGTGAATCAGTTCCTGTGCGATCCATTTTCACACTTATTTGATACTTTATTATCTGATAAAGCATGGGTAAGTATAGATTTATCTGTTTTTTACAGTTTAATCAATTTATTTAGACAATTAAGTGTCAGGACACGTTAAAGTGGAGTTTGCGAAGTTCTTTTTATTACAGAAAACTCTTTCATGAACTCTCGTCTATAAGGAACAGGCACGTTGCCTCTGTCGTATAAATCAGCTTGAAGTGGACCTGCAGCCACTAGTCCTGGACCCTGACCCCCCCCTCTGTCTCTGTCCCACAGCGGAGCCCCTCCCCCTCATGGACCTGTGCAGGCGGGTCGCCCGTCTGGCTCTGGGTCGGGACCGCATCCATCACATCGACGCGCTGCCGCTGCCGCAGACTCTGAAGAACTACCTCCAGTACCAGTGACCACACACACACACACACACACACACACACTCACACACACACACGGAAGAAACTGAGGCCTGTTTGTTCCCACAGCAACTGAACTGAATCATAACCCGTCAGACATGTTCTGAGGACGGGCGTCTGTGATACTGACTGAGAACGGGCGCTACAAGGGGTTCTGTTTACACCAGTTGGGGTTTTTTTTTTTCCATTTTGGATGTTTTTATCTCCTGCTTTTCACTTTTTTTGTTTTTGGTTGGTTGCCGCTGCTGTCTTAAGGCAATGAAAATATCGCAATCCACTTTTTCCTGTAAATCACGTCGTCACTCCTCTATGTGGCCTGTTTTTTTTTTTTTTTTTTTTTTTAAAAAGGCCGTAAATCGGTTGTGGTTTTTCGGTCGACTGTTCACCCCCCCCACCCATGAGATCCGAATCCACAGCGACTGTCTGTGGAAGCCTTGTTGGTGTTTATGTTTATATTTCCAACAAACACAGCAGGCTCTGTGGAGACAATCCCCTCCAAGCTACAGGAGGGGAGGGATGGGGGGGGGGTTCACACAAGCCTCCAGAAACACACACACACACACGCTGCTTTGAATGTGTTTTCTGTTGCTATTTTAGTCTGTGTGTACACATTGTAACACACATTACATACATACTGTGTGTGTGTGTGTGTGTGTGTGTGTGTGTGTGTGTGTCATAAATGTGTAGAAACAAACCCCCCCTCTGTCTCATAGTAGGAATAGATCCACCCCACCCCTTCTATCTCATTCTGTGGGTCTGGTTTGAGTTGAACCTCCATCATGGGGGGGGGGTCGGTGAACCGGATGGACCGTGCCCGCCGTTTTATCGGTTTCCTTGTGACGCTGGTGGAGATCGATCTGAAGGTCCTAGACTGCTAATGTGCCTGTTCTGACACACACACACACACACACACACACAAAAGAAGCACATAACACTTCTGCATTATCAAAAGACATGACCCCCCCTTCATCCAAAAAGTTTTTAAATGCTGCTTTTCCATCTTTTTCTTCCACCGTTGTTTTTAATCCCTGATTTACTTTTTTTTTTTTTAATGATTTTTTTTTTTTTAATGTTTTATTTTATTATTTTTTTCTTTTTCTATGGATTTTGAGATTTGTCTGCGGGGCAGGATGTCTCCTCGCAGGTGTAGGTGGAAGAATGTGCTGTGAATAAGAATAAACTCAGCTAAACTCGCACCAGCTGACTACGCGTGCTCTTTGATTAGCAGCGACTTTCACGTCTGTGCATGTACACATTTATAAGTTTTAGTAAAATGCTTGTCCACTTTCTCTTCCACATTTTAATACTACAGCTTTAGTCCAAATTGGATAAAAAATGTTCTTTTCCTCCCAGAATTCCAGAAACAATATCTGATAATGAAGTGAATAAAGATTACCGTATTTTCACGACTATAAGGTGCACATCAAAGTCTTATATTTTCTTCAAAATGTGCTATACGCCCTATGTATGCATGTAGGGGAAGTGTGGGCATGGATTGTAGATAAAATAACGGGGATGTGCGTTATGCAGAACATCGTTGTTTTAACAACCTGAAAATGGTAAAGAGACACGCTGATAAAGCACAGTTTAAACTGAAGGAAATCAGCTACACAGCTGAGTTTAAGACATAAGACAGGTGGTACGAGTTGGAGGAAAGACTGGATCAGTAGATCACAGAGCAGAGACTGGATCAGTGGATCACAGAGCAGAGACTGGATCAGTGGATCACAGAGCAAAGACTGGATCAGTGGATCACAGAGCAGAGACTGGATCAGTGGATCACAGAGCAAAGGCTGGATCAGTGGATCACAGAGCAAAGACTGGATCAGTGGATCACAGAGCAAAGAACGAGTGGGAGAAGCGTTTCAACGGTCACCGTTCGACTAAAAGCAGTAAAGCAGCAGAAGAAATGAAAATTGAACATTTCCATTTTGGTGCTTTCGTTTCGTTGCCATTCTTCCATCCAGACCAGGACTACGGTAGCGCAGCAACTTCCAGCGGATTATAACACATCATGGATGGAGATTTAGCTGCTGTTGGAATCAGAAACAGAGGATGAGGACTTTGATGGTTTGATTGATGACATTACCCCGCTCTATTTTTAAATACACACACTTGTGTGCTTGTTTTATCCGTGTGTTTAACCATGCCCACAATGATTAAAAAATGTTAGTACTTTGTAATCAATACTTAAATAAAGCACAACCAAACTCAGTTCTATCTATTTCTTTATATAAAACCTGCGCGATGTAGAGCCTTATGTGTGTGTTAAATACAGTAATGACACACAAAACTGAGACTGAGCCTTTTGGTATTGAAAATACGGTATGTGAAATTTAGCATATATATGTACATTAGAATATTTTAAAGCTTTTCCTCAATACTTTGTGGATGCAACAAGATGGGCACAACTATTCTTGGGCGGTTTCTTCCCAGTTTTCTTTGCAGGACGTCTCAAGCTCTCTCAGGATGGACGTGGGGCGTCGCTGCACGGCCTCTTTCAGATCCCTCCAGAGACGTTTAAGGAGACGCTTAAGGGCGTTTTCAGATCGGCTGCTGTGTTATCAGCTGTTCTGTTAAAGATGATCTTCATCCCAGCCTGAGTGAGTTGTGTGTGAAAAGGCTGTGAATAAATATGTACATGTTTTATTCTCATTCATATTTAACAGGTGCTTATTAGAAAAAACTGTTTCACTTCATTATGGGTTATTGTATGTGTGCAGATAATATTTGTGTAGTATACTTTATAAAGGATATGCACTTGATATGAACTTTTGACTGAACACTAGATCCGTATATGTGTAGAATTTCGATGGATATTATGTCTGTTTTTTAAGATGGAGATTTATAAGATGGAGCCATTTTACCTTCATCTAAGTTTTGCATAAAGACAGTGGCTTCTGGTTGGGTTTTGTTATCAGTCTTTATTCCTACATAATTCGCTGTCAGGTATTTAATATATTAAAATGGTATCATAAGTCTGAGCGAGAAAGCGAATGGAATAATATTCTATATCAAAGTATCCCTTTGATTTCCTTCCCTTACGCTACTGATGCATTATAAATGTTCCTTCATCGGCCTCCTGTCATCTCTGCTGTAGTTTTTAAAGGCCGAGAATCTGGTTGCTGCTTTTGGAGAGCGGAGTCGAGTCGAGCTGGCTCTGAAAAGCGGATCCCACCCCCCCCTCCCCCCCAAAAAAAAGCCGGGGCCGGGCTTTGAACGCGGAACAAAGCCCGTTGTGTGATCAAAGTTCAGCTCCGTGTGGCTTTCCCTGGCACCGCCGACAGAAAATCCATTAATGTCGCGCGGCAGAAAAAGCGAGTCGGTGTTGATAAATATCATAATCTCTCTCAGCCGTGTCTGAGCCCATGGATGTGGGGGTGGGGGGGTGACCCCGGTAGAATCAGGCATTTAAATTCTTTAATAGTGACTACAAGATGCTCCTTGTTAAAGCGTTTGTCTCCCAGCACATGTTCATTAACATCAAGACAAACGTGTGGAGATGAGGCTGCGACAGCACCACAGTGAAATTGATCCCCCCCACGTGCTGTTTTTCTTTCTGTTTCCTCTGTTCAATAATGCAGGGACCAGCCCCCCCCCCCCGACCCCCCCCCCCCCCCTTTTTTTTTTTAAGGATTATTGAACAAGCCTGGGAAGTTTAAAGCTGATGATCTGGTTAAAAGTGACTCGGATCCATATTTAGCCGCCGCTCGATGGCCAGGCTTCACTTCAATTCACCTCGCCGTCTCCCCCCCCCCACCCCCAACCTTTCCTTTTCAGTCTCTGGCTATTTAAATCCCGGTTTTTCTTTCTCTCTAAAAGCGTATTTTCCACCGTGGAGCTTTTATCTTCTAGCCTCACCTGCTCTGACAGGCCGAATTCGTCCCAGCCATGAGAAGGTTTTGGGGGGACTATATTCTTCTCCTGCAGCCCCCCCCCCTCTTTTTATGCATGTATGTTATACATATGCATATATGGAGAGTAGCAGTAGCTGAGGAGGAGATGGATGGCTGGAGTCAGGTTGTCTGCCACAGAGATGGGCAGAGATCCATAATTTATGGATGAGGGAAAAAGAATCCGGGCGCCCGCTCTGCTCGGTAGGTCGTGTAAAAACTAACATTTCATATTTCTCCGCTTCCTCTTCGCAGGACGAAATTCCTCAAAGTGGAGGATGTTCCTCTGACCCAGTTGGGGATTTTGAACGGTCATAGATAATAAGGATGTGACTAACGTGCCGGATCTGTGTCCGGCACCGACATCAAAGATGCATTATCTGCTCCACTTCTGCCTCGCGTTTTCACAAACATAAAAACTCAGACTTTTTTTTTTCACTTCGCTAGTAATGAATCGCTTTGACAAAATGAAAAGGGGTGTAATTTAAAGCCTCCATGTGTGGGATTGAAACAATTCAGACTTTTGTGCTATTTAAGTTACTGTGTGAGACAGCTATGGACAGAAATAGTGAACGGAACGGTTGCTTCATGAGGTTTAATATTTAACAGTGGAAACCGTCAAAGTAATTTTAAAGATGTGACATAAACATTCCACACACAACGGATTTCACTTCACGGCTTATGGTAAGAAATGCTTATTGCTCGAGTTGATGTATTTATAGAACTTGTTTGTGCATCAAATAGTAATGGTAAATATCCCCTTTTTGACATGTAGGAACTTCTTTTCTTTAAAGATGGGTCATAAACTTGATTTAAAACATTCTCACTTCTTATTCTCTAGTGTTGTAATATATTTTCCAGCCTCTGGTGACGTTGTCATGTTTGCCTTACAGCTGTGTCATAACATTTCAAAATAAAAGTACGTACTGTATTCAGAATTCACACAAGTTATTCTGACGGGCTTCAGAAGGTTAGCTCTTCATCTCTAAGTGTCCAGTGACCAGAATTCATTGTTAACTAGAGCTGAATAATTAGCATTAGTCTGTCTGTCATGTTTTTAAATTAAACATTTTAACAATTAAACATTTTAATGTTCTATAATAATTAGATCTCTATTGTGAATATAGACCAGAACTGCATCTGTTGTAGACGTTTGGCTGTTTGAGTTGAGGTTCAGTCGCAGAACAGCGAGGATACTATCCTTAATTGTAAATTTATGTCCACAGCCAAACTCCCAGGGACGCAAATCTGAACAGGATGAGCTAAGATTTCTCTGCAGGGTTTAATAAAACTTCATGTTTTGGGGTTTTCTGAGTGTGTATTTGTCTTTGTTAGCAAGGTACCTCAAAACGTTTCAGCCAGAATTTTATCACATTTTCAGCAAATGTTGGGAATGGTACTCAGATACTATATATATATTTTTTGTCTTTTAGTAACATTGGACTTTTAATGCATCATCTTTCAGGGCCACATGGTCGTGATATCTTTCACCAGATCACATTGTTTAGACTGAGTTTATTCAATATTCCTGTTCACGTATGGGACAACAATGTTGGGTTCTTTCATTGATTGCTTTTTCTGTGAATTTTTAATGTCTAAGAAAAGGTTAACATGCCCGATACGAATGAGAAATGCATCAAATATCTCACTCTGTCAGATCCAGTGAGCGATCTTTTTCACAGTTTTCCTTCTTTTCTCCAGCCTTTTTGACTACGTGCAGCAGCAGCAGCTCTGAAGGCACCGACGGGTCTGCGATCAAAACCTGAGCTGAAACACTTTTATAAACGCTAGCTGCACAGGCTGTTCCCTGGCTGGAACACCGTGCTGATAACTGGAGGCAAGTCAGGAGGAAACAAACAAAAAGTTTCCAGGAAAAAAAAAAAAAAAAAGCAGGAGAGGTAGTTGGTGTGGTGGGATTAGAGAAATGAGAGTCGGGTTGACGCAGCACTGGCAGGGTGGCAGAGGGTGAAAATGGAAAAGGAAACACAAGAAGGTGATGGCGGAACAAGTGGAGAACAAAACGGCTATTTACAGCCGCGCCGGGTGTCTGAGGGGAAACGACATGACGACGGCGTTTTACAGCTGAATGTACGGAAGGAAATATACGAAACATACAGGAGCGTGAAGGCTTTCATGTAAACTGCACTTTAACAATCCAGATGTTTAACTCTGTGTGTGTGTGTGTGTGTGTGTGTGTGTGTGTGTGTGTGTGTGTGTGTGTGTGTGTGTGTGTGTGTGTGTGTGTGTGTGTGTGTGTGTGTGTGTGTGTGTGTGTGTGTGTGTGTGTGTGTGTGTGTGGTAGGTACACACTGCACGGCCCAATAATAACAGTACGATGCCTTTTCTTATCCGTCCATCTATTTCCCGTCTATCTCCCCTGAACAATCAGCGTGGAAGCAATTTTTTTCTTCGCTGTATTTTTCCTTTTTTAGCTTCAGCTGTATGACTTTAAAGGTATCAGCTTTCTTGTTTAACTCAACTTTCATTAAGTTGGAAACGCCGTAAAAAGTTTATGAATATGATTTCTCAACCAAATGATATAAGGTACAATCACAGGTGGCCTGGTGGGTCCAGCATTATCTTCCTGACCGCAGGGTCTCAAATGAAACCATTTCTGCAGTTCTTCCTCTAACACTGAGTCAGCATGAAGCCCCCCCAGTGATGTGGACACCAAGCACCTTTCTACTCCCCTTAATTTCACTTATTTTATTGTTATCTGTGATCTGTGAGGATCTGCTGCATGGTCTTGGGTGCTCATAGAGAACACTAGGGGGCCCAGGATGCAGCCCTGGGGTGCTCCGCTGTTAATGTTCCAGAGCTAGAAGTGGTCTGGTCTGGCTTTTCTTAAAAACAGGAGTAATGGTGGGACTCCTGGAAAACATGTGGGTATTACAGACAGAGCCAGACGAAGTTGTGGTTCTGGTAATCCATTGGTTTCTGTTTTGGATACGGTCAATACACAAACTGTAATCCGCCACAGACGCGAATGAATCCCATTTGAATCCACGTCATCGGTGACGTTGGCGGTGTTGTCCTTGAACACGGGTCACGTAGTTCAGGCTGTGAACTGGCCACCTGACCTGTTTCCTGACCTCTCCCCTTTCCCGCGGGGCTCGTTGTTTGTATACACACTCTGACCTCAGCACCATGGCCGCTCCTCCCGGCCATGTGTAGTGATTCCTCTCTAGATGGCATTTTTGAATAGCATGTAGCATCACAAAGCTAAAGCTTCACACCCCCCCCTCTTGAGCTCCTTTTCTCCCACACACACACACACACACACACAAACACACACACACACACACATCCATTCTAAAGCACACACACACCCTCCTGTCTGTGCCTGTTGAATTTCATGCTATCGTGAGCGTCGGCTGTGACATCACACCACCGTGTTGAGCAGCATCATCTGTGGCCACTGTTTTTTTAAACTCTTCAAACAGCCTAGCAGACGCCAGGCAGGATTTCTGAGGTTTCGTGACTTTTAATACCACTTTTCAGGTGCCTGGTGGCTCCGTTGCATGATAACAAGTCTTGTTGTGTTATTGGATGTTAGCACTCCCAGATGTTCAGACATAATCTGGAAAAAAGCCTAACAGAAAAGGCCTCTTTTCTTTCTTCACTGGGTTTCGACAGATGATGATGATGACGGTGATGATGCCGGTGGCTGTAATAGCGCAGCATTTTAACATCTGCATATGAATGGTCCCCACATGTGCACTTGACCCTGGATTGATAAATATGATCTGCATGGATTTAGTGTTTGTTGCGTTGCTGCTGCCACCTTCTGGTGAACTGGAGCTACTACAACACTAAGGCTTTGTTTTAACATTATAGGACAGGCTTGTAGGTTTTCATATGAACACATTATGATATTCTTTATAATATAAACACAATGTAAGTAGGGATGTACAGCCAATATGAAGCTTCAATCATGATATCAATCATCATAGACTAGTCATTATCTGGGGATTACAGTGAGATAAACTGCTGTTTCAGTGTTCATATGGGTACCTGGGAAAAAAATCACAAACCTGTCCTTTAAAACTGAACAGAGAGACAGAGATGGAGAAATCCACAAGAGAATTTTTTTTTCACAATCAACCAGTTGAGTCTCTTTGAGTCTTGGTCTTACTTTTGGGAATTAAGAGGTACTCTGATATAAAGAGCCAGACCATAGCATCCAGGACATGCAAATCTTA
Source organism: Eupleurogrammus muticus (assembly GCA_036785175.1). Taxonomy (NCBI): domain Eukaryota; kingdom Metazoa; phylum Chordata; class Actinopteri; order Scombriformes; family Trichiuridae; genus Eupleurogrammus; species Eupleurogrammus muticus. The sequence continues at coordinate 1,996,120 of JAYKQN010000009.1, read as the reverse complement.
TTGTTGCTGAAGTCCCAGAAACTTCTAAAAGTAAAGTGTTGTCTGCATATATACAGTGACTTGCGGAACTTTGTGACCTTTTGCCACATTTCAGGCTTCAAACATAAAGATATAAAACTGTAATTTCTTGTGAAGAATCAAAAACAAGTGGGACACAATCATGAAGTGGAACACACTTTATTGGATATTTTAAACTTTTTTAACAAATAAAAAATGAAGAATCGGGCGTGCAAAATCATTCAGCCCCTTTACTTTCAGTGCAATAAACTCTGTCCAGAAGTTCAGTGAGGATCTCTGAATGATTCAATGTTGACCTAAATGACTAACGATGATAAATGGAATCCACCTGTGTGTAATCAAGTCTCTGTATAAATGCACCTGCACTGTGATAGTCTCAGAGGTCTGTTTAAAGTGCAGAGAGCTTCATGAAGAACAAGGAACACACCAGGCAGGTCCGAGATACTGTTGTGGAGAAGTTTAAAGCTGGATTTGGATATAAAAAGATTTCCCAAGGAGCACTGTGCAAGCAATAATATTGAAATGGAAGGAGTATCAGACCACTGTAAATCTACCAAGATCTGGCCGTCCCCCTAAACTTTCGGCTCATACAAGGAGAAGACTGATCAGAGATGCAGCCAAGAGGCCCATGATCACTCTGGATGAACTGCAGAGGTCTACAGCTGAGGTGGGAGGATCTGTCCATAGGACAACAATCAGTCGTATACCAAATAGTTTCGCAAGCCACTGTAACATACATCTCCCATACAGCATATCTTCATTAGACCGTGTGTAAAGCCCTCAGCTTCCTGTTATTACTCTGCAGCGTCCGAGCACACAGAGATAACCAAGTACGACAGGCGGGTCGCTCTCCTCGTTTTTAAGCTAACCGACCCGTAAAATTGGCAGAATGCTCATTTATCGTTTAGGTGCTTCATGTGTTGATTAGCTTCATTTATTTTTATTTTTTTTTAAGAGTGCCGTGACTCGTCCCCCAGCTTCTCCTGCTTATGTGGTGGCCTCATAATGAGAGTGGATTAACATGTCCTCAGCGGTGAAGTGGGCCAGCGCTGCCGGGCCACTGGAGTGTGAGGAGCGGTGATTGTCTGGCGGTCCAAACCAGCCATGTAATCCCGGGGAGAGGGTTTGTTTATGAGATGATTATGAAGGGGATTTAGTGTGCTCGCAAGCTGTGAAAATCCACCAGTTTGTGCTGTAGAGGAGGAAGAAGGGAGCATCTCTGAACCAGCTGATGCATCAGACTCCACTCTGTTCGCTTGTTCTGGAGCTTGTTCTTTATCCTTATGCAACGTGATAGAATTTAAATTCTACAGAAGACGCTTTCCATATGAAAGAATTCAATGAGTTTTAAATGTCTAAATCTGGTGGGAGATTCACTTCCATATTCAGGTTTATAGCTGATATTTTGTTTTGAGGGTGCTGCCTGTGACAAACCGGTTTATATGTAATGTTATGACCTCAAGTATCAGTGAAATGTCAGTGGAGGGTGCAGATGTTTTACCGTCTGAACCGTTCCACAAACAGCACATGGCGGCGTGGCGAGCTGGAAAAGTTTGTGCAGAGAATGTTTGATATTTAGGAATTAAAACAAAGCTGCTGTGTGTTTACTCTGAAAAGTATTTTCCAGTTCCTTTTATGTATGTGTGTGTGAATCCCTCTCAAATATAATGGCGCTTCACCAAAGTGGTTTTCCATCTCCTCTGGTTTTCCTGGAACGCCGTCGGAGATACTGACCTTTATTTTTAGGACTCGTTGAACTTGCTGCTCCACACCCTGCTGCTACAGCAACTACCCGTCTTTGTTTTTCCACATTTTTTTTGTGCATTTCTTAACACATTCTCATGTCCTGATGCGTCAGGACTTGCATTGTCACTTTAAAACACAGGCAGGTTAAAGGTGGAATAAATGAGCGGAATACTGCGTCTGTCTGGATTATAGTTTCACAATTCTGAGCTCTAATTGGACATTGTGAACATGAGATGTTTGATTTCTTTATAGCATTCTATATATATATGTGTGTGTGTGTGTGTGTGTGTGTGTATATGTATATGTGAGTATATATATATGTGTGTGTATATGTGAGTATATATATATGTGTGTGTATATATATGTGTATATGTGAGTGTATATATATGTATGTATATATATATGTGTATATGTTTATATGTATATATGTATATGTGAGTATATGTAAGACATAGTAAATATGCAATGTGCAATCTCAGGGTTACATGCATCATTATTATTAAATAAATAATGTAATAATTGTATTAAAAGCTGTGTAAAAAATAAAATATGCCCTTGTTATAGTTATAGCAATAGGTATTTTAAGATTTTTTGTCAGTGACTTTCTGTTAATCAGCCAGTAGCAACAATTTGTGTTATTGCACCTTTAACCTGACAGTGTTGATAATGTGACACAATGCAGGAGACGCATAGGAATCTATTATTTCTAATAGTCTCTATCTTTATGTTTAATCTCTTTACAATTGTTTTCTAGGTAAGTGAGGAAGTGCTGGGAGAAAGGCAGATGGGGTCAACTCATCAGGTGTAAAAGTTCAACAAGTACATTACAAAATATGTGATTCCTGATAAGATAGAAACTACAGTCACTTACAGCAGGTTAACGCCAGACATCGATCCGCAGGTCCAGATAATTCTGCATGAATATGCATGAAACCACAGACACTGGCAACAGAGCAAATAAAGGAAATGAGAATGTAACGCGCATTTGTTTTCTCAGGTTAAATTATTCAATGCATGATGATCATGTTCTTTTTCTAAATAAATAACTAAATAAAGTCCCCGGCTTGGACTCGACTCCCCATCCACTCTGGATGAACTTTCCTGGCCCTGTGCAGCATCTGCTGTTACTCTGAGATACCACACGACAGCTCGTCTTGTGTTGTTTGTCTTGTGTTTGTTGTGTTTGGGGAACGCAGCGCCGCTCCCTCCCCGCTCCATCTCTGCCTTCCTGCCTTTTGGTTTTCACTTCCATGATGGCGTCTCAGTCTTCCTTAATCCTTGAATGCCCCTTCATCATATTTTAGAATTTAGAAGGTTAAAATCATGGTTCCTCTCGTTGTTCGTTCTCACCGCTCTGCGCTGTAAAGACAAAGGTAATAAATGGCTCATGCAAACAGGAATAAAAGCGCTCTCCTGTTTCTGCTTCGGGCGAACTGGGCTTCATTATTTACTGGTGATTGACAGCAAGTCATGACTCTGCAGGAAAGACGAGACAGAGGCAACATCAGTGTGTGTGGTCTAGTGGGTCTGAGGGGTTTGAGGGTCTGTGTGTGGGGGTGATGGTGCAGACGCACGCAGGTTTTTGCAGAATCTTAAATCCGTGTGTATCTGTGTGGTCGACAGTGAAGGTGACAGCGCCTGCGGCTGCAAACTCCAGGAAATAAAAGGTCCTGTGAATATTTAAGATGTCTCAGGCTGTCACTTCACATCCACAGCTAAGGACGAGTTCAGCAACGCTTGGTTTTACAAACTCTTCATTAGTTCAAGGGCAAAATCTCAAATCTTATCATTAATATCTGAGATGTCGTGACAGTGTGAAAAACACATGGAGACATGGACCAGAATTTTACAATGGCTTAAAAAAAAAGATGAGTGCACTACAGCTCACGTCCACTAGATGGAGACACTCTATTAATAATGTACTGTGCATGTCTGCAGTAAATAGAAAAACTACTGATGCATTTTCACTGCCCAGAAATAACTAATCATGACATTCATTCTACTTCGAATCAGTCAAGCTAACATTAAGAGTGAAATGAAAGCAACACGAGGGAAGTGGTCACACCTTGAGGTTCTCACGTCTGCTGGCCAAATGCATTTAAATAAATAATGCATTACCTTCTCAAGAGTGCTATAATTACAAGAGATTTAAAAAAAAATAATTTGTAAATCATAAATCAGCGTCAAGGAGCTTTACAATCTCCACCAACAGAATAACCTCTGTCCTTGGACTGTTGATTCATAAAAGGGTGAAGACCATGAAGTAGAAGAAGAAGCGGCTGAAGAAACCTCAAGAAGCGCGTTGGCGAACGGGATGAGGAACAACATGAAGAAGTTAAAGCTCTGCAGGAGGCTGCAGATTCTGGCTCAGCACAGTGTTTGTCCATTATCAGTTCTTTTAGTTAAAGTCTGTCATCTTCATAGTATTTTTGTGTGTTGAAGACACTCTGCAGTTTGAAAGGGTGAAACCACAGCTTTAATGTTTAAATAAGCAGCATGTATGGTATTTTAAAAGCTTACCTGCACCTGAAAGTAACTGAGCTGACACATATCTCTGAAATGTAGTGGAGTGACATGTAAATCAGCATTAAAAGGAGATATTTAGTTTCTATCTCGAAACTTTGCACGAGTAAACGTGCTTATTTCCTTTCTAACACCACAAACGTTGACTGTCTGCTGATTTGTGATGAGCCTGCAGCCTCGAGCGTCGCCGTCTGTGGTGCCGATCGTTTCATCGCAGTAAAACACACGGTAACGGCTCAACATTTCGCTTCTTTTTCACTGAAAGAAAAAAGGCACAAGCACCAGGTCTGATTACAGGTTTGTATTCAGAGGTCTGCAGCGGTGTTTTGATGGACGGCACCATTATAACATAATTACATGAATTATATAGGCTAGCCAGTGAAATCTCAATGGGCCTGGATTAGATATAGTAACTATAAGGAAAAACCAGAGGCAGCCTGTTAATGAAATAAAAAACACCACTGCTGGACCTCCGTAGAAACAGAGGAAGAATATACGAAGGTTTTCCTTTCATCAGCAGGTTGTTTTTATAGAAGAATAAAAGGAAATCCTGCCGGGATCCTTGAAGAGGATAAATGGGTTATGAAATAAATAGATGATTGAGTCGATAGGGACGTTAACCACACATATTGTGTGGTAATACAGGGAACAATGATGGTAATCAAATAGTTTTATAGTTATTTTGACATTGTAAATTCAGACATATTCACCTGTTGGTACTGGACAGTCATCTGGATTTATGCTTCAGGAAAAATAGAATTTTTTTTTACAAATTTTAGAATATATTGTAGTTATATAGTACAAATGTACGGTGACTGATGGGGAAAATGCTGCAAAAAAACAAAATGATGCAAAACCTAAAACGTCTGCTGCAGCAGAAAAAATGCTGCTGAGTTCAGATCAGGAAGAATGTGAAGAAAAGTAAGTGAATTCGTAGCATTTCCATCTTGCAGTTGTTTCATGGTTTTGTGCTTTTTTTTTATATTTCCAGCATTTTTCTTTTGCATTTGTTTTGTAGGTTTGTATTTACTTCTGTTTCTGTATTTGCACAATTTTTCTCCTGCAGCTTTTTTCCCTTCTTTTCTTTTGCTTTATGTGTTTGCAGCTTTTGCAGCACGTTGCAGCCTCTGTACACATGTATACCGGCTGAAGAACACACCAAGATTGGTATGTATACACACACACACACACACAGATGCACCCACAATCACACATATAAGAGATAACACAGCTCGATTCCAAAACAAGTTTTTATTGGCCAATTTACAGAAAGTGCTGTAGTGACCATTCCAAAGGAAAGAGACCAAAGAGTCCAGAGAAGAAATAAAATAAACTAAAAAAAGGAAAAAGGACTTTTACACACTATACAAGGTTTCCATTTTAACTTCACCATCCTCCTCCTTCTAAAACAAACTGCGGGACAACATCAGGGCCGATGCAAAAGCCACCAGAGGTCGGTGGGGGGCGGGCGGAGGGTGGGGGGTGTGTTTGTGGGGGGGGGGGGGGTGGTAGGAGGGAGGTGACGTCACAAGACCAGGTGTCACAGTAGATGAGGAGAAACTCCTAAACAACATGAGATCTTCACATGAACATACAGTAGCGCTACAGTTTACACACACATCTGGTTCTCTAGCCACGCCCACCAGGTCAGAGGTCAGAGGAGGGCCACGTTGATTCTGGGGTTTCCAGACGCTCGTATCTGCCTCATCTGGTTCATCCCCCTGTTTTTTTTAATATTGGGGATGCTTTTTTCCCCCCCTTATTTAAATCAAACGTTACAGACAGATTGGATTGGGGATGGCCACACGCCGGAGGAGATTAATGCCCTTTCACTTCACGGCGGGGGGGGGAAACATTCAACAAAATGCTCCCGCCTCGCTCTGCTTTTTAAAGATGCACCAGGCAACTTCACGATTCGGGGGTGGGAGGGCCGAGTGGTGGCTAATGAGGTAGGATTTATGTAATGTGACATCACCCCTTGACCTGCATGTATTCTGTAAACACTGCGTTTAAAGCCAGTTGGAAATGTGTGTTTTAAGTCACAACAGATATACGACGACTAGTGTTTTTTTCCTCAGAACACCTAATCTGTTTTAATCACAATTTATGCACTAATATTATGAGAATGACACATGTGCTGGATTATGGGCATTCAAGTAATCTTGTAGATTTTTTGATCTAGAGCCTGACTGATACACTGGAGGAGTTTTTATTGGACAGATGGATCAGAATCAGCCACTGATGAATCTGCAGAAATATCAGATTCATATTTGGGGCCAAGCAATGAGCCTACTTAAAAAAAGTTGTAAAATAAATCAAACTGATAAGGGACAGTCTCCAGATTAATAACCACCAGTGCCAGCAACTGGTCGAAGCTGGAGGTACAGTTCTGGATGCAACTTTTGATCCGTGCATCTGATTTTAAAAACCTAAGTTTTCACAGATCAACATTTTTGTCCGATCAGCATCAAACTTGCTGCGTATCATCTCCATGCAGAGACTTTCCAACACTTTTATGTATTGAAACCTAACCTTCAGCCACCATAATAGATCATATCAAAATCAGGAAACGCGTCCCACCGCATATTTTCGTCGCTAAACCTGACACAGATGATGTTTAGTGGCTGACATTTATCACGATGACATTTTATTATTTGTCAAAGCCTTCAGTCGTCAGAGCCGTTTGAATTTGACGTTATGTTGCTGTGTAAACATGAAACTTCTTGTGGGTGCTTGTGGCCATCTCCCCGGCATAACGCCATCCTTGTTGCCACGGCAACTTAGGCCTTTTTCCACTGCTTGGCCCCTCAATGCTGTTTGCGGATATACTCATAAGCGTTATTTAAAGATCAAGCTCTTAACATAAAGGACGAGTATTTGATGTATTGTTGCTATAAAATATCAATCATAATGTTCATAATATAGAGCTAATATAGAGCTTTTTAAACATTTATTATTATTCTATAGATGTTTTACAATAAAAAACTTTTTTGTTTGCATTTGTTGATGCTGAATATGCAATATTTAATTTGCTGTTAGTCTATTTAATATCAATAACGGCCTCAAATATCCAGTGTCAGTCAGGTTCTGATGATGATGGTTTTGTTTCTTTTTTACTGAAAGACAATTTCATGAGCTGGAATCCAAAGTTCATCTGGAGCTAATATGAGACTTCAGGTCTGAGTTGGTTCGAATAAACGTTGACTCTTGGGGGGGGGGGGGGGGGGGGGGGGCGGACTGAGGGAATATCACATTAGATTCAGGCAACTTTGAAAGAGACCCACGTTATTTGCAGTTTTTTTTCTTTTTGGTAATTTGGATTTTACACAGCGGACTGTGGATTTTGCTCCCTATCACTTGCAATACAATCACATTAGGAGCTAGTGGGATCTCAGGGAGTAAAATTCCTCTTTTTCTGACCTTTCCAACCTCTCTGCAACATTCTGCACTAGAAGAAGTGAAAAGTGGTGGAGATATAATCTTGTAGCTTTTCTGTGGTGTTGAGGACCTCGCTGCCGTGGCCACACCTGAGAATCCGTTCATTGGGGGCAGATCTATTGGGTTTATATAAGACGCATGTGTCTATTATTTAGACTTATAATAGTATCATTAAATATATTTGTCTTTTTTACACAAAAAAAAGATAGTAGTTGCCTAGTGCAGCTTTAACTGACCCAGTCACTATGTAGGCAGTGGCACATCCAGGGTGTGTACGTACATATGAGGAGGTGTGTGTGTGTGTGTGTGTGTGCTGTGTATAGGTGGAGAGGAGGCTGGATGTAGTGGGGTGGGCAGGTTGGGTGGGGGGGGGCGCTGGGGGGTGGTCACCTACTATACTCAGTATTTACAAGAAAGGAGCGTATAAAAATGTACAAGGAAACTCTGAACTCCAACCCCTCGGCTAGTTCAACGTGACGTCTGCGACAGCACACCCATCGTCTTTTTTTTACTTTTTCCCCTTTCTTTTTTTTTTTGTTAGTTTTGTTTGTTTTTGAGTACCATTGAAAATATGCTATTTCTGTAAAATCACCTGGCTTCTCTAGAATAAAGACTGATAAATAACATGAAGTATACAAACCAAAAAATAGTCTCAGTTTCTTTACTTTTGCCGTTTTCTTAAATAAAGTCTGTTTTGCATTTTCATGGGACATCAGGAATCGCACGGTGGAATCAAACTGAATGAATGGTGGGGGGGGATCAACACAACGATATTTTCATTAAAGACTGTGGGCGTGGTGCGTAGACTAACAGTAGAGAGAGCGTTTTGAGGAAAAACATCTCTGGGAATGTCCTAAATTTAGCGTACTGTCCCTTTAAGGACCCATTTGATTGACGTGCAGTTTTATTGTCATATTTTCTTTTGTCAGCTGAACGTTTTTAGTATAAAACAAGAGGTTTTCTGACAAGGCTAAGGTTGTGTGTGTGTGTGTGTGTGTGTGTGTGTGTGTGTGTGTGTGTGTGTGTGTGTGTGTGTGTGTTCAGTGTCGTCTTCCAGTAGGGGGAGATACTACCTCATTTTTAGAGCATCAACATCACATAGAAGAGAGAGTCTCTTTGAATCAGGCGTCTGATTGGAGGTTTGGAGGTTTTCTGAATGGAAGTGTTGTACAATGAGTGTGTGTGTGTGTGTGTGTGTGTGTGTGTGTGTGTGTGTGTGTGTGTGTGTGTGTGTGTGTGTGTGTGACTGTGCGCCTCAGTAGGATATTGTTGTTTTGTCCCAGTTTTGGCCCGTCTTGCTCTGGCTCTTCATCCTGGGTAGCTGAACGTCCACTTCCTCCTCGCTGTCGTCTGACTCGGTGCTGGTGATGTCGTCCTCCTCGTCGTCCTCCTCTTCCTCCTCCTCCTCCTCTTCGTCGTCTTCCTCTTCCTCGCTGGCTTCTTCCTCTGCAGCCCGGGGCTCCTCCAGGTTCTGCGGAGAGAGAGAGATATTCAGAAAGTTTCAGGGAAACAGTAGAAACTAGAACAGCAAAAACTCCCACCCAACATTGTTGTCCTACACTTGTCAAACCACATGCTATCCTGGAATGGAAAGTACATAAGCAACACAACATCCCCTGTCCTTAGACCCTCACATCGTATGAGGTAAAACTCCCTAAAAAAACCTTTTAAAAGGGGAAAAAACAGAAGAACCCTCAGGAAGAGAAACAGAGGAGCATCTCTATTCCAGGATGGACAAATGTGCAATAGATGATGTGGACTAAGGGAAACAATACATTTAGAACAAGAAAAGTTAAATACGACATCAAATGGAATAACAGAAATATAATAAGTAGTGGTGTATGTGGAGGATGAGGTAATGTTACCAAACAAGTAAAATTAAAAGTAAAAGTGATCCAGAAACCAGGATTTAATCCAGATTATTACCATCATTTAATCAATTTAGCATGGTAGCATTCCCAATTTTTGGTAAAGGACTATTCTAGCTGCAGATGTGTGGTTTTGAAGCAGTATCTACATGTGTATATAGAGGCCTATTTCTCTGTGTTTTCCAGATGCATTAGAAGGCTAATGGATGATTGAAGACCCCTGTGCAGATGCAGCATTCATTGAGGGAAAGCAAAGTTTTCTATTCATTCTGCAACCCACTTGATAAATAAAAGTGCAACCTTTAATGGAATTCTGAAAAATTGCCTGGGTTGAACCCAAACTTTGAAGTGTAGTGGATTTCTGCAACAGACAAGCAGTCGATCTCTGGCTAAAACATATGCTGGAGGAAGGGAAGGAAGGTTTTTACTTTTATCCCTGCAGTTACTTGCCTCCATCGGATTGACGGTGATGGTCAGAGCCGAGTCGTCCCAGGTCTCGCCCCCCCCCTTGCTGGTCTCGGCCAGCTTCACCTCCTGCTGGTGGGTCAGGTGGATGCGGTAGATGCCGATCACCACCACCACCACCAGGGCGGCGATGCACATCACGATGACCACGGTGGCGGCGCTCGGCACGCCTGAGAACGAGAGTGGAGAGGGAAGCGAGAGGATTTGGATTCAAACAGCGGTTTAGGATCAGGAAGCTGAGTGATGTGCAGGAGAGAAAACCGATGCAGCAGGACACCAGGTCTTGAATCGGAATTCTTTTTCCTGGCAAGAGTCTGGCTACACAAATGCTGGATCCTTCACTTCCCAGCATGCAACTTTTATTAGACACCACTCCCGCCTGCAAATGTCCACATCTCTCTCACACTCCACTCGTCCAGTTGTCACAGTAATGCCGTGACTTGTATTCCATTCATGGATTTTGTGTCAGTTGTTATTTCTCATGTGGTTGGAGGTGACTTCTTTACGGATGTCTCATCCCTTCGATATAACAATTTACTTCATGTTAACCCATTGATTTTTTGGTCTCTTTGTATTGCAGGAGACCTAAACCCTTATGTTTGCATGCATAGATGGTCATCTTAATGGAGACGTGTTGTTTCCCCCGTGGTCAAAGGAGATCACGAGTTTCCGTATTAAGCTGATTTGTTGAGTTTTAACATACTTTAGGTTTTTAATCATGACACACGCTGTGATTTGTTCTGTTCGCCCCGTTTCCATCTGCTGGCTGTGAGAATGGCAGCGTCATTCGGTCTTTCCAGCACCGTTCAGGCCTGAACTGAACGCTCAAGTGTTAAATCAATACCTCTCTAAAAGGGTTTACAAGATATTGCCAGGAGGTGGGATATATTGCAGGGCTGTAGTAGTACAATACGCAGCATTAATTTTAATTTGGTGTGCGCCATAAATAATTTCAAAAGTGATGTTTGACAATATTAGTCTTTAGCTGGTGTTTCTGAAGATACATTTGGACCTCTTTGCTCTTTATTACTTCTGACTTGGCCGGAGGAGAAAAACACTAAAGTCTTGGCACATGCTGTAACTGTGGCTGTGTAGAAGAAAGCACAATAAACATTTAACTCTGACATACAGGAACCAGAGAAACCTGGGGAATCCAAGCCACAGATGGTATTAAATATATAATTTTATTTATTTATTCTGGTCCCTGTGCACGACGTGGCTACGAAGACGTATCATGAGCCCTGTTTAGTAGCATAACCACAACACACACACACACACACACACTGAGGGATTTCTCTTGATCTAAGATGTTTATTCCTCCTGCGCCGGTCTCCAGCCGGCTGGAATAACGCGACTTGTCTGGGCCTGCCCTCTCCCGCTCCTCCGGGTCCCGCTTGGCGCCGCTCGTGTTTAATGAGTGCGACTCGCAGAGGACCCTTCAGACGATTATTTGATTCAGTCGAGCTCTCCCCAGACTCTTTCTCACCGAATCCACAGCCCTCATCCGTGCTCCCAGTGAAGCTTGGTGCGTGCCCCTCTGAGCGTTTGCGCGTGCACACTCCACTTTGTGCTTCATGTCATCTGAAACATGCACAATGTGCTAAAACCTGTCAGGGCTGCAACTAGAACTGTGTGTATATATAGCTATACATTGTTCTGTGATTTCCAACCATCCTCTGCAGTCTGACCTCCTTTTCTCACACACTCACCCCCCCCCCATCCTCACAGCTGTTACCAGCGGTGGCCACTGAACTCTCCAGGACTAAGTAGAATCCATTAGTACGTTGAATAATTAATTGTGTGGTAGATGAAGACCAATGTCTCCTCCTCGCCATCATGTTTCTCTTCTCCTCCGTCACCGGATGAACGACGTGATAAACAAACTGGAACTTTTTTTTTTAAGTACAGTAGCAGGCTCAGAGGTTATAAAAAGACCCCGCCCCCCTCCCACCCTGTATGAGGGTTTCCTTTGGGTGATCTTATTCACTCCAAAGTGCCCTTCCGTGTTTTGCCAAGTCATACGCTGGATTTTTTTCCCTCCCACATTTGTCAATTCCCCATTGGGACTAAAAGCAGTTTTTGGTAGCCAACTTCCACATTCACATATCATCATGTCACCAATGTGAGATCCATCCTGGCTCCCAGTGAATGAGTCAAGCGCTGGATTTATGTGAATTTCCAATTCTTTGTCGCTAGAAAGGGGCATTTCTGCACATCTGTGAGGTTTTTTCAAGTATTGACTTACTATTAACCTTTTAAGACACACTGAACGTGCATGTGGGAGCGGCAGGGGATCGGTTGAGGCAACATTTTGCTTCAGTTGTTGTTTTTATGTGCAAATAATGCAACAATTATGGTCTTGGAGTTGTTTCAGATTGACACCATGCATGAGCGAAATATGGAATGTCCAGCTTGAAGACCAATTAGGACCAACTACAAACGTTTGACTTTTGGCTTGATGGACAGTAGTGACACCCAATGGAAAAGACCATCTAAATCTAATAGCCAATAGCCAGGGCTTTCAAATGATATATGACATGTATAATTGAGCTGTTGAGCAGAAGTAGAGCTCTCCGTCTTACCTGAGCTGTGGCTGGGGTACAGGTCTTGGATCATGGACGGATGATGGACCATCTGCATGTACTGAGGAGGAGCCACCACGTGATTGACATGTTCCCCGGCCTCTGAGGTGTGGAGGACGCTCACCTGGGGTCGGGAATGAATCAGACGCAGACGTGACGATCGTTTCACCCGGTGATTTCCCCCCAGACGGCTTTAACACGCCCTGACTCATACGGATGATAGTTTGCAGGCAGAATAAAGTGTGGATTCCGAATTGAGGACAGGGGCAATGGTAAGTAGATGCATCCTTGCCTATTGGGGGACGGGGTCAGCTCAGTACAGGAAGGTGAAATGTAAAACCAGATCCAGCTCAACGGCCTCAAAGGACCCCGGTGAATGTTGAAGCATTCTCTGCTTTCCGGGTAAAACGCAAGAGAATGTATAAATAAGTCAAACAAAGTTCAGCCTTGGGAAGGACGCAGCCAGCAGTTCAGCTGACGTATTGAACTGATTTAGTCATTAATCATAAAGGAAGAACAGTGTGTTACAAGTGGAGTGTTTGTCAATGTCTGTGTCTGTCGGGGAACTGGGGAACGCTCAGGCTCAGAAGGGGGAGTGTGTTTTGTGAAATGGTGAACTAGTCCTGTCAGTGTGTCGAGCTGCTGCTGACAGGGCACTTTGCTTGTTTTACACTGATGCAGGATCTCAAGTGCACATCATAACTGAAGTTTTCCACAAACTCGACGTGAAAATGTGATCTGAGTTAAATTTCTCCACATTTCTTTTTTGTAGTATACATATCATCTAAGATCATTTTGGATGTTTTGCCGGTGAGGGGAAAAGTGCTGCCACTGGCATGAGGTTGGTTTTTAAAATTTGTTCTTAAAGTGAAAGCGTTGCCAGAGATCTGAGTCAGCTCAGTCACTTTGCCCGTTCAAGCACTTTGGTCAAGTTGAAAAGAGGCAGCGTGGAGAAAGTTAATATTACTTTTGGTTATAATGATGGTTTTTTTTTGCAGTTGTAATTCATTACTTTAGCATTGCTTGGCAAGACTTTTGGTATATTCACATTCTACCGAGGTTGATTTGAGGAAAAAAAAATCACGAGATATTGCAAATCAGATCTGAAGCACATGTGGAGGCGTGTCCAATCTGAGATTAAATTGAAGAAGGAGCACATTCAGGGGGCTGAAAGAAAAATTTCTGGATTTTGGGGACAATACAGAGAAGACCAGATAGCCTGTTTGCTGGCGCTGCTGCCGGAAGCTTCGTTGGAAATCTGTGTCTCCAAGGAACATATTGACACCTATGTTGTTACCATAGCAACCCCTGCAGGCGTGTATGTAGCGCCGTGGACAGTCTTGAGATTTGATAAGATTTGAGAGACAAATCAGATTTGCCTGCAGTCTGAACACGACCTCAGCACGCATCGGGATGGCGGTCCAAAGCATGGCGTAAAGTGATTAATACAACGATGGTTATTTATAGGTTGTGATACTGGATATTTCTGGCTGTCGCCACCCCCCCCCTCCCCCCCGCCACACTGACCTCCAGGCTGAACTCGTTGCTGGTGTAGCGTCCGTTGAGCTCGGAGCATGTGAGGCGAAACCTTCTCTCCGTTAATTGGCCGGGCCGCCAGTTGTAGTAGCGCACCTGTCGGATCACCTGCTCATAATTGGACATGGAGTCCACACCTGGGGAGAGGGGGCGGGGCCAGCAGGAGGTCATTATAGCGGTTACACGTCCAAGACATTGTCGTGACGGTGATTCTATAGACATGCTGGACTTGTGACAGCGTGCCGTTACCATAGTAACCTACCGTATACGGACATGCCAGATGTGGAGTTGGTGGCGTCCAGGTGTTTTCCGAGCAGAACGCTGCGCTGCAGCTGCAGAGACTCCTGCCCCGGCCTCAGCTCCTCGCCCAACACCAGGATGTCACAGTAGTCCAAGTTATGAATGATCTCCTCCAGCAGCCCAGGTCGATGTGCTGCAAACACACACACACACGCACACACACACACACACACGCACACACGCACACACGCACAGTGAGCGTCATTTGGCCATCACCTCAATTTTTTATCGCAGGATTTTCAACCGTGAGGAAGTGATGGCAATGCTTAGCTTTTTTGAGGTCATTTCCTATTTTTAGTCTGGATGTTCTCATTCCTAATGAACTGCACTGCAGTTCTCCTGGAAGATCCAGACCCTGTTTTTAAGCACCTCAGCTTGTTTTAAGCTGGTTAGTTTCTTACTTTGTTCCCATTTGATCAAACTAATACAGTAAATCTGAATTTTCACGTTGACAGTCTACTGTTTCTGCTTCTTTTCTTGATGTTAGGAAACCGTTCTGGGACTTTGAAGAGCCATAATTCCGACACGCCTACACACAACACATCTACTCAGACTCCAATTACTCGTCAATTCCCCCGGACACAGACGCTGAGTGTGTGATCTGCTGTGGTAACAAGTCCCCTCAGACAGAACCCTGCTAACCAGCCTCCACCCCCCAGGGAGGAAACCTGCTCCACCCGTTTAACAGCCTGCTCACATGGAGAAAGGTGAGGGAACTCTTCAAATAAAAGAAGCAGACAAATAATTTGTTGTCTCGCTGTTCATTTAACAGAACATATAAAACCCAAAATGAACCTGGTTGTGTTTTGCTGAATTGACGCCTGTTTCCATTCGTTCTTGTTTTGTGATTATTGGGTCGTCATAATAAGATGCGAACGTATCCATGGCAACAGATGGCACTAAGCTGACAACCAATAGCTGTTCATTGATAATTAACTGATGAACGTTTCTGGAGTTTCCATCTAAGTATTTATTCACAACTTTTAAAAATGCAAAAAGGAATGGTTGATGGAAATGCAACTTTAAACACTGTACAGGTTTTTGGCCCCTTGAAGTTTCTCTGTTGGTTTAAACATCAGCAGCAAGCGGCTGATTCCTGCTGCATGTGACTTTTAGAGCCAGATAGGAATGTATAAATGTATAATGAATCGATGTGAGCCTTCATCTGCTGGACCTGCAGCTAACCTATATGGGGGTTTCTGGTGGACCTCTATGAACCACTTTGGTGCCTTTTCTGGAACAAATTTTGGTGGAGATGTTCATTTATTTATCAGGCAGGGACAATTAAAAACTGAATAAAAGGCTATTAGGCATTCCATAACACTTCTATATATCTACTGTAAATCATCTTTCCTAATTAAATATAATGCTGAGTCTACATACCTACATGCATGCATGCATTCTGCATGATTCTGTGTTCAATGTGCACCAGATGATTAATTGTTAACTTTTCCTGCTTCAGCTTCCAGACCATGGTCAGACAGAGCAGGGAGACTTATCTGCTGCTCCAGGGCCGAACGTTGACCTCGACTGGTCAATACACTCAGAGATTATGCTGCTGCAGCCTCACTCCCCCTATGACCATGGCTAATGTGGGCTAATGTTAGCATACCTGGGATGGACACTTCAACTTGCTGACTTTGTGACTCTGCGTGTGCGTAATTCTGCTATATCTTAATGGAATATAAATGGAATCGTGCTTGATTTCTGCTTTTGGATGTTCGCTGGTTCGTAGATTTCCTATAGAGTGCTGCAGAAACGAGTTCTAAAGTCCTGGAAATTAGTTCCAGTTTGTGCATGTCTCGAGGTCAATGGGTCTTTTTGAATGAGTTTTCTTTTAAATACCTGTAATAAGCTCTGTGGACATGGTGGGCGGGATGAGAACATCATGAACTGGGCGGAATCCCAACGAAGGGAGGACAGAGGGAACATTGGTGGAGCGTTAGAGATGATGAGGTAATGACCTTGGCTGTGAGGAAAGTCATCAGAATAAGCCCAGAAAAATATACTGAGAAATGGAGAGAGGAGTGAGGCCGTGCTGAGCAGGCTCAATAAAAAGGAGACAAATTATGACAGAGACACACAAAGCGTGGCAGAGCGTGAGGGGTGATTAACACGGTCCAAAAGAAACTTATTGCATGCCCCGCAAAAGAAATGTGTGATTTATCTCGGATCCTTTAAGCCTCGAGAGGACACAAAATCTGCTCATTACGGAATTTAACCGTGTCTCCCTCTCTCTCTCTCTCACACACACACACATGCTCTCTCCATGTCTTCTCCCTTTCTTTCTGTGTCTTTCTCTGGCTTCCAGCTAATCTCTTCCCCCCAGCTGCCGTCTCTATTTCACCAGCAGAAAGAGCTCCTCCGACTCCTGAAAGCAACGCCACTTTCTGCTCTTCTTCTTCTTCTTCTTCTCCTCCTTCCGCCGCATTACGCACATTGGAGGGCTCAAACCTCCCCGGCTCCGCTTATCAGCTCCTAATTGGTTGCGAGCGGCGGGGCCCGGGGCCGCGGCGAGCCGGATCGGAGCCGTTCCCGCCTCGGTGGTCAGATTGGCGGATGAGACCGGAGCCTCCGGGATTTAAATGTCACGCTCGTTTGCTGCCGGTCGAGGTGGGCGACTCGGGGCGAGTCTGTGGTGCTGCAGCCGCAGGCCTGACTCAGCAGGGGGGGGTTTAACTAATTCTCCACATTAACTGAAGTACTCTGGGTTCAATTATGAAGTACTTAACTCAAGCAGATGAATTATGCCTCATAATGTACCTCATTCATATGAAAGCCACAGTTAGACGTAGCCTTCACGCATTGAAACATGCATGTAGAGGACAAGTAATATCTGACTACAAACTCACTGTGGTACGAGTTAAAGAATATTAACTGCTCACTACTTAAAGATTGAAAGTAAAAGTACAATTAAATCCTGTTGATAAAATATACAGCAGTCAGAATTTTGAGAATGATGGAGTTTCGTTTTCAGGTTTTTACACTACACCTGTTTCAAAGTGAATGTTGGTCTATTTGTGATGTTGCAACCTCTGCTCATATCAGGTAAGAGACAATGAAGCATGCTCAGTGGAAACATTATAAAAAGCTGCTATGAAATCTGCAGTTATTTACTCTGATAAACACAGTATTGTTACTATAAACTATTATCACGCTGTGTATTTTACCATAAGTCACAGTAGTTAAACTGTAGAAAAGCACAGTAGTGAAGAATTACTGTAGTAAACACAGTATTCAAAGAGTTACTGTGTTATAATACAGGTAAACGATTTGTATTTTATAGTTAATTACCTAATGTTGTAAAGGCAACTGAAATCACAGGTTTCAGTTTTTTGTATTTTTCATTGATGACACTTTTACTTCTACTTTCTGGATAATTTCTGCCAAAAAAGTCAGAATTATTACTTTGTTGCACCACTGCAGTATACACCAGAGATGATATATATATATATATATATATATATATATATACATATACATACAGAACAAATATGCAAGTTGTGACAGTCAAATGCACTCTTGCAGCACCTCCTTGAGTCCTTATAACTTTTTTTTTACCCACACCAGGTCTTTGAGTACATCAGATTTAGAACAGAATCACAACTTTTTCCTGCTTCCTCTCGTTCCTGCTGCTGTGGACGTGATGTGAGACACGTTGCTGACTCGCGGGCCTCGTGAGGCGTTACGTAAATGCTTTTTCGCTGAGGGTTTGTTTGGTTGGCGAGGCAGGTGGCACTGCATCGGCTACGGGGGCCCCATGAATGAGTGAGCACATTATCAATATGAAAAGCTGCTGAAATATTCAAGCAGGAAAGAGTTGTACCTGTGGGAAAGCATCTCCCACTCATCTTCTCTTACCTTTTTGTTCCTTGTGTATAAAAAAAGTAAAAATTTGAGTAAGAAACCACTGTAGAATCAAGAAGTTTCAGCTCAGATAAGCTTCCAGCTGTTGTGGCAGATGTTAGAACTATTCTGTTTGATTTATTTATTGTTTTAGATAATTGCTCCTGCACGTTCTCTGTATTTTTCTGTCCTCATCTATAATGGTTATAATTTTAATTGTGTAATTGTACCTTTAATTTTAAATATGTCAAATTGATAAACCTACTTCCAACTGGGAAATACAATACGCAGTTTTCTCAGTATAAAATGATTCATGTGTGGGAGTAGTCCGTGCTGCTGCTGGCTTCTTCTGGTCAGGCAAAGGTGAAGACGGAACAGGGAGAGTAAATTTACAGCAGCAGAACAACCCCTAACGCTGCAGTGAGCGACTGCTCCCTCACTGGGTCCCACAGTATACCACTACTTATACTTAAAGGGGAAAAGGGGCATCCCTTGTCTTTATGTTGAAGAGCATATAATTTGCCAACGAATACATCAATTGGCCTTAAGAGAAATGGAGAAATTGTAGACTGATGAAAGTAAGATTGTTCTTTTAGTGTCCAAAGGGCTGCAGGCAATTTGTCAGACAACCACCAAACACTGAATTTAAGCCAGTGAAGCGTGGAGCTACAAGCATCATGAGGATGTTTCTCCTCCTGTGGTGTTGGGCCTATTCAATCACACACAATGGATCATTTTGTCTATCTCCAAATGCTTGAAGAGGAAATTCCCTTAAAATGTGAGTTTTACCAGGACAACAAGCCTAAAACACACCAGTAAACCAGCAGCATCTTGGTTCCAGATCAACAAAATTAAAGTTCTGGACTTAGCAGCCCAATTCACGGAACTTTAATCCCATTAAAAACTTGTGGTGTGATTCTTTATTTCTGAGGCAAACGTAAGGAATGCAGAGGATCTGAAGTTGCCAGAAGTTGGTCGACTCCATGCAACAACTGCAAATATTATTTTAGTGATTCATGGGAATGCTAAATCCTGAAGATTCTCCAGTTCTATTTCTTTGTATGGGCTAATATTCATTTGTCTTCATTTTCTGTAAATTAATTTTAAAGAATTACACATTTTTCTTCCCATTTTAAAATAATACATGATAAAATGCAGTGGTCCCAATGCATCGAATTAAAAATGATTCTAAGGATTTTGGCTTTACTCCATTTTAAACACACTGCTGTCATGTTGAACACTTGTTTCTACCTGTGTGATGTGCGTTGGCGTCCGCTCTGGTCACCGTGCTGCTGATGTGAAGCTCCTGGAACAGCGCCACGCCCCCCGGCGCCCACAGGTCGGAGGCGGGCCGGCTCAGCCTCTCCAGCCCGGAGATGGTGATCCTGGGCTCGCTGGGCTGCAGCACCATCACCACGGCGTCGATGTCGGGGATGGTGATGCACGTGTCTTCACCGAAACACCTGGAGATCAGGGAGGAGGGAACAGGTCACGCTGAGGTTGCGTCAGAGCTTCAACGCTACCCGGAACAGAAGCAGATGCACCGGGTTCAACCTGGTTTTAAGCCTTTGATGCACAACATGGCTCAAAAGTGTTATTTCATGTATTGCTGACTGTTGCTTTGCTGTTCTTTTAAAATACGGTATGTATGTAAATGTATTGTATCATCTACTATCCCATGTATACAGTGAATAATGTTTTTTCTGTTTCTTTTCTAACTCTATGAAGTGTTCTATTTTATTTTGTCAATGCACCTGTTTATTTAAAGTTATCTGTTGCCTGATGTATTTGTATGTGTTCCAAAATGACAATGACACCATTTTTAACCCAAGTTGCACATTAAAAGGGTCTTGCTTCTGTTGTCCATCAATATTCAAAAGTATTTCCAGCATAATGAAGCCACAATTTGATGTATTGCACTTATGTTTTTGTACATATTAAACAAAGGAGATATGACATGTTAATCAATTCACATAAGAAGTGCTGGTAGCCAGAGCCAGACTGTTTCCAGTCTCTATGCTAAGCTAACTATTACCCTTTGGATCTACTCATGTTTGATGTCTGCTGACCAGATGGTGGAGTGGTATTTATCTTCTCATTGATCGCTTGGCGAAAAAGTGAATATGCATATTTCCCCAAAAATGTTGCAACTAATCCTTTAATCTAGGCATTTAATGCCTTGCTAATGCTTACTGGAACAAGTTATGATTTGCATGTATATAAAACAGTAACATATCACTAATAATGATTTAAAAGTTGTACAATTTGCTTTTGATTTGCCTTTAGAGGAACTAATCCATGCAGACTGTCTCCATTGCACATGTTGTTTAGCAGCTGCATCCTCTTTATAACTCTCCTCTCCTGTGGGTGTGTGTAATTGTGTTCTTATACTCTTGCCAGTAATTGCACCAAGATTTAGTCAATAATTGCACTGAGATTAAAGACGGTAATCAGAGCCAACGGCAGCAACCTTCCACCAAGTGTAAATTGGCCTTCAGGAGTATATGACAGTCTGGACAGGGCAGTTCTTCATTTTCATCTTCTGATTGATTTGATTCAGTCAGGTTGACCCCTGTTCAGTGAAGAGAAGGTCATTTACTGTATAAACACGCATCCCTATTGCAGATCACATCGCCAAAGGGCAGCAGAGTGGCACTTGGGTAATTTAAAAAAACAGCTTTCCAGTTTCCTTCATTTTCCCAGTTAAGCTCAAAGCTGCAGTAAAATATGTTTGTACAGTATCAGAATCTCAGAAAACTGTGGAATATTACAGCGGCTAATACATCTTATCAACGCCAACAGGAGCTCTTGGCTGCGCTAGAACTGCTGAAGTCCATATTCAGACTAAGGTGCGTGCAGGCGTTTAGGGGGATAAAGCGCCGTGCCAGCGCTCAGCCAGCGGACACACACACACACACACACACACACACACACACACCTGCGGCCGTGCGCCCGCTGCGTTTTCAGACTTGCACGCCCGCCTGCCGGCGTGTGATAGCGTGTGTTTAAATGCACAGCGACCACTGGCAACCTTGAATGGACCTGCGCATTATCAGCTCTCCAGGACCTGGGCTAGCTAGCTGTGAGCTCACAAAACACACGCACACACACACACACACATATACATATATACATACACAAATGAACAGATTGGCACATACACACACACACCCGACAGATCACAAATCACAGACATTAGAATAAAGGAGGACACACACAGAGGGTGGTGATGATGCAGGGTGGGTGGTGAAAGCTGCGAAAGCTGAACAAACAACCAGATTTTTGTTTTTCACATTTCACCGAAGGCCTTTTCAAGCACCCAAACATCTGTCAGCGTGAGAGACATCACGGCTTCCTCACCCCGCCGTAGCTCAACAGCTTATTTCCCCCACCGGAGACCTGGGATATATAAGCCTCGGCGAATGAGATACACCTGCACCTACATTCTGATGGAAAATGTGCTGCAATGCAGGAATTTCTATGCTGACGTTTCCCTGTCTCTCGGTTTTTATTTGAACTTTTATGAATACAATTAGAAAACAACTTTCCAGGAAGGAAACAAGGTCCAACCTATATTTAAAACTGTGTCATGGACATGCACACACACACACACACACATCTTATATTGGTAAACACAGTCTGATGTGATTATTAGTACCAATTAGTTATTCATTCTATTCATGAGACTGGATGAATAATAAAATATAAAATACAAGAATAAAACAGCAAACCAGTTACACAGGCAAAAATAATCCCTTAGGTTTGTTAGCTATTTTTAAAGCAGATCAGTTTTAAATTGCTTTAAGCTACTAATTCAATGTGAACCACATGTAGGATGTGGACAGTATAAATTGTTTAATGCAGGGAAAGAGTCGGATACTGATCCGCCCCTCCACAGATGATCAGAACCCGGATAATGTTAGAATACTACAGAGAGATAAAGACCGGGTATTGTGTTTCCTGTTATATCCTGAACATGATAAAATCCAGGATACGACTAATAACAGCGATGCTAGTGTGCAAACCACAAGAACTTGAATCTCATAACATCACAATGCACTGATTCCTGTGTTTCTTTGCTCTTGAGATAGCACAAATCTGTAGTACAAGTAGTTTAAAAGACTTGATTTCTTTTTCATGGACGTACTTCTACCAACCTTAAGCTGAACTCAGGGAATTGCAAATTCATTATTGGTTTCTTCAAATATATATCTATAAAAATAATAAAAACAGTGAAACTTAGCCTGACAGCCGGATAAAAACCTATCTATTGTCTCTAATCCTCTAATGCAGTCAGTTGTCTGAGGCCACGGTTCGAGACAAAAACAGGTTTCGGGGCATCGTTAAATCTCGGCCTGTGTTTCTCGTGGCGATGGCCGCTGGTGTGTGTCTGCTCGCTGTTCGGGCACTAAGCCATTGTTGTGAGCGGTGGGAGATACGGACTCAGCGATGCAGGGAGAAGGCTGCTGCGTGGGCCGGGGAAAAAAAAAAAGCTGGATCCAGTCCAACTTAATTATAAAGAAATATGACAGAGGAGCCTAAAAGGGCTGTTGGAAAGATTAGCACTGGTTACTTTTATTTTTTTGATGCCCGCAGTAATTGCAGTTATTAGGCGTCAGCAGCAAACTAATTTAATTGCGTTTGGAGGAATTAATTAACGTCGCTGTTTATTTGTGAGGAGTGTTCAGGGGAGTTTTTTTTTTCTTTTTTTTCTTTTCATTTTCCAGCAGTTGCTGACATGTTATGGCGCGAGGCCACGTCTCAGGCTCCCACTCAGTGGAGGAGAATCTTTTTTTTGTTTCTCTGCTGGTGTCTGTTCTAGACAGAGCAGCGATACAACAAACTGGAAGCTAAATCAGCGGTGTTGTCAACAAGACTTCATGCGGATATGCTGCAGTAAACGGGAGCCGCACACGTCAGTGGCCAACACACTCACACAGGAATGGCAGTATGTCGACTATTCAACAAGTCCTGGACCTGGGAACAGGACGAGGCTGGCAGCTCATGTTTTAGGGCCCATTCACACCACTACAGTGGGTTGATTATCTGATCCACAAAAGGCAAAAAAGTGAACTTAAATAATAAATCACTTAAACGATGTCAAGTGGGGCGACATGCTATAGTATGACGACGTGACTTTTTTCACACAATATGTTTTAGTAAGAGAATTTTGGGACGACATGCTATAGAATGACTTTTTCGACGAAATGCTATAGAATGACGTTTTTCGGATGACATAGTGACATGACCTTTTTTGAACGACATAGTATAGTATGACCTTTTTTGAGTCAAATAGAATAGTATGGCCCCTTTAAGTCAAATAGCATAGTACGGCCCGTTTTGAGCGACATACTATAGTATGACCTTTTTTGTGCGACATAGTATAGTATGACCTTTTTGAGCGACATAGTATAGTATGACCTTTTTTGAGTCAAATAGCATAGTAAGGCCCCTTTTGGGTCAAATAGCATAGTACGGCATGTTTTGAGCGACATAGTATAGTATGGCCCGTTTTGAGCGACATAGTATAGTATGACCTTTTTTGAGCGACATAGTATAGTATGACCTTTTTTGAGCGACATAGTATAGTAGACCTTTTTTGAGCGACATAGTATAGTATGACCTTTTTTGAGCGACATAGTATAGTAGACCTTTTTTGAGCGACATAGTATAGTATGACCTTTTTTGAGCGACATAGTATAGTATGACCTTTTTTGAGTCAAATAGCATAGTATGGCCCCTTTTGAGTCAAATAGCATAGTACGGCCCGTTTGGGGGACATAGTTTAGTATGGCCCGTTTTGAGCGACATAGTATAGTTTGACCTTTTTTGAGTGTAATAGTATAGTATGACCTTTTTTGAGCGACATAGTATAGTTTGACCTTTTTTGAGTGTAATAGTATAGTATGACCTTTTTTGAGCGACATAGTATAGTATGACCTTTTTTGAGCGACATAGTATAGTATGGCCCGTTTTGAGCGACATAGCATAGTATGACCTTTTTTGAGCGACATAGTATAGTATGACCTTTTTTGAGCGACATAGTATAGTATGACCTTTTTTGAGCAACATAGTATAGTATGACGACATAGTATAGTATGACCTTTTTTGAGCGTAATAGTATATTATGGTCCGATTTGAGCGAAATAGTATAGTATGACCTTTTTTGAGCGAAATTGTATAGTATGACCTCTTTTGAGTCAAATAGCATAGTATGGCCCACTTTGAGTCAAATAGCATACCATGGCCCGGTTTGAGCAAAATAGCATAGTATGGCCCGATTTGAACGACATAGTATAGTATGACCTTTTTTGAGCGACATAGTATAGTATGATGTTTTTTGAGTCAAATAGCATAGTATGGCTCGTTTTGAGTCAAATAGCATACCATGGCCCGGTTTGAGCAAAATAGCATAGTATGGCCCGATTTGAGCGACATAGTATAGTATGACCTTTTTTGAGGGATATAGTATAGTATGACCTTTTTTGAGCGACATCGTATAGTATGATGTTTTTTGAGTCAAATAGCATAGTATGGCTCGTTTTGAGTCAAATAGCATAGTATGGCCTGTTTTGAGTCAAATAGCATACTATGAACCAGTTTGAGTAAAATAGAATAGTATGGGCCGTTTTGAGCGACATAGTATAGTATGACCTTTTTTGAGTCAAATAGCATAGTACGGGCCGTTTTGAGCGACATAGTATATAGTCTGACCTTTTTTGAGCGACATAGTATAGTATGACTTTTTTGAGCGACATAGTATAGTTTGACCTTTTTTGAGCGACATAGTATAGTATGACCTTTTTTGAGCGACATAGTATAGTGTGACTTTTTTGAGCGACATAGTATAGTTTGACCTTTTTTGAGCGACATAGTATAGTATGACCTTTTTTGAGCGACATAGTATAGTATGACTTTCTTTGAGCAACATAGTATAGTATGACCTTTTTTGAGTGACATAGTATAGTATGACCTATTTTGAGCAACATAGTATAGTATGACCTTTTTTGAGCAACATAGTATAGTATGGCCTGTTTTGAGTCAAATAGTATAGTTTGGCCCCTGTTGAGCGACATAGTATCGTATGACCTTTTTTGAGCAACATAGTATAGTATGACCCTTTTTGAGCGACATAGTATAGTATGACCTTTTTTGAGCGACATAGTATAGTATGACCTTTTTTGAGTGAAATAGTATAGTATGGCCTGTTTTGAGTGAAATAGTATAGTTTGGCCACTTTTGAGCGACATAGTATCGTATGACCTTTTTTGAGTGAAATAGTATAATATGGGCCGTTTTGAGTGAATGTTACTTCTTACTCAAAAAGCCTGCACCAGATGTCTTAATCTTTCCCCAGGACACAACAACATGCACCCCAGTGGAGGTGGGTACCAAACCCACAACCCACCATCTCAAGGCAGCTGTTCTACCTTTGAGCTACAGCCACACTGCTCATGTGGCATAGAAGGTCCCGCAGATGCAGAAGTCCTAATTAATCAAATTGTATCTTGAAAATTGTACATCTCCATAAAGATTCTTACACAAGAACCGTTTACCTTATTCCTTTGTTAAGGGTCTTGTCCAAAAACACAAGACCCGGAGCAGAGAATCAAACCACCAACCCAACAACTGGTAAACAACTGCTCTACCTCTGAGCTACAGCCACTCCTGTCCACGGGTACAACGCAGATGCAGACGTCCTAATTCATCTAATTCCAGCTTAAAAATTTTACATCACGAACACTGGATAAGACTTCTTTAAGTATGTTGCCCAATGCCACAACCCAGAGAAGCGGGGAATTGAACCACAACCCCAACGACTAGTAGCCAACTGCTCTACCTCTGAGCTATATCCACCCATGTTTGTGGACACAATGCAGAGGGAGAAGTCCTATTTAGTCTGAATTCTATCTTAAAAATTGCATATAACTATTAAGATTCTTACTCAAGAATCGTGCACCACAATTCGTTGTTAAGCATCTTGCCCAAGGACACAAGAACAAACTACCCGAATGAGCAGATGCAGAAGTCATAACTAACTAACTCGAAAATCTGGGTAACACAGCATAGTATGAACTTTCTATCTCGCCCAAGGACACAACCACATGCAACCCGGGAGTCAAACCACCAATCCCCTAGCTGGAGGACAATTGCCTTAACTCTGAGCTATGTACACAATCCATAGGACTGCCCACAAATTCAGAAGTCCTAAGTAATCTAATTCTAACTTGGAAATCTTACATCTACATAAAGATTTTTATTCAAGAATTCAATTTCTTTGATTAAAAAGAAATCATGTGTGTCCTGGCTTTATATCAAATACACTTCATTTCCTATTTGTTTAAAAAATAAATGTGTATAAATTAAGAAAACTACTTCTTTAGGATGACACTATAGTACAATCTTTTGGGTCATACTATAACAAGTTGCAATAAAACATCACATGACGCAGGTCGTCTGAAGTAAGCCGTAGGGGTTAAGCGACATAGTATAGTATGGCCTGTTTTGAGTCAAATAGCATAGTATGACCATTATTGAGCGACATAGTATAGTATAACCTTTTTTGAGCGACATAATATAGTATGGCCATTTTTGAGTGAAATAGTATAGCATGGCCCGTTTTGAGCGACATATTATAGTATGACCTTTTTTGAGCGACATAATATAGTATGGCCATTTTTGAATGAAATAGTATAGTATGATCTTTTTTGGGTCAAATAGCATATTATGGCCCGTTTTGAGTAAAGTAGCATAGTATGGCCCCTTTTGAGGGACACAGTATAGTATGACCTTTTTTGAGCGACATGGTATAGTATGACCTTTTTTGAGCGACATACTATAGTATGACCTTTTTTGAGCGACATAGTATAGTATGACCTTTTTTGAGCAACATTGTATAGTATGGCCTTTTTTGAGTCATATAGCATAGTATGGCACGTTTTGAGCGACATAGTATAGTATGGCCTTTTTTGAGTCATATAGCATAGTATGGCACGTTTTGAGCGACATAGTATAGTATGACCGTTTTTGAGCGACATACTATAGTATGACCTTTTTTGAGCGACATACAATAGTATGACCTTTTTTGAGCGACATACTATAGTATGACCTTTTTTGAGCGACATAGTATAGTATGACCTTTTTTGAGCGACATACTTTAGTATGACCTTTTTTGAGCGACATACTATAGTATGACCTTTTTTGAGCGACATAGTATAGTATGACCTCTTTTGAGCGACATAGTATAGTATGGCCTTTTTTGAGTCATATAGCATAGTATGGCACGTTTTGAGCGACATAGTATAGTATGACCTTTTTGAGCGACATAGTATAGTATGACCTCTTTTGAGCGACATAGTATAGTATGACCTTTTTTGAGCGACATACTATAGTATGACCTTTTTTGAGCGACATAGTATAGTATGACCTTTTTTGAGCGACATACTTTAGTATGACCGTTTTTGAGCGACATACTATAGTATGACCTTTTTTGAGCGACATACAATAGTATGACCTTTTTTGAGCGACATAGTATAGTATGACCTTTTTTGAGCGACATAGTATAGTATGACCTTTTTTGAGCGACATAGTATAGTATGACCTTTTTTGAGCGACATACTTTAGTATGACCTT
Organism: Eupleurogrammus muticus; assembly: GCA_036785175.1. Taxonomy (NCBI): domain Eukaryota; kingdom Metazoa; phylum Chordata; class Actinopteri; order Scombriformes; family Trichiuridae; genus Eupleurogrammus; species Eupleurogrammus muticus. The sequence continues at coordinate 1,968,165 of JAYKQN010000009.1, read as the reverse complement.
TTTTGAGCGACATAGTATAGTATGACCTTTTTTGAGCGACATAGTATAGTATGACCTTTTTTGAGCGACATAGTATAGTATGACCTTTTTTGAGCGACATAGTATAGTATGACCTTTTTTGAGCGACATACTATAGTATGACCTTTTTTGAGCGACATAGTATAGTTTGACCTTTTTTGAGCGACATACTATAGTATGACCTTTTTTGAGCGACATACTATAGTATGACCGTTTTTGAGCGACATAGTATAGTATGACCTTTTTTGAACGACATAGTAAAGCATGACCTTTTTTGAGCAACATTGTATAGTATGGCCTTTTTTGAGTCATATAGCATAGTATGGCACGTTTTGAGCGACATAGTATAGTATGGCCTTTTTTGAGTCATATAGCATAGTATGGCACGTTTTGAGCGACATAGTATAGTATGACCGTTTTTGAGCGACATACTATAGTATGACCTTTTTTGAGCTACATAGTATAGTATGACCTTTTTTGAGCGACATACTTTAGTATGACCTTTTTTGAGCGACATACTATAGTACGACCTTTTTTGAGTGACATAGTATAGTATGACCTTTTTTGAGCGACATACTTTAGTATGACCTTTTTTGAGCGACATAGTATAGTATGACCTTTTTTGAGCGACATACTTTAGTATGACCTTTTTTGAGCGACATAGTATAGTATGACCTTTTTTGAGCGACATAGTATAGTACGACCTTTTTTGAGTGACATAGTATAGTATGACCTTTTTTGAGCGACATAGTATAGTATGACCTTTTTTGAGCGACATACTATAGTACGACCTTTTTTGAGTGACATAGTATAGTATGACCTTTTTTGAGCGACATAGTATAGTATGACCTTTTTTGAGCGACATACTTTAGTATGACCTTTTTTGAGCGACATAGTATAGTATGACCTTTTTTGAGCGACATACTATAGTACGACCTTTTTTGAGTGACATAGTATAGTATGACCTTTTTTGAGCGACATACTTTAGTATGACCTTTTTTGAGCGACATAGTATAGTATGACCTTTTTTGAGCGACATAGTATAGTATGACCTTTTTTGAGCGACATAGTATAGTATGACCTTTTTTGAGCGACATAGTATAGTATGACCTTTTTTGAGCGACATACTTTAGTATGACCTTTTTTGAGCGACATACTATAGTATGACCTTTTTTGAGCGACATAGTATAGTTTGACCTTTTTTGAGCGACATACTATAGTATGACCTTTTTTGAGCGACATACTATAGTATGACCGTTTTTGAGCGACATAGTATAGTATGACCTTTTTTGAGCGACATAGTAAAGCATGACCTTTTTTGAGCAACATTGTATAGTATGGCCTTTTTTGAGTCATATAGCATAGTATGGCACGTTTTGAGCGACATAGTATAGTATGGCCTTTTTTGAGTCATATAGCATAGTATGGCACGTTTTGAGCGACATAGTATAGTATGACCGTTTTTGAGCGACATACTATAGTATGACCTTTTTTGAGCGACATACTATAGTATGACCTTTTTTGAGCGACATACTATAGTATGACCTTTTTTGAGCTACATAGTATAGTATGACCTTTTTTGAGCGACATACTTTAGTATGACCTTTTTTGAGCGACATACTATAGTATGACCTTTTTTGAGCGACATACTATAGTATGACCTTTTTTGAGCGACATAGTATAGTATGACCTCTTTTGAGCGACATACTTTAGTATGACCTTTTTTGAGCGACATACTTTAGTATGACCTTTTTTGAGCGACATACTATAGTATGACCTTTTTTGAGCGACATACTTTAGTATGACCTTTTTTGAGCGACATACTATAGTATGACCTTTTTTGAGCGACATAGTATAGTATGACCTCTTTTGAGCGACATAGTATAGTATGACCTTTTTTTAACGACATACTATAGTATGACCTTTTTTGAGCGACATACTATAGTATGACCTTTTTTGAGCGACAGTATAGTATGACCGTTTTTGAGCGACATAGTATAGTATGACCTTTTTTGAGCGACATAGTAAAGCATGACCTTTTTTGAGCAACATAGTATAGTATGGCCTTTTTTGAGTCATATAGCATAGTATGGCACGTTTTGAGCGACATAGTATAGTATGACCTTTTTTGAGCGACATAGTATAGTATGACCTTTTTTGAGCGACATAGTATAGTATGACCTTTTTTGAGCGACATAGTACAGTATGACCTTTTTTGAGCGACATACTTTAGTATGACCTTTTTTGAGCGACATACTATAGTATGACCTTTTTTGAGCGACATAGTATAGTATGACCTTTTTTGAGCGACATACTTTAGTATGACCTTTTTTGAGCGACATACTATAGTATGACCTTTTTTGAGCGACATAGTATAGTATGACCTCTTTTGAGCGACATAGTATAGTATGGCCTTTTTTGAGTCATATAGCATAGTATGGCACGTTTTGAGCGACATAGTATAGTATGACCTTTTTGAGCGACATAGTATAGTATGACCTCTTTTGAGCGACATAGTATAGTATGACCTTTTTTGAGCGACATACTATAGTATGACCTTTTTTGAGCGACATAGTATAGTATGACCTTTTTTGAGCGACATACTTTAGTATGACCTTTTTTGAGCGACATACTTTAGTATGACCTTTTTTGAGCGACATACTATAGTATGACCTTTTTTGAGCGACATAGTATAGTATGACCTCTTTTGAGCAACATTGTATAATATGGCCTTTTTTGAGTCATATAGCATAGTATGGCACGTTTTGAGCGACATAGTATAGTATGACCTTTTTGAGCGACATAGTATAGTATGACCTCTTTTGAGCGACATAGTATAGTATGACCTTTTTTGAGCGACATACTATAGTATGACCTTTTTTGAGCGACATACTATAGTATGACCTTTTTTGAGCGACATACTATAGTATGACCGTTTTTAAACGACATACTATAGTATGACCTTTTTTGAGCGACATACTATAGTACGACCTTTTTTGAGCGACATAGTATAGTATGACCGTTTTTAAACGACATACTATAGTATGACCTTTTTTGAGCGACATACTATAGTATGAACTTTTTTGAGCAACATAGTATAGTATGACCTTTTTTGAGTCAAATAGCATAGTATGGCCCGTTTTGAATCAAATAGCATAGTATGGCCCCTTTTGAGTCAAATAGCATAGTACGGCCCGTTTTGAGCGACATAGTATAGTATGACCTTTTTTGAGCGACATACTATAGTATGACCTTTTTTGAGCGACATACTATAATATGACCTTTTTTGAGCGACATACTATAGTATGACCTTTTTTGAGCAACATAGTATAGTATGACCTTTTTTGAGTCAAATAGCATAGTATGGCCCGTTTTGAATCAAATAGCATATTATGGCCCGTTTTGAGTGAAGTAGCATAGTATGGCCCGTTTTGAGTCAAATAGCATAGTATGACCTTTTTTGAGTCAAATAATATAGTATGGGACATTTTGAGTGAATGTTACTTCTTACTCAAAAAGCCTACACCAGATCTCTTAATCTTGCCCCAGGACACAACAACATTCACCGCAGAGAAGCTGGGAATGAACCCACAACCCACCATCTCATGGCAGCTGTTCTACCTTTGAGCTACAGCCACACTGCTAATGTGGCATAGGAGGTCCCGCAGATGCAGAAGTCCTAATTAATCAAATTGTAACTTGAAAATTGTACATCTTCATAAAGATTCTTATGCAAGAACCAGTCACCTGACTTCTTTGTTAAGCGTCTTGTCTGAAGACACAAGACCTGAAGGAGGTAATTGAACCACCAACCCACCAAATGGTAGCCAACTGCTCTACCTCTGAGCTACATCCATCCCTACCTGTGGACACAATGCAGATGCAGAAGTCCTTTTTATTTTAAATTCTATCCTAAAAATTGCATATATGTATTAAGATTCTTACTCAAGAATCGTGCACCACAATACGTTGCTCAGTATCTTGCTCGAGGACACGAGAACAAACTACCCGAATGAACAGATGCAGAAGTCATAATTAACTAACTTGAAAATCCGGGCAATATAGTATTGTAGGAACTTTTTATTCTACCCAAGGACACAACCACATGCAACCCGGGAGTCGAACCACCAACCCCCCAGGTGGTGGACAAGGGCTTTACCTCTGAGCTATGTGCACAATCCATAGGAACGCCCGCACATTCAGAAGTCCTAATTAATCTAATTCTAACTTGAAACTCTTACATCTCCATAGAGATTTTTATTCAAGAATTCAATTTCTTTGATTAATGAAAAATCATGTGTGTCCTGGCTTTATATCTAATACACTTCATTTTTTATTTGTTTAAAAAATAAATGTGTATAGTAAGAAAACTATGCTGTAGTATGACTTCTTTCGGACGACACTATAGTACAATCTTTTGGGTCATACTATAACATGCACTAAAATCATTACACTATAGGATGTCGTCTGAAATAAGCCATAGATATTAAGCATCGCAACAACATGCAACCTGGAGGACCCAGGAATCGAACTACCAATCCTCTGACTGGTGGACAACAGCGCTACCTTCGAGCTACACTTCCGCCTGTTTGCAAGCACAATGCAAAGGAGCTCCTGTAGATGCAGAAGTCTTAATAAATCTCATTTCAACTTGAAAATCCTACATTTACATAAAAACTTTTACTCAAGAATCCTGCACTAGATTTCTTTGATTAATGAAAAATCATGTGTGTCACGGCATTATATTTAATACACTTCCTTTCCTGTTTGGTTAAGAAACAAATATGAGTCAATTAAGAAAAGTAATTTATCCCTGTGTTTTTTGATTAAATGATGTGAACTGTGAATCTGTGATGAAGGGTGGAGATCTTAGTAGCTAATGAGAACCAAATCAAATTGAATTAAATAATAATTACAGTGAAATCTCACACTTTTGGCCCTACCATGAGAGGTACCATAACCTGAAAGGTTTTAAAGGAATATGTATTTATTATACAATTAATTAAAAAAGACTATGATTGTTTTACAGACTCCAACTAATGGGAGAATAGGAGAGTCCATTTACACCCCAACCTTTATTATGACTTTAACTATACTGTGGGTTGGATCTGTCCATCACTGTGGTGCTAAAAGTATATTGATTGCAGGTGAATCAATTGTCCCGCTTTTATAAAGGGTTATAAATGAACGCTTAATGTGGTTAAAGTGTCTGTTTCATCAATCTAATATTGCAGAAGATGAAGCTGTACCTAATAAGTAGCCTCTGCTGATCTATTTAGGACCTTGTGACAGTTTCATTAAATACATGCAGCCTGCTGTCTCCCACCACCTCCAGAAAACAAACCACTGCATTAAAACCTTTAACACCGCCAAGAGCAAAGGGCAAAGTTTCCCCAGGTGGATGTTGAAAGAAATTCAGTCTGTTTCTGACCGTTCGGGTGGCCACTAGAGAGAAGTGTCTGGGAGGCCAACAGGGGGGTTTAAATTGTCTCTTGTTTCTTGATACAGGCTTGCAGGTGTCCTCTTGATTAGTTTCCAGTCGGCTTCAATTAGATTGGATCAGTCTAATAGATCCAATTAGATGTAATTGTCTATTATCTGTCAAGTATAGTGCCAGGGTACAGGCTACTGTAACCTATACAGCCAGAACATATTCAATACGTACAAATAACAAATCATTTTATTATTTTGTATGATCTTTATTTTTTTTAATAATTACTATTCATTTTTTATCATGATTAAATAATGCATAAAAAGCTACAGAACTTAAGAAAGACCATAAGGACACAGTGAAATATGTTTACCACTAATGCCCAATGTTACATATATGTCAAAATACAGATCTTTTGGGAATAAAAAGCAATATTCTGAAAAAAACCCTTTTGAAATGTGTTTTATTTCCCCCACTTGATTTTCCTTTAAGGATGAATGGGTCTGGGTTCTGAAGGGTGTAAGGTAGATTCAATGATTTACAAGGTTTACCTCAGCACTCAGCAGAATGAATGAATTCAATCTCCACTTACATTTTTATAAGTCATAAACCCAGAAATTAGGTAGAAACCAAAATTTTGAGGCTGAGTTTTAAAGGCCAACATCCAAAGTGAAGATGATGAGGTGCTGGCTGGGTCAGAACTGTCCTTTTTAGTGTTATATACTGGGGTCTGACCTGAAATGAGAAGGCGACAGTGTTTATGGTGAGTTTATTTTAAAGGTCTGATTGTCACACAAGTAGCGATTTTCATGATTTACTCCACTAGATAAGGTCTAGCGGTTCTATAAAAACTATAAAAACTGTCCCATGCATCTCAACACTCAGAGAAATGGAGAAATCCACACAAGCCTGGATTCATAAATCTCCTACCTGGGTCGTATTTCCTGGGTTTTGTGACGTCATGAGGTGATGTCACGCACATCCAAGAAGCAATCAGCCCATCAAAAAAAAAAGCTTGTGAATTTTTATGAGACTAGAAACGACCTGTGCTTCATGGAGCTCCGGCGAGGTGCTTGAGAGAGCTCTGTAATACTACATCGAGTTGAATATTTGTACTTTAAACTGCAAATATATCATGTTAAGGGTATCAAAACTACAGATAAAACCTAGAACAGCGCATGATATGGGACCTCTAAAACAACACGGCATATATATTATGTTTTTGTGTTCGCATATTTAATCCGTAAGCAGTCTCTAAACACTCAGAGAAGAAACATGACTAAAGCAAAATCTGTGCTGTTTGCACAATTATTTTTTCAACACCTATAGTAATTGCAGTTCTTAGGGTCAAGAAATGAGTTTAATTGCATCCCCTGTTTATTTGTGTGGAGTGATTATGTGGTACAGTTTCTGACATTTCATTAATTCAGGAGGGTCGAGAAATTATTCTGTGAGTGTCTGTTCTGTGAGTATATGAAAAAATGAACTGGAAGCTATATTACATGACATCAATGAGTCTCAGACATGTTTTTGAATGGATGGTCTTTCACACACGTATCCGTAAGCAATTTTTCCATCCACACACACACACACACACACACACACACACACACACACACACACAGGCACGCACACACACAAAATCCAACACTTTTTTTATGGCAACTCACAGACCAGTCAGCACTCTGCAAGAAAAACTTCATTTAAACAACATTTAGCAGTGACGCAAGCTTAGGCGTCGTTAGCATAATGTATTCCTTGATAACTGCAGGCACACACACACATATGTGCACGGTACACACACACACACACACACACACATTCACTTGTGCCGTGTTAGTTGAAGTTCTCGGGCCTGCGGCCGTGCATCGAACCCAACAGGAGGGTGGAGAGTGAAACCCCAGGGCTGTGCTGCAGGGGTCTACATATATTTAAAACAATCATGAATTTTAATGGTAACCCGCTGAGGGAGGCTGTTTTACCAGCCAGCATCTCCCTCCCCTCCTTTTTCTCTCTCTGTGTATCTCTCTTTCTCTGATTCCTCTGGCAATACCCAGGCAGAATTATTAATACATGACATACAAATGTAAAAACTGGCCCCCGGTGGCGACAGGGAACAAAAAAATGATGTACCAAAGGAAAAGGAAAGTGACAGCAGAGGAAAGAAGATATATATATATATATATATATATATATATATATATATATATATATATATATATATATATATATATATATATATATTGCGAGAGAGAAGGAGGAGGAGGGGTTGGGAGCAATGCAGGACTAGGGAGTTACGCATCAGTCTGTCTGTGATGTCGGCTGTGTTGTCTCAAAGCTTAACACAAGTTCTGAGGTGGGTTAACACTGCATATCTAAGAGGAACGGCACAGACATGAAAAATCAGAGACGAGCGTCAAAACACAGAAAAAAAGGGAATACGAGGAATAATAAAACATGGGTGTTTAACTTACTGGACGGTGGTGGAGATGTGCAGGCGCCGGATGCCCGGCGTGGGAAACTGACGGGAGTTGATGTAGGAAACCTTCCTCACGGCAGTGTTAATGTTCTCCAAGTCCTCTCCTTCCATCACGAGGATGGACTGAGCAGGATTGAAGTGGAACTGTGAACAGAGAAACACAGAGGCTGGACGGTAAAAGACTTTTTCAAAGTCTCTGCCACTCGTTTTTAACTGAGTTGCTGTAGATTTGGTGTCAGGCTTGGCTGGATTAACCATGAACGACATGTATGTTTGTTCCCAGTGGAATACTGCCTCTTACATGTTTTCTGTGATTATTTGTTTAATAAGTTATTATATAAAACCACATAAACACAAAAATGAAATAATGAAGGTCATAAAAGTGTAAATTTACGCAGAGGTCTTCTTCAAGTCAAGAGCCATAATTAGATTTGTTTTCCAACCGAGGGCAACCCAGCAAAGCTGTAAAACACAACACTGACATGTGATCAACTTTTGTTAGTCATATGTTAAATGTTTGAGTAACAATTTCTCTATTTACACATCTGGCAGAATGCAGAGCAACATCAGGATTCATCTGTCATGTTTTAGACCAATAGTCATTTGTGCGAGTCCATGTTGTGTTGTGTTCCAACAACAAGCTCCTAACTTTATCTGCCTGTTGTTTTAGTGCTGCTCAGTGTACGGTGGGATGAATTAAAGCAGTAAAGTTGCAGGCCATTAAACCGAAACAATGAGTTGAAGGATCCTAAAATACTCACTAGAGTTGAGGGGAATGCAGAGCCTGGTAATAACTCTTTGTGGCTTTGTTATAATGAACACTTTACATACTGTTTTAACATACACACACATAAGCTCTAAGAAAAGGATTTTTGCCCTTTAATATAAGAATATTGAATGCTATAACTTCACTCGTCACCTTTATACTGTCAGACTGTGAATTTACAAAATGGACAGATGACAGAGCACTGCTTCACGCTGTTGGTGAGTTATAGCCTTGCTTCTGGGTAATGGAGTTCTTCAACTGCTATCTTTTTTATTCATTTTCCTACTCCATCTTGCAGAGACATGGAACTATGATTGAAATAATGCAGACCTTATGTTATCTGTGATTGATTTTTACAAATTTTTAGGTAGTATCAGAGCATTGTGAAGTGATTTTCATTCTATAAGATGATTGGAATGGATTGGACGATTGGCTCCCTAGAATAAACCCATAAATAGTCAGCATAGGTGTATTTTCTCATTAAAAAAACATTAAAAAAGCACTCCACCATCTTTGAGTCAATGGGCTAAGAAAATGGTCAGTGGACTCTCATCACAAGTGTAGCCAGAAGTACGTGTGTGTGGTGTAGGGTTTGATAGTCAGGATTTGAGCCTTCCTCCTTTAGAAGAGGGTTCAAGTGGTCTCCTGCAAGAACGGCACCAGAGTGGCTCCCATTTCCTAAAACTAGCTCTCAGCAGCAGGGTGACAGTAGTAGTTCAATTTCCTTCTGTCATTTTCCTCTTCACACCTTCCTCCTCTTTTCTCTTCTGCCGCTATACTTTCTGTCAATCCGCCTCTATAGTTCCATCCCTGATTGTGCTGTGCCAGTCCTGACCTAAAAAAAGCCGATCGAGTAGAATTTCCCTATAAAAAATGTGAGGACTGTGAAAACGTCCCTCTGAATCATCAATTATGCCCCACTAGAGGTGTGTGCTTGTCCATGTATGTGCAGAGACCCTGTGATTTCTTCTTTTGCTCTTTTCTGGATGCTTTTTGAGTTGCTCCCAGCCAATAACAGTGCACAGGGTGTGAGGATCAGGCGTCTATAGTGACGTAGCACCGTAGCGCTGCACTGCGACGCGGCAGTTCTAGTGCAATCGTCAAATCCAACTTTAAGACCCTCAAAAGGTAAACTACGCTGGTCCTAGAGAGGTGGACCATCCCTCTTCTCCCCCAGCTCATCCCATCCTGCACCACAGCACTAGGTGAGAGGGAGAGAGGGACTAGAAAGATTAAAAAAAGAAAAGTTGAAGAAGCCGAGGGCGGGCGGGTGGGTGAAGAGGGGGGCGGCTTAGTGTCTACACAAGCCCTCATCCATCTTGTCTGCCCTCTATCTTCCACAGTGCAGGGAGATGGATTAGCTGAGGCGGTGAAGGGGGTTAGGTGGGAGGGGGGGGGGGGGTGCTGAGGAGTTTCAAGGCAGCCAATTGGTGATTGAGCTGCGGTGATTCGACAACAAAACCTTCCTTTTTGTCAACTAAGAACCAAATGTTTTTTTTTAAACGTTTTCTGAGTCCTAACCCTTTGTCCTTGTGTTAACAATCTTCAGTTTTTTCTGTGCTACAGTCTTTTATACCTTCTATATCTCTCTCTCTCTCTTTGTTACTGCTACCTGGAATTCATTTTATGGTAGATTAAAAAAACAAAATAATACTGATATAGTCGGTGTCGACTACAGAGGCGGCCCCTGGTTGATGAAATTTATGAACCTTGTAATGAAACTTTAGAATGGAAATACAGTTAATTGCTAAGTGACGGTGCAACCATGAAGTTTGTTGCACAAAGAAGGCCGGATAATGGAAAATATATATGCACAAGCCGAGTGTGTCTGTGAACACTGCTGCTGTCTCTTTAAAGGTGCATCTTCTTTATTGCCAACTGATGTGATCTATAACACTGTCATTTTTAGTCAGGTTGAGTTGCATTCTGTGCATGTGTGTGTGTGTGTGTGTGTGTGTGTACCTTGATGTTCTTATCCAAGCTCTCCAGGGAGTTGATGTCTAGTCCTTCTTTGCAGGCCTGCAGACAGGAAATGACTTTCTGACTCTCGATCTTCCCTGGTCGGATGGTCAGTCCTGATAGGCTGCCTCGGAAATACTGAGTGAACCACGGCTTGGTCACCTCCCCACCTACACACACACACACACACATACACACACACACAGAATAGATTAATAATAACATTCCTTTTTTTCTGGTCACAGAAACATCTGCTGAAATTCAATATTTCAAAGTAGTAGAAGGGATTAGGATACAACTTGTAATTTATGGCTAATGTAATTAAATAATTCACCACTGTGTTTGACTCTACTGGTTCGTTCTCTTATACACCACAAGGTCTTCAGTCTGGCGGCAAACTTGTTCAGTCCTGATGACCATAATATGGCTGAAATCTGCCTGTAGAATAAACGCTGTGTGTCCCCATCCTGTGACTGTGGAAGTGTTTTACTCAGCCAGCTCATGCTGGCTAAATAAAGGTAAAGAAAAAGTCAACACATTTAAAGTACGTCCCACGAACTCTGTAAAGGCCAATGCCAGCAAGAAGAGTCTCTAAAACCTTTCATTAACTGAAAGGTTACTAGCTCTGGGTTTCAAAACGACACCTTTCCGTTCCGTTCCTTCCTCACTTCATCTTCCCATTTCCAATTCTGGCTTTAATCCACCAAAGCACTAAAGGTATAGAATGGTGCCCTTGATCTAATAATTCAAACCCTTTGTACGTCAAAACATTTGCAGGATTAAGTGGAATAATAACTGATGGGCAAAGATTGCTAAGGTAAACACCAGGAACAAGAAAAGGCCCTGTCTATGAATATATTGTGCAGCCTCTCATCGTAGCTCCAAGGTTATTGTTGGAGTTAAGCAGAAAACAGTGACAGTTTAAATATTCTTTCATACCAATTTTTCCTCTTTCTAATTGTTTGTACAGTAATTAACTAAAAGCCAACATTCACATGTAATCTTCATGGTCCAGTGCCGGTTGTGCATGATTTATTAGGTCATCAAGTTTATTAGCCGGTGCACGAGTGTCTGTTTAGTATCAGTTTGTAATTACAGTGGCTACTGGGAAGTGGACCATGGATTCTAATCAAACAACTATTTTTCAACCCCAGGAGTTGTGAAGACAACAGCAAACACCAGCATGGGAAAGGGCCTATCAAGTTACAGGCTGGACGCTGTGATTTGTATTGGAGATGTGTTGTCTATAAGTGGCTAAATCTTCTTAATAAGACCATAATGGAACTGGAGGGTAATTCCCATGATGCCCTGAATGACCTCCTGACAGCCAGCTGCTGAGAAGTTCCTGCTTACGCCTTCCTTGACCTTTCTCCTTTGCAGGAGTATGACCTCCATTTGAAACAATGCAACAAGCAATTATTGTAATAATCGCTGTGCAACGAGTGGCTTTCAGATCAAATATCCTTTTCCTGCCAATCGGCAAACTGCCAGAGGACAGAATTGATCCTGCCTCCAGAGGTGGCCTCTGCACAGTTTATATCTGGTCTAGTCAGCTCTGCTAATTTGTTCTGAATACTCCCACCTCGTCTCTCCAATGGCTTACTTATCTTGCTTATTACGAGGCTGTGGCAGGTGGGTGTCTGGTCGTGTCAGCAGCTGAAGGATTCGGCTGTATGTGGGAATCAGAGAGTGGAGGCCGGTGGAAACCGTACAGCAGGAATCGATATTCCAACCATTTGAAATAACAAAAGCTTCACATACAGTAAAGTGGCATTCAACATATTGGCACACAAGACAAGAAAGCAGTCTTCTGAACTCTATATTGTAGGTTATGTTTATGAACACCGTGAAACTGTTAATTGCAGACACCCGAAGGATTCCTCGGCTAGTGTTGGCTAGCACCTCCACCGTTTAAGAGAGTGTGTTCTGGGAGGGGCCAGCTGTTCCACCTCGCGCCTCTAACTGTTATGTCATCTGCAAATTCCCGGAGTTGAACTGATGGGTCTCCTGAGGGGCGGCCATTGATGTCATGAGAGGGGAGCGGTGGGGGGGGACACACACTCCCCGAGGTGCATTGATGCTGACAGTCGGGTGCTGGATGTGATTTCCCCCCTTGCCCGGGAGGCCCGTATTCACTCAGGCCAGTGATGGAGAGTTTCTCCGGGACTGGGATTATTGCGTTTGAAGCAGGTGGATCAGCGGAGACTTTTCAGAGTTTGACACGCCATCTGGGCCGGATGACTTCCTCACTGTCACTGAAAGAGCTGACACAATCCTTCACAGACCTCAGACCGTCCAGGCCGGTGGGGATTTGACTGAGGGGGGGGGGTTGATAGCAGGTAGAGCAGTATATGATGTCTGAGCTAAAACATTCATGCCTCCCCCTCAGGACCACCAATTAACTGTGAGGAGATCTGAATGAGAACATGCTAGAGGCCCCGGATCAAGAACTAGAGCTATTGTGCACATACTTACTGCCATGAGTCTGAGCCCTAATTAGCAGAGCTTACCTTTGCTGTGCTCTGCCTACATTATATAGGCCATTATTTTCCCCAGTATGTGCTGGTTGCTTTGATCTCTGCCAACTTAAGAAGACAAAAGAGATGGGGAATCCATACATCTATGCACTAGACTTTCTCTTAGGATCTTTATTAAAGGAATCTTTATTTTATCAAGCTGAACATTAAAGCTTTTTTTAAAACCGAATAAAAAAGTGGACATGATCAAAGATCCTCTAATTCACAAGCAAGTCTCGCCATGTAGCAGATGCTCCACTTTCATCCCACCAACTCCATTTTGGTAATTACTGGAAGAATGAGACATTTAATCTTTGAACCAAGCAATCCAGTTGGCGACTAAACAAGTGCTATGTAATGTTCTATGGTAATTGAAGGGGTTGGGGGAATACTCAATTCAAAATTCCTGGAGCGAAACAGAATGAGAGTTCCCATCATCGGGATGTGTTGTAGCGGGCTAACACTGATCGCCACGCTCCACCTGGGTACCTCTAATTCCCCGCCGACGGCTCCCCGAAGTGATGAATCCAGGATCCGTCTACTTACCCGGTGTAAAAACGTGATAGGAAGACTTTTCCAGATTCCCACAACTGAAGACCTGCAGCTACATTGCGCACAAACCGCTCCATTACCAGTGGAGCAGCGTCCTCCTGGTTCATATGAATACCTGCCCAGGTCACCTGCCTTCCCCTCATACCTTCCTCCCTCATACTTGAACCTTTCTGCCATTTCTCTCTCCTCATTGATCAGCATTTCAATACTCCAAGAACGTAGCTTCAGCCCCCTCAGCGTGTTTGTGTATGCACACAAGCACCTGTTTCTAAATCTCTGTCAGACTTTTGGAAACGAGCAAGAAAAACAGACGTTTCACTTTTTTTTTTTTTACTCTCTTTTCATAATTAGTTTTCTGTCTCAGAATATGTGCGCAGTCATAAGTGCCAAAGTTTGACACATTCACTAGAATCCTGCCTTGGAAATGGATCCAAAGCTAATCGCAGTTTAGCGAAATTGTAACAAGTCACAGCAGGTTTAAAATGTGTTTCCAAAAAACAAAGAAACAAAAAAATAATCAAGAGCTTAAGAATTTTGAGCATTTACTCATCGTGAATTATTGCCAAATCATGTAATTAGCTTACTACTGGTAATAACCTGTAGTAAGTAATGGTACTAATTGGAGTACATTAGTTTGTGTGGGAACAGGTTATATCTAAAGTAAAGGCCCCATTCCTTCTGTCTCAGTGCTTGCAGCAGCATTAATTAACAGGGGGGGCTCATCTTCATTCACCAGGTGATTAGCTTCATGTTGGCTGTAATCCTACCACGTCAGGTGTGTTCCGGCTTGTTTGTGGTCGTGCCTTACGGCTGGTTCACATCGACCCGGCTTGTTATCAAACTTTGCAGTGCTGCATGTTTTATCATCCGACTCCTGCTCCGGTTCAGCTCAGTGATCATAAGTGCTTTGCATATCTTAAGCCATCTCGCCTGTTAAGTGCTTGCTGATATGCTTGCCAGGTACCACAGAGTCGGGGGGGGGGTTATCTTATACTGTAAAACCACAAGATCACATGGGGTGTTCCTGTACGCCAAACCATGCCAAAAACCTTCTTTCTTTATGCGTCATTCTCCGCTTTAGTATTCTCTTCCTTTTCCTCCCTTCTCTTAAGATACCCACCTATCCCCTCTGTCTGTCACATACTGACAGATGTTATCAATTTAGGCCGCGGCCAGAGGAACCATTAAGGGTCTCAGACAGAGGATGAAAGGAAAAAAAAGAGAGAGAGAGGCAGAAGAGAGGGGATTACTGAGTCACTGCAGAGCAGGAATGATATGGGTGATGAAAGCGCTGATCATTCCACTTTACAGAGACTGGTTTTTACGTGGTGTCAGCTCTCTTTACCCGCCGTGTGCAACCCCTCCTTGCGCCGCGGATCTCCTCTATAGATCTCTCCTTTTTACTCGACTTCATTTCCTTAAATTTTTTTATATTTTTTAAAGAGCAACAGACGAGCGTCGGCGAGGCATGGCTGAGCTGGCAGTAGGATCATTACTAAAGTGCAAGCGTGAGGAATAGTTTGTCACTTAGCGTGTGATTTACTGCGCACGCACCTGTATCAGCGCCCGCGTGCCTGTATTTACTCGGCGCGCCGTGTTTATACAGATATATGGTTTTCAATTTGCGCTCGCTCGCAATCAACTCTTCATCCTGCAGAGAGAGGGGAAGGCCGGCGAGGCCGCGGCGTGTGATTACACCGGCGAGGGAGAAGAAAAATGAGGCGAGATGAGCGCGTTGCTCCGCGCTGTCCGACTGTTGCAGGTACACGCTTCTGATCAGTGAACCAGGTCAGAGGGTAAATATAGGCTGTGTGAAAGCTGCACAGCCAGCGCTTAGTCTCAAAGGTGTGTGTGTGTGTGTGTGTGTGTGTCCTTTGACATCAATGGCCGCCCCTCAGGTAACCCTTCTTTTAGCAAATAAGAGTGGATGAAAATATACTAATGCAGTCTTTGCAGTAGGAGGATGTCCTGCGTTGCTGTTGCTGGGTTTAAAACTGATGAGTTCTCAGTGCAGAGTTATATATCATACTGTATGTGCAATGATGGATACTGTAAATTACTAAATAATAAGTGTGCCGTCTACTCGCTCAAATTGTTTTATGAGACAAGGTGGCGATTTGAGACAGGTGATTGAGTCCTTCCTGAGAAGCCTTGCTCTTCAAAACCGGCAAAATACAGTAATTTGCTCAATTACTTTTATTAAACCAATATGACCACCATAAAAATGACATTTTGCAAAAGTCAGATTACAGAACTGTAGTTAAACATTGCACGGCTGCTTCGCCAGAGTTTTTCTTATGCGTAATTTTTAAAAAGAAAATTGGAATTTCATAGTTTTTGTATTTTTGCTGCACCTGAACAATGTCGATTGACAATTTTTGCAATATTACACGAGAGGGTGTTCGTTAATGATAATGATGTGGTCAGGCACTTAAGGAAGAAAAAAAAATAAATTAAGTATAGTTATATATGTGCAATGACTATATTAGACATATATGCTTTGTCAATAAACATGTATCTTCATCATAATTGCTGTTGAAGTTATTTTATAATAGTTAAAAATCTCCAAAGCCTGGTCCTATATTTCATCATCTGCTCATGTCTGTAGATCTTACTGATTCATTGTACATATATGAACACACACACACACACACACACACAAGCGTTTTGTACAACTCGTGCACACACGGCTGTTTATCCTTATCAAGTCTGCCTACAGCATCTATGAGCTCCTGCAAGTATAAAATGTCATCACCTGCTCCTGTGGACATCCATATCTATCCCATAATTGATGACTGCACAGACTCTATGCGTGGCCTTGGCTTTAAGCGCTGAATAATTCAACATTTTGAGAAATATTTTAAAGGTAATATGGAATTATTTTCTTTCTTCCAAAGGGTTAGGAGGAGGAGATTGATATCGCTCTCTGACCTGCCTGTTATAATGAGGATAAGCAACTGGTTAGATGAGCTTATGGTAAAAAATCATATAGCTCATAAGTTGTAACCACGTTTTACACTTTGCTTATTGTGAGAGTGGATGTGAAAATTAGTGAGACGGGTTTTGTTAACAATGGACAGTCAGGCTGCAGTTTCAAGTCTGTTTGTTAGTCTTCAAACCAAAAGCACCACCCGTGGTTTTATGTTTATCAGACATGGGAGGGTAGAATGTTGGAATGATTGGCCCGGTAAAGCAAAACAGCAGCAACTGCAATTTTGTCAAAATTGAGTTATGAGCTGAAATTGAATTTTTAAGATTTTTCCATTTTGGAGAAGACAGCATAACAATAGCAGTAAATATAGAATCCAAGAAATACAAAGCAAGCGCTGTAACTGCAGTCTGCCCTGGGATTATCTGGTCAAGAGCACTAAGATCCCAAATCACGGTGTAGGTGCTCTGTCTGCATAGGGTTATCATTGTCAGGCCGTTTTACATTCAAGCAGTCCTGTTTCGCCAAGATACTGGATGTTTCTGCATAAATTGAGACTCTGTCTCTCAATCTGTGATATGTTTTTTTTTTATTGAAAGAAGAAATAAACTACTCTTGATTAATAGGCATTCGAATTACTTAAAAAATCCATATTTAATAAGCAGGCAACCACTCTTTTGCCAATAACACATTTAACATTTTTTTATGATCAGCAGTGACTCTCTGATACACTCAAACAGTTTATATCACACTGAGCAGTGTAACACAGGTTCCGTCTGTGCACTGTGTCCATGCATACAGATGTCATCAATTTTAATAAAAGTATAATATGAGCTTCACAGTGTCTTGGCTTGGTGCAAGGACAACAGTTATCGTTGTTTCTCAGCCAACAGCTTCAATAAATCACTGTTAGGAAACACTGATATGTTCAGACAGACTGACAATAGCTCACGTTTTTTTTCCCCCTAATATTCAGCATCTTTAAATTTGTTCGCACTCGTTACTCATGTCAAGTTAGAATATTATTCTTATCAGGGTTTTATTGGCCGATCGTCTTTAGATGTTTAAACTCACGCTAATAAAATCTGATTCATGTGTGCTAGCAGACGAGACTGGTTTCATTACAGGCTGACTGGAACTCCGCACTAGAACGGTTTCTTTGGATAAATATCCGAAATATGATCATTTTAAATTATTTTCATTTGCTGCAGTCAGGACAGAATCTATTTCCATTAAACAATGCTGACTGGCCAGTTAAGTGTTATGAACCATGAAATTACATCATAAAATTCAATTATATATTGCAAAATATCACTGTTGCGTGCAACCACGCTATTTTGAACTGACCAATCTTTTTTATTTACTCTGTCACCCATTTGCACACTCTATCATGCT
This sequence comes from Eupleurogrammus muticus, assembly GCA_036785175.1. NCBI lineage: Eukaryota > Metazoa > Chordata > Actinopteri > Scombriformes > Trichiuridae > Eupleurogrammus > Eupleurogrammus muticus. The sequence goes on along the minus strand of JAYKQN010000009.1, from coordinate 1,950,120 downwards.
GTCCTGCCTCGACCAGCAAAGCCTCGTTTGACAATTTCTGTGTAACGCCAATCAACGAGGGGACAGAGAGGAAGGGGAAACTTCACTCACTGCGGTTCTGCGAATTTTAAAAGCTACAGGATGAGTTTGTCTCCCCCACATGTTTGCGACCAACTTTCCACATTTATGCGTGTTGCTTTGGAAAGGCAATCTGCTGTGGCTAATGGCTTAGGTAAACATTTCAGAATTGCCTTTACAACTCTTTACTGAGGCTTAGCCCCCAACTAGAAAAGCAGAAATGGGCTTTGAACTCCCCTTTTCTATTCTAGGCCCTTTTAATCCCTCTAAAGGCTTGCAATGTTCAATGAGAGAAATAGAAGGGGAGGAGAAGAAGTGGGGGGCGGGTGGTGGTGTTGAGGGGGGGGCGCTGCAGATGAAAGCGACATGAGATGACCTGCCCCTGCATATGCATAAAAAGATATCTCGACTTTTTATCACAGGCTAAGCATCACGGAGCAGTCTCATTTGGGCTATCAAATACCAGTATACGCAGTGAAAAGGCCCTTTCTTCCATCCTTGTGCAATTAGTGGCAGCTATCAATTTAGAGGGGCTTTAATTGTATGCCTTCATTCAGGCTGCTCAATCGCTTGTCAAAGACAGACTAAGTGCCGATTCTCAATTACATTGTTCATTCAAGGCCAAAAAACACATTCCACTCGCGGTGACTCCAGAAATAATACTTCAGAAAATGTTATTCAAATCCTTGAACTCGGGTCAGATGTAGAAGTGGCGTTCTGGCGGCAGAATATGTCGGGGCTTTTTCTAACAAACTTGTTTTTCACTGTGTCCCTTTTTCAATTACCCACTGGGTAAATTCTACTGAAAGCAATGAAGTAATTAACAAGTATAATTACCACCTCACATCATCATCATCATCATCTGCTGCTTCCTCACCTTGCCAGCAGGCACCGACTGTTAGCTGCACGTCAATCTGCGACGGGTGGATGGGCCAGTCGTCCGTCACCAGGTAGGGGTCAAAGGTAACGCCGTCCACGTAGAGCGTCACCACCGGAAACTCCACATTGATGACGTAGTAGTGCCACTCCTTGTCGCAGATCTGCCCGGGAGAGTGAGATTGTAAGCTATGTAGAAAACGTATATACATTCAACACTTTGCATAGTTACACAGGACGAATATGACCCTACATACAAAGTTATATTTTTTGATTTTTTGTCTAAAACTGTCAAATTTGAGATTTCTGTAACGATAAAATGTAGGTACCTTGAGCCAGACAATAATGAGGACATGACTTTAGTGTTCTGGTAGCTGCAGACAGTATGAAATGACCATGAATGACAATTTGAATGAATAAATCCACTTTCCCATCTTGTTGTATCCGGCTGATTGTTCCACAGGCCAGACAAGGAACTACTACAGTTAAGAGAACAAGGTCCAGTTCTTTAATATAAAACTTGTCACTACATCAAATAAGAACAACTTGAAATGAGATTAGGACAGCTTCGTGTCATTGGTTTTCACACTGAATATTTAAATCACAGACACTGAAACAAATTGTGTCCTTGGAATAACTTTATCCTCCCCAAAAGAAAGATGACAGAAGTAAAATGTTATGTAATAACATTTGAGGCACAAATTATTATTATTATTATTATTATTATTTTTAAGCATTATCCTCAAATGGATCATGATCCATCGTCTACCCTTTTATTTGAATTAAAAAAAAAGAGTATGCTTGTTAGAATGAGGTGAAATTAAATCCCCAAACTCTTCTCAAACCAAAAACTTGTTTCACAATAAGTTTACAAAGACTACACAGGCGTGAATGATGATGTGTGTCCAATTAATTAAAATAAAGGAGATCTGAAAAATTATAAAACGTCTCCATCTTGGTTTTTGATGGCAGTGAATGGGACACAGTGTTCACACTTTCTAAACAGTTGGGCCATTTACGAAAAAAAAGTCCTATTCCAACGGAAGTAACACTAATGGAGAGAGGAGAAACATTCAGATCTATAAATAATGTAGAGAGGAAGCTGTGGCAGTAAGCAGTAGGAAGATAATGTGTTGAAGATATTTGGTAACACATACGAAAAACCTGAATCTATGGGATCTCATGTCAACTAATAGACTTTCAGTAGGTGCTGTTACTATGGCAACACTGGTGATGTTGAGCAGCATCCACTAATATCCATTAAACCATCTTGTGCGATTGATAAGTGGGATGTGCCCCAAAATTGTAATGGATTTGTTCTCGGCCTATTCTGCACTCCACCGCTGAGTTTCGTGAAAAATAGTCCAGTTTTTGGCAGAATCTCGTTCACAAACACACAGACTGACCAACGACACCAAAAAACAACCCCTCCTCGACAAACCAACAGTACCAATGCTTGGCACATAATCGTCTAAAGGGTAAATGTGGGTGGATTAAAGAGTTTTCCCCATTTGACAAAACATCTTTTTGTTTTTGTCGATGAGAAAACATGCAAGTTAGTTTAGTTTTAGTTTGATGTACTGCCACCTCTCGAGAGCCTTTTTGTGCCAATTAAACAAATGTGTGGTGCCATTTGTAATTTGGGAACGCGTGTTTTTTTGTTTCTACAGTTCCACCCTGTGATTTCGGCCAAAGGACAGCTGTGGTTTTTAACAAGACGTGGCTTGTGAACAGTTTTTCCCTGCGCTTAGCGCTCTCTGAAATGCATTAGTACATTACCTATTCTAACCCCTCCTGGAGAATGCTTGACTGTGCTACTCGTCAGCATGCTTGACCACTTACCCTCGCCTCGCTGTGCTTTTTAATTGATTGCATAAGCCCACTTGTGCCTGTCCGTCTGCATTAGAATTTCTGTCTTTCCAGTCTTTTTTATTTGCTTTAGGCTATGTTTCTACTCAGCCGTGCCAACCCTGTGCTTCACCTCTCCCGCTCAGCTCCTCCGGTAGAAGCTGGGACAGCCTTTGAACACTTAGCCTTGGGTAACCTCGCTCCCTAATGAAGAGCGCTCCACCGCTTGTTTATTAACAACCGTGCAGGCGGACGGGAGTTTCAATCAATTCCGGTTCGCATTTCGCCGCCGTTCTGAGGTGCGGGGAACACAACACGCGGGCCTATCAATGATCATTCCACACCGCTGCTTAACATACATGCGGACCATCGATCGGCCGGGTCCTGACCCGGGATCGATGCAGGTAGTCTGATTGTTGCCTGGACGGAGCTGCAGATGTGAATGATTCTGATTGTATTGATTGACTTCCTGGTTAAATGTATGAACATATCTGAACACCAGGAAGCCAGACACTTTTACTTTCTATGCATCCTGCACACTGGCTGTCAGGAGTTGACATTTGATTTGTCTCCAGGAAACAAACACGCTCTTAAAATCTCTAACCTGTGTTGCATGGTCAACTGGATTTTTTTTTTTTTTTTACGTAGCGTAACGCATTCAAGCACACATATACAAATCCATCTGACATTTACACATGCAGACTACTCCCCGCGCTGTCTGACTGATTCCTCCCTGCCTACGGTGTCTCAAAGGGATCCTGCACCGTCTACAGGAAAACTTCTCTTAATGGCTCAAAGAAAAGATGGCACCCAGATTTTGGTTGGAGATGCTTCTCAGGGATAGAATGATAGAATAAGGGAGGGAATGTGGTCAGAATTTTCAATATTGCTTCCTTTCCCTTTTCTTTTTAGGAGAAAGCACTTGCGAGGATTGGACTGGGATTTTTGAATAGTGACGTAAATAGCTGTACTCTTTGCTTTAAGTGGCTGATATGTAATATTTTATATGTATGTACTGTATGTTAAAGTCTTGAAACTTTTAAATGCAGCCAGCAGTAACATTTTCACATGTGGAAGAGAGAGGTTTACTTTAGTCAAACATGGAATGGATGAGAACTCGTCCACGTTAAACCTGTGATTCTTTTTAGGCAAACCCATCTACAGCAAGGTAAAAGAATTTTTCTATTTTTAGTGGATTCACGTTTACTGTCACTTATTTCTTTTACTTCTCTGACACTCTAATTGTTGTGAATTTATTGACCCAATAAAACCTTCAACTCCACTAGCCTTCTGGTTTCATACTGCATAGTAAAATATTCGTGAGGATGAATCAATTAATACAAACTAAACCCAGTTAATCTATGTATACCTCCCTTGTGTATAATGTTTTTTTTTCAATTGAGCATATCAAGATGATATACACAACTTTATTTTACCTTTTACCCCAGACTGCTGCTATCAGGCCAAACTTTCAATGATTTGCCCATTTACTGGTAAGGAATTGTGGCAGTTTCTCATCCATTGCTATCGATCTGTGCTCGGCAAGTTAGCCTCCTGGACGACACATATCGATTTAAAAGGTAAGAAATCTATTGCATTCATATTAGGACATATTGTGTTGGATTTCAGCACGAAAGGCGTTATATGGATGTGTTTTTTAATTACATTTAATGATGAAAATGTTAAGCCCTACTTGATTATCTTGTTATCACCACACTTAAACATACAGCAGCAAGGAGGGGGCATGGTTGAATTCTCATTTAACTTGTGGTGATAGCTTAATATAAATATGATGATATAATTATCATAATTAGAATCATCCAGGATATATGTATATACATATATATATGTATATGTATGAAATAAATATTAAATGCAAATCCTACTAATTGTTGCTTCCTTTAATCACTTGTTAGTTTTATACACATAAAAAATTCATACATGAATGCCTTACAAGAAGCAGAATTTTCAGGAAACTTCATTTGCACTGTTGAGTTATAGTTAGACAATATCACCCCTGAATCACGGTAAGCAGTACAAATAATAAAAAGTACTGCGTTGAAAACGAAAACCTCCCAAATTATGAAGAACTGCACAATTACACGATCACGCTGAGAGACGCAGTCCAGTGGTTGGCACAAAAGTTCGGCATCTTGTCAGGAAATTGATTAGGGCTTGAGAGAACAGGTGCAGTGCTATGCATGGGAAGGTGCCAGCTGGACACAGATGGAGAAACGTGTGTGTGTGTGTGTGTGTGTGTGTGAGGGTGTGTGTGTGTGGGATCAGTGTCCTTTACGAAATCCAAGAACTGGAAACAACTCAGAGAGCCAGCCACCGTGGCACCAGCTCAAAGCTGTACACCGTGAGTAAGTGTGTGTACATGCGTGTATAAAGGGTGTGTGTGAGTGTGTGTCTGCGTCAGCGTGAAAGAGAAACAGTGATTCCACAAGGATGCAGCTCTTGTTATAACACCCACACACACGCAGTCACACACAGACGGCGATCCGGCACCAATAAGAACCGACGTCACGACTTCAAAGCCCTGGTTAAAGTTTCGGGGAGCAGCTCTCTTCTTGCTTATGAAAGCAAAGCAGAAAGTTTTGTATTCCCTGATCCCTCCACTTTCCGGGGTCTCTGCCTGATGCAAATTGACAGACAGAAGGAATTAATTATATAATGATGTACCACGCAAACAAAGGAGAGGGAGGACATGAAACAGGCGCGAGGACGGAGGAGAAAAAAGCGGGACAGAGGGAGGGAGAGGGAGGTGGAGAGAGGAAACATCACACTTCAAAGGTCTGCCGTCATCTCTCGGGGCGCTCGACGGCGAGAAGAAAACAAAAACCGCTATCTGCCGCCCTCCATCCCGCTCTCTTCCTCTCCTCTCCGTTTGCTCGGTGTCTTTTCTTCCTCGCCTGTCTCTCCATTAGGACCCGACTGAGGGAGTTGTGTTGCCGCGAGTCCTTTTGGAGTTGAAAGTCTTTAAGAGATCTGTCACCCAGCCCAACCTCTTAACTTCAAAACCAGAGATGGAGAAATGAGATAGAGGAGGTAGAAGAATGGAAAGCGACGGGGCGATCTGAGATGGCGGCGAGGGGAAGGAGGGAGAGTTTGGGATGAAAGAAAGCCAGAAAATTAATCATAGAAGAAAAGACTCTGACAAAAAGAGGCCCGGACTCCAGGAGGAAAAATGCTGACGGTTTACGCCTCTGCAAACCAAGGCTGTCCGCTCCCTTCAGTTTCAAAGTTTACCTTAAGTACACTAGTAAAGTTTAGTTTGTTGAGGTCTGGTTATGTTTAAGAACAGAAAACAGTTGATTAGGTTTTGGAAAAGATCCTAATTTATGTTAAAATAAGCAATTTGTCAAGATTATAGAAGCATGTGTTGCTTTCATTGTCATTCCTACAATTATAATTATAGTAATTGGGTCATGGTACTTTTTTCTACCCCTGTGGTTTTATAGATTTATGCCTTTTACAGTAACTGTATGTAACTGGTCCATGCTGACTCCCTGGAAGATGTAGAGATCTCGCATCTCAACGGGGCATTTTCCTGGTTAAATAAAGGACACGGTAGCAGTTGAAAGTTTGGACACGTGGCGCCTGAACCGCACCGCTGCACCGGGTCCTAATCAGCTCATCTGCTGGGCGACATCTGTCATTCTATTACAACCTGGAGAGAGAAGTTCCCACACCGCGCTGCTGTTGTGTTGTGTGTTAAAAGGGGAGTGTACGAGGACCTGCGGCTCGATACTTCCAGAAACAAAGAGATGGTGATGGAACGTCCTGCCGCCACAGCTGGTTTCTACCGGTGGCGGGATCACGTGACCGCGTTCAACAATCCAGAACGGCGCAGGCCTCCTCAACAGGCCTCGCTTGATTGCTGCAGGAAACTCCTGCAGACGTTTAATCACTCGGCTTCTGCCTCTGTCTTCGTCTTCTGTCTGAGACCGACGCTGTGCTCGGCGTGGAGGCTCGACTCGGTGGCAGCGGGGAGGAGAAAGCTCAGAAGAAAGTGTTGTTTGTAGTGGACAACGTCCGCCGCCCTCTGCTCGCCGCCATCATGTTGCAGAGGAGCAGGTTTGGTGGCAGGAGGCTCTCAGAGAATCAGTGCAGGGTCACACCTCCACTGGGATGTGTGTATATATATATATATATATATATATATACACAGTGGCTCGCGAAACTATTTGGCTCCCTTGAACTTTGTGACCTTTTGCCACATTTCAGGCTTCAAACATAAAGATATAAAACTGTAATTTCTTGTGAAGAATCAACAACAAGTGGGACACAATCATGAAGTGGAACACACTTTATTGGATATTTTCAACTTTTTTAACAAATAAAAAACAAAAAATTGGGCGTGCAAAATCATTCAGCCCCATTGAGTTAATACTTTGTAGCGCCACCTTCTGCTGTGATTACAGCTGCAAGTCGCTTGGGGTATGTCTCTATCAGTTTTGCACATCAAGAAACTGATATTTTTGCACATTCCTCCTTGCAAAACAGCTCGAGCTCAGTGAGGTTGGATGGAGAGCGTTTGTGAACAGCAGTTTTCAGTTCTTTCCACAGATTCTCAATTGGATTGAGGTCTGGACTTTGACTTGGCCATTCTAACACCTTGATATGCTTTTTGGTGAACCATGCCATTGTAGCTTCTGCTTTATGTTTTGGATCATTGTCTTGTTGGAAGACAAATCTCCGTCCCAGTCTCAGGTCTTTTGCGGACTCCATCAGGTTTTCTTCCAGAATGGTCCTGTATTTGGCTCCATCCATCTTCCCATCAATTTTAACCATCTTCCCTGTCCCTGCTGAAGAAAAGCAGGCCCAAACCATGATGCTGCCACCACCATGTTTGACAGTGGGGATGGTGTGTTGAGGGAGCAAAAGGTGGTACTTTTTTATTTGTTAAAAAAGGTCAAAATATCTAATAAAGTGTGTTCCACTTCATGATTGTGTCCCACTTGTTGTTGATTCTTCACAAGAAATTACAGTTGTATATCTTTATGTTTGAAGCCTGAAATGTGGCAAAAGGTCACAAAGTTCAAGGGAGCCAAATAGTTTCGCAAGACACTGTATAAACATTTTTACTGATGCAGCTGATTGCTTCTATTTCCTCTGGGATCATTAAAGTGTCCGTCTGTCTTTCTGTGTAGGTATCCGTCTATCAAACCTAACAATAGGTTGTTTTTGGGGGACTGGCATCATCATCATCTGACATATTGTGCTGTTTTTCTTGGCAGAACAGCCCCTCTAATCCAGTTATAAAGCATGGGACCAACCTCCCAGCGCTGTCCTATAGTTGTGTGCCAAGATGTGCTGTACATTATGAGAGGTATCTTGGGAACAATGTCGGGCGACTTCCTTTAAAACGTACATCTACTCCATGGTGGCGGTTCATAGCTATGCCAGTAATTCGATTTTTTCTATTAATGATTAAAAAGGTATTTGCTTGCTTGCAATATCGATCATTGTACCATGTCGCAGCTTTAAAGCGGAGACGTTATATATATTTAAACATGCAGGCTTGTGCAGGTGACTTCAAGGAAAGGAAAGATGCCTGTAAACATGAGGTTATTCTTAGCCTTTAATGTGTGTGCGTGGAGAGAGAAAGAAAAAGAAAGAAAGAAAGAGAAGGGTAGAAGTATACGAGATGGAAGGAGAGGTGCAGAGACTGAAACAGAGATTGATGAGGATTGGGAACAAGGTGACTTTAAGGAGGAGCTGGGAGGAGGAGCCAGCGAAGCAATGAGAAAGGTACTGGAGAGGTGAAAAGGAAGCTGGTTTTAAATCAGAGGACTGGACTGGCTGGGGAGACCACTCCATACATGTTGTATATCAGGAGCTTTGTTGCAATATTCCTAATATCTAATATAATAATAATGCATTGGACTTATTTAGAAGCATTTTCAACAGTGATTTCCAGATTCTGCACAAAGTTATTGTCCATCCAGGTTTTGTTATAATGGATGTATAGTTGGGTACTGTTGGCATAAAAGTAAAAATTAATTCTCATATCAAAGCAGTACGCATATTGAATCTCATTATATAATGGTTGGATATTATACACGTACTTCTCACCCTTATTTCTATTCTATAAAACTCCTAAAATGTTTGTTGTTTGACGCTCTATATAACAACAGGTTCTACAAATTCTACGAGTCAGTGAAGTCTTATCAGCCACAGAACAGACTCTCATCCCGTTCCACTTGTCTAGAATCAGAGAAAATTTGCCGTTTGGATACATTAGCAAAACGTTGTCGTATTTACGGACACGTAATTGCCATAAATCACCATCAACTCTGTGTCAACACCGGGGCCATTATCGTGTCAATTGTTGTAGGCGTCCCAAAAATGAGTGTTCAGGAGCCAATAATTACAAAAACAGAAGAACAATTAAAGGAGAGTGATAGGGCAGGAGCAGGTTTTGGTGTGTGTGTGTGTGTATACCGGAGGTATTTTGTGTGTGTGTGTGTGAGATGTACTTGAAGGTGACTATGAATTACCGGCTGGCAAAAGTGACTAATTAGAGTAGCAATTATATATCCGCTCCCAGCAGAGAGACTGGGAGTCAACAGCCAAATGACCTCTCCACACACACACACACACACACACACACAGCACACACACTCTAAATATCCACAGGGTTTTTGGGCTTCGTGGCATTCCTTTGTAAGACTGATCACATTGACTTTCCCTCCCTGTGTGGAGAACAGAGCTGTGTAATATCTCTAATTGGAGGGCATCCCTGTGGCTAGTGGTTCTAAGATGTGAGGCACGATTTGTTGATTAATCGCCCTGCACCTGTTGGACCACCTGTTGGACCTTGGTTTATTTTTTTTATTATTATTTTATTATTTGAGTCGATCAAAATGTTAAAGTGTCATTTAAATCTATATCAGCCGAATATAATTATTTACTGTACAAAGTCTCCAGAACATTGAAATGAACAATATTCCTGGTTTAGACTCACTTATTACTTTTATCTAAATTTTTCCAGATGGGATTTGCTGTTAACAATTACTTTAGAGGATAATATTGATTTTTGGTTTCATTACATTTCATTTCATACGTATTTAGATTGAAACATGGTGTGTTTGTGTGTGTGTAGGTGTACATATGACACTACATGCTAACGTGTGTTGCGACAGTTTGAGCAAGTTTCTAATTCGGTCTAAATGCTTGTGAGGGCTGTTGATTTGTAGGACAGCAGCTAATTATCTTTCAGAGGTGCTCCTGATTGCCTCGCGTGTTTCCTTTATAGGTTCCTATGAATAGAACACGTCTGTCATCAGCCGGGAACAGAGGGGGGGAACAAAGACGCCACAAAAGTGCTAAACTGATCAGAAGAAACGAAAACAAGGTAAACAGAGAATGATGAAAAGCCGGCGGGATCTGAAGGGACAAAAAAAAAAAAACATGCAGTAGCTGTGGAATGTGTTTAATGAGTCAAATAGGCGGCCACCACGTCTCCACTTCCTGTGATTTCTGCGCTGCACATCTGCCTTTACACCTTTTCTTTGAATCTGCTCTGCAAAAAAAATGTCATTATTTGAAAGTGCCACGAAAAACAGCGAAAAAGAAGCTGAAATTTATAATTTATTTCCACTCTTTGTTGTGCTGGAGACGGTTTCATGTGCAAAAAGACTTTATTTACAGCTGCGTATAAGGAAAATAAAAAAACAACAAACAGAAAGGGTTATAGTGGCTGCATTTACAAACAACTCTTACGTTTGATTGATTTCATTTGTGTGTGTGATGTGGGCGACGCTGCGTTTTTAAGATTGAATTCCAGGCGCCTGACCACGAGTTGTAATTTTATTAAATGTAGTATTCAAGAAGAATCTTTAAATGCAATAAACAACACAAAGGGCTCAATTCTTTCTCTTTCTCCTCTCGTTTGGTGCTTCTGAATACGCTCTGAAAAACCCAACATAGGTCTGATTATGTTCTTGTTGCAGTGGTCTGAAACAAATACCACACGCTTGCATTTTAGGATTCAATGAATTCAGCTTCAGGTTCAATTCACAGCAGAACAAAATAACCGAGGAGTCAAAGTTAATGTGGATTTTTGGGTTAAATGATTTTCATAAGGAACAGACCTCATTAAGTCTCTATAATATTTTCCATGAATGTTTGGGCGTGGGGCCGTATGATCCCAATCAATACAGAATTACTGCCTTTACTTTCTTTCTCCTGAAGATCACAATTGACAGTTTTTGTGAGAGTCACATTAGCCGGAGGAAAGACGCGTAAAAAGTAATTATCTGCACGTGTGTGTTTGTGTGTGTACGTGTGTGTCGGAGGACGTCTTCATTGCCCTGCAGGGAGACATAATGAGTGGAATAATGAGAGAAATAATAGGTAGGTAACTGCATTGGCCTTTCCATTCTAAAAAAAAAAAGTTATTGAGTGGCAGAAGAAAATGAGGAGTACTCTTTTTTTTTACTTGTTTTAATATTCTTTTCCTGTACGAGGAAAATATCACCGCATAGACATAAGTTGAGCAGTTCAGAGGCACCGTGAGCCTCCCTCCTTCTGACCGGCTCAATTAAATCGCTGAATGTGTGGATGTGGTTGAATAAACTAAATAAATAAAATAAAAACTCCCAGCAACAGTGGTTTCAGATGTATTGCACATATAACGATGACTAATGCACTAAAAGCAGAGCTATGATCCGTTCGTGCTCGCGCCATTTACGCCAGCATATATATTTCCTGTTGACCCATCTCGGAAGTGTGTGACTTTTTTGCATATTTGAAAATCCCTAAATCCCTGAAAATGTTTATGGGATGTCTCCCGTCCATCCTCTCATTAAAACACCTCATGCAGTCGGCTGAATAAGCATCGTACGGTTCCTCAGCAGCAGTGGCCGGTGTCAAGTATAGAACCATTGTATAGGAGGTTAAAAAATGCTGATTCCCAGTGAGGCCTGGGTTCATTATTAATGCATGTGAGACTGTGACTGCCCAGCTCGCTGTAGACGCTCTGTCTTAGTTGATGCTGGATTTCGCGGGGGGGGAAACAGAGAGGAGAACGCGGACCCTCGACGAAAACCAAAAATCAGAAAACAAGTAAAACATGATCCCACAGGTTTAAACTGTCAGTACAAGTTGTCAGGGACCTATAGCGGAGCGGTGGAGGGAGATAGAGAAACCACGGCGCCATCTCGCCTGCTGCCACACTACATCCATCACACGCCTCCCCCTGATTACCTGGTACTCCTACGTCCAATTCGCCGGCCGTCCACCGGGCTCACTTATGCCTCTGCCTCTTCGTCTCCATCTCTTCTTCGATTCATCCCTCTTTTCTCAACCTTTTCTCCTAGCACGCTTCGGGTCAGGGTGGGATGTGCACAATCAATCTTCACTGCGGACGCTGACAGCCACCCTCCATCCAGGAAGTGCTTTAGCCAGTCGGAGGCGAGGGGCCGCGCCGCACATAAACTTTCCCTGCTGGAAAAGTATCTGGGTAGGCAGAAAGTCTGCTGTTTGGCCAGAAAGTAAGACAAATTGGTGGGGGGTAAAAAAAAAAATAAGAAAGTGAGTAGGAGGACAGGGCGAAGGGTAAGGGGTAAAGGGAGCGATTCGCCGGACAAAGAGGGGATTCAGCGAGGCCATTTGGTCCAGACTAATATGACGAATAGCATCAACAGCAGCTTTTACTGTGCTGTTGTGTTCTTTTATTGGGCTTCAGCGCTCTCTTTTTATCACAGGAAGATATCAAAGGTCTCCCGTTTCTAGGATACTCACATACAAACACCTACTCACATATCGAAGCAAAGCTGCTGTATAACACACGGAATACACAACCATAAAACACACGCTATGTATTCAAATACAATTATGTAAAAATGTCTTATCACTCTGACATACAAAGACTGACCATTTCATCATTTAGAATTACTTGATATAAAGACAAAGGAGGATTTAACTTGAGACTCGAAACTAAAATAGAATAGAATAACAAACACATAATAAGTCACATCTTGAGTCGGTGAAGGTCAGGCCTGTTCTCAGTTATGTTGTAGTTAATAGACACTTTACACTGTCATTTAATTGTCAGCATTCAAGAGGCGTAAAGCCTTGAAAAAACGACGAGTTCGCCGACAAGGGATAGGTGACTGCAACATCACGACATGTGAAGCTGATAATAAGGACTACTTTCTTCAGTAAGTAAGTACCATTATCGTCATCTCGTATCGTGGTGGATGCTCAGGTCACAACTCGCCCACCACCGTGTTTGGGAGCTGCTAGGTTTTGTATTTGCTGACTTAAAGCGTGTAGCCACGCAGTAGTAGCTGAGCAGCTCCTCTGGTCTGGAAACAACTCATATTGACCAAAAAAAAAACTAAAGTGCCTATTGCTATTACTGTGGAAATCATGACATAGGTGAATAAAAAAAAAAAAAGATCCATTTAAGGGTTGAGACATGTCTCTGATGCACCAGCAGCTCCATGAGCTTCACATTTCAGCTGTCTCACAGGCACATAAAGAGTTTATTTATGATTTGAGTCTATTTGGCTCCATTTTAATATTTATGATTTTACTACAGTTATTGCATCTTGGCCTTTCAAATACATGGGTGCCCTATGCTCAGCGCAAAGATTTGCTTTTTCAACACTGGAGACCTGACTTGGACTTGTCCTTAAACGAAAAGTATGCATGAAAGTAAGTGATGTATTTAATCTGCAGAGACCACAACCTCTGCCTGTATTTTCTTATTATTTCGCTGTGTTCTGGATGTTTCTGGCCTCAACCTTTGCCACGGCCCTCGGCGAAACCCACCGCATCCATCATGTCTGTCTGATACGAAGCGGTGGTATTTTGACAACCAGGGATGAGGACGAGTTGTTCCGTCGCTGTGTTTCATGTGCTCCAGTCGGTGTGCAGAGCGGCCACAGGAGATAGATGCATGCTCTGCACAGAACCCGACTCCTTCCTGTAGACTTGTGCCGAGGACTTTTTGTGTTAATTTGTGCAGTTGAAGGTAAAATAACGTGTTATTCCTCCGTTTCACAGCCATGTTCTTGCCGCTCTAGCCCACTCAACCATGAACATTCTCTCTTCTGCTTGTGGAGCCGAGGCACATTTAAAATGCCGTGTGTTTACGAAAAGCAAGCGCCAAATCTGAAATATTCTCCCTTTTAAAGGTTCCATATTATGCACTTTTCTTGGTTTTGTTTGATGCCCTTTAACATGATGCATTTGCAATTTAAATTATATGAAAAAAATCTGCTAAATGTAGTGTTACAGTGCCAGAAAGTTGGTGTTATAAATATTCATGAGCCTCTCATCTGATTGGCTGGTTTTGACCGTGGGGGCCATGCTGGGGGCCTCTATAGGTGGAAAGAGCTACTGCATGACATCCCAAAGTCTAGCAAGAATAAACAAGCTGGGAAACTGAAAAGTTTCTACATCCAGTTTGTGTGCGTTTCTCTGTTTTTCTGAGTATTTGGTACATTTAATATCCATCCATCCATCCATCCATTTTCTATCCCGCTTATTCCTTTTCAGGGTCGCAGCGGTCTGCTGGAGCCTATCCCAGCGCATTTTATGGCGAGAGGCAGGGATACACCCCAGATGGTCGCCAGCCAATCGTGGGGCACACACACCATTCACACACCATTCACACACACACTCACACCTATGGGCAATTTAGATTTGCCAATTAACCTGAGCATGTTTTGTATTGTGGGAGGAAGCCGGAGTACCCGGTGAAAACCCACGCAGACACGTATATATATATATATATATATATATATATATATATATATATATATATATATATATATATATATATATATATATATATATACGTAGACTTAATCTAGAGTTAGAAAAAAGACTTTACTTGTACTTTTTTTATATGCCAAAAAAATAAAATGTGCAAGTAACACATTGATAAGTAATATCAAACGCCACAATATGCAATTACAAAAACACACATGGCTTTATTCCAATGCATGTCACTGGTACTCTCTCTCTCACACACACACACACACACGCACACACACAAGCAGAAACCAACACACAGTCGGCGAGGCAATAAAAGCCATTGCTCCTCCGTCCTGTTACTTCGTGGCCTCTCCAGCACCGTTCCCACCTATCGATGACCTGCAGCACCTCCCACTCTCATAAAGGGAGAGATAATAATATCCGAGGATGGGAAGGAATAAAAAATGATGAAAGAAATAAAAATGATGGAAAAGTGCATTGAACAGGGGTTTTGGGGAAGTGCATTTCTAATAACGGCTGATTTCATTTGTGAGGCGGTTGAGCGACGCCTCTGCAGGATACGATCGGAGGACATAACGTTGTCTGTGAGGAATGAGTGGCGAACGAAACCCGCCTCCTCCCATTACATTCATTAGATGATTATTTTCCATATTATTCTGCCTCCCAACAACCTGTGTGACTGTATCGATCTCACATCTGTCTATCATCCTGAGTGTGTGTGTGTGTGTGTGTGTGTGTGTGTTGTTTGCCTGAATCTTCCAGCCATATCGAATTACGAGTGATATCAGCGGTTAAGAAATAGACTGTTATTGCTCCATTATTTTTTGCTTGTCATCTATTCCTATTTCTTCCAGCCACTCTTGCCCCCCGCCCAGAACGTTATATATTGGCATGTGTGTCCCCCAGCGGAAAAGTGTCAGTTCTTCCCTTTGTTGCCTCCATCTCCATTTTTCTTTTCTTTATCTTCATTTTTCTCTCTTTCGATCCCTTATCCCCCCGAGGTGTTTCTCTCTTTCACCTGGCTTTTTTTTTTCCTGTTCCCTCACTTCCCCCTGTCCTCCATTCCTCCCCTTTCATCTTTCCATGGTTATGGATTCCTGCTGTCAATAAGGTCCTCCACCTGAATACAAACAAGGCCATTTGCATGACTGCAAGTCGATAGGAAATAATAAAAAAAAAATCCAGCCACTGTTCTTCTGTGACGGAGATTTTGACACGGAGGATCTGTATGTAATTTTACAGGTAGCGTGGCGTGGGCGATTGTGTACAATAAACCAATATATAAAATTCCTCGACTCGCTCTCAAGCTGCAGCTGGACACTGGTCACAGTGTTTGTCAGAAAAGCTGTGAGATCTCAGCCGCGAACTGTGTAAACACTGAAATCTCAGTCCTTGCTCGGAGATAGACGATGGCTTAGACGCACACAGGTACACACACACACACACACACACACACACACACACACACACACACACACACACACACACACACATCTGTGAGCATCTGTCGGAGCTTAATGCTTGAAAAAAATAAATGTGGGGCTTGTAAAATGTGTGTGTGTTAAAACTGTCTGTATGAGGCTGTAGTCTGCACGTCATAGAGAGACAGCCTGAAGAGGGTGTGTGTGTGTGTGTGTGTGTCCATCTTGCTGGATTGGAGCCAGTGGGTGCAGGGGAGCTCTAAATTTAGCAGGCTCTTTAGTAGGAGTCATCTATCATTCAACACGACCCCTCCCACGAGGAGCAAAACACTGTATGTGCGTGTGTGTGTGTGTGTGTGTCTGTGTGTGTGTGTGTGTGTGTGTGTGTGTGTGTGTGTGTGTGTGAAAGAAAGCAAAACAGCAACACACCCATTGTATGAGACGCTGACCTGCTACTTTCTTCCTTTTTTGTTTTCTTCTTGGGGGACAAAGGCTTTTCCTCGTTTTTTTGTCCGTACTAAACACAAGCTGCACAGTTCTCTATGAATGTGGAGATGGAATAAATAATATATATAATAATATAATCATGTAAATATTTGTCAGGTGTGAAGCTGAAAAACAATAAATAAGTGGGACACTACAGTTGTTTGATAGTCACAAAGACAGGAAACAATCAGAATTTTTGGGCCTCTGTGGATTTTCTTTTGTTTGCAGTTATTTCTAAGTCACTCAACCATTTATTTAACTGATCTGCATCAAAACTGCACCCAAACCCACACCTCATTTTCACATTAATTGCACACACACACACACACACACACACACACTTTCACAATTTTATTTCACTCATAGCAAAGACAGATGTCATACACACCACCGCCATCCCTCACAAACACCACCACTTTGTTTTTTTCGGAACAGGAATATAATTTCCGCAGGTTGCCTGGTCCCTAAACACGCCGTAGTTTACTAACTGATGACAGCAGCACTCGACAGCGAGCACATCAGCACTTTGAAATACGCCAGATGCTCGGCGTGCGAATCGTGCTCAGGAGATGTTTGTTTTGACAATGCGCCTGGATCAGTAAGGAAGATCAGGCCGAGTGGTTAGTAAAAAAATCTGCATCTTTTAATCGCCGTGGCTGGGAATGTTTCTACAGCCACAATATAAAGATGGAGAAGGGAGTATATTAATGTAGAGTGACTGACAAAAAGCACCACTGGAACTAGTTTAATAAACTTGGTTTACTTAAACAGCATGGTGATGATATCTTTAAAATGAGTATGAGTGTAGCTTTGCCTACTACAACTAGAAAATACCAACAAACAGATGGACAATTTCATTGTTAGACACAATGAGAAACAAATAATTAAACCAGGTATGGAGGTTATATATTATCCTAATTTATAGTAATGTGAATACTAATGTGAACAGTGTCTTTCATAGGGATGAACTCATTCATCTGGTTAGACAGCCTGTAATAGCGTCTTGCATTTGCCAGGAGGTCAACAACGTGACTCCAAATGAATATATGTTAGACATATTAAGATGAACCTGCAAATAAGCACCTCTGTAGTAATAAAAAAATGAGAAAAATGATCTATAATGGTCAAAAAAACCTCAGTAGGTTTTTAATGAGGAGGAGAATAGTACCCAGATGGTTTTCTACATATATGTTATGAAGCACGCCTGAATTGTGCTTTCTCTCGGCTAACTTCCTACATATTTTAATAGAAGCATAGGCGAGGGAGCAACACTAAGGTCAATGGCTTTTATGCGCAAATAACAATTATGGTCTTGAAGTTTTTTTTCGCATCAGTCGACACCAAAGCACGAGCCGCTGGGCCAGCGTGGGGTCAGGAGATGCCTATCTTGGAATTCAATAGCAGCTTTCCCATTACCGGGCCGAAGCCTACCCTACAGGGGCGAAGGGGTTTCACACATTCGGGGGGAGGTGCTAACGGGGCCGTCCCGGGCCGACTGCCCCTCGATTTTCTGGCCCAACCTAAATGATGGTCCTAGATGGGCCGTGGCGGGCCTAGAGGCGGTGACCAGGTAGAGGCAGGGGCACAATGTGGAACCAAAATAAAGCGGGGATGACTGGCTTACCTGCACCGAAGGTATTACTAACTGCTTTTGCTTTTCTGGAAGTATTTGGAAGATGGAGCGGCAATTCTAGTCTGCGAGCGATGATCGTGCTCTCCTCATGGTGTGGGCAGAAGACCACGTACAGGGGAAAATCGACGGGGTGTGCAGGAACGAGGATGTGATGAAACACATCGCTGCAGAACTGGCGAAGTTGGCCATAAAGCGGACAACGGTGCAAATCCGCAAAAAACTGAAAAAGCTACGAGTTTTTTTGTGGCCTTGTGCAAATTACTCAACTTACTACACGTTTGCATTGTACATCATATTAGGACGACATATAAGGCGCTTTGACCGCCTCCAAAATGCAAGAAGCGTTGCTAGTCAAAATCAGTGCCGTTGCTGTAGCCTGCATGTCGACGTTTGTTTATTGTTGCTTGGTTACTTATGCAGTGTAACTTATTTTATCTTTTTAATAACCCTCGTATTTGCAGTAGTTTCTGGTCTGACACTTGGCCATATAACCGCCTATCCTGCTTGAAAATGGGCTGGATCAGTGACGTTTTTCCGAGCGAGGGCGTAACCTGGAGATGCTAGTAGCCCGTAATGTGCAAACAACAGCTCTCAGGGCATGGGGCCAGCGGCCTGAGGCTATCAGGACCGAGGGGCCCCCCTTACGGCCCGGGCCGGCCGGGCTGTGAAATGGGGAAGTGGCTATTGAGGATTGACTACAGGAGTTGGACCACCCTTGGTTTGATTGACAGCAGTGCGACCCTATAGAAATTCCCCTTGACGAGACCGTCCAACTCTGACAGCCAATAGACACAGTGCTGCTTACAACGTGGGCATATCATTTTTGCAAATATGACTGAAAAAGGGGCTGTGTTTTAAGAGATTACTAAACATGATAACATGTTAATGATCTGGCAGACAGTGATTTAAACTTTCTGAGCAAACATTAGTGCAGCGCTACTGTACCTGTCCTTACATACTGTCAGTTGCTTTACATTATCGGAGCCCACTGAAAAATCATACATGCTTTTAAATTCGCTGTGTGTTTTTTTTTTTTTTTTTCCGGTCACTGATTCAATTTCCACGTCCCAAGTCTCTCCATGTGTGAAATCAGAGAAAAGGCCCCCTGAGTGTTTGCTTGATTGCTTTCCTGGAAAAATAAGTGTTTTCCATGGAGTAGCCAAAGGTAATGATGTCACTTCCACAGTCAATTTTCGGCTCCTGGTGGAAACGTCATTTAAATCTCAATTATCCTACTTGTTTTTGTCTCGTGTTTTTTTTTTTTTTTTTTGCATCTGAAAAGCTCGAGGTGACTTCTTATTGATTTTCTCCTCTCGCCAAAGTCCCCGCAACCCATCAGACGGAGACGCAACGCCGGCTTTGTTCTAACTGTACACTGAGCGTCTCCATTTATCTCTCTGGGTGGGACACATTATCCAACTCTGTGGAAACACAGGAGCAGCGAAGCGCTGCTGGCAAACGGATATTGGGAGCGCCTCAAACTAAAAGTCTATCTATTACGATTCTAATGGACCAGTCATGTGGCCCATCAGCAGGTAATGGACTAATGCACCGTCGCTCAAAATATGGAACACGACTCAAAAAACCCATTTAATTGATTTACCATTGCAAATTGGGGTTAGGAATGGTTTCATTAGTCAAAACATTTATGACAAAATTGTTCTGAAGGTCAACTTACTACTGGAAATTACTGAACTCCTCTAAGTGCTTGCAAGGTCAAACAATAGATTTACTAAATATTTGGTAATTTACATTAATTAAAAAAGGGGTTATTATGAGTCATGGTGATTTTGCAGTAAAATGTTCCTGATGGGCAGTAATTCTTTCTCTGCCGGAGTAAGTAGCACCAACCACCAGCATGTTGGAAAATCTACTGATATTTTACCCCCAGAATATTCACTTCTATGAATGTGTAAGCAGGAAATACATCAACAGAAAGAGGAGAGAGAGGAAAACATAATATTTTGTTCTAGACTCATGCACCCCTGTTTTTAATTTTTTTTTTTTTACAAACAAATCGAAGTAACTCAACTTTATTGAAAACAAGAGGACACAAAGCTGATTAAAACCATTCAAACAAGGAGTGGAGAATATTGACTTTAAATTGGGATTTGATGGGATTGAGTTGGGATGTTTTCTCACAAATGCCTCACTTCACGTTTTATCTCAGACATTTTGCAGATTTTTCAATCTTGCGACTACTTTGAATGTTGCATTCACCACACAACCAGATCATCATCAGCAATCATACGTGTGAATATCAAACTTATTTGACATCCTGGCCGCTTGTTGTGAGGGGATTAACCCCTGCGATTCAAGCTGTTAGCGTCTAGTTATGATACAATCACACTGAATGACATCCTGTCTAAATTATCTTTCTTACCACAGTCATCACTACACTGAGAGCTAAACGCATGTTTAGGTACCCTCCATGAACTAAAACATGTGTAAAGTGCCCCTATGAGCCACAATGGGTGTGAAAGTTCCCTATTGGAGCCAAAACATGTTCTGAAGTTTCCTCTCAAGACCAAAAACATGCTCTATGGGAGCTTTATTGGGAGCCTTATTGGGAGCTAAAACATGCATTAACATCCTCTGTAGGAGCCAAAATGTGTGATAAAGTGCCCATTTATCAGAGATAAATGTGTGTTAAAGTGGCCATTTGTATAACATATAAAACAAATATACTATACATTGTTTTATATTTAGACACTTATTCATCACCTGTTTCTGTTTTGTATGTAGTTAAGTATCTTCATGAGGTGTTTTATCATGTTATCAGTCTGTGTTTCCACTTTTTTTTGCCTTTCCTGCCACTGGAAGGTGTGTGCAGCAATTACTACCCAGACACAGATTATCTTCTTCTTTTCTGGCTTTTAACAGTTGGTGAAAACCAAGAAGACACTTTCTACGTGTCCTGTGACCAGCAAGTTCCACTTCCTAAATCAGCTTCCATTTTTCCAATATTTTATCTGTCCTGCCTAGCCCATTAAACACTCTTTAAAAAAATAATTGGTTTTCCTAAGGTTTGGCTGATTGAGAAAGTGAGTTTCTATTTCTTTTTAGAATAACAAAGTCTCACTCGCATTTGGTACACTGCGTGAGGACTGAAGTCTGAGCGTGCTTGTTTGGCTCTGGCGAAGCGACTCATTCTTTCAAGCAGCCTGTTAATTTCCTGGACACCTGCACGAGCCACGGGCTATTTTTTGGACTGTGTAATTTCGATCTAATTCCACACAGTTTGGAACACACGCAGGGATTCATCCAGCACCGGCCTCATGCTGGAAACAGCCTGGAGATTGACAGTCTCCTCTGAGATGCTTCGGTGGAAGTCTATATTTAAAGAATACGTAACCAAGCACAAGAGCGCGCGCTCGATACGAGCTCAATGCAAAGCCGTTCAATGCACTCAATGCAAACCCTGGGTCATCTATAGCTACACTGCCCACAGCACAAATAGCAAAGCTTAAAATATAATGAATTGCACGCAACACAATAGGCCTGCAGGCAATGAAGGAAGCTGCCTGATGTTAACAGATACACAGAGCAGGTAAAACTAATATCTGCAATCATCTTTTTCCCCTCATTCCACTCATTATGTGCCGACTCGCCATGCCTGATTGGATTGCGTGAGAAATTAATTGGACTTCTGTGATAAATGTAATGAGAGGAGGAGATACTTCTGTGTTTTTTTTTTCCTAGGTTGGAGATATTAAGAAGTTCATTTTATTTAAAAGACATTAGCAGATGAGGAGGAGGAAGTGGCGAGAAGGCGGCAGGAGATAGCGACTTAATGAAAGTTTCCCTCCGTGCCCCCGGGTTTCAGAGACAACTATTAACAAGAGGGAGGATGATGCAAAGACATAAGAAAAGAGAGAAGCACCAAGGAAACTATAGTGCAGCTTCTCACAAAGACGTATGGGTTGCAGACACAGTCTGCTGAACCTTTTATTACCTAGAGATAATAAATTTAATAAATCACCAACCTGAGATCAATTTAGGCATGACCACAGAATTAACTATCTAAATCTTTTTCTTTTTTACTAACCACAAAATGCAAAAAGCTCTCGCCACAATCTTTATTTCAATCTTCATTTACTTGAGATTTCATTCCGGTATGGGAAATAGGAAACAGGACGGTATATAGTGTAGGAAGAAACCGTCTGTGATGCATTTTAACTTAGGTAAATTGCACTTTATGGCTCAGTAGACTTATTACATATAAACAAGATTATAAAGTAGAAAAAAATTCATTTAGGAGATGGATGGCTTTACAGCATTAAAACAGCAAGAGGTGGCTATTTCCTCCAGTGCAAACAGCTAAATTACACATTATGGAAACAATTTAAAGGCTGATGGAATCAGTTGTAGGGATGCATATTTCAAGCTGTAACCTTAACTGAATACAGTCTGTGTTAAGTCTAAAGCCGACACTTCTTACTCACTGGTGTGGATAGTGTAAAAACAAAATAATGCCTTCATTTGGAATTGATGGGCACCTTTAATAGAAACCAATCAAGTTTAAAATAATAAGTTAACAAATGATGCTGCACAATGTCGGGCTTCATCTGAGGACATTATTAAACATGATGTGCAGACATTGCACTTCAAGCAAACTGTAATGCTTTTTTTTTCTTTTTTGATTTTATTGAATCAATAAAAGGGCCACAGCTTTAAATAGCCTGCACCTGGTGAACAGAAATGAGGTTACACAAAAATCTCTCTGCAACATCCCTTCAGTCTTACTTACTGGTGAAGAGGAACAACCTGTGGTAAGGTGCTAAACTAAAGTGCAGCAACACAAAATACTGCAAAAAAACTAAGAATCAGCGGTAGAAGACAAGTGGACTGACATAGAGGAGGTGGATTTTTGTTCTCTTGTTCTACCTGTGATGTGCCCCTCTGTCAGGATGAACAGGATCCACTTCATTTGTGAGTCGCTGGTAAGACGATGCATTGTGTATACATATTTTGAGGCATTGCCTGCATTTCAGTTTGTTTCCTGCCAAAATTGGGTGTTGAGGTTTACAAAGTATATTTGTAATCTACATATTCACTGTGTTAATATAATAGTTAAATGGGAAAATAAGTGTATATTCATACATATGAGGTTGTTCTGAAAAGAACGATACCAAGCAAGACAAAGGAAATTGTTTTAAGGTGAAATATGAAGATAAAATCATAACTAATGAAAAACAAAACATGTGCTAAAATGCACTTTTTATTGTGCTATATATGCTCAGCACAAAACTCTATCTTATTATTTTAATATGTAAAAGCAGCATCTAGTGATGCAACTTTCTGCTGCACGCTGAACTGATGATTCCACATTGCAAACCCCTCATCTTCTTTTTAGGCGATTTAATTATTTCCAGGGTAAAGGCCATTCATTGATTAATAATTCTCATGCTATATAATTTATATTATCATATTTATAGTCTTTAGTTGAATATGTGCAAGGAAGGAGCCTTTGACAAATACATCCACATGTGAAAGGAAGGAGTGTGGATTCCTGAGAACTGTGGACAGGCAGAAATGTGGCTGGATGAGGAAAAAAAAAAGCGAAAGGGTTGACTGATGCTCTGTGGGAAACACTGAGTCTAAATTCCGCCGGATGAAGCCTCACACACGCGATGTGCAGTCGGGAGGTTGATGCGTGACCTCTTTCATGCTCTTCCCCCAATCAAGACCAGTGATCTGTCTGATCAAATTAGACCTGGCGGCTGCATCTGGACGTCCAGGCTCAGCTGTGCCGCTGTCTCCCCTGAATCACACGCTGCTTTTTTTTTTTTGAGTCAAGGTGACCTGTCTGACTTTAAGACAGCATCCTTGATCAACAGACAGCTGCTGTCTACAATCATACACACACGTCCCTGGAGCGGGCGTGTTCCTGCTCTCTGAGCCTGTTTTGCTACCCTGTTTGTTCGAGTATCCATCACGTAAAAATAAAAAAAAAAGGATTCAGCGCACGACATACCATGAAATTTTAGTTTAAGATGATTTCAAGTGCAACCAAGCACTAAATAGAAACACACACACACACACACACACACACACACACTGCCTGCCACGTGTCCTAACATCAGCACCGTACCTGCTCCAGTTTCCAGTGGAACTCGGCGGGTCTGAACGTGTCAACCTGAGTGAAGTCTCTCCTCAGCAGGAACACCAGGCGGCAATTATGGACATACAGCGAGTAGTGATGACGGTTCATTTCTGGAGGAGGAAGCAGGGGGGGGGTGGGGGGTAAACACCAGGGACCAAAAAGCACTCTGACACCTGGCTTTATGAAAGCCTCACAAAACTGGGGCAGCACTGTTCTGAAAGTAGACAACTTTTCACACTCAAATCATCATCTTTTTCTACCAGATTTTTTTACAAATACGCTTTCTCCAAACTTTGTACAGTGCAACAGTTTTTCTATAAACCCCACGCCATGTTATAATTTATGTAGGTGTATATGTATAAAGTTTTTTTTGCAAGAAGCAAGAATCATTGGTGCAGAAAAAGCTCTAAACATGATTCTTGAATCAAATTGTACTGGTGAGTGAAAACGTGTATTATCATAAAGGCTTCTGGCTGTAATGTTTTATAGCAATTTAGTTCTACTATACTAATATTCAAATAGAAAGTGCTGTCCATATAAATAAATTGAATAAATATGTACCCAAAAATTTCATGTTTCAAAAAGCTGTCAAAACCAAATATGGGAAATGTGTTATGTCCATGTAGAACCAGGCCAAACAACATGGATTAGTAGTGATTGAAATATAAACGTTGTATTTACAGCCACCAACAAACCCTCCAACTTTAAGAGTTTATAACGACTGTTAATTCACTTATCTGCCGACATCCATTTGAAGTGAATTGCTAAATGCTTCTGCT
Source organism: Eupleurogrammus muticus (assembly GCA_036785175.1). Taxonomy (NCBI): domain Eukaryota; kingdom Metazoa; phylum Chordata; class Actinopteri; order Scombriformes; family Trichiuridae; genus Eupleurogrammus; species Eupleurogrammus muticus. The sequence goes on along the minus strand of JAYKQN010000009.1, from coordinate 1,925,175 downwards.
GGAAAACACTGACATCGTACTGCAAATTGATATGCAATTATTTAGATTAATTAGTCACAAAGCATGTAATTAGATTAATGTATTTATTCACTTGACACAAATTAACATTACTTTCCATTTCACTGAGGACATTTTGTCAACCAGAACCTTGATCACAACCACCAAGTATTCACTTTCAGTATTAAAACCTTTTAAAGGCCATACCACTAATATGTATAAATATACTGTATGAATATTTGTAACATACTAAAGACTGGGAAGATTTTGTTAGTTCAATATATATGTCAAGGATTAGCAGTGACATTGAATTTAATGAAAAGTTTTTTGTGCAATTTAAGATTTAATCAGAAAAGTCCCCATAAAATATTATATATTAATATTTTTTCACACTTTCACTTACAGTTTGAAACTGTAAACCTAATTACTTAGTCCTGATCAATAAATTATAAAAACAACAAAGCGTAGCTTCAGTGTGAAAGCCTTATTAAATAAAATGCAGGATTCTATTTTATTCTGTAGCATAAAAAAAGATTCATTGGCTTAAATACAGCATTGTTTCTACAGTTTGTTATAGACTTAATATAGCAGGAAAAAAATCATGACTGTAGCATAATTACAGACGTAATGATTGAAAAATCAAACTGTAAAGACTCTTTCAGGTCCCCTGTGAGCCACGGGGGGTTCAAAGACTTAAACCACTGCCATGTGGACTGAGCTAATGAATTCCTGTCATACAGAACACTGAGTTCTCTGCTGTTAATGGGGTCCGCTCACGTCACGCTCTGCAGGGCAGAGGCCAGAGCTCAGCTCCACCACAGGTCCTGGCTCGACTACAGTTCTGGTCTGTGGTGTTAGAGAAGTTAACAAGAGCCAGCGAGACCACCTCAGCTCGTTTACTGCTTACTGAATAAATAATGTCGTGTGTGTGATATAATATGTTTTACATGTAAATACAAGCATCCAAGGTTCCTTTTTGTATTATAGTTTGTTCATTAGCTGATACGAGCTCTGGATACTCACCGGTCTTGTCGGAGTTACAGAGCAGAGTTTCCTTCTCGGCCCTGAGCCCCGGACTGGGCCCGTGCTTCATCCAGGTGGCTATGGTGAACTGGTCCGTCAGGTTCTGGGGGACCACCCAGTCCGGGATCTTGGCCGCCTGGCGGCCGTCGAACCTGAAGATCAGGTCGCTGTCCCTGCCGCTGTCCGTCACCAGGGACGCCGTCCAGTTGGTGGCGGGGCCGGGGGCGGGGAGCAGGTCGGTGCTGCCCGAGGAGGCTCCTGGGGTCAGGGGTCGCGACAGGAGATGAGTCAATAGCGATCACAGGTTTACATCGTCCTCACCTTGGCTATGATTACTCATGAGTGAGGCATGAGCCAGGCTTAATATGTAATCAATGGGACAAGATGGATAGACTATGTGGGTATCGACTTTAAATGAAACTGACTTTCAAAGGAAAAGAGACATCGAGACACAAATTTATTATTTAATGTAGTCGACCACCGCTGCTTGGAAGATGTGCCCCTATGGAAACAGAAAGGACGTTTACTGCGGTATCGACAGACAACTATTACAGAGAAGAGAATTGGCAAGGTGTGTTATATGATCCCCATACATCCCAGCCAACCACGGTGATCACCAGTGCATTGCATTGATTCATCGCTGTTCACCTCTTTCCTTTAAAAGCGGCTCCATCATTCCTTTGACACAATAACCCTCAATATATTGAGTCCCGAGCCCTCTTTGTATTTCAGGCTGTCACCTGGACAAGCATTATTTCTGCTGCGTCTCTCCTTTTGCTCCTTCGAAGTATCTGACGCGCCCTGGCTGACCTCTATCTGTCCAGCCTGACAGCAAACGGCGCGTTCCGTGCGTTTTAAACCGCCTTTATAAATCATTTGTAACAGCGTGCGAGAGTAATGACTCAAAGTGAGACGGGAACAAAGGGCAGAGGCAGAATTCGCCGTGTCTCCACTGTTTCCAGGCAAACGACCACTACATGCATCTGTTCGCTTCTGCTAATAACGCAACATTAGAGCATTAACTTTTTTTCCCCCGCCACCACATCTGTAAAGCTCTGTTTTTCTCTACCTTGCACACGTGCCAGCGCCGACGTCCCGACTCCAGTAATTAGATCCCCCCGCTAAATAAATGCGCATCGACTTCTCCAGGACCCAGCTGCAGCCTCCTCTTTGCCCGATGTCTTTGTACATTATCTCAAATTGATTGCGCTTTAAAAAAGCAATTACAATTTATTCTATTCGCTATCAGATAACGATTATGAGGTGCCTGAAAAGGACTCTTTAGTGGTAAACCATGCATGTAGGGGAGGAGGGGGGGTTTGGGGGCGGCGTGCATTCAGATGAGCGGGGAACAGGGCTGGTGAAGGCCGTTAGTCAAAGATGATGACACCAGCCCCCCTGCTGGCGCTGCAATGCGGGCTGGGTGGGATGGGGGGAGGCGGTGTTGGTGGAGGGGGGGTGGTGGGTGTCGGGGGGGGGCTCGCCTGCTTCGCCCGGCGGCGCCCTGGGCACCGACACGGTGGCTCGGCTGCTCATCAGTCACCGGTGGGAAGGCATGGCTGCATCTGGGGCGGCTAATGCCCTCGCTCTGTCACATCATTAGCGACACAGCTTTAAGTTGCCACTCCGGCGCCTTCATTTAGCATAAGGGGGTGTGTGTGTGTGTGTGTGGGGGGGGGGGGGGGGGGGGGGGGGGGTTTACAGGGACACAAGCAAGAGATAAGAGAGCTACACGAAACGAAAAGAGGAAGGGGAAGCTGCAGCCGACGCTGATACGACTGATGTTCACTTTGAATTCACCGCACAGAGTTTTTCTGATCAACCTCCTACTGTAGTTGAGTCATTAAGAACAATTTCTTATTTATAATGGCAAAAAGCACCTGTAAGAAGAGGTAGTAAAAAGTGTGGCACATTCAGAGGCAACATTTGACTATATGGAATTAACATTGTTGATATCAACAGCACCTTTCCGACTAGTTGTAATTCTTCATTCATTTTTGACCATAGGAATAAATGAAAGTCAGACATGTCAAAAATCATGCGTGATATTTCTAGCTCTGACGAGGTGAAATGAAAGTTACATCTGATATCTCCCATTTCAGACATTGCTAATCAAAGTCAGTTCAAGAAATCTACATTTTGACTTGTCAAAACAATTTTTTTAAGATATATAAAAAGGGACATAAAGATATATTTAATTGCGGTGAAACAAAGATATTTTAACTGGATTAATGACTGATCAGAGTCAAACTGCAGATATCTCAAACTGATCAGTTTCAGATATCTGTAATTCACATTTGGATAAAGTGAATAGTAGATATCTGTAATGCAAAACCCCATAAACATTATTGGCAAAAGTGATGTTATTTCTCCTTGAAAATTGTGGATAGGAGGAGTATAATTGTGGATATCTCAAATGTTCTTTTTGACTATCTGTAGCACATATAACGATAACGACCTCTAAAATGTTAAAAGAGCTTGCCATATAAAAGGAATAATAAAATTTAGAATATCCTGTATATCCTCCAGCAGCCCAGCCAGGTCCAGCTTTACTGTTTCCTCTAAAACTTGAGATTCAGGTCACACAAGCACAATAATCGTCAGATAACGGCACCGACCACACAGCTTTTGCAGCGATTTCTCGGAGTAGGTCTCGCGGTCGCAGCCCTTCCCGATGTGGCTGGTCTGCAGCTCCACCGTGGTCCTCACAGAAGACAGCGGGCCGCCACAGGTCTCCAGGTGCATCCTGGGAAACAGCTGCTTGCTGCCAGTTCCTGGCTCATAGTCCACTCGTTTGTTCCAACCTGGGAGAAGAGGGGAGAAATTGAGCGAGCATTAGAGGTGGGAGAGAGGGCAGATTCAGGAGTGGAAATGAATATTATAATCTAAAGTAATATCTGATCTGCCGTTGCTTTTATTATAGCACATTTTTCTCTTTGCTTTATCCATTTAGGTTATCACCAAAACAGGAGTCCATTTACAATGTTTCCACTGTCAGTGATATTTCCGGCATCACAACTCAATATCCTTCCGGCAGAATGTGCACGGCTAATGAAATCGCTGCATTATTGTTGGAGTACAGTGCACTCGCTGCATTAGTGGCAGTAGTCATTACGCTGTCAGTCTCTGCCCCGTCAGCTGTGGACTGTGTTTTCTGTCGGGGCGTGCTACTATTCTGTGCTGCAGTGATGTTTTCGCCTTTACCTTCATTTTTCCTTGCAGCCTTTTTGTGGTCTTAAATTCTAGTTAGCACAGCTGCTCCCAGAGATAACGACGGAAACTGCGAAAAAAAAATGATGCTGCATGTTTAATGTTTTGTTTGCCAATCTCGGTCATTACCTCAGTTTCCCTCAGCAAACAGGACACCCTGATCTCAGCTAGTGTTAATCCAAGGTGTGATTCCAACAGGAACTGTCAGTCCTGTTACTGTCTTCTGTAATGCTGCACCATTGCATCATCCTTGTATCTAACTAGTGAAAATATATATATACACCAGCTCCGTGTTGTTCCATCGAGGCTGCTGCTGCTGCACAAACACGTCCCTATCTATCTACCTGTCTATCTATAGATTGCGCGTTGTTAAGAGCTGGGGGTTTGAGCAGCTCTCTCATGCTCTGCCATGTTTGCTTCGTATCGCAATCACCGCCTCGCGCTCGACACGCGACACGTACACGCGCTGCATGTGTTTTTGTGGCTGATTTAGCCTCTTCTAGACTGTGATTGCTGTGGGCTGCTGCATCGCTGTCACGGGCACAATAGGCACAAACAATGGTGCATGTGAAATGGGACCAGAACATATGCGAGAATAAAACAAAAAGAGGCTTGGCTGTACATTCCCTTCTATGCATTTGTATTGCACACGTCAGGACTACTGCAGTCCCCCTTTGCACATTGTCACCATAAGCAGTGTCTATTGGCTAAAGGCCATTGTTGGCTTAAACCAGTTGATGGGTTAGTAAGTGTCCAGAGCAGTGAGTGCAGTCACATAATCAATGTCCCTGACAGCAGCAGCTGGCAGCAGCTGGCAGACCTCGCTGATGTGGAGACATGTGCCACCGATTGGTCCACCATCAGCCAATGCTGCTTAGATGGATGTAGCCTGGTAAGGACAGCGTACCGCTCTTTGTTGGCCTTTAAAGGAGTAGCTCAGAAGTTGTCCACTTTTCTTTCGAGAGTTGAACGAGTCTGTTCAAGCTCACATGGAACCAGTTGACATTTATCAAAGACTTGAAACAACTTGTGTGGCTCCGTCCAAAGAAAAAAATCTGTCCACTTGCAGCTAGATTATCCACCAGTTGCCTGGCAACCTCAAAGTGATGATTATCCTTAGAGAGGTCACTGACAAGCACATTACTAGTTTTTACACTTACACACGTGTTTTTGTATGGATGACACAAACTATAGCATGTTTACACTGTGTACTGTACAAAGGGACAAAGAGAAAAAAAAGAATTAAATGATCTAGGCACACACTAGAACATTTCAGGTGAGCACCAATAAGTTTCTGATAACTTTTTCTGGTGCACACATGCTGCAGCCTACAAACACATCCTGATAACACCAGCTTTCCAGCTTTTTTCAAATGTACTAACTCCTGTACTTCTTTTTGTGTGGAAGAAAACTTTCTGATGCACACCTGAAATGTTTTTATTAATTATCATTTTTTTAATTCGATCTTTCCGTCTCTTTAGGGTCACCGTACGATTGCCAAGCTGTTTCCGGGTTACTGCTTTGTATTGGATGCAGAAATGGTATGCATCTCTTTAAATTTATCTGCATTAGTTCACAAAAAAGCTTCACTACACTTATGTGAAAGTACAATGCTGTGTAGATGCCAGAAAAGGTGTCACTTTTCTCACAGCGGTCCTGTACCATTAGTGGTTAAACAGTTTATGTGTTTGCTGATTTTTTTGTTTTGCAACACCACGCCTAAGGAACAATGCTTTGGTGATTACTGGTCCTTCAACACAGCTTTTCTGGCTCCAAATCCAGAGAAGGAGAGCAGATGCACAGCCTAGTTTAGGATGCGTGGGGACAGGAAGGATGAATGAGGGCTAATAGGTTGAGGGCAGAGTGTGCATACAGATATTTGAGGAAGTGTCAGCCTTAGTTTGAGAGTGTGTGATTAAAGGTTTATGGGTTAAAGTGCATTGGACAAACGTGAGAGAAACTGAAAGGTAGCGACTGAGAAGAGATTAAGACACTTTCACTTTCATCGCCTCTTAATGGTTTGAATCTCATGGAGTGAACACCTGTAGTCTGTTAAAGTAGGGGCAGGAACCAGCATCTGCTCACTAATGGCGGCGCATTCACATATATATGAAGTGGCACTGCAGGCTGCCTCCTGCCAGACCAATGAGCCAATATTCATACAGCACATAGAGCGGCCCCTGACACTCCATCACTTCAACTCCAATTCCAGCATGCCGATGTTTCCTTTCACTTTAGCTAATGGTGACACATTGGAAAAAACATGGGATGGATCGCCTAAACGTTGTAAAGGCAATCAATGCTTTTAGCTCCGAGCAGCGCCGTGCAGCCTCACAGAGACGCTAGCGAGGCTCTGCACTTTTTGTCTTGTTTCTTTTTACCACCATATTACCTAATGCCACTGGAATGGTATGATGGGCCGACAAATATGTCCGAACAGAAAAGCATGTCTGGCAGGGCGCTCCACGCTTTGCTGCGGGTGCTTTCTATTTTATTGGTTCCTGAAAGAATGAGAGAGCACAACTGCAGCTAATGGATGCCACTCCTGAATGTCGAGGGACAAATGCATCAAGATAAAACTTTTTCAACTGCCCACAAGTATTTCTGTCTTTTTATATCCCTGCCATCAGAGCATAGCATGTGTACTACTCTCTTCCTGTTATTATACCAACACCACATTAAAAGCTCCATACATTTTAGCTTTGAAATTAAAATAACTAAATAAAGTTAGTGTATGCTTGAGAGGTCAGTGTTTTGGCAGATGTACCCAATGTCCAATACAATCAATCTACAGTAAAATACTGCGTAATGGGGCCAATTTAACACCGTAGTGACCCTCATGCAACAGAGGTAGATGATGAATGGAAACATACGGTGCACCGTGCACAGTGTTCAAATATAATGGGTTCGCTGCTAGGAAGGTAAATGAGTTACAAGGAGCGTGGGTGCAGCATATCACGGAAACAAATTGCAAGACGGAGCACAGCAGCAGATGTTCTTTCACGCGAAGACTTATTTCTTTTTTCAGACATGACTTTGCTGAATGGTAGACACGAGGTGGAGGGTGTACGTAAGCAGAAATATGGGCTGTTTGGAAAAAAAGAAAACACAGTGAACAGCGAAACCATCAATACAAAGCAAACAAAAAAGAGAAAAAAACAGTTTACTCATTTCATAGTTTATGGTTAGATAAAGTCCATAAAAAATGACCTCATGTCTGATAAATATTTGGCAGTGCCATTTAATGTTGGGAAACGCTGCAGCGATAAAATGGAAAAAGTCCTTTGCCAGAAACCTGCGGGACTGTACAGGAGTGTTTATTGGGACAAAATATAGAAACATATCTGTGTCTTGAGCCTTTTGAAAAACAGTCTTGATAACTGAACCTCTCTCCAATGTTTTGATTGCTGAGATAAAAAAAAAAAAAATCGATGCCAGATCTTTTCCTCCGTCCACCCCTCTGCCTTTTGCCATCCCCGCAGCTTTTAAGCATTGATCTTCAAATGTGATTATGAATGATTGCAATACCTTTCCCAGAAACCGTGTGTTCATTAATAATAAAACGCGATCCCTTGCAGCCTGACACTGGATCCTGATGCTTTCTTTTATGTTATTGAGGTTTAACTATTTTGTTATTTTTCTGCAGCCGTTTGAACTGAAATGTTCAGCTTTCTGAATCAGTCAGTTTTTGTAATTGGTTTTGACGTCATAGCAAATGAAGCAGCATATTAATCGTCATCACATGCCATACCATAACATTCAAGCGCTGAAGGCTTCATCGTATTTTTAGAGTGCCATTGTGTGCCATTGCACCATTTACATTCCTTTACTGAATGGTAACTTGCAGCTTCCATCGTGTCTGGTGTGAACGCAGCATCCGGTGTTACAAGTTGCTCCACCCGTGCTTCATCTCATTGCCTCTGTAGCCATGAGACATGAGACCTGGTCTTCAAAAGGTTTGTTCCTCACTTTGATTCAGGTCTAATTTTTTAATGGGTCACACAGTCACCTGTCCGGGTTAAATGTGCATTGAAAAACTACTAAAAGTGAATTTTAATCTTGTTAGTTAACGATGGATTGAACTATTGATCATAAAAGTGTTTTTAGATATGCATCAATGCATAATGCAGCTCTTAAACTTATGAAAAAAGCTAAACTTTACTTATCTTAGATTATTTACTTCAAATCAGTTTCTGGACTCATCTTCTCTCTGTTTTATTTTTTGTACAACATAGAAGATGATGCTGCATCAGAAGCTGTATTTTAATAAACTCAGTTGTATAATGTGAAAACAGTCCTATTCCATAGCGTACATTATTCACAGTGAAGGTCAAACAAGCAAACACTTGAGTTTTAAATGGAGGACTTCTACTACTACTACTACTAAAAGCCAGAGTACTTTGATGTAGAGGTAGTTAATCTAACATTCAACATGCACACAGCAGCATAATGTAAGTGTCAGCCATCATTTAATAGTCAGTTTCCAGGTTTACTGTCATGTAAGAAGCGGCGGTTCCTCCGATCTCTGCAGGGCCACTGCTGAGCAGCGTTTGTGTCCCTGATAAATAATTTAATCCTATTTAAATCTCTGTGGGGCCCAGCTGCTGCTGACTCCATCACTCACTGGTACAACATGAGCTCACAAATATAGTGATGGTACAAACAGGCTAGACACACACACACACACACACACACGTCATACACTCACAGCTCCTACATATAAGCACAATAACCTCCTTTAAACACAGTGTGGGTTAAAAAAGAAGTGATTTGGTCTGATTGAGGTGTGTGTTTGCCTCCAGGCTGCACTGCACTGAACAAAACTCACACAGCAGGTCCGAGTGTTTCTCTCTGTGAATATGAGAGGCAGAAAGCTCAGGCAGGCATGAGAAAAAGGCGGCGTGGTGCTGAGTGCAGCTTTACAAACTCCTCGCTGTGGATGCAATCACTGCAGACGCTCGTCGGTGGCAGCTTTTTAAATTCTGACGTGACCTGCACATAAAAAGAGGTTTTTGGCAACAGGATATGTCATTGAACATATTAAATTGGGAGTAATAGCATCAAATCAACCAACTGTAAAGGACATGGTGCTTCTGTTAGCTCCATGTACTCTCTTGGCAATTTATTAAAATAATAATGATAATTAAAAAGCAGTAATTAAAGTAAATAATATTTTTGTTTTCTTTTTCACCCACACACACACACACATATTATAAGAATAACTCTTTGCAGGAAAAACTGACTGTTTTTTGTTTTCCTACTTTCTGCCTTGACTTCTGAGAGACTCAACAAGAGGAGTGGTTGTAATATTGATCCCTAGATGCTTTTAGGCAAACAGAGTATGGAGGTGTATCCACTGCTGGGGGGCGTCTCCGCCTCCCTCCTACAAAAGGGAGGACGTGAGAGGCAGAGACTGAGGGATAGCGAGGGAGGGAAGATGGATAGCGGTGCTTAAGAAAATGATGCATCATCACACTTTCTTGCTGTTCCCCATTTCTGGAGGGTGTGGCAGACTGAGTGTGTGTGTGTGTGTGTGTGCGCCATCGATAGGTTCTCCCATGCTTTGAAATGCACTTGAGATTATGTGAACGTGTGGGATGATGATTATGTGAATATTGTGTGTGTGCGCGCTCACTCGCATGTAAAAACGCTGACGCCATGTTGAAGTAGCCCAGGGCGGGGGCATCAGTGGGAGAGGCAATTTCCATTTAAAAGAGCACTCTGCTCCTGTTTTCCTTTCCATTCCACCTCTGTCCTTCCCCATCACCCTCCGCTCCATACGGGCCATACAGTACAATCTTTCTGATTTCTCCTCTTCTCTCCTGATGTGACCTTTTTCTTCCCCCTCCCTCCCTCCAACAACGATAGCATTTGTTGCTTTCTGTGCCTTAGCGAGAGCCTTTTTCCCCCATTCTTGAGCTCTTTGAGGGCTCTTTCTAGAAGAAAACAAGGCTGGTGGTGGCTGAGAAACCAAGTGGAGTTAAAAAAAAAGAATGAAGAGAGTCCAGACTAAAAAACAGGTGATGATGGCTAATGTGTTAGTCAGTGGGTTTTTAGAGTTTTGGGCTATGCAACCACAGCAATGAGATTAAAGGCACTAAAAGTTGAGGAGCTAAAGGGAACTGTGACACTAAGCGATAATTCTCTGTGGGATTATCCCAAACAAAATTTGGAAGCATAATAAATATAATAACTGTAGTTGTTACTACAGCATAGCAGGAAATTACAGGTGCAATATTATATATTCATATTATAATATTGTTATCAAAGCTCTAATGGGATCATTTCTAATTAAATAACACTTTTTTGACATTTTTCTACAGGAAACTTCTTAAAAGAACCTGATTTGTACAGTGTAGCACTAATTCAAATTATTCTGCCTGTTTTTGTGGATCGGTTGAAAAGGAAGACGTTGGAACTGTTGAGGTTAAACGGATGCATTTCTTATTAGCAGTAAGAATGTTTTATGACTCTTCTCACCTTCTTCTTCATCCTGCTCATAATAGCAGACTTAGTGAACCACCAAAAACATCCCACATTTCTCCATCTCCCCACAGGGGGATCCCGCTGGAAGCCAAGGCTGTTTGCTGGAAACACACTGTAATCCGTGCAGCATTTCTACCCCAGGGTCTGCTCTCTGCGTCGAAGCTTCGAGGCTTTGGCAGCAATTCTGCAAATTTATTTGAAGCAGTGGTGTACGGGGAAACAGCGTCTGTGGTCCGATGGGAACGAGGGGTGATGCATTCAAAGACAGACATAGGGACAGGTTAGGGAGGCGGGGGGAGCCAATCACAGTGCAGGTGACTCCATCTATGCATCCTGGTGCAGTGTCCACTACAGCCCTGCAAAGTAAACCGACTATAGGTCAGTTCTTCTGATTCATTTTCTGGTAAGCCCCCCCAAGGAAGAAGAAACCCCCCTTACTCTCCTCCACAACTATAAATAGAACCATTTGTCTATAAAATTGTTATAAGTACACCTCTGCATAACATCATATCCTTATTAATATTAAAGGAAGAAAAAGAAAATTGCATTAACTTAACATTAATGTAATGTAAGTAGAAAAGATTGACTGCATCAATGCAATTTGCCTGAAATGAAAAAAATCAAATCCCCACTTAAAGTAAAAACATTTTTTTGACTGACTGCTGATACTAAAAAATAAAATCAAATAAAATCAATAACTAATAAAAAAAAATCTATTGAATGAATACAACAATTTTCCCTATTTTTTATTTAATAAATGTGGCCTGTGTGCATGCTCTGTGTAAAACCACTAAACCATAGAGCTAATGTTGCTTTCAATTGTAGTCGGAAGTTGGAAAGATCTGAGTTGGAGTTCAAGGGATAGTCGGATCTTTTAGAATTCCGAGTGCAATGGAACGCACCATGATAGTAATATACTATTTGGGAAAGCACTGCTGAAGGTGGAGGCCAGAAAGCGACTGTAGATCAACACAATGTTTTAAAGTGCTCGCTTTGGGCAAAAACAAACTTTTGTCTTAAGGGAAAACTTTTTTTCTTCCTTTCTTCTCTTTTCCATCACTTTCCGACGCCTTGTTTTTGGTCCTATCGAGTCGCTCCCTGCTCTCTGATCCCTCCCCTGCTCCTTCTCTTCACTTTGTCTTTGTGATCCTGATCATTCAACGTCGCCCTGACACCGTGGTGCCACTATAAAGGAAACTGGGGGGGGGGGTGATCAGTCTAATGTGTGTGTCCTTGTGTTGTGTGTGTGTTGGCGTTCATACAGTGCATACGTCCATGTGTGAACAGGGTTTATCCGCAGTTTGTTGGCAGGTGTACATGAACCATGTTCCATCACTCACCACAACCAGCAAACACTCACAGATTGTGTGTGTGTTTTTTTTTTATATATCCAGCCATTGCTCTCTTCTGACACAATAAGGTGAATCCAGGGTGTCGAGCTCCTTCTATCTTTTCACCCCTGCCACCTCCCATCCATCCCTCCTCCCGCCTGAAGCCAGTGGAGTTGATCCCTGAGACAATGTGTGAGGGTGAGATGTAATAAAAGCAAAAAGTGGAGAAAGGATAGAGTCTGGTGGCTGATTTTCACTGTGGAGACGAGTGGACTCCTGCATCACATAAAAACGTTTTCACCTGACGTGACCTATGTCCGACACAGGACAGATAAAGTAAGTTACACAGATGTGGTAGCACTTTACCTGATGTCTGCGTTCATAGCAGCTGTCATGAACTGCATACAAAGCATTTGTGACTGTTTCAACGTTCATCCCAAACCTTTAATGAATGAGGAAAACAGATCGATGACACCCTGTCAAAATAAAAGTCCATCAACTGCAAAGCAGCGTTGCATTTTTGTTCCAAATCTCTCTAACTTTAGCTACTGGGAATCTCCAAACCAACACCTCTACAATTAAGAATATTTCACAACTGACAAAGTAAAGTGACATTTGATCTAGATGTCGTACGATATTCATGAAACCTTTTACAATATTTACAAAGGTATCCTTTATGAACTGTTGGAGGTGTTTCCCTATTTCGGAATGTGAATAATAATTCCTAATTAAAGTTTTTTTTTTATTTTTTAAAGGCGTGAACTTGTAGTCGTTCTGTCTTTCACATTCTTGACTGATGACAGCTTCTATAAATGTGTTATGAACTCACCTGTCAAGTAAAATGCCATTAAGATTTATATAAAATTGCTGCAAACCATAATGTTTCTGTATGTGACAGGTATGTAAGAAGTATCACCAAGACGCAATCTAAAGATCTGATCTCCAGGATTGAGTGATCTGTGCCGTGCATCGTAGTTAGTGCTAGTCCAGCTGCTGCAAACAGCTGCACAGCTGCAACACCTATATATCTATATATATGCAGACGATATCATGGTAGCGTGGCTCTCTGCTGTCCTCCATCACTAACAGAGCAACTGGAGATATCTGACAGTCACACCGCACGTCCCTCATCTTCTGCAGCTTCGTTTAATATATTTTTAATCGGTTAAATTATTAACAGCAATTAATCGCTAATCAATTAATCATTGACCTTCCTAACGGGGGATGAAAGAACCGCGAACATGAAGGCGAACTGATAACCCGGGTGGCAAGATGAGAGAACACACAGGCGCATAAAAAGGCAAAAAGTAAAACAATGAGAGTAATAAAGGAAAATAAGCTAATACCAGAAGAGGATGAAAAGTGCTAAAGCAGCAGCCTGAAAGCCTCAGTCTGAGATTAGAGGGGAAGGAGGAGGAGGTTGGAGGAAATGGAAAAGGGAAGTGCCAAGCCATTTATTTTTCCTCCTCCACTCTTTAATTCTTCCTCTCCCTGCTCTTATCAGACATCAGGACCACAAAGAGAGGAACTCTCAGGCTCGCTGGCTGAGTTTTTTTTTTTTTCATTGTACCGCAGGAAAAAAAAAAAACTGTCTGAGAGGCCAGTCTACCTGAGATCACCTCTCTGGTCTCCACCAACTTCAGCAACACATGCTTATAACTCACAGTGAAGTTTTCCTGTTTGTTCAGATTCGTCTTGTGTTAATTCGCTCATGTTAGTCGCTTATTCTTTACACTAGATCTGTAGAAACGTAGCAGAGAACGATGGCGGCTGTTGTGGTAAAGGTGTCCGGACCCTTCTTTCCTTTTGTGTCCCGCATTTCTGGCAAGATGGAGGTTGCCCCAGCACGCCCACGCAGTCCTCACAACGGTATCGAACAGTTGGCGATTGGAACTTGCCAAGATTTGCAGCATGTTTATGAGAAGGGAAATAAATTACGGCATTACACGTGTGTTGGTTGGTCATTTTTACAGTGTGATGTCACAGCCTCTTGTTATTTTCTCTGGACACACAGTCATTGTTATATATTCTTCTCCTTTTACTTGATATATTGTATCAAAGGAGAGTTTTAGTGATAGTGTGGTTTCTGTAGTACAGGTTAACATAATATTATAGGTTGCATAATGGTTGATTTATTATGAAATACCAACAATTTTAGGCTGATTGACTGCAAACGAGTCTAAATGAGTAATGATGTGTGATACATGTATTTTACATAACCACTGCAGAGAGTCATTGTAATTATTTTAATCTAACTGTCTTTACTAATTTGCCTCCATGATCTTAACGGTAGTGCAATCGATTGAATTTCTTTAATTACTTTTTCCTTGCAACCCACCTGTGGTGAAGGTAAACAGGTAAACATACTGATGCAACTTATTTTCAACACACTAATTATGATGTCTTAGATTTCCTTGGGTTTCAATACAAAAAAGTAATGCAACCACCAAAAACAAAAAAAATAAATAAACAAAATATGTGTTAAAATGGTATTACCATAATTTTTACCTGATAGGTTAGAAATCTGAAGTGCAGGCTGAGATTCTCACTAATTGCCCAAACTGGTGATACCCATGGGGTCAGTTTTAATTTGAGGGCTTTTTAGAGGTAAAGCATCATGGTAAGCTTCACACACATAAACACACATACACATGGACACACACACACACACACACACACACGGCTCTTGAGCCATAAACAAAGAGCCTCAAAACACAAAGGATGGATATGAATATGGAGATTACGTTTTTCATCAGTGTGGCAATCTGTCACTCAAAGCTCGCGCTGAGCTCTGTGTCAGTTTACATTTGTTTGTGTACTCTACGCTGCTTAAATAGGTGTGTGTGTGTGTGTGTGTGTGTGTGTGTGTGTGTGTCTATCCCAGAGGGTCATTGAGTGAATTTGGCCCTGTACAGAGAAGGTTTTAAATGAGAAGCCCTGGCCTTCTTGGTTCTGTCAGGTTTCCCGTTCTTGCACATTACGCCTCGGCTAGAGTTTAGATTAATGACGGCTGCAGGAGTTTTTAATTATTTAGATCATTTTATTGATTTCAGGTGGAGGTAAACAAAAGCTGGAGGGGTAGCAGAGTGCATCTGTTGCTAATGTTAATGTTAAGCTGTTCATACATGAATTATATACAGCTACAGTACCTATATGATATCATGCTTAGAGATGATGTTAAAGATGCATGGCCCAGCCCTAAAGTCCTCATATCGCATTCTGCAGCTTAGGTAGCAAGACAAACACATCATTTAACCACTCTAGGGTGTTATATATTGTTTTTTTTTTCCTCGACTGCTCAAATACAATTTTTCAAACAAAGCTGGTTTTATCAAAATTCTCATCACAATTCACAAAATCACACATGCAAACTGCTAAATATCTAATATACCCTGCAGAATTGAACACTGCAACCAAAATTGCATAAAGCATTATCAAAATCAAACTCTGAATGACGTGTGTTAGCCATATTAGCAGATTAGATAACACAGAAAATTCTTTATATTGTTCTCAAGCACAACTTTTTTTTTTTATTTATCACCAAACAAGTCGTTGCAATATGTGCACAGCAGAGATATTTGCATTGGAGTGAAGACAAACATGCTAAGAAAGAAGACAATTGGTTAAAATATTAAGAAAAAATAAGTTTAAAAAAGTAAGGATTGTTGGCCTGTGCTGAATTCCTGATTGAATCGGTGACAGGTAATCATCAGTGTTTTTAGTCATATGCCTCATATATTGGCCCATTAGCTCATGCAGTGTCATTCTGAATGAATTCAGCCTGCAAACATGTGACATATTGTTTTGTCAAATGCAGGGAACTGTGTTTACTGCATTAAAAAAAGTGACATTTTGAGGTAATGCATGTGTAAAACAGAAGATTTAGCGTTTTGGAGACTTAAGAAGAGGTTTTGCTTTCTGTGTGTCACTTTAAATAACTGTGCTATGCATGACATTTTATTGTGTGAGCAACTTGGAAAAAAAAAACTAAGAAGATCACAATGTGATAATTACATTTTGTTTCCTGTGGTGCTTCACTGTAAAAGGGATCGTGTGCTTTGCAATTTTAACATGAAACAGAAATGTGCTTTTTGCGTCTACATTTGGTTTTGGTTTAATTTGGCAACGTAAATGTTAACGCCCACACACAATACTGATGGTACTATTATACCACCAATAAGATTATTGCAAAAAAAAAACTAAATGACACAAAATACTATGATTCAGAGAAGTTTTTTAATATAATTATGGCTTCAAAGAATATGTATGGATAATCATATTGTTTAACTCTTATTGCAGGAAACAAGAAAGCACAATCATAAAGGTTTTTTTTGTCTCAGTTCTAACGGCTGTTAAATTGACCACATAAAGATTCAACTTGTCTGTTGTGGTGTAAGAAATAAACTGTGTTCCACCAATAAAGCTGATAACCATCGAATAAAGACAAGAGCCCCTAAGGCAGCATGTCTGCTTTCTCACTTATGTTCCCTTCTGCCCACTCGTTCCAGTATTAGCTTTTTATTTTGTGTGTGTGTGTGTGTGTGTGTGTTCATTTCTGTGTGGACCGCGACACGTTAGGAGATGGATTAAAACTGGCCTGAAAAGGTTTTTAATTGCTCTGTACAGAAATAGTTTGTGAGATCATAGTTTCTTGTTTTCCTTGCTGTTAGCTCTCATTTTACAATCCCAAAGCCCATCTTGAAAATTCTACAATACCAGCAATAGCACCTGGCATTTCATTTTTGTTCCTGAAAAACAATAGGAATCATATCTAATCAAATAAATCAAACTACAGTTTATATCCAGAATATAGCGTAGACATAAATGGAGAAATGCACTATATTTTTTAAACAGACCAAACCAGTATATCAATATAGAAATGATAAAAATGTCCCCCTAATTATTGATTAAAAACACATGCTTAGGTGCCCCCTTTGACAAAAATGACTTGATTGATTGACAAAAAGACGTCTAAAATGTCCTACCGACTGACGGAAATACCATTTGCACCCACCCTTCCAGAACCTGTGCATGCCACTGGTGCTGATATCAGAAAGACAACTGGCTCTGGACCAGTTAGAGACGATGCCTGAGTCACAGAGAGCCAAGGATGCATGCAGAAACGGCACATATCGGGCGAACCCAGGCTTCATTGCCGATGATGTGTCCGAGTGCATCAGAAAATGCGCGAAGGTAGAAAATACTAAAAAAATACATAAATCTGTCCAATCAGTGTAAACACAAAGAATGTAGTAGTGAAGAAATTGAAACTGAAAGGGGGATACTCATATCTAGACATGACTGTGTGTGTGTGTGTGTGTGTGTGTGTGTGTGTGTGTGTGTGTGTGTGCACCCTACCTGTAAAGGTCAAAAAAAGGTAAAAGTGTTTTCCAAAGGGCAAGTGATTGGTCATAAGAGGCACAGCGCTGATGTCCACAGCCAAGAGACCATGGCTATTTTCTACAGACAGATTGCTGTTTTTTACCACGCGAAAGACCATCTTTAGAGCGTCTGCGTGTGTGTGTGTGTGTGTGTGTGTGTGTGTGAGCCTCGAACATTCCCCCCAGCAGACAGTGGTCTCCCTTTAATATAAAAACCGCTAACCCTGTTAAACATCCCCTGATCTGTGGCCGTGGCATTTACTTCTCCCTCTCCACCCGGCTGCCGAACAACGCCCATAGGAGGAAGAGGGTGTGTATCTGTGTTTCTGTGTGTTTCTGTGTATCTTCTTTTAATAATCACACAAAAATATATATCGCAAACAGCCTTCAGAGACGGGATTATTTAAGAGAGCCTATAGAGGTTAAAGGGGAATTCCTTTTACAGTCTAAAAATGAGGGTGTTCCATCTTTGTGAGAAACAAATTTCATTGGTTAACATCTGTTCTGTGTGTATGTGTGTTTTATTGTGTGCTTTCTCTTCCCTGTTTGATTCGGTGACCCCAATCATTCTGAATCTTAAAAAATCTTAAAAGAGGGCCGAGCTTTCACGGCAATGCAAAAAAAACGTAGTCATCTGGAGGAATTAGACTAGACAGTACGTGTTAAGGGTTCCGAGATGTTCCCTGAATCTTTTATTTCATTAATGCAAAATGAATCGACTCGGCCTATTTTAAGTCAGTGGATTTTCTCCCCAAAAGAAAGATCAGAAACACGTATGTTTATTTTAAACCACGAGCGCGTGCTGCCACTTCTTTTGAGAAGAAACAGGCTGAATCGGAGCCAAATGAGCTTCCGTTTGCTACCGGCCCGTCACGCAGGACGATAAATAGCCGAAACCCAACGCACGGATCACCTTGTTAATGATGGAACACGGCGGATTGCACGTGGTTACATGTGACGCCGCGGAACCGCATGTGTGTTCATCTCTCAGTGCGACGCGGCCGTCCGACATGTGTAAATTGCGTTTCACGGCTTTATCTCGGAGCGCCGTTCGTGTTGCCGTAGCCGCGTTTAGTGCAGACACTTGTCTCTGCAACGCTCTGGGCCTTGTTAGGGCTGCCACGGCTGCTTTTTGGATGTGCTAAGAGCCGTGTTAGCTGTGTCACGGTGCTCTTACTAAAGTGCTGTTGATCACACGGGCTAAACTTGACAGGCCAATTCCTCAGGGAAGCACACGGAGAGACGGAGAGAGAGAGAGCGGCTGATACGTATAAAAAGGTAGTGGTAGAGAGGAGAAACTCAGACACTGCGATAAGCACAGATGTGGAAAAAATAAGTACTGTATGCATACTTAAACAAACACTGCACTTTTAAAGGTGAGCAGAAACACACACACACACACACACACACACTAAACGCAGCGCAAATAATTACATCAGTGGTTCTGAGAGGGTAAATGGAACACATGCTGCTATGCTTGTCTATTTGCACATTATACAATATAATACAGCCAGGCTCACACGCTGGCATGTACACACCAATGTAATCACATATAAGTCATGTGTTTCTGGATGTTTAAACACAGCAGCCAGAACCACTGCAAATCTCTGCAGGAATGCCCACACACACACACACACATTCGTACATGCATGCATGCATGGGGGGCGGCTCACCTTGCCAGCCGGGTTTGCAGACGGGCTTGACGTCGATGTGGACGGGGACGCTGTGCAGCGCCCTCTTCTGGCCGCAGTCCCAGGCCGTCACCTGGATCTTGTACTGCTGCTGCCGGTCGTAGCTCAGCTTCTCCGTGTTCCTGATGTTACCTGGCGGAAAGGAAGTGGCTCAAGGTCAAAATGTGGCAAAGTGCATTCAGGTTTTTTTTTGGAGTCTCCTAATGACAAAAAAGCTGGCTTTGTCTGTCTATGTGTTTTACACGTTGTACAGATAGCCACGCTAACAAGCTTTTTACTGTGAAGAGAGCACTTCAACACGGTTTTTAGCTCCTAAGAGGGAACTTTAACACACATTTTGGCACTTTTTCAATGCTGAATGTCAACTAATGTGAGGATTAATTTGAAATATCAGAAGTATAAAATGCATAGAATGAATTAGATCACGCATTCTCTTTGATAATTTGTTGTTAATTTGTTTGTACCAGCTCTGAATGTGATGTGAACCCAGTCTCCTGTTTGTGTTTATGAGAAATATTAACCATTAAGTCAAGGTGGCAATTAATCAGTGCAGTCAATCAGAATGTGGGATGACATGAACTATCCTTTATTTATGATAGCCTCATCAATGCAACAACCAAGTGAAAGAATATCAATAATACATACATGTGTATACATATTTTACAAACCAAAGAGGACATGTTTTAATGACTAAAAGCAGGAATTACAGCTGACATAAATAATTTGATCTGAAGTTTTTCATGGATTCAGAGAGTTAAAAAAAAAGACTTCTGAGCAACTGATTCATGTAGACTAATTGATGATTTAATAAAAAGGCTCTCCCGTTTGAATTCAGAGACTTTTACATTTTATTCTGGTGACAGCAGCTGCCACTCGGCTCTATCAATTATTCATGACAATTCCGCAGCGCTCCAAAAGACACAATTCATTCAGTGCGGCACTTTTTCAATATCACTGTCTTCTCACATGTCTTTGCCTCCAAGTTTCAATTTTAGTCTTCAAAATTTATGCCATTTAACCATTTTGCACCGCTGTCTTTCAGCAGGCAAAAATGTCACTGTCAGACTTAGCACTTGTTACTGTATCAGATGACACGCATTTTGTCTTCCTTGAACGGCCATAAAATTATATGTGTGATATTAATTTACATTTTCACGGAGTTGAATCTTTTAAACAACTTCAGTCTTGACTGACTGAACATTCATTCATAGTCAGACTTTTAATCCTTTAAATGTCAGTTTTCGGGGGAGTGAGACAAGCAGGAGGACATCATTTCTATCTAGTTACACACACACACACACACACACACACACACACACGCACACACACACACACACACACCAATTGTCAACGTCTATATCAAGACACACAAATCATCATTTTTGTCCCATATTTTTTTGTGCGTTTGCTTTATAATAAAGCAGCAGTGCTTCTATAAATGAAACCAGGAAAAGGGCATGTGTGCTGTTTTCCATAAGAAAACATGAGAAAATGGTTCAATCTGGTGGAAAACAATAATAAATGCAATTTTAAGTCCAGGCTCTAGAGTAAAAACCTAATATAATAGAATGCGTGATGTTATGATGGCGGAGTCCTTTTTGACCACATGGATCTGAGTGCCGTTACTCGGATTACACCGTTTATTATGGACTCATTATAGGAACTGATGTTGAACTTCCAAAATTCAAAACAAACTTTATTAAAATGCATCCCATGTGAATTAGCAGAGTCAGAATTAATGAAGCGCTGTCAATTAAAAAATCCCCCAAACGTCCCCAGCGAGGCAGAAGGGCTTCCGGCTATCCAACAAGTCGAGTCGCAAAGCGAGCTCTCTCATTTTATCTCGTTCAGGACCATTAGCTGTTATCTTAACCAGCGTGTTGTTGTTGCTGCAGGCAAAGCACATGGAAATACGGCCTTTTCTACACGTTTATGCTAGTTGAGGAGTTGGTCTGACACATTATTCGTATTGAATTTTGCTTGTAAAGACTTTACTGTGCGTATAACAGGCCTCTGTCCACCTGAATACAATACAATACGTCTTCTACTGGACCGCCTGCTGCTATTGATGAATAAAGTACAATGTATGCACTGCATACTGCTTTTCACAGTAGTGTAGTAGTGCAGTTGCCTGCACAGAGATTATCCTTGACATCGCAGTCTGACACTTTATTATTTCAGCTATAACAGAGCGAGCCTTCAGCAAAAAGGTTAAACGCTGAAATCTGTATCGCTGAGTTAAATATGGTTTACGCCGCGTGTTTTCATGGTCAAACTCAACTCCCGATGCATGTTCAAACCTCATTTTGTGCAATTTGGAAGTGCAGGAGATGCATTTACTGTACATACAGAGAAAAAAACAAAGCCATGTGACACACAAGCAGGGTACAACATTACAAGTGATTGTAATATGTTTATGCTCCATCATATAAATTTCAAGTTAAAATGACATGTAAGTAGCTGTAGTGTTTATTTCTTATTTAATATGCATATTGCAAAACAATTCTGAGCTACAATGTTTACTACAGGCTGTCTCTCAATAAACCAATCACATTGTTACCAAGTTTAAATTGCAAATCATGATACTAAATGTGGTGAAATTTTACATTTGTATTGTTTAACAATATTTATGATTAATAATGAAAATATGAATACTGATATAAACGACGAGCTGAAATATTAAAATAAGGGGGAATGTCTCTCCTAACTCTAAAGAACCATTAAAGAATTTGTGAGATGTTATCAATACACCCATCAGTCGTGTGCTGGAGGTGATAAGCCATGTTGTGTGACTGAAAATACAGCAATAATTAAACTTTAAAGGAAAAGTTGATGGAGAATGAATAAATGAGGTCATGAATCAGCTCATTTAACAAATAAGAACAGTGCTATAACAACTGAAATGATTGTTTGTGCTGCTGATCCAATTAAAACACATGCAGGTTGCAGCGTGAGAATAGAGAATAATATCTGTCATCAGACTGAATAAAACAAATCACCAATATGCTCCTCTTCTCCAATTTGTTCATTAAATGTACTGTAACATGTCGACTGTAAATTTGTGAAGCTTTAATGTGTGATCTGATGTAGTAGCACGTCTAAAATCAATCGTCCTCCAGTGTGTGTGTGTGTGTGTGTGTGTGTGTGTATGAACGGACCATTTACTTTCTTCGCTAAGGTCAGGAATTTATTATAAAATACATGCAATTTTTTTTTTTTTGCCGTGGAACATTTTGTCCCATAATAAACAGCACAAACCCAAATCTGTTGTGATGTAAGTGAGAAACAGGCTGGAGTCACTGAGTCACCAGTGATTGGGAGACTGACTTTATGGAGTCATAAAATGCCTGTGTGAGCTTTTCCAGCTAAATGAGTTTTATTTTATTGTCGTCATAACCGATATGTTATGATACGTTTCTGTATTCCATATTCACCGTGCTGCGGCGGCTCTCACCAAATGCATCCTTAATGGTGCTGTACTTTAGTTTGATGACTGAAATAAGTACTTTTCCCCTGTTTATATGACTTCAGAGTTTAGAGTTTTAGTATAAACTATATGAAAGTACCAAAGTCAAGTATTTAAAACTGCCTTTGGGGGAATTAAAATGGTATTTCTATTATAGTGTATTTTGTGTCGTGAATTTATGACTTATTAGACAGGACAATATGGCTTTTGTATTCCTTTTAGTGCGCCTATATAAAGCGGCGTGTGTGTGTGTGTGTGTGTGTCTGGTAATTAGTATTTAATTGGAGATTTTGATCATCATTGTGTATCATTGTCAAAATAACTGTGATACATTAATATAATCAGCGTAATAAATGAGATCACGGTGGAGATAACAGGAAGGCTGCATCTTACACCAGCTGTTAAGATTAATGCTTTAATTCTCAAAACGAGGGTGTTTTCATAAGTCTCCACTGATGTAGGGATGTTGGTATTTGTCCTCTTCTCACCCTGTTTTTGTCTTTAAAAGGGAATAATAGCCTAACAAGATGGTTACAAGGACCAAAAATTATCTCAATATAGTTTTGCATAGTTTCCTGAAGGGTGGGGGCTGTATAGTTGTGACATCACAACCTTACATACTGTGTGTCCTGATGGCTTGTTTAAGGTTTGTCAGTGTGTGTGAGTGACACAGTGCAAAATTTCTGCAACATATGCATGCTTTCATCCACTTCCCATGACGTGTGACTCTTTATTCTTGCTTCCGCTTAGACTCTGACCCTTGAGAGAAAAGCTGCCTGGAGGTTTTAAGCAGCCATTCAAACTAATGAACATGTCGCCCCAACATCCGAGTCAAGACTCCTCCACTTAGAGGTTAGGGAGCGGATCAAGTCTTTTAAGTTATGGGAATTAATTTCAAGTGAAGCCGTGAGTCATTGGTGTCAAAGTCAAGCTGTAAGTCCTTTTTGATTTTTTTTTTTAACTCATGCTATGTGGGTAAAATCCACGCCTCAGCATTAAATATTGAGCCAATCCCGCGAAGCTGCAGCTCGGCGACGCGTTGTTCAGCCGCTCACTTTGCTGAATGCTGCTCGTGTTGTGGCAGTGATTTTCAAGCGTTAAACTGCTGCGTGTAGCACCCTAATGCAAACAAATAACCCATTCAACTGTAGACTGGAATCTGCATCCACGCCGCACCCAGCCCTGCTTCATTGGTAACCACAACGCATTGAACAAACCGGCGTCTTGTCTCACACTGAGGGGAAACGCATGAAGGCAGCTCTTGTAGTCTTAATGCGTCCGTTAATATTTGATGAGTCTTCAACTAAAGATGGATGACAACGCTGCGCACGCAGAGCGGCCTTGTTGGTACGTAGCAGGGATTATTCAACGTGACTTGCAGCCCGGATAATTCTTGAGGTTTTTTTGTGTTGTGGGGAAGAAGGTGCAGAGCAACCTGGTCTCCAGAGAGAGATTTTGACAGTCAACCCGTTTTATGCAGATATCATAGGAACGTTTTTTTTAATGCATGCATGTTTTTCACAAATTCTCTTTAATAGTGTGACATTGCTGTAGTTAAGGTGTGGTGAGGTTTATTTCACCCCAAACCATAAAAATCATGGTTTAAGTCACCATTTTTGCCCTTTTTGCCTGGGTACACTCATCCTTCAATGCATGCAAGGTGCATCCTTATAAAATGTTTTAGGTGTTTTAGCACTAAACTTTTTAATCATCATCTGGTATCGGGCATGTTTTATACTATTGGCTGTAAGCTACATACAGACACATTTAAAAGACATTCTTAATGCCCAATAAACAGCTGTGAGCTTTCATATTCCACTCCTCCAATACTAACAAAAGAACTCACACTGAGATGAGGTCTGGTGTTAGCCAGGCCTACGAAAGTACAATTATGGTTTGGGTAAAACTGATCAATCCCTGAAAACAGCATATCTGTCAAAATATCCAACTGAACGGCAGTAAAAAAAAGTAGGGGAGGGGGGGCTGAATGTTGATAACGCTGTATATTTGAATACAAGGGAGCTAGTGAGGGGATTAGATGTAATTCACACGAGGATGGCATTGTTTGCCTTTGCCGTGCTTCTCATCCCACATTCTCTCTGTCTCCCTCTCGGCTCGTTTAGAATTCCTTCCCTCCCCGCTCGCTCCGTTCCAACCTCTGCATCCCCCCTCAATGCGAATCATTGTCTCGCTGTTTTGCAGCCTCATCCCATTTCACTGTTTGCTGCCTCATCTGTTGTGTCTACTTTTTCTCTTCCTCCCTAACAGGGACACACAACTATCCATGCACACGTACACACTGTCGTCTTTCAGCATGACAGAGGTTCCTAGTCCACCTCCTTCAATTACTACATCAACTTATCCGTGTCAGCAGGCTGTGCGTGTTGTGACTGCTGGCAAAGGGTGGCCAGCAAATAAATGACTGCTTTACCCTCCATCTCGCTGCCTGTGTTTGCCTATCTCTATCAAGCACACACACACACACACACACACACACACACACCCTTACAAGCAAATGATCTCTGCATTCGTCTTTGTGCATTCCTTCCATCAGCCCTTTATAATTACAATCCAATTTCCAGCAGTGAGCATTTCTCACCTAATGCTGCTCAGGCAACAAAAGACCATAACCACCCATGTGTGACTTTCTGACATCCCCTACCCTGTGTCTGTTCATGCATCGCAAATCTACTTTCATTCTTAAAAAAAAAAAAAGACGTTTGAGACAATGTAGTTGTTATCTGCTAATGTGCAAAACCTCACACCATGAAGATAGTTAATACTACTGCTGAACACGCATGATAACATTGAATTGTGATCATGTTAGCATTGCAGGCTTGCCAACTCCTCAGTAAGGAAAATAAAAGCTCCTGGCTGTCCTAAAAGTCGCTAGAAGTGGCTAAACGATGCATGCAAGGATTGCCTCATTTGCATAATTTGCCACGTTAATGTAATTGCAATGGACGCTGTAGGGCTGCAGATGAGGGGACTGACATTGTGCGAGAGTGAACAAGTTAGCGGAAAAACACCCTGAATATGTTTTTTACATAGTGTTTGTCCATCAATTTGATATTGACACCCCACCCTGACTGTCAGCCAAGAGTAGTATCAGCTACCTGCGGCTCCACGCATGCGTGAAAACTCACTAAATGTAGTGAAAAAGTCACGAAGTTGACTATAGTGGCTGCTGCTTTTGGTCTTTGCCATTGTGACATGTCGTTATATTTCTGCATTTCTGGTGCATGTCAGACTACGTCATAGGCACCGTTCAACACAGAACCATAAGTTGGCTTTTACAGGCCCTTTCTTTAGGGCTCTAGCATCATTTTAGCTTTGCACCACAGGCAGTAATTTGTGTCATCACAGATGGTTTGGGTAAAAAAAAAAAAAAAACAGTGGTGTGCAGTGATAAAGTTGTGATTTGTGATATTTAAAAATAAGGCAACTGGACTTCCCTGTCCAAAACAAGGACATTGGAGTACTCAGTCATTTATGAACATGGAAAGCAGGCGGATTGGAAGCTCTTCCCAGCAAGTTTAATTTAACACCTGGGGTCATGTGACCCTTACTCACATGACCCCCCATGTGACTTTGTTTCACATAGCACCACACTGGGTTTAAAGACCTGGGTTTGTGGCATTAGTCTCATCTCTATTTCTACTATTTACATCATAATCACCATGATAACTCCAATATAATAATCCTTCCTTGTAATCCTCTAAACCCCAGTGTTTCTTTTGTGTGTGTGTGTGTCTCATAAACCTTTAACCTCACTGATCTTTTCCTTCAGCAGAACTTCCTACATCACATTTCATCATCTCAGCGCTACACACCGACACCGACGCAGCCCTCGCTCTCAGAATGCCCACATACAGAGGAGCGTGGGGAATAAGGCTTTGGCTATGCAGGTAATATTTGTTGGTAGGATCGGTTTATTGTAATGTGATTGTATTGTTGGACAGTAAGAAGGAATGTAGAGCGTTTCTTGTCCTTCATGTTCATCCCTGCTCTGGTTTTCTCTCCCTGATCCTCTGATAGTGCTAACTCTGCCTCTTCCGTCCCCCCATCCGTCTCCTTCCTCTCCTTGTCAGCTGCTCTTAAGTTCAAGAGCTCTCAAAGCCTTTTCCCTCAGCGGTCAATGCCCCCCCCATAGTCTATCTATTGAATGAATATGCCTATTCATTGCAGCAACTCAGCAGCTGCAAAAACCTGAAAAGTAAATGTCAAAGACACCTGCATATTCCAAACAAGAACTAAAAAAATAAGTCTACAGCGATTCTCTTTTTTTTTTAACAGTTTCAGAAGAGGCTCTAGTGTGCCGGCTGCGTTTGAAGAGCTTGTCTAACGGTGGTGAAACTCAGTTAAAGTACGCACTCGCCGGATGCATTTAATCCTACTTGACTCTGTGCAACAGATACTCAGCGAGGGCTCAAGGAATAAAAAAAAAAGCGAAACAAAACCCGAAGACGTATGAAGTGTTTGGATCCAGAAACGTAATAACAGTAATCATGGCAGGGCTCAGCCTGTCCTCCAGCGAGTGTTTCCAGACACATCAGAGGAGGACATGAAGGCCTCGGATCACATGTACGCAGGTTTTCTCTGTCTCCTTCTCTACGCTATATCTCACAATACAGCGAATAAAAACAACTTTACACTCAAGGGAATTCCTGAGAATCAAATAGCAAGAGACTTGTAGGATATATTTGACTATTCCCATGGGTTTTGACTCGTATTCATCTCTGCATGTGTGCGTGTGTGTTTCTTTTTTTTTTTTTTCATGTTTGTGCCGTGCACACACTCCTGAGATCTGATCTGAGGAGCCTGATAGCTCTCTGGGCAAAGCTTTGACTTTGGCCTTGGAAAGAGCAAAGAACACACTTCACCCCGGAGAGAGACATCTGTCTGAGTATTAAGTTCTGCTACCAGTGTGTGTGTGTGTGTGTGTGTGTGTGTCCTCTCCTGCGATTTTGTGATCGCGAGTCTCGCTGTGTTACGACAGATGGTCTTTTTTCTACTTCCTATAAATAACACGGAGAGCGAAAAACTTCCACTTGGATCTGGAAGAGGTAGACTGGAGCAGATCTGTGAGGGTGCATTCTGTGGGACTCACCGTTGCGGTCTATAGCGAAGGGCGTGCTGCTGCTGGTGATCTGGTAGTTACAGATCTGGCTGTATTGGGGGGAGCAGTCCTGGTCGGTGGCCTCCACCTGCAGGATGCTGTCATAGATCTTCCCCTCCGTCACCGCGGCGCGGTACTGCCGCTCCCGGAACACCGGGGCGAACTCGTTCACGTCGTTGACCTGGATGTGGACCACCGCCCTGCAGACAACAGAGAAGACGATTACTGGTGGATCTTCTATAGCCTGATTTATGGTCCAGCCTGGCAGGGGGGAATAACAGAGAACAGATTGGACTTCACACAGCGATATGTTTCAGTGGGCAAAATGAATATGAATCTACAGTATAGAGCATACAACTGATGCATTTCACCATTTAAAGGTACACTCCATCCATTCACTTCGTAGCATTGCTGTGTCTTTTTTTTTGGAAAACAAGAAAACAAATTGACAAATTTTATATTTATTAGTATTTTTTATTTATATTTAACAGTATACTCGACCAGATGTGGGAACAGGTATGCAAAAAGAAATAGACCCATCGTCAAATGACTTATGCGGAGTAGTGTAAATGACTTGTGAACTATTTATATCAAACCTTGAAGCGAAAAGGTCATTTCATGTTTAAATAAACACTTCATAATCCCTGTGATTGAGTGAAATTACGTTTAGTGTCTAGAAAACTGAAGAAGTATAGTCGCTTCTTCTGCTCTGCCGTTT
This sequence comes from Eupleurogrammus muticus, assembly GCA_036785175.1. Classification (NCBI taxonomy): domain Eukaryota; kingdom Metazoa; phylum Chordata; class Actinopteri; order Scombriformes; family Trichiuridae; genus Eupleurogrammus; species Eupleurogrammus muticus. Next base: position 1,896,753 of record JAYKQN010000009.1, on the reverse strand, counting down.
GTATGAACATGTGTGGATTCTAATATTAAGTGTTGTGATTGGCTAATGACATTAAACTAAATAATATGTCAATTTGGCCAGAAATTCTGCAGTTATGCTAGCTGGTTTTGATTTGAAGTATGGAAATATTATGTTGCTACCACTTTGTGTTTTATCTGTTCCAAATGAATAAAGCTCAAATAGAATTCAACTTCTCATGCATGGAGGAGACACTTCTGTCCCTGGAGTCGATGAGGACAATGACTTTTTTTTTCCTCTAGCGTTTTCCAATTTTGACATTGGACTTTCCTCCTGTGTACATACACATAGATTTGTTAATAAGCAGTCCTCTTCTGACTTTAACTATTTTTCAAAATGTTGTGGTATATTGTGCTATGTTTTACTTTTTGCATTTTTGCCTCCCCCCCCAAAAAAAGCATATTTTCGCATATTTTTTAAGAGTTAAAACATAAAAGTTACCCAAACATAACAGTTCTCCTCCTAATGCCACTCTTAAAAAACTATTCATATTTTTTTAGTCTAAGAAACATCTCTCTGTATCACTACCCTCTAAATATTTAACTGTTGAATATATATATATATATATATATATATATATATATATAATTACAAGGGTCTTTCACTCTAATTACTCTTTAAAACATCTTTAAACAAGTTTCTTAAATAAAGTAACCCATCTACTGTTATTACTTAATAAAGACAATTCTCTTTTGCTGTATATCAGAATGTTTTTACTTTTCTTTTTAACATCACATGATCACATGATGTCATGGGACATCATGTGATCATAATAGACTCACCTGTACTCAATAACTCACAAATCCTGACCCTGACTATGGAAGTTGACATGTTGGAGTTCTTCATTCTGCCTTTTTCAGTTCATAGACCAGAACTCAACTCTATTTTGTGGACTAATACTTAATATCTGAAATCATTTATCGCCTTCTGTAAGATTTCGTAAATAAAACAGGAGGTGTGGAGTTTGTCATACTAGAGGCTAAAAGTTAGGATGTCTTAGTGTCATAATTCACTGGTGGTGATTAATTAGTTGGTAACCGATAATCACATCGTGCGTTGTGTAAGACACTGTGTGACCTGAGCCAGTGAGTTCTACCAGTAAAACTAGCCACACACACACTACCTGTACGCAACTACACTTATTAATCATTCCATAAGTGATCTATCAGCAGTAATTCGTGTCAAGTCACACATAATGAAGAAAAAAAAAGAACACCATTCATCACATTAAAACACTTTCATCAATACTCTGCAGCGGCCAGACGGCAACAGATTGCATAATCAATCCTCGATTCATTGACTGACAGGCGATGATGGATGACCGCGAGGCCGGGATAATGCACTTTTAATCTTCAGAATGGCAAATCTGAAGTAATGATTTGCTTTTAAAGTGGAAACAGACAGACTTTGCAACCTCGACGTTTCCAGGTGGTGTTGGTGTTTGTCATGAAGACAGCCAGCTCTTTTTCACAAAAAAAGGTTGTCACAATTTATTAATAAACTAATAAACCAAAAAAGCCAAATGACATGACGTGACACGACATGAAATTCTAACTTTCTGGAGAAGCAGCTGCGAGACCTTTAACTACAGAACTGTAATCTGACTTTGGAAAAATGTAAATTATACAGAGGTCATTCTGGTTTAAACCTCCCTTTATTAAATATATATGTTTATTTTTAAGATGATCATTTTGTGTGTGTCAATTTTTGGGTAAATTTTGTGTGTTTGTTAACCTTTGTGACTGCTATAGAATCGTCATACATCGATATATATATATATATATCTGCTGTTTTTTCCCCATAAATCTCTCACACAACTTCTAACCTTTTCTAAAATACCAGACATTCAATCATTTTCAGGATTTCATCCCTGAAAATGTCAGTTTATAAGGAGGAGGACATTTACCGGGTCAGTTGAAGGAAGGCATGAGAATTTGAGTGAAATGCCATATTTTTCTACTTTTTCTTTTCTTTTTTGAGCAAGATTTTTATCAGGAATGAATGAATCTCCTATAATTCTGGAATTTAGGTTCGCCTGTAACTTATTTAATCTTGTCCTAAAAAATCAAGCCAGGAGATTTTGCACAAGTACCTGGTTAAAACAAAGTTCATAGGGAACCAATCTATTATTTCAATGCAATTACACTGCAATCAATATTCACTCCATGATGATATGTTGAAATAAAAAAATAATAACTTTCCACTTGAAGAGACAACAAGGAGGGGGGGTATGTGTCTTATAGGATTAGCTGGGTGGGGGGTAGAGTAGCGATGGCAGAATTATCCCATTAAAATGAGCGTAAACATGTGCAGCATGTGGTCGACTGGAGATGGGGACTGGACAACACAGAGGGAAGCTGGGGCCTGGCAGAATGGATTTCCACGCCGCCTTATCGCTCCCTGTCACGAGTAAACAAATATAGGAGAGCGTTTGTTTTGAGCCTCGACGCAACACAAACAGTTGCACGGTTAAATAGTTTAATGGAAAATGAAAACGGTGACACCTAAACAAGAAAAATAAGTAAACACATAAGGGACAAACTAATGGGAAACAGGGAGTGTGTTCACTCAGCGTGTTCTAGTCAAGTATTTCCAGTTTGTATTTTTTACAGCATTTTACAGACCTATTGTACGTTCTTTTAAACCACTGCATTCATCTGATGGACAAAGATAATAGAAGTGGTCAAATCAAGTCAAGACTTTTCATTTTTTTTATTTGTTTTGTGCCATTTTAGTCCCTCTACAAGAATATATAATAATAAATATACTGTACTGCAGCTCAGCAGGAAACAACACCTCGTACAGCTGGAGACCATTTTGTTCCTTTTCAATTATTGATTATTGATTTTAACAACCCTATGGGCTCCTGAATGTTATGTTTAACTTTAACTTTTTCAAATAATCGTAGAATACATCCCTAGTCATAGCCACTTATTTAACTATATTTGCCCCAAAACAACTCTTTCTCAAAACCTTGAAACTATATAACTATACTACTTACTATATAATATAAATACATCAAATTTAATAATTCAATAGATTACATTTCTGGATCCAATACAATAGTTATCAAAAGTTATCATATATTCAATGTTTAAAAAAGAAGGCTCCAACTTAACATATTTTATCAGTGGCGCTCCACACTCTGCTTCTTAGTAATTAGTACAATTAAATAAAATGAAGTTCACATCAGCAAAGGTTTGACTGACAGGAGCCATGTTTATCCTGAGTGAGGAATCAGAGCTCTTTACTGGACAGTCAGTGATTAATCTGCAGGCCTGTTACCAGAGGTGTGTGTGTGTGTGTGTGTGTGTGTGTGTGTGTGTGTGTGTGTGTGTGTGTGTGTGTGTGGTGATAAGAAGCGCTGACAGATGACGGCGGCGTTCGCTCTGAATCCCTCAAACCGGGCCTTGTTTTTTCATATTAATGACGCGCTCCCACAAACATCTCTTCCCTGGTGCTCCCCAGCCGCGAGGGAACGAACATATGTTTCACTTCTCTGGGGGCTTGTATAGATGGACTGATGCATGTGTTTGTGTGTGTGTGTGTATGCGGCTGTGTGTAGGAGATTATTTATTCATGCACGCAAAAAGCACGATATACAGCCAAATGCAATAATTGTCAATGTGTCTTGTTGTGAGTGCGTCGTTCTGGCTGACATCTGGATAAAACAGATGAAGTGTGTGTGCGTGCATGTGTGTGTGTTTTTGTAGTCCATGGCTGCCGTGCTCAGCATGTGACAGGCCTCAGCTCTTAAAGGGGGGGGGGGTCGCGATGACTCAGAATGACAGCGGGGGGGGTTAGGTGAACCCAGGGGTGCGAGGATGATCACAACAGGCGGTAGAAGCTGCAGGAAACAGAGTCAGAGGTCAAACAAACTCAGGGAAATCAAATCCAACGTCTGGACCGTGTCCGGGGATACGTCCCCGTTTTTAACAGAATTGCGATAAAAGCAAGCGGCGAAAGCATCAACATCGCTACATAACCCTACAAATCAATTGGAACCTGTGTTTAATGGCGTAAATACACAGTACATATACTTTTATATGTGAAACCGGCACCTCAATGTCAAATCGCGCCGCATCCAACAGGCCCAACGAGGCGTTTCAGCGGTGGGAGAGTCCTCTTCAATGGCCACCATGGTGTCCATATGATTGGGGAGTGCTAAAACGAAGCCGTGCATCGAACTGTGTGCTGCTTCGAGTTAACACAGTTATTATGTTAAATGATCCGACGGACTTAGAGAAACGCTCAGACGAGTCTCCCTGCAGCTGGCGCGCCTTCAGCCCACGTTCATGTGTGACAGCTGTCAGCGTTTCAGCTGTTAGCTGCTGTTCAATCCTTACGCCCCTACGCCGTTCTTTGTTTTATTTATGCTGTCAAGAGTACATCATGTCGTAACAAGGTTTCACCGGTAAATTCCTGCATGTAACACTTCAGCATCCTGTTGCTGCAGCGACTTTTCAATCCATTAATGTCAAAAAAAAAAAAAAAAACACTGCGAGAGAGAACGCTTACAAAGCCTCGCAGGAACCCCGCCGTCGGAGAACCTTGGGAAATGAGGGGCGAGGACACGTCTCTGCTGTCACTTTTAGAGCGGCGTAAATATTGCACGAAGGGAAACGGGGAACGCGTGAAGCCGAGTTGTACCGTAGGTGTGATTTCAAATCCAGCAAAATCTACAGAATGCAGACACAGACATCTGATACTCGCTGCATGTTAATGCCAGGGAGGGATTGTTCCCGGCCTATTACATATTCATCTACACTCATTTTTTTATCAACACTCAGTTTGCATGCAGCCCACCCCTTGTCGTTCACACACACACACACACACACAGCACCGCAGAGAAGGACTCAATTAATCTCAGTCAGGAATTAGCCGAGAGGTTGAATCATCAATTTCCTTGTGTACCACTAGAAAGGGAATAAACAACGCTAACGATACCGATGGGATCAAACGCGCAGCGCAGCGCGGGACGGGACGGGATGGGAGCCTCATCAATATTCAGGGAAATCCCATTTCCACATCGACTGCTGCCCCGAGGCTCTACCACACGACTCCATGGGGGGCGGCAAATCTCAATACAGGATGGATGTATCGTCCTGATCCCGCTCAGACCGCGATAGATCGTACGGATCAAACCGCCGACGGACGGTCGGACCATCACACCGCAATGACGGGGAAATATAGACGCAACAATTAGAAGGAATTAAGGCCGTAATCTGTGTTTCACTTGACCACATGGAGGGGGGGGGGAGAGGACGTTCCACCTCCAACGGAAACTCGTCCAGTTGCAGGAAGTTCCAAGCGTCTGCTGACATGCATGACCATAGTCTGGCGAGGGGGGGGGGTTGTGTTGCTTTCTTTTCCCTGGTAATTGATGCAGACAAGCACAGATGGTGCAGTTCCTGATGCTGCATATTCATAATTGAAACACAGAGACTATACGCACCCGTTGCATTATGTTATCCCAAGATAAACAACATATTCCTACGCTAAATGTATCATTACATTTTTTTTCCTCTTTCTCCCCAGGAATAATAATCACGTCAACTAACAGGTTTTGACAGAATGAGGTTTCACTCATATTAGCATCAACGGTGACAAGCTCTAAGGTAAGATTCGTGGTGGAAACAGGGGCCGCCAGGTCTGAGGAGTCCCTGGTGCCTCTCTGTAGACGCACCGTGATAGCTGACGCTAACAAGCCGCAGCTTTTGGAAAGTGGCTTTACTGTGTGTGTGTGTGTGTGTGTGTGTGTGTGTGTGTAGGTTTGGATTCTTGTCTACATGTGTTTGTGTGTGAGCGGTTATGAGATGCAAAATCTATCCCCGGCGACGGTATGTGTCTTATTTATATGTAAATATTCTGTAGGTATATCAGCGTGTGTTTGACTCAGCACTCGGGACTTGTGTGTGTGAGCGTGTGTGTGTGTGTGTGTGTGTGTGTGTGTGTCTGTCCTTCAGATGGCTGCTGGGTGAGATAATTAGCCTCTCCAAAAAGCAGCGAGGTTAGGACATACAGACCTCTAAGATTCACTAATGATGACTTTAATAGCAACAGAATTGCTAAGCACTGTGTGTGTGTGTGTGTGTGTCTGTGTGTGTGTGTGTGTGTGTGTGCACTTGCACTTTACAGACATGAGAAACATCTCTAAAAAAGCATACATAACCCCCACATTTGCTCACACACAACCTGGGGACACCTCCAGTAACCCTGTTGTGAATGCATCATCACCCCGCCACAGACACACACACACACACACACACACACACACACACACACACACACACACACCCGACAGCCTCCAGGCTCTTAACCTATTAAATACGCGTGTTGTGGTGAGGTGTAATTCCTGGGAAGGATTATGAATATGACGTACTTCGTGAGATGTCCCTCATGCCTAATTACTCGATAGCAACAGCAGAACTTTGCACAGGTCCAGGTGTGTGTGTGTGTGTGTGTGTGTGTGTGTCTGTGTGTGTGTGTGAACATCACGTCATTAGATGCTAATTATTGAGATTGGACGCTTGTTTCAGCCCTCACGTGTCCGGCTACGCTGGGTTAGGGTTAGAGTGATGTCGCTCTAAAACACAGATTCCTGACCCGTGTGACACTTTAGAGGTTGAATATGTCGAATATTTATTAAAATCTACATTTACATTCAGGCTGCTGGGTAAAAACGGCAGAGTCTGCAGGTCCTGCTGCATCTTAAAGGCCTACAGTGGGTTATGAATCACAGCAGCAGAGTGACAGGAGAGGAGGACAAAATATCGAGTCAATATCGGTGAAGCAGATGCGAGATGGACTCATTTAAAGGATTTTCAGTTTGCAAAAAAACAGGCGACACCTGCAGGGTTGCACATGTGTTGGTTGTGAGCAGTGACTAAAGAGGGTGGAATGAGCATAAAATCATGAACCAGAGGATTAGATTGTCATTGATACCCATGTCTAATGTATGGCAGAATCACTGCCCTTTTCTAGTTACTATCCAAAAAAACCCCAAACTTAGGTTTAAATAAATCAGTACAAATCCAGATGAAAACTTGATATAATAAGAGCATTTGCTCCGCAAATATGATTTTGACTTGATTTATTAACATTCTAATATTATATTTATAGGATTTAATCTAAAAGCTCTGTGAGTTTTAAAAGTAAAAGTGTGGATAATATCTGTACTGACATTTATGTGCCCATGAAGTTCTGTTTGGTGATGATACAAACTATTTCCTGCAACAACAGATGATTTTCTGAGGAGTATTTGACACCGAATAAAACTGTTCATGAACACCTTCTTACAGAATCATTATCGTCGACTAATTCGCGCTCCGTTTTAAAGCTGAAGCGAGCAGCAGCAGCGGCCTCGGGGGGTTTCAGGCGAATTCACTCGAGCACTTTGCTGAGACGAGAGACGAGCGCTCCCACCGTCTCAGAGGGCAGATTAACGGTTGAAGAAAGGCCAGACTTCAACGGCGGAGACCACGAGGCGCTTCATTCCTGCGAAGACTTTTCTATGACCTCTGCACGATGCAAGGAAACATCTTACTTGTGAGTGGGAAAAAAAAAACGCAGTCGGAGAAGAAGAAGAAGGATGAGGCGAGATGAGCTGTAGGCAGCCGGGGGGAAGGAAAAAAAATAAAATTAAATAAAATAAAAAGCGGAATCAGTAGAAGTAGGGCAGCAGCCTGTGGGCAGCAGAGCAGAGAGGAGCAGAGGATAGAAGTTGAAGCTCATCCCGTGTCACTCCTGATCCCCTCCCCTGTCCTCTTTAGCCGCTCATTTTCTCCGCCGCCTTTTTCCTTTTCGCCCGAGCGCTGATGAGTCATGTGTAATTTGAGCGGAGCCGCGGGCAGAGACCCTGCCTCCGCGTGGGCTTTCTTTCCGGAAATCCCAGAGCGAGCGCGAGGGGAACGGGCCGAAAAGGCCATCCTCCTCCTCCGAGATCCGCCGGAGAAAAGGACAAGCCATTTAAAAGAGTCCCCAAAAATCTGCTTCCCCTGCAGCGCCGAGCGAGCCGGGGCCGGCGACGTGATGTTCTGTGACATAACTTACGCCCGCGTGCATAAAAAGGGATATAAAGCATGGAAATACAGCACAAAAAAGTAAATATGCATGCAATAAATACAAGATGCCTTCGACTGATTTAAAACTTACACTGAGGCTCCACAGCCCCTGCTGCTGTAATTCCAGGTTTAGTGTGTGTGTGTGTGTGTGTGTGTGTTGGACAAAATGATAGATTTGTGTGCTTGGCTCCATTGTTGGCTGTGGTGGTGGTGGGGTGTTTGCGATGAGAGTAGTTTCAGAGCGAAGCCAACAAGTGTGGCGAGTGGCGTTTATCAGCTGACCTCTCTAAAGTGGGCGACTGGTGTTTGTGTCGCTGATATTTAAAAGAACAAAAAAAGATCAAGCTGTGGGCCAAATGGATAATAGCGTGAGAAAGACTTTTTGGATGTTATCTGACTAAACTGAAATTGTCATCCTGTGCAGTACAGTCCAGGTCCTGGAGGCCGAGTGGCTGCAGGTTGCTGCTCCAACCAGACAGTAACACCTGATTCTACTAATCAACCAATAGAGCTCTTGCTGAGGACCTTCATTAGTAGAATCAGGTGTTACTGCCTGGTTGGAACAAAAACCTGCACCCACACAGCCCTCCAGGACCTGGGTTTGACACCCCTGTACAAGATTATCATATTGTGCTACCTGTTAAATCAGGAATGCGAAATCCTGGTCCTGGAGGGCCGGTGTAGCTGCAGGTTTCTGTTCCAACCAGGCAGTACCACACCTGATTCTACTAATTACTACTACTCTGGACCTTTATTAATAGAATGGATTGGCCCCTTCTGTGTTAAATACTCGATTACCGTATATTCCTGGCTATAAGCCGCTACTTTTTTTCCCAAACTTTCAACCCTGCAGCTTATTCAGTGATGCGGCCAATTTATGTAATTTTTCTAACGGCCACCAGGGGCGCTCAAGTAGAAAAGGTACGATTAAGACCGGTGGAATATATGCGTTGAGGAAGACTGCAACTTCTTGTCTTGTGCATAAATTAAATTAGCGTGAACATACCCTCATCATGGAAAATGCAAAAAGAAAGGCATATGACGCAGCGTTCAAGCTGTCCGATAAAGAAGCAAACAGAGCTGCTGCACGTAAACTTTGTCTCAGGATGAGAGAGAGGCTGAGGGAGTGTGTGACGACGTCTATATGACACTGTTTCATTCCCACACTGAGGAAGATGAAGACGGCTTACCGTGATTTTTACCGGTTTGTTCTTTTACCAGACCTGTTTTACCAGACCTGTTATACTGTGTTGCTAGCGTGTTGCTACCATGTTGCTACCGTTTTACTGCCCTGTCACAGAAAGTTATATTATTATTATTATTAAGTTATATTAATAAAACTTTGAAAACTCTCTCTGTGTACCGTCTTTCTTTGTAAGTATGTTTACATGTTTTAATGTGGGCACATGTGGCTTATATACAGGTGCGGCTTGTGTATGTCTAAAAATGTAGTGGGTGCGGCTTATAAAAGCAGGTGCGCTCTATAGTCCGGAAATTACGGTACTTGTGTAATACAGGGGTATGTGTGCGTTCTGTGTTTATTACTTATTCTTTTCTACGTGAAGAATCCTTGAATCTTGAACCTTTAATTGACTGAGAAAAGATCTTTTTTTTTCCCCACCAGCTTCTTCAGGTAGAAAAGAATGAAACCGAAAAGACAAAGGCTTTTAAAATAAAGTCAAATGTGGGCAAGCAGGGAACTTAATTATATCCTCATTGTGCTCTCAGAAAAAAGTCATCCATCAGTGTAATAGATATACTGGTGTGCTCAACTCGCTGTGAGAATCTGTTCAGGCTCATGCTAGAATAATATAAAATAATAAGTTGAGCAAGAAAACCTAATAAATCATAGTTCATTACAGTCTTGAGCAGCTTTTAAGGGTTAGAATCCTAAATTATATTACAAATGGATGTTGTGAACTGTGATAAAACCAACAAACAACAAAAAGAAGCTGAGCCAAAAGAGGTGTTTATGGGGGAAAAAAGTGTGGTGCATATACCAGAGAATATATGCAGGATTGGACTGAGAAATTGTGTTTTCCAAAGGGAGGATCATTTATTAAGGCGGCTCACAAGATTAGAGACAAGGCTGCAGCAGGAGAGAATCAACGCGATGTAAAGGAAAAAGTATTCGCTCTTTACACTGTAACTTTATTTCTATTTCTCCTTTTTTCCTCTTTTAATCAACTGCTTTACTGCTTTTGATCGTGTCTTTTAATGTTTTGTACAAAGCGATATGAATTACCTCGTTAAAACAAATACAGATTACACCTTGCCTGGGTCGAAAGCCAATTTGGCCGATTGTGCGTGTTTTATTGTCCACGCTGCAATTTTTTTTGAAAATTGTAAATTAAAAGGTGCATCCATTGATTCAACTTGGATTTATACAGTGAACAGCTGTATAACTCTTTCTAATGGAGACGTTTTATTTCCACGTGCTTATCTGCCTTTCATTGGATCCTCTGCAGTGAAGCGCTCCGCGTCGCTGACTTTTGATAAAGACGATGATCATCGCGTGTGATGGTTTAGAGGTAAATGAAGATGAGTTAATGATAGATGAGCTATTAATAGCCACAACCATTCATGACATTTCTGGAGTACATAATAACAGCAGCCCTGAAGAACGTCACTTAACGTGACACAATCAGAAATAAAATTGCACTTCTTCGCTGCTCTTTTTCTCCTTCTCCTTTTTCTTGGCGGCGCACACACAAGTATTGATTACATCCATTTATGACTGATTACAGGAGTGGAAATACGGTTCGTGGCCTCAATTCCACAATCATTGAGATGTAAAGCAGGATCGTGCACGCTGTGCAGTGTCATTTCTTGGCAAACGTGTGAAAAGAACAGGCTTTTCTAAAAACACCACAGCTGCTGAAGTGGTTGGACTTCAGCCACGTTCTAAATTGGTGATGAATTATACAGTAAGCACTTGTAGTTTTGCATAATGTAACCCAAGCTATTTTTTTTAATGAATTATGAAAACTCTTGTTTATTTCATTTTTCTTTTCTGCTGCTTTTGGTGGTCTTTGCTTTTTTTTTTTTTTTTTGCAAGAAAAGGGATGTCATTGTTAGACACAAATAGCCTTGTTCACTTCTGTAAAGAAAAGTAAATGTTATTATTCTTTATTATAACACACTCAATATATTAAATATATCAAATATCTGCCTATATGTGCTTCTAATGTGGTTTATTATATGTGTCAGTGACAAATAATGATTGGCAAGATTAAAATAGAGAAAAAAAACCTTTTTAAAATACAGTTTTAAAAGCATTATTCAGGTATCTCTAAATGCACATTATGTGTTTATGTTGGTTTTATGTCATTTCAAAGTCTGTGATTTTTTCACAAAAAAGTTCAAATGAATATAAGAGTAGTTGAGTTTAACTATCTGGTACCAAGTTGTTGACTTTATATTCCATGTATATATTATATAAGTAGACTCACAAATATCTGGTGGTGTAATTATCTGTGCAAATGATCCAACGAAGGTTTTCTGTCATTATCTACAGTATTATTATTATCAGTGTTGTGATTTTTTTTGCATGCATTCGCTGCTTTCCGGCGTCCGGCCCACTCACTTGTGCGACTTCTTGCCCTCCGTGCCGCGGGGCCCCGAGCCGCAGTCGTGGGCCTGGATGATGAAGGTGTACTCCTTCTGCAGCTCGCAGTCCACCAGGCCGCGGGCCCTCAGCTGGCCCTCGCCGGACGTCCCGTTCAGCACCACCGCCTCGAACGGAGCCTCCAGCCCGTGGATGTTGAACGCACAGATCTCCCCTAGAGACCAGAGACAAGGGAGGGAGGGGGGGGCGAGTTCAGTGTTAATCACAGCCAGGTGGAATCCAGGTGGAGAATGAATGATGCGTTTCTAATTAGGTGAGTGTGCGAGAGGAAGCTACAGGAAAGGGAACTTTATGCAGAAAGCGCCTCACCATCGGAGAAACACTCCTTTTAAACGAATAGCTGCTGTCAACAGGAGGTAAACTGGTTCAAACTCAGGCTAAAAAAACCTTGTCGAGTTCATGTTTGCTGTGTCTTTATGTTCTCATAAACTGCAGAGTTGCTGCGATGCAGATTGGAACGAACCGAGCGGTGCCATAGAAACTGAACACTTTAAGCAGAATGTAAGGAAGCTGCACTTGATGCTAAATAAAGTGATCTGTACAGAAAGACAGAGACTGACAGTCACTGCTGGTTTATTCTGATGCAGAAAATTATGGAGATACAGCAAATGTGAACTTAAAAACACACATTTTTGTACTTACTTTAGCAGGTTTCTGCTCTCTGCAAAAACTGAAAGCTCAGCAGCTAAAAATGTCTTGTTTTTGGTACAATTAGCCCGATTTTGAGGTGAATTTTCTTATTCCACTGGCAGGTAATTTAGCATATTTCAAGTCTTTTTTTTTATTTTTGTTTTTACTATTAGTCAATTTACTATTTTTTAAGAAAGTGTTTGTCTTGTTTTCTGAAAACAAGACTCAGATCAGGAAAAAATATTTTTTCTTAATTAATTGTCTGCCAGTGTAATTAAATAATTCAACCCAATATTTAACTAACTACCAAAAAAACCAACAGACATTTTCACCTGTTCAGATTTGAGTTTTTGCAGCGTCACGTACGCAACGTGGGAATCAAACCCAGATACAGATGGAGCTTTTATAAACAGAACAAACATTAAAAACCCTCCTACACACTGTAGAAAAAAAAAAAACACCCCAAGGACGTTCCGGGCCACATGCAGCGCTGTTTGCCCCCCCTGATGTGGCTGCTCCTCACACACACACACACACACACACACACACAAATGAAGACATGCAACCAAATTGAGTTACATGTGGCTCTAGCGTAACTAGGACAGCTCAAAGTCGCCCTTCTGGAGCGATGTAGAGGAGGTGAATCCGTTTAAATCCAGCAGCTGACAAGCCGCAAACAGAAGAGGGGAAGAAGCAGGCTGACATTTATAGGCAGGACGTATGAAGGAGTGGAGATGGTGAAGGAACGCTGGATGTCCCCTCACGCTCCCCCCCTGTAGCGGGGTTTCAGGAAATCACTTAACGTGCCAAGTTCACACTGTGACCTGTGACGGCTAATTGCACAGATATCACTTAAACTAACAGCAAAGACTAAATTGGATTTCCGAGCAGCTTTGTGTGCACGTTGCTCCTGGCTAGTTCAGATAAGAGCAACTTTATTTTCTACGCCCCCCCACCCTATTCTCTCCTGTGTCAGCCTGCTCTGACATAATCCACCACCCCTTCCTCCTTTTCTTTTTCCTCCTCCTGGTGGGTTCAGCTTCTGAAATGACAATGCGCTCACAGAGGTGCTTTAGGCGAAATGATAAAGAAAGAGCAGACGGAGGGAGGGAGGACAGGAAGAGGAGAGAATTGTGGGAACTTATCAGAGTTAAATGGGCCCCCGCGATATGGAGAAGCATGGCTTGGCTGGCACGGCGGGGGAGAGCCAAGTCATAAAATGGCATTGGATGCGACGGTCTCTACGCCGCACGGAACGGGCGAATCCATCACCATCACCAGAGCGGGAAATAAATCCAATATTAAAGGAGGGTGCAGAGGCTTCCCATCGACACAAATATGCAGAGGAGTGGCTGAAGCTGCACCCCCGTTATTCAAAGGATACGACTGATATGTTATGTTATGTTATGTTATGTTATGTTATGTTATGTTATGTTCTACTCACCAAGGTTTTATTTTCACATTTGTTGATCTGCTGAAGATTCTGTGTTTTTGTAGATATCATAAAACTGCTTCCTATGGACAAAGTGACTCAGACCAGAACATAGGTGGTTATCATTTATTGATTATGGTACAGTAGTACTAAGAACCTGTAGGTGTGTGTCGTGTTTTGTTCAGTTTTTAGTTTTTTTTTTGAATAATTTTAGCTGCTAGCTTTGCCAGGAAGGTGGCTGCCATCACATCAGGTTCTCTCCCTTATCAAATGGAAGAAGGTGTTATCCAGGTGTTGTACCAGCTATGGTACCTAGATCAATAAACACTTACTAGAATTAATTAAAAAACTAAAAACTGAACAACACACACCTACAAGTTCTTAGTGCTACTGTACCATAATGAATAAATGATCAACAACCTATGTTCTGGTCTGCATCACTTTGTCCATAGAAAGCTGTTTACATTAACAAATGTAGGGGGGAGGGGAGGGGTGGGGAGGGGTGGGGGGGGAGAGCCGGTCCTGGTGGCAGCGGAGGAACAGATGTTGGGCGGCTGGTACTTGGCAGAGGCAGAGAGCTCACAAGCGCTAATTACTGCGCTAAACTGTTAGCTAAATATGTGTCTCCGCATCACATTAGGCTTTTAAGGGGAGATTTATGGTCAGAGGGGACTCTGTCTTCTTGAAGGGGGGCCATTTAAAACAAAAGGGTGAAAGCTAATGCAGTGCTATTTCTACATTCGTTTATTTGCTGGGTTATCATCACAGTGAGTTGATTTGGCAAAAGTCATTGTTCACACACACACACACACACACACACACACACACACACAAGCACACACACACACGCAGGTACAGTGCAACTTTCCCACTAACTTAGTCACTCACTTTCTTTGTGTCGTTCCTATTCCACTTTATTCCCTGTCACCGTGATTACTAATTCTCGCTTTGGGCGCCATCACATTTCCATTTAATCAAGTCTAAATTAATGACCGTCCATTAGTCGTCAGGAACGTGCGCTCGGGACCGGAGCCGCCGTCCCGTCCGTGTCAGGAGTCGCAGCGTTTTCGCCGCCCCGGGGGAGACTCTGGCACCCGTCCACGCTCGACTATCTTGGAGGACACAGAGCTCATTATCAGTGGAGGCAGAGCCGCGTTACTGGCAACGCCGGCCTGTGTTTGCAGAACCGGAGGAGTGTGACCAAGTATCGGGGGCCTCCGTGCCCCCAGGGCCACGGGTTACTATCAAAGCTGACAGCACATGCTGATGAGCAACCTTTTTTTTTTCCTCCTATTCAGAAAAGCCACTCTTGCATGTAAGTGCACAGATATGCACGGCAGCAGTTTGCCGAGTGAGTAGTAAAAAAAAAAAAAAAAGTGGAGATATCAGGTGGGAAACAGCCTCTCTGTCGAGAGGATGGAGGAGGAAAAGAGGAAGATATGAAGGGAGATGAAAGGAGAAGGAGAGCTGGGAAGGATGGGAACATGGCCGCCGCCTTAAGGCAGCTCTGATTCCTGCTGGAGAGCAGCACAAACACACACACACACACACACACACACACACACACTCAAACTGTGCCAGTCTGCAGCTCTAATCAGAGCTGACATGCCTTTCATCCTCCTACTGTTGGAACACTCACCGGATGAACATTAAGTAAATCAGATTACTGGATATAACACTGTTGTCACACTGAAGGTACCAGCATCGCTTAGCTGGCGCTGACTCACATTGTCCTAATATCCCGATTCGCCATCATCAACCCTATTTGTGCAAGAGTTGCGGTGCACTATGTGGTCATTTCTGACGATTTGTCACGAAATTATCTCTTGTATTAGCCACCGACAACAACCTGCAAATTCCCCCTTCTCATTTAAAAACACACACACACACACACACACACACACACACCAGTGCACACCCACAAGCACTCTGGGATACTCTGGGACACACACTTGCTCACACACACCACAGCCCTCTCGGCTGCAGTGCAGAGATAGATTGTCAGCCGTATAACTCTGCAGTGGGCCCGGAATTGGAAAATGCTGTAATTATGCTCTTCATGAAATTAGCCGGCCGAGGAAAAAACACACAATTGAGGAGCCGTCCATTCTGGAGATAAGGATTAATACTAATCACGCCTGCGCGGACTGGCTGCCAGGCATGAAACCTAGAGGGGTGTACACAGTGTCTGTGTGTGTGTGTGTGGGTGTGTGTGTTTGAGAAAAGGGGGACTTTTAATTAAAGACACACTTTCTCAACAGGGGCTTAGTTGGGGGAGTGTGGGGGTTTCGTGTGTTGCGTGGGGGGGCGGGATGTCGGATGATTTACTCGACCCCGCGGTTTCCGCCCCCGCTGCCACCTCCTTTCTCTCGTCTCCTCACTGTTAATTACATTAAAGGCCCCTCTCACGGAGTTAATGACATCCCACTGTCTTCTAACACAGTGAAAACCCACCGCCTCTACGTTTTTGTGTGTGTGTGTGTGTGTGTGTGTGTGTGTGTGTGTGTGTGTGTCTGAACCTGTCAATCACACTCCCACGTGGATGCAGCAGTAGGGGGTCTCACCGTGCTGCTGCTGCTGGACTGTGATCAGGCCGGACAAATAAGACGTAAAACAAACAGAAGGACTGGTTTAAATCACACTACAGTGATCTATCAGTGGATTAGTTGATCACCTAATACTGGGAATGCTTATATCACATCATTTATTAAATTTAATTGTACAATACATCACCCAATACCGTATATACAACTCAAATCAAAGTATTAAATTGAGTGTATGCTGTAATTACAATTGAAACCACAGAATTTAAGTGTTTTTTTATTGTACATCAATCACCCAATACTGTCAAAACAACTGATATTACAGTATTCAATAGATTTTTATTGTACACTTATTCACCTAATACTAGATTAAAATTGAAACCATAGCATAATGTGATTTTTCTTTTCTTTTCTAAATACAACTGAAATCTGAAATGACTTCATAGATCATTTCTGCCAGTTAGTTTCCATGCATGCCTCCTTTATGAAGGTGTATTTTTATTAAAACTAAGTGGACTATAAAAATCATGAGAGCACGAGAAGCGTTAGACGTGACTTGTGAAATGGAGTGACCCGCTGTGCACCTGCCAGGCACTTCCAGGATTTTTTTTTGTGAGTCATATGTGAGTAAGAGTGAGATGATTTAGACTAAGTAACGTGGTGACAGCTTTTAGGGTGAGTCACCATGCGTGCTTCTTCCACGTCTCCTCACCAGCTGCTGTAGCGGAAACACCGGCGTTGGTTGGTCTTAGCAGCTAGAAAGGTCCGGAAGTTCTGCCAGCTACACCATGCCATGCACCCTCCCCCCCCCCCCCCTCCTTTATATGTCAATAAAGTTAATCACAAACCCCCAGCGGGGCCACGTGTCAATTACCAAAGCCTGGGCCTCAGAGTGGAGCCAGAGCTCCGCTGTGTGAGCATCAAACTGTCAATAACACACTGGCATCCATCAGAGAAGCTAAAACACGTTACGGGGAACGCTGAGCCTTTCAGCTTAATTTTTACAGCATAACACATGAAAATCAACCACTTGCATTTCCTCTTTGGCTTTCTGTTGTTAATGCTTGGTAATGGCAGAACACGTAGGACGATGCTGATATGTTCAATTATGTCCATGATTCACGTATTGTGAAGATTTTTAACGCTCCACATCTTCTTTGTCAAGATGTGAAGTGTTCTAGAAAAGCACCATAAAAGTCAAATGTACTATTATTATTATTATTATTGTGAATGTGAATCTGTCAATGTACATCTTTTAACTTTCAATTGAGAACAAGCAAACACAAAAACCAATGGGAGAAAACCAGTGAACATTAGCGGGACCCGGCGAAGGCAATCACGTTAATTAAACACGGAGCGGGATCAATAGTTTGTATTTTCCAATTATGTTCATGGAAATGGCCCCGGGGGGAAAAGCCTGTGTCCTGGCGTGAGCGAGGCCAGCTAAAGTTCAACGTGCTCAAATATCCGGATCAGGGTTTATGACCCCCATTAATGCCCCCGAGGACGTTCTCTGGGCAGCTGATACAAAGACCATCGACTCCCTGACACTCGACTTGACCGCGGACGGGGTTTATCAGATCTAGGGTCAACAAAGCGGAACCAATCCATCAGCATTGACACAAAATAATACTTGGAGTAACTGTAAACTGGATGGAGGGCGCTCTCAGGTCTGTATGAAAGCTAAGTTACAGCCAAAGGTGACAAGATATGCCTGGAACCTCTAAAAGCCCATTAATGATCACATCATATGTTATTACAGTATGTCAAATCAAATCAGGTTTATTTGTTTAGCCTGAGTGAGCTCCACAGGTCCACGCAATGAAAATCTCTGGAGAAGGCAAA
Source organism: Eupleurogrammus muticus (assembly GCA_036785175.1). NCBI lineage: Eukaryota > Metazoa > Chordata > Actinopteri > Scombriformes > Trichiuridae > Eupleurogrammus > Eupleurogrammus muticus. The sequence goes on along the minus strand of JAYKQN010000009.1, from coordinate 1,878,594 downwards.
CATGCCACAGATGTTTCAGAGCAGAAGTGAACTGATGCAGTGATCCTGTGGAGTTAAGTAACCTCTACGTTGTCTGGCTGTCTCCGGTATGGAAATACAAGTTAAATTAAAGCCACGTGGATTTAACGCAGCAACAACCTGCTGAGAGTGTTATCATGTGGATTGAACTGATGCATTTTAATTCCCTTCAATATTCTGTGTGAAAAGAAACCGATCCATTGTTAAAAAACACAAAGTTTACTCTACTCTACCTAATCAAACAAGCCACTCAGGATTAAAAAGCCAATTAAATGTTACCAATGATTATTCTCCATCTTAGAACACCAAACCTGCTACTGAAAAACCAGTGAGCTTAGCTAAATATTTACTTCATCTGAACAGGAAACTCAATCACCTGGGGTCAAAGGTTTCATGTTTAACAGCATGATAAGCTGAAGCAGAGCTGGAGTAGAGGGCCACACATGGATTAGTATGCACGGCAATGAATCTATTAATTTAAATACCTGCGCCGCGAATGTGAAAGCTCCATCTAATAATTGCCGTTCTTACTGCCAGGCATCGCCTACTGCCCTCCACAAAATTAAAAAGCACCAGTTTCAGATCTCTGTGATGAAATAATTATCCCCATTCCACATCATACAGTGCCGCGCTGGCCCAGTACAGGGCTGAAATCCTGCCATCAAGCTATCGATCATCTCATCGGACGGCGGCGGCGACTCTGGCAGCCGGGCCCAGCTGTTCACCATCATCACCGCTGAGCGCTACAGGCTCGCTTCCAGCCCCGCGATGGATCGGCTCGGCCGGCCTCGGCCCGCTCCCGATTCAGCAGAACTGGACCGAGGCCAAGCTCAGGACACCGGGATGTCCAGTGCAGTCAAGGATGATATCAAACAAGAGCTGAGACAAAGACGGCCGCTGAGTTAGGATCAGAGTCGAAAAAAACAGGCTGCACGCGTCATTTCCTGTGACAGAAAACGGCTCAGCTGAAAACAACGGTTTAGCAATCAATCAGTCAGCACCAGAACACAACACTACAAAGATAATATATCAGAAGGGCATGCGATCATCACAAAACAAAGACTTATAAATCAAGTAAAAACTAGCCTGAATAAGGAATCACTAGAGATGGAGTAGGAAAAACATTTAAACTTTCAATTAAAAACCATATCACCCATAAAATATAAAGGAGGAGTTTGTACTAAAAAACACAGTAAAATAATCTTTAAAACACCACATAAGATGACAGGAATCTAAAGACACTCACAATTTAGTTCTAAATGCAGCAAAACAGCAATATTGTTCTTAGGGAGACCAGCGAGGGATCATTATAGCTCCATGGACTCATCGTGCCAAAAAACCCACTAAACGTGTGGTAATTGTGTTTATACTAAGGGATTTGTGGGGGAAGTGAGATCACGATGTGGACGCGTCCTCGACGTAGCCCCCGTATCTGGTGCGTTTTATATGCAAATTGCGACGGGTTACATCACCCAGTTTTAAAAAAGCTCACGCGGCTCTGAGACGGGAAGCCATCCTTTATGGTGGGGTCTGAGGTAATGAGTGCATTAGGCAGATGGTGCAGCGAGAGCGTTGGGATGGATGAGCTCGCCGTGCAGCGGGCTGCTGCAGACTGAGAGAGGCGATGACACTTCCACCGGTGTTTACCTTCAGGGGGGCAGATAGGAGGAAATCAGGGATGGAGGAGAGATAAAAGAGGGAGGAGGGAGTAAATACAATGAGGCTTACAGTACGTCTGAGAACAAGCCGCAGATAAAACGCCGCTCCTGTGTCTGAGGGATGTCCCCGGGGGAGTACTCATGGAAGATAATTTCCTACCCTGTTCCTCGGAGAACCATAAAAAAAGGGGAAGGCGTTGACAACGGCAGTCAGATAAAGCACGGAGACAGATATGATGGATGAGATGTTCGGATTTCCTCCTCCCGAGGAACACAGATACTGTTCAGCAGCCCCTTTAGCATACTGATTTAATTATATTAGAAAAAAGGTACAGCTTTTTAGGCCTGAAGGAATCAGAGTAACTCCACAGGATCACCACACACCTCCAGGCTACTCAAATGAATAGTACATAACTAAATAATAATGTGAAGTGATGACTACAGAGTTTTTCCAAGTCAACTCGTCTGGTGGTAAAGTCAAAGTCAAGTCTATTAGTTATTTTTTTATGTCATTGATTGATTGATAATCCTTTATTTGTCCCACAGTGGGGAAATTGCATTAGCAACAGGAGAGAAATGCAAGAAAAGAAGATTGCATATAGAATAAAAAAATAAAATACATATATAATATAATATAAAATAGTATACAAAAGATAGCTGCACCATGTATTTGGTTTTCAGCAATGGTTCTTGTGAATTAACATGTACGAAACCACAAAAACACAGCTGGCTGTTCATCGTCTTAAACATCTCTTTAGATCAGCAAGATGTTTGCTGTCTGCTTTTCTTCTCCACCGTGACACGAGTCTTGGAGGGCGTCATTCTGGCCCAGACCGGGTCAAAAAGAACAACAAAAAATCTGTATTTCCTTGAAAGCTTCCCCCTGCACTGCTGCCAAACGTCTCACATTAGTGCTGATGAAATTCACTAGCAAACCCATAAATTGCTGTTTTCTCTTATGTGTTTTAGTGATAGGAGGCTTTTACGGCTCCCAATTGGCTCTTTATTCAGTATCACACAAAGCTTTTCCATTTTCGCCTGATTTAAGCTTCAATTTTCAGCATTTTTTTATTACAAAAGAAATACACATTTACCATTGCTAATATTTAATCTACCTTCCTCCAGCTTCTTAGATGTTGACCCTGTTCTCATATTTTCACGTGACATACTCTGCACTCAGTCTCCAATATCATTGCAATGCAGCCAGAAGCTGCTTCCTTTCATTTTACCGCCTCATTTCTCCGCTTTTTGCCGACACGCTTGCATTTAAATCCTTCCTTCTCCCACACAATGGTATGAACTGTGAGTGACCGTATGGTTTTCCCATAAAAATCGTCTCTCAGAGGCATCTCATTCACGAATGACACATCACTATCAAGCGTTTTCTCAGGTCTGCCATGTATCTTGTTGTGTTATTATGTTAAGTGAATATCAGTAATTTCAGGATAAAATACGAGGGACAGCCAATCAGTGCCAGAGTTTATCGTCTTTGCATATGGGCACATGCAAAGACCCAAAAAATTAAATAAATAATATATATTAAAAGTTGTTGACTACTCCTTATAGGTTATAGGCCGTTAATAGGCTTTTTGGTTAATGATCTAGTGTCTATGGACCATTATGAAAACATCTCAAAAGACACAAACATGGTGAAAATGTAATAGAGAACAAAGTAAGAAAAAAATACTAACTTGGTGGAGGCAGGTCTTAGATACAGTTGCCTGGTAACTGACATTTCCCAAATTCAGCCAGATGGTTTTGTTAAATCCTTCTGTTCACAAAGCACGGTTCATCTATAAGCTTGTCAGAACTCGTGAAAGACACAATGACAGTCGCACATTTGCACATATCGAAATTTCCCGTGTACACTACATATAAAATGATCTGAAGCTACAGAGAAGTTTGCATTAAGAGAAGTTGTGAAAAACAAAAAACTACTTTTTTTTCCTTTCACCGAGGAAGAAGTAAACACTACAGGTAAAAGAATATGGGAGCAACAATATGCACCACAAAAAATGCTGTATCAACTAGATTACTTACTCTCTCTCTTTGTGTATCTGTGTGTAAGTTAGAGAAAGAGAGAGAGGGTAGAAACACTGATAACAGCAAGCCTGAGCTCGCCTCTTGCTGTTCCTACACCTGTCTCCTCTCCTAAGTAATAAATGTTGGTGTGTGTGTGTGTGTGTGTGTGTGTGTGTGTGTGTGTGCCTTCCAGCCCCTGAAAACCTGCCCTGACTGAAAGCACTCTGCGATTCACTGGCTGACACCAGTGAGAACAGCTTTATCACGCCAATCAATTATTCCTCTCGTCCGCTCTCTCATTTATTCCCGACCACCGCTTCTCCACTTCAGCTCCTTATTAGGTGTCCGTCATCTGTTCCATTTGTCCGCAGCGACATGATCCTCCATTCCTTCATTTGTCCTTCATACCAATCCTTTCCCCTCTTTTCATTTCACCTTGTTGTCAGAATCCTGCTGAGTTTTTCTACTCTGACATATGTCGAGATGTTTTTTCCAAATTAATTGTTCCCGGTTAAAGCGCAGCATTTACGAGTTCAATGATTCTAGGGCAACAGAACAGAACAGTGTTCATGAGAGCAGACTTGTAATCACAAACCTACTTTCATCAACATAATTCTTCTTTCCTTCTTCCATTTTTTCCTTCCAATAAAAACAAATGGGCTGACAGGATGGCCTGCCTTAAGGGCCTAATCCATAACTTCTCCACATTAAAATGTCTAGAAAATCAGTGTTTTCTGCTGGTTTTAATCATGGTTTAAGTTTGGAGAGGAGGAGACCGCTGTGGATAAATTGCATGCTGAGCACTGGAGAGATCCTAACTGGTAGAATTTCAATGAACAGTACCATCCATCCGTCCATCCATCCATCCATCCATCCCTTCATCCATCCATCCATCCATCCTTCTCCTTCCCTCACTTGTGAACAAAACCCTGAGGTTCTTGAACTCCTCCTTTTTTCCTCAACCTAGAGGCTGCACTCCATCTTTTTTTCCGGTTGAGAACCATAGCTTCAGATTGGAAGCTGTTCCTGTGAGAGAGATAGGAGGTCACCAAAGTACAGGATTCCCCCATGGACCCAGCTGAGCCACCAAGGACAGAAGGCATCTTGCCCCCATTGGACAGTGTTGGCAGTGCACTGCCTTCCTCTCCTGCTCCTCTGGATGGTGGTCCAGAACCTCCTCGAAGCTGTTCAGAAGTCGTTCTCCATGGATTCATTGGACATCAGATGTTTCAAGAGTCCCAGATGGGTCCTGTAGGGCTCCTTTTATCAGCTTGAGGTCTCCAGGTCTCCCTGTCGTTGCCCAGGAGAGCACTGAAGTGCCTAATAGGAGGTTTTATGTTGGGCTTTGGCTGGTACCATCATGTTCAAATAAATACTTTTTGCTTGTTAAGGCTGCTGTCGCCCTCCTGCACATCGATGTACATCAAAGCTCGCTTTGTTCTCGCTGTTGTTTCCACTTCACTCCCAAACTAGTGATACCCCCCCACCCCCATCTGCTCCTGCTCCTCTGATCCTGGCAAAACTAGCTGGATCATTCAGGCCCAGAGGATCTGGAAGTCACTCTTCCTTTTTTTTAAACTTTTTTTTCAAACTATGCTCTCCAGCTGTTCAAAGCGCGGCCAATGTGAGTGTGGAGAGATTAAACCTGGCATCACAAAGTGGGCCTTTTCCCTCACAGCTTTCAACTGATTTGGGTAAGCAGTGTTCCCCCCGGCTGCTCATACGCAGATATTTAACCTAAAGAACAGGACTTATGAAAATGCATCCACCTAAGCATTACACTCCTTAGAGTCGCCATTCAGAAATTGTTTTGTCAGAAGGACAAACTATTGACACAATTACAGTGCATGTGATTTCGCAGTTACTTGACGTATACTGATTTGACTGTAATTGTGTTCTTTAATGTCATAACCATCTACGTAAGTGGAAGCTTCAAAGCTTTCAGCTTTTAGTGGACCATTAAATTCTCACAGGGTGGCTTCATAAGATCTAGTTAATTCCCATAATGTTATGTTAACTCAAATCCACTCAGGAAAATGACATTTGTATATATATATATATATATATATATAGTCAAAAGACTGAGTGACTGAGTGCCTTGATGATGAATCATTCAACCATCATTATAGCCATCATTATATCATTATGTCATTTCTATCATAAAGTGACAGGTATGTTACAATATAATTACTGAAGTGAAACCAAGGCATTTCCACAACCACCTGTGATGAGCAAAACAGCATTCATCTGCTGGGTCACTACGCTCGGTTGAAGTGGTTTCTGTAATTGCAAAGGGAAGTTGTCATTGTGATATTTTTTTTTACATATACAAAGTGTCATATGCATTAAAGTAGAGCTGTGTGAGCTATGGTGCATTTAAATTGAATGTTTTCAGTCTTCATGATGCCAGCTTTCACTTCCCATTCACACCCTGTGTAGTGAGGTGGAAAGTAAGAGTGTGGAAGCAAGTCACACATCGGACTTTAATGAAGGGCAATTAGCTTTTTCTGTCACAAAGTAATTACTGTTTCTTCTTTTCAGAACTTTGCCAAAATCTTTCCTTAGCCTGCACTAACTGCAATAGGCACAGGTGGCTCACACTCAATCTGCACTCTGCCTTTATCCTCAGGTCATCACTGAGCTGGGCTCATGTGATTCTGGGTCAACAGCTTGGTGCAGATCGCCTGGTGTGAGTTCGCCCTTAGTCGACAAAACTAAATCCTGAAATTATTGAATCTTTTTGTCCTCCGGGGGGGGGGGCAAGCTGTAAAACATGTTAGTATACAGTTACCCGCTGCTGAGCTGAAACATCTGGATCTTCAGCCGCTAAAGCAGCTTGGTGCTAAGCAGGTAGCCGACAGCAGAAGTTCATCAGACCTTCATAGGTTACAAATGGAAACATGTGGATGCAGTGCTGAGACCGAACCAAAACAGTAAAGTGGCAAAACTAGCAATGAGCTAGAGATAAAAGATAAAATGATAATATGAGGAAATGACAATGAGATAAAATGGGTTATACGACACTTTTAACCTTCAGAGTTTTTCACTCTGGCCACGGCTTGTTTTGAAAAATCTCCAGCTCCATTCACCTGGCGGGCTTTTGCCAGCGAGCTAATTAGCTCCAGGGCTTTTACAACCCTAGCATTATCTTTACGGCAGCTTCTCTGTACGCCACATTAATTGCAGTATAGATGCAGTCAGCTGTTCTGGAAACAGCCGTAGCTAAAGCTGAGTCACGGGGCCTTTGTCACTCAATGTAACTACATATGACGATAATGTCAAATAAAGCATTATTCAGTGAGATAAAGTTTTGTGCTAATTGCCCGCTTAAGGCCATTAATTGCTGCAACATTCAACATAAAAGTAATTATATGACATCTTAAAAAACATTCATCAATTATGTCATTGTCTATTCCACTATTGATTTAAAGGCGTTTTTTTTTGTGCAAACAAACAGAAAGCACATCGATTGTTTCTCGGCCGAGCACATCGTGCGTATTCTGCTGACTGCATTTTCCTCCGTGTCTTAAATAGTTTGAATGATGTATTGTTTGCACCCGTGTTTGCTAGATTGCAGTTTCCACCAGTCTTCCTGGTGCATTGCCGCACTTCGTTACAGGTTGCTGCATGAAACCGGCATCAGGAATATTGAATTCCATGATCAAGCCAGGGCCACACTTAGAAAAAAATAAATAAAAAGCTCTGTGGTGCTACTAGAGGTCACAAACTGTTTTAATAAGCTGCATAGCTGTGACCATAATATAAAACATGTTATAATAAACATTTTAAAATGCACATGCAAGGCTTCTTGTCTGGAATTTCAAAATAAAACCAGCAACAACAAATTTACAACCAATGTTTGTGAGTGCAAGTGGTAGTGGAAATCCTGGAGGATAAACTGGCATCGGGCTTAGATCGACATGACAGGACAACGGTTCTGTGCAATGCTCTTTCAAGGGAGTAGTTTTATTGTGCAAAAAAACTCTGCTGCTCATTAACATGATGTGATGATAATGACACCCGCTGCACACAGCTCCACACAGGCAGGCGAGAGTGTAAGTGAAACTTAAAAAGAGAGACACCAGGTGAGAACAATGATGTGAACACATAATTAAAACCATGTTTTGCTTTGTTTTTTTTGTGTGTTTTTATTCTCTTTTTCGTTCCACCACAGAGCTCCTCCAGCACAGATGAAACACCCACACCTCCACACTGCAGGAAGCTGCCGTCTTTGCCACTTTGCCTCTGCAGCAGTGCAGGAGCCGATGTGTGGTGACACCTGACACTGTGCACTGTTATTGGCTGCATGCACACACATGCGCACACACACCACACACACACACACACACACCATACTGCCCAAAGCCACTAAAACAAGTAGTACATATATGCTGTGTACAGACAAATAAATAAGGTCCCAGCTGTGATTGTGAACTAGTCATATGCTGCAGATGTCACATTTTACTAATATCCTACTAATAATGTCATTTAAAAAAAGCTATATGAATACAAAAGCCCTATTTCAGTGCTGGGAAATGTGTTTTTCTTTTCTTGAATCTATTCATCCCTGTGAAAAGACGAGGTCATTGCTGTGATTGCTTCTTTTTGAAGGTAGCCGGGAAAATCTAAAACGTGAATTCATAAAACTACAAGAACCTGAATGACAGTATGGATTAGAATAGACAGTACTGTCAGTGCTGTAGAATTTCAGCCAGATGTGTTGGGTAAATTGCTTAAAAAGTGGAAAAACATGGCACTATGCTACTAAACAAATAATCATCCTAATAACATAAGAATATCCTAAATATTGGAGGATTGATTATTTATGACAACAGCAGCCTGTGTGTCAAGAGGAGATTAATAATGCATTATTCCCTACCTATAGCTGATGATTGACAGAAGATGAAGTCTGATCTGCATGCTTGTTGAATGCTCTTTTGATGGCTGATCAATATTGAAAATGCTAATGAGAAATGCTTCACGCATGCCGATTCATCTTTACAGCAGCCATGTTGTCATTTTCCCAGGCTTGAAATCCGTCTATCCTTTGGATGAGATAATATAATCATAGAGATGTAAATCATGGGCCAGTTTGAGCAAATTCATTTTTGATCATTCTCCTTTGAGGATATTATCACACAAGCCAATTTGGGTTTTGGATCTCTCGCCTTTTAGTATCCACTCCAGAAGAGTGTGTATGTGTGCGTATCCTCTGGAAATCTGCACGTATGCTCCGCTCGCTCCTTATCCTCATTCACTGTGAAACTGATAATGCGCCGGGATTTTTTTTTTTTTTTTAGCCATCTGTAAGTCTGCTGTCACGGTGATGAGAGCCACACAAAGACGATGGCGCCGTGCTAAATGTCAGCGTGTCAGCATCGAGCGTCCACCCCGACCCGGAACACACGACAAGGCCAAACACCGGGAACAAGAATAAATCCCCCACCATATTGAATAGGAAATGCCACCCACCAACACAAAGACACACACACACACACACACAGGCAAGCAAACAGTAAGGACTATTCACAGCCACTAAAATGGTGTTTAATACTGTGGTGTATCAATGCAAAACCTGTGAAATATCAACCTAAATATGCCACATATACGATTTTCTTCAGTGGCAAGTCTGTGTGTGTGTGTGTGTGTGTATGTATGTGTAGGGAAGAAGTAGCATATTCAGTTACAAATGTGAGGATATCTGACATCTTGTTTGAATCAGTAACTTGACTTGTTCCATTTCATGCCGTTGTGAACGTAGCCATACGCGCAACATTAAATCTACTCATCTCATCAGGTAACATTACTCCTGCCATACGGGCTCTGTAAAACTAATGCTGCAGGGACGTAATATTCAGAGAAACATCAGCAGCCCTGTCCAGATGGTATTAGTGCTAAATCCCACTCGGACTAGCTCAAATTCCCTACGGTGTGTTTTGAGTGACGTTCCCCGGGTCGTTTTAATCCAGCTTCAGGATCAACATCAAATAGGCCTATTTCATCACTCCAAATTGGATCAGATGATAGTTGCTGTGCCTCAAGTAATTTGATTATTGCTGTCTGCTGCAGAAGACAAGACAAATTCTCCGTGTTAGATTCATAAATTCTGCATTTCACAATGCACGTATTGTACAGGCAGCTACAGCATATGTCTGTGTATGTTTTTGAAATGAATTTCAGTTTGAATGAATGACCATAGTGATGTATGGTAGAGAGACTGATCCACCCCAAGGACAAAACCCCAAGACAAAACCTCAGAGAAACCAAGCAACCACTTCGCGAAACACAGCAGAGCCACCACATCAGGACAGGACTCTGCAGTACAAATGCATCTAAAGGAAAAGGGACATTCCTTATAGCTCCTGGTCTCCAGCATCAGGCTAGAACTGAAGAAGCCTTTTGGATTAAAGGTGAAACATCTTCAAGCAACAAGTAAATAAAGTCCATTTGCTTACAAGTAACTCCTTTGACATGTATGGTGCATGTTTCCCACAGTAAGTGTGATGCAGTCTCACAAAGAGATTTGTATTTCATCTAAATTTTCATGCTTCCATGACACATTATCTCACAATGACACATCTCGCCTGACTCTGTCTACACACACACACACACACAGAAACATTATCATCGCCATTGCCAGATCCATGACTAGCTATAGGCAACCTAGGCAACCACCTGGGGCGCCAATCTGGCCTAATGGGGCGGTGCAGATATGACGAGCCAATACTTAAAATGCCCCCAGCGCCCCCGTCCAACACACTGGATTCCTTGGTGGCACTAGTGGGTTTTTTCCCAATATACAAGACAACACCTGGTTGTCATCCAATAGACACTTACTGTTTATAGACCATAGGGTTTATAGTTGAGGCTTTTTCTGTTCAGGCTTGGTTCCTGTCCTTAACTAAATGGTGATCATTATCATATTATATTGACGTATTACATTAGGGATCATTCACACATTAACGTTGCATTATTCCAATTTATCATTCTTATAATTAAAAATGTTGGCTTTATGTTATTTGCTCCAGTCATATCATATATCAAATATCACACCAGATCAGAAGGAAGAGGAGCTTGTATACGTTTATTTGTACCATGTTGTTGAGCAAATTTTGTTGATTTTTTGTTTTTTTCTCAAGCGTGTAGTTCGAGAGTGTGTTTTGATGCGGGGGATCCCCGGGTCGGACTAATTTAGAGTTCTTAGAAGAAGCCGTGTTGAAAAGTGATCAAAACATCAAAATTGATCGTAAATTCAGAGCATTTTCCCCGACCAAAGACTGACTGACAACGTTGATGAAACCACAGGGCAGAGGACTGGTGTAGAGCGAGGAGGAGGAAAGACAGCAGCTGAATCCCCAAACATAGTCATAAAAAAGTGAGGTTGAAAGCGAGAAGGGGAGGTTGAAATGAATTGATTGAGTTTTAGAGAGAGATGGGGTACAGGACGAGCCAGGCAAAGCGATGCAGGTGGATTAGGGTCTAATCCGTGCCTCTCTCAGCGTGCTCTTATTACATTAGAGCACAGTGAGAAACACAGCGCCACGGGCTGACCTTCCCTAACTCCATTTCATTCCACTGGATCAGACCAAATGATTTGATCCGAGCCGCGTTGCTGTGAGAGAGGAAACGCACCACCGTACGATCCTGTGTTGCAACGCTGTCATCACTCAGCACAGATTAAACATCACATACGATGAGAAAAAAACACACCGCTGTTATAAGCTGATATTTACAGTGATCTGCACCTTTAAAGTCAGCCTACCACCATCCATAATCCTTTCTATAAAACTCATTAATAGCTGTAACATCACCAGAAAACATGTGATAAACACAAACCGTTGATTAGTATTCATTGTCAAGAAGTCCATTATCATACAAACTATTATTATTAGCATTTCTTGTTCATCAATGATGTAAGATGTTAGATGTCATGTTGACGGGACATTCTGAGCTTTGTCTAAAGATGTAAAAGGTTATAATGTTCCTCACTTGTTTTATATATAGTCAGAGAATATCTGACTATTTTACAATCCCTATAATTCACCTGTTTTTTTTAGATTTGGATTTAGACATGAGTCATACATAAAACACGCAACATGGGACAACACATACAGAAGAGCAAATATAATATAATGTAATAATGCATGAAAACACCTGATAATTATCAGCCATAGAAAGTTATAAAGAGTGTCTTTTTCTCAGATAATTTATGGACTGTAATCTATGATGGGCAACTCTAACTCTGATAGGGTGGTCTTCTTATTTTATAACATAAAGCAAATTCCTAATTAATCTGAGCCAGTGGCACATATAAAGGTTACACGGTCTGCACGTCCTCTTAATGATTTCACTGTTTAATTTTTGTTGGAGCTGCAACAGGTTATTGATATTAACAGCACATTTATCATTAGCAAACAGTGCTCCTTTACCCTGTTTTGTTATGCTCCGTCTTCGCTGCACTTCTGAGGTATGACCTTCATTCCTAATTTTATCTCTTTAATTAATCTGTTTACCTAAATTTTCCTTAATTAAGGAGCACACTGAGAGGGCAGGAGTTGTGTTGTGAAAGATCCATCCGTTCATCGTCTGTCAGCTAGTGGGAGAATCGACTCGCTGCCTCACATTTCAAAACCCCTGCTGCTGCCTTAATGTGATTTAGCATTTAGGAGTATTTTCCAGAGTAATAGCGCGGTGCCTGAAACGTCCATGCTTCTGTATAAAAACCCCATCGACGGTAACTCTGTGTACTCTCCAGGAACGGCACTTCACACCGATCACAATCAGATCCTCCCGGGATCGCTCTATCAGCCAATCAATGTGTCCACAATTAGTGTCGCTCTAATTAAAAACCATTGTTCGGAGCACGGGCTGAGGCAGTTCATTCAATTCAATTACATTCAATATGAAATTAAGCAGCAGCCACTTAACATGGGATTACTATCATGAGTTCATTTGTATTGGAATCAATCCATTTGTGTCGTTCACCATAATCAAGGCCCGAGGCTCCCTGAAAAGTGTGAGGAGTACAAGAGACTCGTCATACACAAAGAGGAAAAGACAGAAGGAGAGCACAACCTGTGAAATTACCACCGATTTCTTACCCAGGAAAAGTCACTTATCGCAAATCAAACAGAGTAAATGAAAGGGGCAGTGCAAATCAAATAGCCCATTTTAACCACCTTGGCAATATCCAATGGCTAATAAAACATCCCGCTCCGAGACCCCAATTTCACATCCCGCCTCGTACAGCTCTGACACAGGCGAGTGAAGGCACTTCAAATTACAATAAGATATGCCATCTTAGCAAATGTATCATCACCAGTGTATCATCAGGAAAGATGAGAGCTGTTGGAGTTCCCGAGCTATCTCTGTCCTGGTCTCTACCGATGACACCGCCGCTCTTTATCTCTTCTACTCACGCACCGTAACACGTGATACATGCACACATGTGTCCTTACATAGGAAACACTGCACCCTCTTCTCATCCCCGGGGGGCAGCATAATGTGATGGTGCTTAGCAGTGAATGCCAGGGTCATTTTATTTATTTTTTTTTTAAACCACGTATGCCAACTTCAGGACAGGAAGCTACTACATTAAAGCAGCTTCTGACATCACATATGGCAAGACAAAGGGATTCATGGCCTGTACCCCCCACGGCGGGGACATCAGGTGAAAAAAAACAACATCCACATGCGTTGACAAAAGGACGGGGAGTGTATCCCCACAGTTCACATGCTATGCACAATGTCACATGCTGACACGAACTTGACTTATTTTTATGGCTCAGGTTCGCATTGAGAGTCACGGCGCGATGGTTTTGTGAAAAGCCGGAGCGTTTCACCGGGGCCTGTATTGTTCCCGCAGTCAGCGTAAGTGAAAGAAAGAGTGAAAGGACCTTGACACAAACGAGTGTTCTGTCTGGTAACAGCTGAGCTGGCGTACTGTATGTGCACCGGCTACAGACAACAACCATATATCAGTGATGAGTAATGAGCCGTACGCCGCTCACGCGTTGCAGGCGAAGGGGAGCGACGTCGGTGTGTTGTAAGTAATATTGGACGATGATGATTTATTGGTGCAAAGAGTGTTTTCAAGACAGGATGTGAATACGTACATGCAAAGTATATCTGGTCATGACACTGGCCGATTTGCTCTGGTTCTACCGAGTGTATTTCTTGTCATTTGACAGCAGGACCTATCCTGGGTTTACCCATCCTTCCTTGTCTGGACACCAAGGACCCAATTTTCCCCTCGGTGAGGGGGCCAGTCACACTTTGTGGATAACTGTGGATCCAACATGGCGACAGATGGTGATTTAAAATTCGACTGAGTCTTAGAAAGTCTTCTTAAAATAATTTGGACTGCAAGTTTTTTTTTTTTTAAAATGAGCAACTTTTAGTCAGTTTCATCACCATTGGGTATCAGGTCTGATATCAGATGCATTTCATACGTACATAATGTTGCCATATAGCAAGTCCATGCACATTTTTGTGGAAAGATCTTTCTAATTTTGGCCCAGAATGCACTGGATTTGGGTTTACAGCAATAAAAGAGCCCATATGAGAATATGGTGAAATAACTGTGATTTAAAAAAAAAAAACATCTAACAAAAAGAAGGTTTATTATCTCCACCAAGGAGCTTTCATCATTGTTTGTCTGTCTGGTTGTTAGCAAGATAACTCAAAAAAGTTGGTGACAGATTTATGTCAAACTTTTAGTGAATGTTGGGAATGGCACTATGAACAAATGGTTAAACTTTGGAAATGATCCGAAAGAAATTCTGGTTTCTGGATCTCGTTGAATTTCCTGCTTGGTAACATTGCAATAAATTAACCTCAAAGATGTTTGTTTTTTTATGTGGTGAAGCTGGAAATGTTACAAAGCTTTGAGTGGCCAAGGTGCAAAAACATAAGAACAGAAAACCCATATAAATAAGTGTATACTTTATGTTATAAAATGACCCAAGGTGTAAGGTGTAGGGGCAGGGTATTTTGGTTGTGGGGGCTCGATTTTACAGCAAAGCGCTCAAACAATGGAGACCCAGCTAACTACCAGTGCCGATTGGCATGTCTAAAAATAGATAAATATGAGTCCACCAACATCAAACTCGATTGTACAGGAAGCAACTGTAGGTCACAGGCACCCAACAATTAGCAGAGCATTGATCATAGAGGCCGACACTGTTGCACCGCCTCATTAAAACAGCAATTAACACGCATAACAGAGCAGTTTCACCCTAAAACAGGTGTTTGTTCCAGCAGCTTTTCGCCTTCACACTGACCGACTCAGCTGTAATTGGTTTGATAAAGACCTTCCGCATCTTAGTTTTGGTTTGCACACACACACTATTGCATGTACCAACTCGAAAAACAACTCCCAGTTCAGATTTCTTTTTTAATTAATGTGCACTAGTGCACTTTCCCTAATTAGACCTCTCCTCAGGACTGAGTGGGTGTGTACCGACTGTGCCTGATTCCCAGTGGAGTTCTGTTCACTTTCAACCTCATCAGGAGACCAATCAGCGACTAAAAACACCTGTGTTGGCGATAGAACGACATTGTAGTGCTTGTATTTCTATTTTCATTGAGAAGTGACATGGGAGTGCTGCTGCGGGGTGTCGAGGTGCATTCTGAAAAGCATTTTCCAGCCCGTGGCGAGGAATTGCACTGACTCTGCAGCTCATTGCATTATAGCACGAGCTGGGCGACCACAGGTGTTTTTGGAGTGAGCGAGCTACCAATCACCCGGTGGAAAACAACGGTCAGTATAGAGTTTGGGGTTTGAATGTGGCTCGGAGGCAGAAAAGCACCAAAAGTTTTTAAATTGGATGCTGAATTCAGTGTCCAGCGGCTGAACGACACAATTCTGGAACATGTCAGTGAGGCAAGAATTTCATCCTGTTGAGGGGAAGTTAATACGGCGGTCGACAGGGGCGACAACATATACTCACTTGCATACTGTACATGTCAAACAGGATTTTCAATTTGTGCAACAATGATCACATAATCCTTTTGTTGTCTAAGAATGTAACACTTTTCTATGACTTGTAATGTGCTTTCTGAGGTCATGGCCAAACCAGGATATTGTGAGACAATGCCCAAAGCTCAAAAAGGCGAGAAAACCAAAAAATAAAAGAAAAACAGGGCATGCGTTTCAGCGGGGTGTAAATCTATCAGGCTATATTAGATTTCTACTACAAGGGGCAGAGAGCTGGATGGCCCTCAGACACGAGGCTCAGAGGACTGACAAATTGAGTCACTAAACGGCTGCTTTGAGCGATGGTACGACTTTGTGATCGACAGTCCACTAAAGCCTAAGTCACCCCGAGAACAGTAGCTTTGTTTCCACTTCTGACAGGCTCCACACACGCACACACACACGCACACACATTCCCACAAGAGCACAAAGTGAAAAGCGAACATCTTGCTGCTCCAAATCCTAGTTTGGGATTTCCTGCGCTCCTGTAACTCTCTCCTCTCTCACCAAGGTCTAACGTGTTGTACGTCCAGAACAAAAGCTTTTTGTTGGAGAGAGAACTACTAACAGGCGTTTTGTGCTTTGTCTTTTTTAACAAAACTTCCCCATTTGAAGCTTCTGATTTTCTCTGTTTCTGCTTCCTCCTAATCCTCACACGCTCCCTTTCCCCGGCTTAATAAATCCAAGATATGCAAATCGTAACATGTTGACCGAAACAACATTTAGTTATAATAAACTCAATGCTTTGAATGATAATTAAAATTTCCAAATGAGCGCGGACTCTGACGATTATACTTGGTTAATGTGTTTACATTAATTTCCATTTTGTTGTTGTTGTTATTAGCGCATCTCTTCGCCTCCTCGCGTCCTGACTTGTTGGATTCAAAGCCTGTCATCGCTCACCCCGGTGCCCCCCTAATCAAATCCCCAGATTCTAATTACGACGGAGTCTTACGCAAATTTGTCCGCGGCTAAATTATTCTTTTCATCCAGAAAATTACCCAAATTTCTTACGGCGTTGTTAGTGCTGGAGCGCCACTCCCCAGGCAACCCCCCATTACTTCCTGCTTTATTATTTTTAGCACATTCACTGCGCCTCCATCCATGACAGCAACGGTGCACAGTCAGTGGTTTCGGGGAGATCACAACCTGCTTTTCTATCTATTTCAGCCGTGTGTAACGCTGTAGTTTTGTATAGATTCAGAGATACAATAAAAGAATTATAAATCTAACCCGCTAAATATGACTCCATTGTTTCTCTGCGTAATGATGTTCATGATTATCAGGTTCTGTATAATTTGTTTGTCTCATTCTCAAATACAGCAGAGGATCTGATTAGTAATTTGAAAAAAAAATAAGAAATAGAGAATAGCTAATCAGATGGAGGTGTTAATGCTACGATAAGAAAAAAAATTGCAGAGATGCAAGAAAACAAACGTGTGGGTGGAGGGGGGGGGCGTCATTCACACATCTGACGAGTGTTTTAATCGGATCACATGACATAAAACCTCACTGCAGGTCACAGTGGCACAGTGGTGTTAATGCAGGTTATTTTTCATAGTTTGGACCATCATTCTGTGTCCTGAATGGGGTTAAGAATCACAAGAAGCCAATAGATATTATCACAATAATATCCATAAACCACTTTATGTAAAGTAAAGACTGACAGAGAAGGCAGCAGACGCGTTGGTTATAGCTTCATCTACACAGTTATTACAGTAGAGCAGATAAAACATTGAAATATCTGTGTCTGTTAAGTGGGATTGATGCTTAGGGTCATTGTTTTTCTCATCTTCTTTCCCTTACGAAAATTAACCATGGCTTTACCATGGGAAATACCGTGGTTTTACCATGGTTTTTTGGGTCATGGTTTACCATGGTTTTTTTGTGGTAACCATGGTTATACTATGGTTTTTATGTAGTAACCATGGTTCTACCATGGTTTTTGGAAGTACCATGAACCAACCATAGTAATACTATGGTATCCAAAAACCATGGTAGAACCATGGTTACTACATAAAAACCATAGTATAACCATGGTTACCACAAAAAAACCATGGTTAACCATGGTTACCCAAAAAACCATGGTAAAACCACGGTATTTCCCATGGTAAAGCCATGGTTAATTTTCGTAAGGGTTTCTTCACAAATGAATTTGTCTAGACAGTTTTTCTATTATTATTTTTAACCTTTCTAAAGTCTGACATTTCGTGCCGTTTGTCTGACTACATTTTTAAAGTTGCTGCCACGATCTCACTTAAAGTATAATGTCTTTGTGTTTCTTTAACGTATAGAAACAATGCACCAAGAACCTGGAATTTTCCATAAATATCTGCCTTCAGAAACTGTTCAAAACGTTTCCTTATGATCATTTCTTGCCGGTTCCCAACAGCGAAGCTCTGTAATCGGCCTTCAACTTCTAATTCTCATCAGCTAGAGGCAGAGGAAGAAACCTCCCAAAATACAGAGAGGGCTCTGAATAGAAAGAAGGAAAACCGTGTAATAATTAAAAGACATCTGTTGAGGGTGAAAAATACGGGATGTTTTACACATGTATGATCATTCACCTTCATAAAATACCTCAGCCTGACAAACGCGGAGCTCCACATTAGTAGCCAAGGCTTTTAGAATCCACATGAACTCTTTCCTGCCTGTAATTCAGAAAAAGGTGCCAGCCACCACTCGCCTTTTCCAACTAATTCACTGAGTTTTCCACCACCCCCAGAGTATCCAGTTCTATGAATATGCAAACAGGTTTTTATATCGACAGAAAGACGAGATTTTCTAGCTTTTATTCCAGATCAGGGAGGTCAAACTCAGTTTAGTTTGATCTCAGGGGGGCAGACCAGTAAAAATAAACATGCGAATACCAACAGCTACAATCGTCTCCCCTTCTATTTATGTAAAGAAATGATGCATAAATAATAACAAGATGAATTAACCTTCAATTTATAAAACAGGAGAGAAAATATTCTAAGTGAATTAGTCAGTAAACAATATTTCCAGTTTGAAGCACCAGGTGAAAATATTTCCTACAAATCAAAACTGTGAATATTTTATCCCTTGATTCTTAAATGATGCTCACTGACTTCACATTTCTGGTACGCTTTTACTTGTCACAGTTTGGCTGGATTGGACCCTTTAGTGAGTTGAGTCCAGTCCTACATACTTCTATGCGCCTCAGAGCCGCTCTAAACTTCATAGACTGTCCCACCACCAGTTAATTTATTTATCTCCTCTCTATCAAACAACAGGAGACATGCAACACTTGTCAAATTAGCAGCGATGCAGCTAAAGTGCAGCAGGACTGGGGAGTGAAATGTGGACTTTTAAACATTAGCTCCATGTCATCCAAAGCTGTATCAATAAATGATCTGAAAACAGGTTATACAATTGATTTATTCTCTCTTACTGAAACCTGGCTGCATTAGAAGAACATGTGAGGTTGCCATATTAACACCCTGGCTGAGGTGGTGGAGCTGCAGCCCTGAGCCTTTGGAAGCCTCCTTCTTAGTTTCTCTGACCAGACTTGAAAAAAAAAAACACCACAACCAGTCCTACAAGTCACCCCTGGCCTGGATTCTGACTTTTTATCGAAATTCCAAGAGTTCGGTTCTGCGTTCTCTCAGAGAGTAGATGTCCGCTCATTGCTTCAACCAGCCAACCTTCAACCTCATTCTGATGTCGAAATCATAGTTGAACACTTACTGTTTTTGTGTTTCACAGAATCTCCTCCTATCAGACCATTTTTTAGTATATTTGAATTCCTCTTATTGAACCACTTACCCCCTGACAAGAATAAATTCACTCCATGTCTAACCAGCGGTGCTACGTCTAAACTCAAGGAAGTGGTTCCATTAGTATTTAATTCAGTGCCCTGCCTCCTGTCCACCTGAGACAGATCAACTTGAGAGCACTGCAGCCTCACTGAGAAAAACTCTTGACACCATCACCCCTCCAAAAAAGAGGTTAGTTAAACAAAAAAAGAGCCGCTCCCTGGTATGACTCTCTAACCCTTTAAAAAGGATTGAATGAATAAACTGAACTTGAAGAGGATCGCTGCACGTTGAAAGAGGGTCATGGAACCTCAGGTGGTTCTGTAATGCCAGAGCCACCTATTACTCCTCCGCTTCACTGAGAGAAAATATCGATCTGTAGCGGCTCTCAGCAGCAACGACTTCACGGGCTTCTTTAATGACAAAATTCTGACAATTAGGAGACAGAATTCATCATCTCTTGCCCTCAACTGGCACCGATTTTCCCTCAAACACAGGGATTACAGAGATGAAAGAGCTAACATCTGTCTAGACTCCAATTCTTCAATCAAACTTTCTGAACCAGCACTATTGATTTCTTGATCCAAAACATCAAGCTGTCTTTACAACTTCGGGATTGCTTAAAAATGTTTTTTTTTTTTCCCTTTGATTAGCACTTCCTTGCTGGAACAAGTAAAAAGGTTGTATTGTAGGACATGGACTCTGACTGACCAATATTTTTACCCTGTATATGTAAAATTATATGTAAAATTATTAGGAAACTTTATTATTTTATACAGTTTAAGCGGATGATGCACAACTGTATCCGTCAGTTAAGCAAAATGAAGCCAACCAGCTAGAAAAACATCAAACATGTCTTGAAATGAAAATTAAAATCCTGGATGACCTGCAGATATCAGCCAATAAACTAAAAATTGAAGTCACTGTGCTAGAACACCTGAGAAAATCGGTATCCAGTGATATACCTGTCCCTAAAAGATGCAAAAAAAAGAAGCTCCTCCATGTATTTGTTACCAGGCAGAGCATTGTTCCTAGCAATGGATCTGCCACCTCAGCCTCCACATACCCCATTAGTCCGTAGGGTGTTGTGTTGCTGTTGTATAAGCTGTAAAGCTCATTGAGGCGAATCTGTGTTTTGTGGTTTTGGGCTCTACATATTAAATCGACTGAATTGGCTTAAATGGTTTGTGCTTCAAATACCACTTTTCTTCATGTGGTGACCAAATTTTGTCACATGATCCATCATAGAAAACCTCTCATTACATTAAAAGTGCTGGAGACACGTCAGAAAGGAATATCCAGCGTTTGGCTGGAACGCATCGGCGTCTGAAAGGACGGCATGTCCCGTCTCTGGCAGGGAACGAGCGCTTTTATCGTTGGCACTGCAGGCGCTCTGCTCTCCTCTCCTCGCCGCTGCGTCCGGTCCCGCGGGCTGCCGGCTCAGCGCCAGGCTGCCTGTCACAGGGTCAGCTCAGAAAGACGGCCGCTCACAGGCTGTAAAACACTGCTGACGGCTAAAACACTCACACCATCCATCACGCAGGTGCAAAGACTGTACTTATCCCTGAGGGGCGTCGCGTGCACCCACACACACCCACACACACACACCCATTTGAGCCATCGTTTAGTGGAAATTATTGATTAGCCCTGTAATTAACACTTAGTTCCACGGGGAATAAATCAGTGCTGATGAATCACTTATTGTGGTGGTTTTGGTCGTGGGGTTTTATGCGTATGTGTGTGTGTGTGTGTGCTTGTGTGTGTGTTTTGTGTACAGGTTATTGGGTCATTAGGGTTGAAGGAGTGATAGTCTGGCCCTGGAGGGAGTAAACTAAAAGTGCCCGGGTCGACAGTATAAAACTGCAGCACTACGATACTTTGACCTAGAGGCATCCGCCGTGGACTGACAGAGCCTTTAAATTGCACAAACCATAAAGGCCCAAGTTCCGCAGGACATGGACATAAAAACCCAGGCAGAAAATAACCAAGTGAAACTGAGATTCAATAAGCAGAACCCTTTTTTTTTTTTTTAAAGGTTGAGGATTTCAGCAATCATATTATAATAAAAGTGCACTATTTGTTCTGGTCGCGGCGGTGTATGAAAGTTACAAATAAAGCAAAAAAGGCCGTGAGCTGGTTTTGTGCAGACAGCAGAAAATTTCAAGGCCTTTGCTTGAGTTGCACTATCCAGGACATGACAATTTACGGCTGAAATGTATTATGCCATATCAGCTGCATCCGTCTGCCGTGCGTTTTTCCCTCCCAGCTCCACATCCACCTGTAGAGCCTCAGCACCCTGGGGGAGAAGTAATTAAAGTCGGTCCCTGCTGTTCCGAACCCTCTATTTGTGCGAGGAGTGACGACACATACGGTAAAGTGAAGATGTTCTCATCTTCACATATAATAACCCTCTCCGTGTTACTAGGCCGCACCGATAAACAATCATCCAGAATCAAGATATCTATTACTCACTGTCATCAATGTTTCCAGAAAAGTGAATAAATGAGATTGCATTATTCTCCGTGCCTATATTGTGTTGTCTCTTTTAGAAATAATAAATTAAATGACAGTCCAATAATTTAATTTCCACGCCATCTGTGCAGCTTTGTTTATTCACCATGTTCATGAAAACAACGATGAACGCAGCCGTAAAGGTTATGAAGAAGAAGAAGACGTTTTCTGTTGTTTTTCAGTTTGGCTGCTCTGACTTTACCTTAAACGGAAAAATTCGCAAAACCGCAACGTGAGGGGGATGAAGCTGTTGTATGTGCCACTGTTTTCAAATGGAAAATGACATTCTGACAAGTAGATGTGAAAAGTGAGTAGAGATGAGTAGAGTAGGATAGAGAAGAGCCAGTAGCATGTAGGGGGAGAAACACAATTCTTAGTTTCACTTCTGAATTGAATTCACATCTCTGAGTGTGAAAAAACAAATTCATTACTTCATAGTCGGCCGCTCTGTGTGCCTGTTCATCTCTAACACATTAGAGCTCCACTGAGAATAAAACGTGTTGTTTGATGGTGATTTTTGAAGGTCAAGCAGAAAATTGAAGCTGTGATAATACAGGCTTATTCTCCACTTGTCTGACTGCTGCCAATCCTCGTTTCCACGGCATCTTCATGGGCCGGATGTCGTGGTTTTTGTTTTTACACCCATGCAAAGCAAATGAAATAAAGTCTTGGTGTTTGCAAGTGTTGATCTGAAAGAAAACGAGAATTAACCATCAAGCCTGATGCTGTTGCCATGGAGATCTTCTTCACACAATGTTACTGTTATTTAAGATAGAAAAAAATAAATAAGTCATCCTTGTTAAATATTAATTAATATTTTTTTATATATGTATATCGACTTATTGTGTGAGTAACATTTCTTTTGTGTGCCTGTTATTTTAATACTCTTAGAATAACAAGACTACACAAGGCTCGACCTTGTGAGCGTTTCACCCGCACAACTAAAAATAGAAGTGTGTGTGAACTCGGAAATGTTTTAAGGAGCGTGTGTGCAAGTGTTTAAAAATCAGCCATCTTGGAGATGGCTGCAGAATAAAAAAGGCAGGTCCTGCTCTCTGAACAGCAAAAAGGAAATGAAAAGGTTTCAGGCACATTCTGGTCATCAGGAATATTCCTAAAGGGACGGTTCTGTTGGGGCTGGAGTCCTTCTGCATCCCTGGTATCATTTAGCCCAAACCAGCACTTCTCAAACACGTTTCCTGTCATGTCCTGTGTCTTTTTTGTGCTTTTTTTCAAATAAAAGAAAAACAAATATCAATAATTTTCAAGCAAACCAAATCACTCCATCAGAATAAAACAAACAAAAAAAACAAAGTTCTCTCTGTGCAGAAACAATCTAATACCTGGCAAATAAAATCCCTCTTGCTGCTGCCGTTAATCTGTTTTACACTGAATATCATTTCAAGATAATGATGTGCAACCTGTGAAAAACAAAGCAAAGTATGTGTGTGAGCCATCAAGTGTTATCAGTGTTAGTGGCTGCGATGACACTACAAATCCACTACTACTTTTATGCGTGTGTGTGTGTGTTTTCTGGTGTCAGTTTATGTATAAATGTGCTTTTTTTATTTTGTTTTATTTCGAGGATCTAATAGATGCTCTCTGCTGTTTTCTACCAGAATGACCCATCGTCTGGTGAAGAAGAAAAAGAATTGATTGGTAAACGAGCTTGGGCTTCAGGGTGCTGCCAACGTTAAAGGACAGACCAGTTAACCTCGGGTGCTGAAAGGAAACATTCTCTGTGTTTCTGGTGCTTCCAGGTCCAGGCCGAGCCCCCGTCTGCCCCACCTGTTCCACCACTGAGCTGCACAGTGTGAGAAACACTCGCCTGGGATACAGATATTCTATTAAGCTGCAGAGACATGACTGCTGCAATCCATAATAGCAGGTACCGAGATAAGGCTGGTAATAGTGAAACTGGAAGTATGCAATCTGAGGTGATGCCTCAGCGTGCACAGCTCCCATTTAGAGCTGTTTCAACTATTAAATGTTATCGTGGGACTGAAGTAAATTGGTACAACACATCGTGATCAGGCGCGACCACTTCATTATAGTCATTTATTGTTTCATGACAAGCAATGAAATAAATGGCAGCAACGTTGCATGATACACAATCTATGTGTTTAGACTCATAATAAAAGATTCGGGATCAACAAAGATGTTATTTCACTTCGTCTGTTTGACAAAAAAATACCAAGGCTGCCAGTCTGCCCCTGAAATATAATATTGTACCGTATTTTCTGAGAAAAAAATAGAAAACCTTGTGAAGTTTGGGCCGCCCGACATGAGAAAAACCAGCTCAAGTATGGAAATAAAACCAAGATATGACAATAACAAACGGTAACAAAAGGTGTGCAGCAATGACTGGGTTGAGTCTGGCATTGAATGTTCCCAGCTGAAGACGTGAGGCGGGTCCGGGGCCTTCAGTAGAACCGGTTTAAACCCTGTTCTAGTCGCTGACAAAAACGGCTGATGTCCTTTGGGTCTGAACAGATTGAGCAGATGCTTTAAAACTGAGAATACCGGTTTCGATTTTGACATCCTTCATAAAGTTTATAGCACTTTAAAATATAAATTATACATATATATATATATACAAGTTTGCTTGTTATTGCCTCCTCATATTCCTTTATTAAGGAAAAAACACATTTTTTATACATTTTCATGGCGCCCCTAAAGTTTTTTATGTGCACCTGTTTTTTTTTTTTTTTTTAATTAGGCCATAGGGAAAAAGGGAAGCATTCAGCCCTGCTAGAACTCCACAGACACACTCGTGGTTCAGAGAGGCTTAACTTAGGCACAGCGATGCAACCTGATGTTATTTTTTAAGTTGTAGGAAAACCAAAATCATCAGCATTTATCCTCTAGGCACCGTGAATATTTCTAGCCAACGTCCCTGCACCGTTTCTCAAGCTATATCAGTTAAATCCCAAACTGAAAAACCCAATGACGGTACAAAAGAAAAAGGTCAGTGGATCAACAAAGTCCTGAAGCGAACATGATTATCTGCACAATTTCAAATTCCAATCGGTCCAGATTGGTGTTGAGATATTTCACGGCGGATCAAAGTGATGACAGGCCAAGGCTGGCGTCTAAAAAACAGGCACAGATGAAAAAGAGGGAGATTAAAAAAAAAAGCTTAGAGACAAGATGTTCTCGACCTTCAGAGTCACTGCCAGCAGGTCCGAGGTCATTTCATTTGCCATGAAAATGCAAATAGAGACCGTGTCAGAGCTGAAATTGGAGCAAAAATACGGAAAAAAAACTCACAAGCATGCACGATTTATCTCGCAAACAAACAAATCCTAGACCGAAAACACAGCCTGCTGCCACGCAAGCTTTAAAACTAAAAAAAAAAAACCCATGACTCAACAGCTGCGACAGTTGACTGGGAAAACATACAGATGTTGTCAGCGCATTGACGACTGGATCCTGCAGACACGGCCCACAGCTGCCTCCGCTGATTGCTGCGTTTCCTCGGAGCTTTCTCAAGGCTAAATGAGCTATAGGATGAGAGCGGCTGGCAGCCTGCCCCAGCGGAGCAGCTCCATCCTTTAACACTCTGATTGATCACATTACAGTTAATTAAATATTGGCAAATTGCTCTCATCCAAGGCTGGGCCATTAAAGTTTACACTCCAGCCACATTCATCACTTTCCATGTCTCTTTTATCACCGCCGCTTGTCGCCTTCCCCGCGCGTCAAGTGGATGATGATAAACGCCCCGACCCTTCATTTCTCTCACTTGTACATTTTTACCACCTTATTCTCTCTCTTTTTTTCCCCTGCTCGCCGGTTCGGCTTCTTACGCTTCCCACCGGCTTTTCATTTCAATGAAGTATGACAGCTTCAATGGAGGAGCGCGCGGCGGTGAGTCTTTTCCATATTCCTCGGTCTGCGTGTAACCGTCACTATCTCAAAGGGGATCTGGCACGGGGAAAATGACAGAGCCGGCAGCATGAAAATGACACTATCGGGCAACGGCAGGAGTAAAACACAATTGTTCAGCTGTCAGCCGAGGTGCTAGCCTAATAAACTACTATAATGCTGATGGGCAGGGTTATGTTGCATGTCTGGAAAACATAGGGTATTAGGATGGCTCTTGTTACCCCCCCATTCCCAGCTATGAGGTGGACTATTCCAGGATTCCCTCAGGTCCCACATAAGGAGTATGCAGACGGGAATGGACACAAATTGTTGTCCACTTGGGTACGGTTGCAGAGTGATTCATTACTAATGCACTGGGTTTACAGGCCTGAGGGGAAGTGAAGACAGCATATCACCTCTGATAGGCCACAAGGCGCTCCTTGAAATTGAGCCGTCCTTTTTATTTGGGGAGGGAGCCGGGAGGTAAAGGGGGACCTGGACTGTAAAGCCGTGATTAAATGCACGAGATAAAACCCTCAGACACTTGATAAGTAATCGTCAGGAATCGGCCGCCCCTATAAACGGGTCTGATTAAGGCTGCAACATGGTTTTGCATAGTGACACGCAGGGAAAGCTCGCAAGAGAAGCTGATGTATATTTTCAGCCCTGTTTGGTCAGCATCCTGATTTATTATCTCTGCCATGTGGAAAACCTGGAAGGATGTCTTGCATTCGGTCATGCACATGCATGCTGCGAATCCTTCAGACGCCGACAAACTTGATGCTTTGGGATGAGAATGTGTTGGTTTTAACTGTCCTGGATAATCTCTTCCTGCTGGAGCTATCAGATTATTTTTTTGCACATTTACAAACGGCTCAAGGACGTCTCATGCTTAAATGAGGGATCGTTTTTTAACATATTACTATAAATAAGTATGTTTATTAATGCTCTTTATAATGCTTTGGCTGCTCCTTATTCTTCATAAGTGGTCTAGAGGTGCCGCAAGTGATTAAAAACTGCTTGGATTCAGAAAGAAAGGCAACAGAAAGGTATATACATGCTGTACATGTGCCTTCGGTGGGTCAAAACATTTGTCTCTTTCAAGTGTGAAACCAGATTCAGACGTTCAGTGTTCCTCTTCTCAGGCCGTCATCCCTAGCGCGAGGTGGCTAAGAACAACACCGCCATGAGTTCCCTGGCAACGGGGCTTCTATAATGGGGGAACAGGCAACGGCGAGAGCCCTGGATCCAGGTTGTGTACAACCAGGTCGGTGAAGTCCCAGGATGACAGCTGGGACTGCAGTTCATGGGTCACACTAGCCAGGGGAAAAAATCCTCTTATTCTGGCACAGCATATGTTTAATCAATTTTAAAAAATGAAAAAAATTTAATTCGTTTTTCTGCATTACTGAATGAAAATAGGAGTGAAAAAACAAGGCTAGTGGTCCTCCAGTGCAGTCCAATCAATGGATTTCTAGGGTGCTCCTCACAATATTTCATGTGCAAAATGGGCCTCAAAGTGGTCGTGATGAGAACAGGTGCAGGAGGGAGGGGTCCTACAGGCCAGCAGCAAACTTGGAAAACACAACTGTGTTTCTTAGGGGTATTAGTTAGTTATAATGGCTTTGGCATGGCAAACACATTGCACATTCAATGAATGAGTGTTTTTCCAATTTCTGTACACATGCTGTGTGTTTGCAGGGGTGGGCTGGGGGCTGGGGGGGGCATGCTGCACACGGGTGCAATCAATCACGCCTATTACTCTGGGAAATCCAGCTACCACAACGAAGCCTTATTTGGTCTCATTGGAGGAGTCCCAAGTGTGTGGAAACCTAATAAACCCGGCCGCCTGGTGAGGACACGGCATCGAGGACTTCAGGACTGTGAGATACCTGCTACAGTAGCCTGGAACGACTCGGGTGCAAGAAAATGCAGAATGGCAAGGAGATTTGTCACTGCGGGTGTTGTGAGAGTCCTTCAGGGTTCCTGCTACTGAATCTGCCCTTAATTCCTCCAACAGCAAAAAAGAACAATGCTGGATAGATGAAAAAACGTTCTTATATCTGTTTTATTATTTCAATGTGTCCCCTTCTTGCTACAATAACCGCAGCCATTTATTAACAATTACACAAACAGACCATTTGCACCTTTGCTTTAAAAGCCTTAAATACAAATACAGTCTCTGTAAAACAAATTGCTTCCAGGTTGATAAATAGTATTTTGCAGTATTTTGTCTTTACACTCCATCTTGCATATTAATTGAGGCAAAAATACTAAGTGAATAAGATGTTATTTTGTACATTTAAAAGTCACTTCCCTCAGTGGCCACTGTTACTAAACCACTTTGTATGTTTATTCGCTTCTGCTATCACTTTGCACACATTATTATACAAGAAAAAATACTGTTTTATTTTGAAAAACAACTGGACCAGTGCAGTGCCTGTAGGAAGAATGTATTCTAATAAAAAGAGCAAGTGAATTTATAAAACACAACAGACCGGCTATAGAACAGACTATTTTATGTTTTTATTATTTTATGTTTAAGATACGCGCCAAGGCCACGGATTTCTGGGAATCTGGGAATTTCTGGGAATCATGGGCACACATGCAGCCTGCTGAATCAAGCCTGAATCTTACTACATTAAATATTTTCCACATATTATGGTTAGTGAAATCAGGCTGAAGGCCTGGTTTAGGTGGGGTCTAAATGAATGTGAACACATTTCACAAACTGGAGAGGGACATATGAACCATGAAGAATAAAAGACTGGAGCTGGAGAGGGAAGTTTAAATCCAGGCTTCCTTCACTGCATCACGTGTCTCGCCGATCTCGGCATGAAGAAGTCACGCTTGGCAGCTTGTCAGTTTTGGCAAGAAACAGACAGGATTCAGCACATCACGCTTTTCAGAATTCAGTGGAGCTGGCAGCTCGTGGTCCCGGTCCTGTTAGAGGGGACAGCCGGACCCTGACTCCTCCTGAGTGACACGTTTATGACTTCAATGCGTCCTGTCCATATAAAACATGGTTGATGTTCGCAGACACTTTCCCAACGTTCCCCCAGGCCAATGAAATGTCAGACTAGTGCATGAAATACAGGCCGGCTGCGGTGTGTAATGTGCTCATCATGTGTTCCACCGCTCAAACAGAACACCGCTTAGCCCGAGCCGGACCTCCTCCACGCCCGCAGCACAACTCTTAAAGTGAGTGCTTCTCTTTCATATGTTAATGCATGTTGTTCTGGCGCACGTTCAACAACTCTAAAGAACGTCTACGTGGTCTCGGTGCCAGGTCAGGCTCCTTTTGTAGCTGAAGCTTGCCAGGACATGGCTGAAGCCCTGATCTGGCTGTGATAACATCAGTGGAAGCTGTAGTTTTATAGTGGAAGTCAGGAGTGACACGCGGGTTAATAATGTCATGTGTCTTTATACTGACTACCTAGTTGGCTGCTTGCCACACACAGCAAACCTTGGGAGGAAAAAAAAAAAAAAGGGAGCTGAAGTTACAAAAAGCAATCAATAGCGGCGTTGCATTAAACCTGCAGCGGACTGCAGACGCTGCAACGACACGTTTCGACCAAGGAAATTGTCAGCGGGGAAAGAAAAACACCTCTGCCTCTGCTACAATGAATTTCACTCAGTGAAAAAGGTCGGGAAGATCTTTTCCTTTAATGAACATATACACATGTATATGTACTAAATGTTTGAAATATCTCAGTGTAAGTCAATGTAAGGAATTAGAAATCAATTATTTGGTACGGAAGTTCTTTAAGATTCCTTGCTTTTTCTTTTAAATTATTGTTACTTAGGGAAAAAAATATGGTTTAGGTGTGGTTAGCCTCTTAAGACACAGTGTACTGGTACAATCATTGGTTTCTATACACAAATAAAACAACAATTATGGACTTAAAGTTGCTTTTCAGCAAATGACACCATGCACAAGCATGGGATTGGAAGCTTATGAGTTAGTGACCACCTTTGGTTTGATGGACGAGACCATTCAAATCCAGTAGCCAATGGGCAGGGCTTCAGAACGACATGTGACCTACTTATACCTTGGGTCATGCTATTTTCACAAAGAAGACGTGCATGCTAAGAGGTCGAGACTAATAAAACACGACGTCTCTGACAGGACTGAAAGTAAAATTTGCTCCATGCTCATCCAGTTTGAAGTGGAAACAACCAAGAACACACACACACACACACACACACACACACAAACAATATGTCAAGAGGACATAAGGTCATCTTTGTATATGGCTGAAGAAATAATGTGCATGTGATGAAGCAGAAAATTGATAACATCACTGGCCCCTAAAGGGAGCTGCTGTACGGCCTCTGCTTCACCTTTAATGCAGCAAACTTCGGCAACACATGAGTCACAGTGGACATAAATAACTTAAAAGTGTGGAGGAGACCCAGCGGTTTGCTGCTGCCACAAAATCTACATAACCCGCGTTGTTCACAGAGCAGCAGTGCGATTACGTCCGATGCATTTGACAAGTATTTTTTTTTTTCTTCACGGGCGTCCGCGTCTAAAAACCTGTTATTATAATTACAGAAATTGCCATGAAGTGACGCATGTCAGGTAAAATGCACAGGGTCAGCCGCTTTATAACACTTCACCCACAGTCAGAATGCCACACAGGTAGAGGGTTGTTGAGATGAGGTTTTAAAAGCTCTGATGCACGGATACAAAAAAAAGCAAAGACAAACCCAGACAGACAGAGAGGAAGCGGCAGACGCCTCCGCTGGGCTGTATCCATCGCCTGCAGGCATCCTCGTACTTATACTTTTACTTGTTCTTTACCTCCCGCTGGTTGTGCCTCCGTGACATGAGGCCAGAACCAAACACATGCCCCGGGCTAAGATGGGAAAACCAGCGAGAGGCACGAAGGCGAATTTTCACAACGCAAGGAGGTAACTGTCCGTGGCTGAAAAGAAAAACATTCCACTTTTATTCTTGGTAATGGGGCATTTTACGACGACGATTCACACCCATGCGCTCAATTTATCTAGAAGATAGAATTTTAAGATCTACTAAGTAGTGAAGAGTTTCTTCTCTTTCAACAAACTGAAAGCATGAATGGAGCCCCTGGAGGAAAAAACGGGAACATGTGGAGAGATTTAGGATGAAGAGAAACAGGATATGGGAAGAAAAAATAAAAAGAAGAGGATGAAAGTATGAGAAGAGGAAGATAGGAGTGGACAACAAAGCAGGACAGGGAATATGTACAATCATAATGCATGTAAGCAGAAACCCATCAACACACACACACACACACACACACACACACTCCTCTCAATGGTCTATGGAGTGCAGATCACCACTATCTCCTCATAAGTTGCACCTCCATTTTATGCTCCAGCGGATGACAATAATTTAAGCCTCCCGATATGCAAATGTCCTTAATTGGACTGTCACAAGTTCCCAGGCACCGTCAACCCTACAGAATGACTGAGGCTGGGAGCAGATTGGATTTTGGTGGCCAATCTTGTACGCTTAATTTCCAGTAATTTTGCAAGCGTCTCGCCGCGGGTTCCCGCGACACGTCACTTACAAAACTATCTGTGCTCGCCGCGAGTCGCCGTCCTGTCACTTTCATTCTCTCCCACATCTTCCTTTCTCTCGCCGCCCAATTACTCCTCTCGCAAACAGACCCTTCAGCGCGCACACGACTCATGTTGTTTGTACCTTTTAGAACCTCCATGACTATGGGTTTGGAGCCAGCAATTTCTGCCTCCCCGAAGGTTGCCGTTGTTCCCATTCTGTCAAATAACTATGTTTTATTGTGCACTCAAACCACAAATGTGTTTGGAAGAATGTTTCTTCTGTTGGCTGGGCTCCGACTTAATGGCTTTGTTTGTAGGGTTCAGGGCGAGCGTTGTTCATGGTGGAGTGTGTCTGAAGTAGGGGAGGATTATTATAATGTTCATGATACATAAACGTTCCATGGAGTTGTAGCGGCAGAGGGGAAGAGCTGAGCCGAACCTTGTTGAACTGAAGCTGTGAGGTGCACGGCCTAAAGCGAGCACGGAATCAAATCCAGCTCTTATAATATAAAGCTGATGTATTCTCATTTCAGGTAAATGACCTTGATACGTGGCCTCCTGAATATCGTCTGTCATCCGACGTGGTCCAAGGCCATTCATCACAGATGTTCCCCTGTCGTGTTTTCAGATACTCTTTCTTTATTCAAAGTTATTTATTTATGTTGTTCATGTTCGACCTGCTCATCACTTACCGAGCTAGTGTGTGTATGACAGAACTGTGTATGTGTATTATAATAGATTAGAAGGAAAAACAGCTTTACACATGACTCTCAGCACCAAAGGCCAATCTATAGTACACTGTAAAACCATTTCATTTAAGGTTATTATGTTAAGTCAAGGTTAAGTTATCCAGAAAGCTACTCTTTTTTTTTAATAGTAGTAACAGTAGTTAACAGTGTTGTGTCTTTACTATAAAAATCAATTAATACTGTGATTTTAGTTGTATTTACAGTATTGGGCTATTGATTGTAAACTAAGAATCAAATAAATACTATGATTTCAGTTGTATATCCAGTATACAGTGATTCCCTGTAACATAAAATCAATTAAATATTGTAATTTCATATTGGGCTTATTATTGTAAACTAAAAATCAATTAAAATAATGCGATTTCAGTTGTGTATACAGTATTGGGTTATTAACCAAATGATATCACAGTAACTCTCTGCTGTGACTACTAATCTTCTGGTATAGTAATTTGCATTAACTTTGCTGTGGTTAGAACAATAAAAGACAGTCGAGTGTACATTTAAATGTGTGTATACACCTTTACATTTTGTCCACATGTCACAGGTTATGATGAAATTGAAATGTTCCCTCTTGGTTGGGGGGGGGGGCGTTCGCTTCCACCTCTCAGTTAATTTAACCTTTGATTTGCATGTGGAAACGATATGAGCCCTGATGACATGAAAAAGGCGATAAAAGACCACCAGCCTGGTGGGGGGTAGGGGGGATATGAAGCTGAGCCTGATGAGGCTAAAGTGGGCTTCTGACTGCGCCCCCCCCCACACACCCCACGGGGTCACATAGAAAAAAAGACATGCTGCCAATTGGTTAAGAAAGAGGAGTTGAGCGGCGATGGCCCCCCCGCCCCGTCAGGTGATTAAAGCTGCGCGGCGTCTGGTGGAAGGATGTTCTAATAACCTCTGTGCCGCACAGCCACAGGGCCGCGGCCAGCCAGGAATTAACTACATGCTTATGGGTGGGGGGATTAGTATTAAATTTAAAGCTTTGACTGTTATGTTTCTATTTAAAAGCAGATTTTCCTTTGATTCATGCCTTCATTTCTCTGCGCTCTCGCGGGTGATGTTTAATAACGGCAGTTCATTTCCTTTTTTTTTTTTTATTCAGTGTGACAGACAATTTCTTGTCCTTGTGTGAAGATTCTGCCCATTCAATAAAAATCCATTGAGGGTGAAAATACAAATGAGTACCAAGGTACATTAAGGAGTGGAGTGGAGTGAAAAGTGACTGTGTTCATTGCTTTGAATTTTCTGCGTTGCCTCACAAGAAGAGAAAAAACCTTGGTCTGATTGAGGCTAATCAAATCCTACTGATGTTTTTCATGAAGTGGTTTACGGAGCAGTGTCTCCCACAGTCCCCACCACTGCACCAGCAAATCAAATCTGCTTTTTTTTAGTCTGTGCGTGTGAGAGGACTGGAAGTCAGATGGTGGAATTTGGTGATCAGACAAGAAACAGAAGTATTCAAGGGTAGACAGGATGAACCTGGAGACTGAAGCTGTATATCAAAAGCTGCAACGCTGGAATGTGCCAATTTACCAGCGGCTGATGAATGTGATAATAATATTTGGGTGAAATGCTGTCACCAGTAAAGGCAAATAAACAGACAGACATCTACAGATATACATGTACTTATCATATTCTACTCATCCACCATCTACTTTTAATTTTTTATGTTGTTATTTCATTATAACTCTCTTGAATTATCCCCAGTACAGTCTCGTAATTTTATTTAAATATTGGTGTACTCTGGTTTGTTTACTACTGAACAATTTATATCTTGTTTTATCACTAACATTATTTTATTTGATTATCAGCAGATTAACACAACGCATATTTTTTTTTTTTTTTTTTTGGGGGGCATTATACATGTTGAAATTATAATAATGCTGACCTGAGCTAGAGAGTACTAGTATAGTATGAGTACATTCACATTGGCCCCATTAGGTTTTACGTCGCTTTATCAGCTGCCACAACAAATTATTTTATTCACATAATCATTTAGGGCGACACGGTGGTGCGGTGGGTAGCACTGTTGCCTCACAGCAAGAAGGTCGCAGGTTCAAGACCCGCCTTGGGCCTGGGTCTGGGGCCTTTCTGTGTGGAGTTTGCATGTTCTCCCCGTGTCTGCGTGGGTTTTCCCCGGGTACTCCGGTTTCCTCCCACAATACAAAAAACATGCTCAGGTTAATTGGTAAACTCTAAATTGCCCATAGGTGTGAGTGTGAGAGTGAATGGTGTGTGAATGGTGTGTGTGCCCCACGATTGGCTGGCGACCATCTGGGGTGTATCCCTGCCTCTCGCCTTAACGCGCTGGGATAGGCTCCAGCAGACCCCTGCGACCCCGAAAGGGAATAAGCGGGATAGACAATGGATGGATGGACATAATCATTTATTCTATTAAAGTGATATTGCTCACGACATTGTTTTAACATTGCTTTTTGTAATCAAGCACCGACCCTGAAAACAGGGGATTTCTGGTGCAGAGCGAGAGGGTTGAAGTTCAGCGGGAAGTCTCTGAGACGACATCCCTCTACCTGTCAGAGAGCGGACTTCTCATTCTCCTTCCTTGTACGCTGTTTGTCTCCCAGAAGGAGAGCGCATGACAGTCTGTTGACACTGGAGGTCTCGAGGACTGAATACTAATCAACAAACACGAATAGAGATATACATTCCCTACCCATCTCTCTCTATCTGTCTCTCTCTCTCTCTTTATATATATATATATATATATATATATATATATATATATATATATATATATATATATATATATATATACACAATACAATTTTTTTACTGTCCCAAAATAATGTGTACTTGCACCTCCACTACATTAGGGGGCAGTGGTGCTCTCATTGGCAGAGTGTTCACAGGGAGCATACAGCACAGTGTATGAGTATGAAGTGTAGACACCAAGTGACACCATGAAAACATATTTAACAGGGATGAGAAGACAGGCGGAGAGAGACGGAGATAAAGAGACAAATGAAAGTCTCCCAAAGCTAAGACGAGGAAATATGACGAAGCGTCTGTAGCGCTTGGTTCACTGTGAAAGACCGGTGTGTTACTGAGTCTGAAATGTTGGAGACAAAGACATTAAAGACATTACACCACAATCACTGATAAGACCATTTATGTAGTTTTATTTTTCAGTATCATATGGTTTGTCATGGTGAGTCAAAACATGTTTGTAGTTTATATAAGGATTTAATTTTATTATTTTATTATTATTATTATTTTTTTTATTTCAGATGCACTTTAAATATTTTCTGTTACAGTTAATAAAGCTATTCTTTGTTGTAAGTTGGTCCATATTTCTTCCTTTTTTAATCTCTTATACGTTAATAAGGATACAGTGTTAGCTGGTACTTTACAATTGTGGCGACAGGTGCAGTGAAACACTTTGTGGTAGCTGGTTTTTACTCCATTTACTCCATAGAATAATCGTGGCGACATTAGACGGCTTTAAAGTTGCATTCTGCAGCATTTGATGGAATACCAGTCGGTGCACGGCGTAGTTTGAGTAAGAACACGCCATTGAAGCGGGACTATGTAAATTCCACGTGTTTACACTGTATTATTTCCGTGCAAGGTTGTGCATTCATTCTTTAACTTACTGAACCCTCTTTTTTCAAACTCAAACGCTTCTTCTTAATCAAGTATTTCATTTGATGATGTTCTGATTATTTTCCCCGACATGTTTTAGTGTCTTTGCTTTTACATTAGAATGTGCGGTGCCAAATCTGAGTATCCCAGCAATTGGAATAAAAGACGACGCAGAACATGTGAGCCATTCTTCAGTGACTAAAGAACATCGGTAGCAAGGAACTAACAAAGTAATGCAATCCATCTATAGGCAGATGCGGGTTAGACAGGCAGAAAAAGCTCCAACACAAAGTCACCTCGATGCTGGACAGCAGTGGAGACTCCGACAGAACAGAGTAACGAAGCACGGATTGCAGTTACGGAGGTGGTTAATCCTTGAGTTGGGCCGGCCAGGTTATGAAAATTAACATTCTGATTAATAGTTGATGGGCTGGGAGGGCATCAGAGTGAACTATACAAGAGATAAAAAAAAAATATGATTCTCGTTCCTTTTGAAGAGTTTTCTTTGACCCGTCAAGTTTAAAACTACAGTTTATAGTTTTCGTTGCTAAATTATCCCTTGGTGTTTACTGCAGGAAAGTTACTGCATGCATGTCTTTAAAGCCCCTGGATGTAATTTAAAAGACAACATAACATACGGCTAATATCAATGCTAATAGAATTTTAACATGATTTAGAAGGTGTACCCCTCTAAGAACCAGTGATCCCCAGCAAAAGTACTTGGACTCATCCCTATAAATAAAATGCAGATGCAAACAGAGTGAACAGTATTAATGGTTAGTGCATATTCATATAAAGCAGATCTTTTTTCTTTACCTGGAATAATTTGGAACACCTGCAAGAAAAAACATCTTGAATCCATAAGTATAATGAGTGCATCAACTGTGTCCCAATGTTTTCCTGGGAAAAGCAGAATGTGCAGCAAACCAGAGTCAACAGACACAAATTGAGCCACTTCAGACATGGAGGGTTCTCCATGCAGAAGGACGAAGCCTCACAAGTCAGATGGTGATTTCAATAGCACTGAATACCCTCAGTGTGAAATCAACTGCCGAACGTCACTCGAGCCTCTTTTCTTCTCCGTGGGATGAAGAGTGGAGGTAATTATGCTTCTTAATGCCATTCAAGAGAAACTAAAACATGTTCTTTTTCGCCAGCTTTTAAAAGGAAGAAAGAAAAAAAAAGCGGCGAGTCCTGACACTAAATCAGTTTGCCCCCCCTTCGGCCTGTTCTGTATCTCATCAAAAGGCAAAAAGGCTGAAAGCTTGGATAAAAAAAAACATCTCATTACAAAGGCTATTTCTCATCTGTGTGGTTCAGTGAGGAAGCAGATTGCATTTCCGTACTTCATTAATAAATGAGCATGTGAACAATGCTGGAGTGATGGCTCCATTGTCTTGAAGCCAACGTCTGACTGTCATTATACTGCTGAAAAAAAAGGTTTTCATGTACAACAGCATCACCGAACAGGAGGCGTTCACTTTGCAGTTTTGCTGTGTTAGCAGTAAGAGCCTTTTATTTTGGACAAAATGTATTGAATTTCCTATTGGCCTGTTCATAAACGACGTCAAATACAGATGTAATTGGATTGATTCCTCCAAACGGAAAGAGCCATCGTCTGTTCGGCTGCTGTGGCCACTCCAAACCCCAGAATGTGCCGGAGCGTGCGAGAACTGGATACAAGCAAAAATGACAAAATGAAAAGGGAACGTGGAGCTGAGAGCTAGAGAGCACAGATGGATTCAAGCCATCTAAAAGTATTTTTTTCCCCTCAATATTAGACCCTCTCTACAAATTTCCTTTCAATATGTTGCTTGTTAAACACGATTTTAAGCAATGACTTTGAAGAGGAGACTTTGAAGAGGGGAGAGATGTTTAAAAAAGAAAAAAAAGGAGATAATACTTTTTTAGCAGCAGCCCTCTTGGCCTCTCGAAATGTGTATTCAGGTCATGGAATAAGGTTTAATATTGGAGATTTAAATAAAATAGTCCTTCATCAGATCACTTCTTCTTTCAAATGTTTCAATCAGGATAAAGCTAAAAGTGTTGTGTAGCTTCCATTCATGTATTTTGACAGAAGTGCATTTTACACTTCTCATGGGCTTTTTTTTATTTACACATAATATGTGACATCTCTACCATTATAAATATGATTTTGCACTTTTTTTTTATTTTAAGATCACAGTTGTTTGATGCAAATTTCCTTTTTCTTTTACAAGTGGTCTGTGTCTCACCTATCTGTGTCAACTCACTCCTTCCACTCAGCAATCAAACAAAAAACGAGCAGCAATCAACAAATTCACAACAATAATCCTAATTGCTGCCTATTTGGGCTCATTCATTCCACTCGCACACATTTAGGCCGTACAACAATACACTTCACCTTTTTATGCACACCTTCTCATTTGTCTCTTGTTAATAAACACATTAGTGTTCATGCACCACCTACACGGTGTATCGAGTTCACTGCTGCTGTGCTAATGAGATACTCTTCATAATTAGCTTGATATGTTTCCCAATCAGACAGACAATGAGAGGTTAATTAATCACAGCACATTAGCCAGGCTGTGTGATACCTATATCCAGTTACCTTGCTTTATGGAAACCGGATGACAACCCCATCACCCGCTGTGTTCTTTGAGCCATTTTGGATTTTCCTGATGAAAGCCAAGTTCAGAGATAATTGTTTTTTTTTATCAATTAAGTCTCGAGAGGCGATGTTGTTTATTCAGTCACGAGACGAGACGATACTGCTGTCAGCCTGGCCGTGAATGATTGCAGAACACAAACCTCCCTTATTCAGACTTTTGGGACAAAATCCAACACTTTGGAGGTAACGTGAAGAGTGAAAACATGTTGCCTGTGCATGGTAGATGTGCTTGTCCAAAATGACAGTGCTGCAGATTGAGCAAAAGCTGCAGGGGCTCAACAGGAGTGAAGGGCCGACACACGAATAGTTTCTCACACGAAATAACACAGGCGTCTATGTGTGCTCGCAAATACAAAAACCAGCAGCCAGCCTGTGTCAAATAACACCGCTCGGCACAGATTTTGCCCATTAACCCCGCGAACCCAACACTTCAGAAGCCTACACAGCGAAGAGCAGCAGTCTCGTGAAATAATAAAAAAAAAAAGAGAGAAAAAAGCCACTTCAACTTAATAATCTAATAAACCACTGAGCCTGTCTCATTATTATCCACAGCCACATAATTCAGAGTTCATGGGGCCGTGTTGAAAGTCAGCAAAGTGAATATTTTAGGGATGTGCTTCACATTTGAACGTCAATAATGTTTAGCGTTTGTGGTCAAGTCGAAGTGATTCACAAGTTAGCTGAACTGTGGAGTGTGTTTGATTCCTCACATCATTATCAGCGTGTTCATTTGTCCCAAAGCGTTCGCTCATCGCCCAACACTGAGCTTCGATTTAAGGGAAGCCATCGTTGGTAGGTGTGGAATAGTAGAAAGTAAAGACAGGCATTCTCAAAGAAAGATAGTTTGAGAGGTGGATAAATTGATGGTTGGAGCCCTGCTTCCAATTCAAACGTTGGAATGGCTCTGTGAAACAGGTAAAATGGCATTTAATGGATTGGTTTGTTTCATCTCACAGACTTATAATCATAACCATAGCTTTACAATACTGTATTTGACTTTAAGTAAAACGCATTGGCGGTGAAT
Organism: Eupleurogrammus muticus; assembly: GCA_036785175.1. Lineage (NCBI taxonomy): Eukaryota > Metazoa > Chordata > Actinopteri > Scombriformes > Trichiuridae > Eupleurogrammus > Eupleurogrammus muticus. Next base: position 1,839,189 of record JAYKQN010000009.1, on the reverse strand, counting down.
GTGTAAACTTACCATTAAATGTAACCTGGAGTTTTTTACAAATCGCTCTGTTTGCTCACACAGTTTAAGTATTACTCTTTTTTTCCGTTTTTACCAGCAGAGTTTTTAAGCAACCTTCACATTGTGTGTAGTGCAGCTGTCACTGGAACTGAGAAAACAAGTTGACTGTCTGAGTTTGTGCAGGCACTTGTCAAGTAATGCAATTAAGTGCAATGGCAGCCTTGACATAGGAAAAAAAGAAAAAAGCTCCAGACAAGATGTGTTCATACGTAACCCACTTTATAAATAAATAGTCAGGAAGCTGCAGACGCATTCATTTCTGTAGAAAAAAGCCCTGCATAGAACAATGAGTATACCTGTAATAGCGCTCTGAAGCCTGTAAACGGCTGTAGCACCAGGTTACTGGACAGGGTTTTACCAGGAAAACACTGGCTTATTGTTTTTTTTTTTTTTACATTAAAATGACTCGTGATGTTTTCAGCTGAGCACAGGTGGAAAAACATGGTGTTTTATATTATATTTTATAAGAACTTTACAGAAAATATCTAAATTTTGTCACAGCATGTGAATGAATATGCTGCAGAAGGTGGCGATTCTGTAATAAACGAGTGCTTTTATTTTTTGACTGACGTTAGTCAGGCAGCGTGCGTCCCTGTCTTAGATGCACTGTAATTAAAAACCTGGCCGGCCTAATTAATCTCCGCCACTACCTGCCCTGCCACTCTGCCCCAGCCACTGGGTGGAAGAGTGGCAGCGTTCGCCTCAGCTAATTACTGAGTAACCCTCAGTCTCTGTCCTGGACCGTGTCTGCCTGGTTGGACAACGCCGCAATAAAAGGGAGGAAGGGGGACTGATGAGAGAAGAGAGAGGAAAGAGAAAGATAGCGGAATTAGAGAGGGAGACTGCAGTCACGTGGTGGTGATGGTGATGTTCTCACTTATTAATAATTTACCGAGGAATCCTCCATCTAGTCCCAGTACCCCCACTTATAAAATATGGGAATAAACATGTGTGTGTGTGTGTGTGCATCCTCATTGTGTCAGTGTCTGTGAGGAGCCAGAGGACATATGCTGGACAGCCAGTTTTCCTCCCTACTGTCTCATCATTTACTGTCTTTTCCCCTGTAGGGCGGCCATTACAGCGAGCCCCCCCCAGGGCCATGCCACAATGTTCTCACACACACATTCTTTTTAAGCATAACCGCATGCAACCCTGCACACTCTGCATCCGTCCCTCCATCCATGTATGCATCCATCCAGCAAGCCCAGCTCAAAGGGCTCTGTGAGTGGGCTCCAGCCCCCGCGCCAGGGCCTTGGCCACATTAGCAGCCTGGCGGGGGGGCGCTGGGCTGGCTGGGATCGCCACCAGCCTCCAGCTAACACAAGAGCTGGCACCCTTTAGACGAGCTGGGACGGTCACAGAGTGGGAAGTATATAATCCAGTTGGAGTCCCCCCCCCCCCCACCGTGGGCTTATTTGAGACACTTTCTACTCTAAATAAATATGAAATATGACTGATGTGTGCTCACTGGGAATTATTGGATTAAAAGGCAGAAGCACAGAGCAGTGTTAACATTAAGGGAGGGAAGAAAAAAAAAGCTGTGATGTTGCAGTTATAGCACATAAAGCCAATTTAAGCCCCTTCACAGTGATATCACATGACAGCTTTATATGGTTTATGTCCTTAGTGTAAGTATATCCTGCAGCGATGCTTCCCTGTGTGGATTAACACCTGAGTCATCATGTGTGCTGTGATCGGGCTCCAGCCGACAGCCGTACCTGCGTAGGGGATGGGGGCGTCCTTGTCCAGAGCCACCAGGGGCGGATCCAGCAGGACCACGTCGGTGTTCTCGGTGATCACCCCGTGGTACGACGTCTCGATCCACGGCTTGTGTTTATTCACTGTGAGGCGGGAGACAAAGAGCGGCACGTTAGTGAAACACACTTCCGCTGCAGGATCGCGCAGAACCGTCGAGACTTCTCACGCCGAGAATCATTTCTTCCGTTTCATTTCACCTGAATCGGCTGCCAGACAAACAACTTAACTTTGACATGCACTCAGCCGCGGCATGAATTCACTGGCATTTATTTTTTGTGTGTGTGTGTGTTTCCAGTTCTTGGCAAAACCCCCTCCGTCTCTACAAGACATTCTCATTTAACTAAGCTCCTCCGCTGTGTCTTTTCTATCTTTCCTTCCTTCACATGTTCCCCACAGGTTTCAAAGCGCCGCGCAACGCTTGATCAATGACCACCAGCACGCTGCCAGGACTGTAATCAGGTCCAAGTCAAAACAAAGTTCATAAGCTGAGGGCCTGATTAAGGGCCATAATTGAGTGACGCCCCTTGGGCTGTCTGTGGCGACGTGCCGAGCCACTTGCCATTTGTTTCAATCCGACTGTCAGGAGAAGAAAGGGGGAGGTGGGGGTCCAGAGAAACAACTGGAACCCGCACGTCCTGAGTCCCTTTCAGCTCGGCCCGGCAAAACACACAAATTACATGTTGTCGTCTTACTACATTTCTTACTACAAAAGCAAGCCTTTAATTTCAGTTCCCCTGAGAAAATGTTCTTTAGAGAAGAAGAAAAAAACAGAGTGCATCAGGAATAATTACTCTCCATTCAGCTGAAACTCAAAAGAAAGAAAGCAGAGACGTGGAGTGAGGTAGTAATCAATCAATCATTGCAGCAGTGCACTTCAATTGTACACTGGATACTTTACAAAAGGGCCAAGACATAATAAAGCTACCAGGCATCACGCGCTAAAACGTAGCTGCCGATGCAGCTGGACCGGAACTTCGAAGCTTGATGTGATTTGTGTGTGTCATCCTCACGCTGCCAAAACTACATCCCATAGAGACGAAACTGTCAAAAAACAGAACGAAAAACAAAAAAGAACAGAGCACACAGCAGCCTGTTTCACATCTGGAAAAAACTGAATTTCTACAAAGCAGAAGTTTATTGTCATGGAAAAGAAAGGTACACACACCCCAAAAATATATAATCTGACCCAGGTAAACGAGCACGTTGCATGTCTAATGCTAATGAGGAGTCTGGAGGACTGATGGAAGCTCCGTGTGTTCAGTTGTCTCGCAGCTTAGGAGGCGACCTTTTAAATCCTCGATGCCACAGCTTGCACCACCCACAGCGAGCATTCAGCACAGTGTGAGGCTGACCCACATTTTCTGTTATCAGCATTACCAAAGTGTTTTATCGCGAGGGGAAAAATGATGCAGCTGGGACAGAAATAGAGACTAACACACACACACACACACACATATATATACAAATATATATATATATGGGGAAGCTGGCATCACAATCCCGTGACCTTTGCGAGGTCACCGATGCATAGGGGTGACTGGAATCAAAACTAAACTGAGGTAATCCTCTAATCGATGAGAAGAGAACATAATAGATATAGAACAGATAGATAGGTGGCTGTTCTCCTCAGGCTGTTGTGGTGTAACAAAAACACACCTGAATGAGAAGGATCACTTCTTCTTCAACATTTTTTTTGAACTGCACAGAGCTCATCTACGGCTCAGCCTTCAGGCTTTAAACAGCCTCTAATAGGATATTTGTGTGTGTGTGTGTTTTTTGTTCTCAAATCATGAAAACACACACACACACACACACACACACACAAGAAGAAAGAAAACATACGATCTGTACTCCGAGTGACCCCAATTTTTAAAGCAAACACCGTCATGGCTGCTAAAAGCACTCAGTAAATGCCGTGTGATAACCCCTGTTTGTGAACGGAGGCAGGTCAGCTCTCTGGCGTCTCATGAGATCCCTGCAGAACACGAGTAGCCGAGACGCAACCAGGGCTTTTTAACATTTTAAGGACGGCGGCATCAAACGCGGCGTTCTCCCTTTTTCATCTGGTAACAAGCGGAAACTGCTCACCCGAGATGTGTTGTGTTTGCCTATTTAAACACTCCGAGTGTTGATTCCAACAGCGTGACCCTTCTGCACCGCGTCGCTTCGAGGAAAAAGCAGCGGAGGCGAATTCCATTAACTCGCTTCCAGGCAGACTAACTGAAATCCGCGTGTGGAAGCCTGTGACTTCATTTCAACCTTTAACCGTCCTTTTTTTTAGAAAAACGTATCTCACTATTGTCGTGGGGAATCCTGGGCAGGGCCCAACGTTGATGTCCTAATTAGACTAAGTTCAACTTGTTTGGAAAACGCCTTAAACTTTGTCAAAAGATTACCAAAAAAAACTATTTTACTCCAATATCACTGTACAATATGAAGTTAATTAGAGTTCAATTCCGAGTCATTCCCATGGGACAGGACTGCAGGTGACCTCTGGGGTGCTGGCTTTTACACCTTATGAACTTATTATCTTTTTATGTAGAATTATTGTTTGACCTATGGCAGGTCCAACAGATCAGGCTCGTTTCTCCCACCATTACAATACATTGGTCAGCCTTTTATTATTTTATTTTTAAATACACATTTTAGCTCTTTGCTATAGCTCTGATGCATCAGTATTTTTACATTACAGATGTACTACGTTTGCATCAATTTACTGACTTTATTAGACATGTACGGGCTGGTCTCATGGAGGTGGTCTGGCCTTTGCTGCTGGATCCTGGTCAGCAGGACTGTCTCCTCACGTCATTTCACTGCCAATTAGGCCAAGAGTCGTGGATCTGACTTGAGGCTTTAGGGCGCTATAACGGCTGATTAATCTTTGACCGGCCCATGGCGTTCCTCCGCCGGGCGCCACCTTAACGGACGGGCGCCGCAGCCTGAGCAGGACCCACGGTGTGTGTGTGTGTGTGGGGGGGGCGAGGGAGGAAGAGAAAGAGCCGTAATTAAAAAGAAATCTGTAGGAAATTAAACCCGGATTGATAAGGTCAACAAACGGGACCGCGATGAATACATCAACATAATGAAAAGCAAACGTGGCGGGGACGGTTCCGCCATCACGGCGGCCAACAGGCAATTACAATGACGCGTCGAGACGGGAGCTCACGCCAGCTCCGGGAGGCTCAGAGACGTCTGTCAACGGGTCACTGAGAATTATCCAGAAATATCTCAGCTCAGCCGCCGTCAGGGGATGTGTTTGAGGGTTTTTTTTTTTTCCTTTTTCTCTCCTCTCGACCACGCTGTCACCGCAGTGATCAGTGGACACTTTGAACCTCGGAGATCTTTGCAAACTTTAATCTTCTCCACGCTCCGTGCGCCCGGCGTTTCGTGCTTGGCGGGGCAGGCTGACAGGGACCATGTGCAAGGAAAGGACTTCATCAAATATATAGAGGCTTCTAAGTAGATTTCTCGTCGAGATCAGCAAGACTGAAGGGTGACACGCGTACACTGCAGCTGCAAGCTAATAGAAATTGTCATGACGGCGTGTGAAAAATATTATTTTGCTGTAATATACAAGCCAACTTCATCTAAATACAGGGAGTACACGGAGGACAACAAGGTCATGACCTCAGTATTTGTTTCTTTAAGTTTCCCTTTCATTTTAATTTTTCCCTTTAGGCTATATTTCAGCAAGTACAAATGTTAACAACAAAGCCGGAAAAAACATGTGCATAAAGCCCACTTAATTATCATGACAGCACAGAGATGCTCATTAAAAGTGACGTTCCTGCTCATTGCAGGTCTATTTTTAGAAGCATTAGAATGAATGGAGGATGCAACGTAAGAGGCTGCAGCAAGTTAATATCTCTTCCTGCAAGAAAGGCAGAGGATGACTGATTTTTCACTGTTTTAATTTAATTTCCCACTCAATTTCTTTATAACAATTTTAAGCGATTAAACAAGCTTGAGCATAAACTTCTACAGATTTATGTTTTATACAGTTTTGCTAAAGCTGGCTCTCACAGATTGATAAAAAGCTGTAGGTTATATATTACAAACAAAAAAGAAGAAAATGGCCAATAGGTGGCGCTGTCAAATCCACAGAAGAACTTACACAAATTAAATAGAACCCCCTCCTACTGACAGTGCACTGGCCTCATGAAGTTTCTTCTTCTTCTACTTCTTTCTGTTTAATAGAAAATGTTTTCTCAAGGCAGGTCTGCTTCCCGACCACCCGCTGAGGCTCCCTCTGAGGCAGCGACCCCCCCTGACCTCTGCTGTCCCCTCATCTCACCACAGTGTTTGAAGGACACGAAAAAGAAAACTAAACTCAACAGAGAAGGAACAGACGCCCAACGTCATTCAGGACATGACCGGAATTCAACAGTCGTGAGTTGGCCTGAAAATGATCCAGCTGTTGCGCCCAGTTTGACCCTTTTATGGCTGTTATCTTTGTATTCTGAGATTATGATTAAAGATAGATAGATTATAGCTATGTCTGTAGCCCTGTTCAGGATGAGACACAGCAGGATTATAAGGGTGCTATTCAGAGTGCTTGTAAGATTTAAGATGTGTTTCGGGACTCATTAAAAATCATTATTATGTTATTGTTGTTTGTTTTTGCTTAGTTTATTAACATCTGACGAGCCCAATGTCATTACTACAGCAGCTGCAGTGACAATTCATCCGTATACGTAAGTCACATTAGTACATGGGCGGCTACCAAACAGCTTTAGCTCAGCATCATCTATGTTTAACTTAGCTTTCTAACTGAACATAAAAAAGTTGTTTTACGTGATTCTTGTATGTTGTGCTGCCACCATCTACACATTTCTTTATTAGCTGATTAGCAGTAGATAAGAAAGCTCATTATAACAAGAAGAAATGTACGATTTTTTTGTATTTTTTCAGAGACTTGACACTTGGTTCAGACGCGTGACCAAAGACATGAGACGTGACTTGGATTCGCACAATAAACACTTCCCTGGTGTTATTGAGAGTTTTGTTCTGAGCTGAACAACCTGCGACTGCAGGTACATATACAGTAGGTGTGTATGTGTGCAACGTGCGCGTCTGTGTACTATATATATATATGCTGATCTGTGGCCAACGGCAGGTTGTGCATGCTGGCCATGATCCCCAGCGCCTTATGCTTGGCCCTGGAGGCCATGCGTGTGTGTGTGTGTGTGTGTGTGTGTGTGTGTGTGTGGTGGCTCACGGCGGGGTGCTGGGGGGAGGTTCGGTGGCCGGTTGGAGAGCAGAGCAGAGCTCCAGCAGGACTCCACAGCCTCTGAGCCTAAAACAACCGGCCAAAACCTGCAGACAGAGAGCAGGCGAGCGCCCGGCGAAACCACGCGGCGAGCGAACGCCCGGCGAAACAACACGAATAGGCGGAAAGAAAGCACAGACAGAAAAGAGGAGGCGAGTGCCGCCACGCACATCAGAATCACAGAATCCAGCTTTGTTTGCTCCTCAGTGAACAATGCCGTTTATTGTTTGGATTCTTTTTACATTTCTCTCGCTTCCGTCCCTCAGCTGGTCCCTGCAGGAAAATGAGACAGACGAGACAAAGGTCAGCCTTTCATCATGACCTTGGTTCCCGTCCACCTCGGCTGTGAGGTGCAAACAACCCCCCCTCCCCTCTCCCCCCAGACAGAAACAGCTAGTCAAAACTATAAAAAAAGGCCTGAGATGTTAGTGACCATGCTGCCGCTGAATATGTTGCTTCACTTTCAAATGGGGGACTCATTAACCTGCAGAGATGGAAGAAAAAGGCTGACTGCACAGTCACTCTGCTGCAGTCAGTTCCCCCCCCCCAACCACGACCAAGACCATGGGGAATTGCGAGAAAAACAAATAGAGCAAAGAGAGGGAGATGTTATGCATTAAAGTACACAGCAAAAAAACCAAAAAAAAAACTAAAAAGCATCCATCCAAATGACCAAAAGTGGATATATAGGAGCTGAAAATGCACTTTTTTGGTGTCATTACCCACAGCTATCATGACCCCTCTTTATCAAACGACTTCAGAGTGACAAATGCTCCCTCTGTGCATCGTTTCAGAGCCATTACACTGGTCCATTATTGTATGTGCAATTTTGATGTGTGGCATTTACAGCTTCCATGCCCCCCTCCCAGAAGAGATCCACCTACACGGAAATGTGCTGATACAGGTCAGGAGTCACACGGATCCAAAATGGTGGATATGTTCCGAAACATCGAATGCCTCTGGGATAATGATGTGAAAGCTATTCAGAATACATTAGCCTGTGATGACTAGGATGGTACATTTACCTCCAGATCGCAACACTTGGAGTCATTGTGGTTCACACGTGTCTCTGCTCTGTGACTTTGACAATTTAGCAACTAAAGTTAATACAGATGTAAAGTTTTTATTCGGTGATGATGAACATATATAGGATCGTTACCTCATTAATTCATTCATTTCTGTTGTCCTTGCATCTGTTTCCTGTTTTGAAGCATCAACAATTAACATATATATACATATAATATTTCGACAATAGACAATAAAAAACACTTCTTCATTCCTTTATGATCAATAACTGACATTTTATAAAATGTCATATAAAATAAAATGTGGACTATGCGCAGTAATCTGGTTAAAGAAATATGTGTGTGTGTGTGTGTGTGTGTGTGTGTGTGTGTGTGTGCAGATACACCTACAGTACCGCAGCATGACCTTGGGACCAGTTTATCCCCAGGTCTCTTGTTATGAAGCTCTAGTTGACTTTACCCATCGTTCTTCTTCTTCTTTTTTTGTTTTTTTAACTAACCAATCTCTTCTCTACACCCTTTCATCACTAAAATACATCCAATCAAAAGCTCAGCTCTATCTGGCCTTTTCCTTCATTTAATCTTCATTGCCTGTGTTCTGCAGAGACAGGGTTTGTTTCTGTCTCACACACACACACACACACCTTCTCTACAGCACTTAGTCCCCAGTGCTCCTGAGTGTGTTCTTCATTCCTCGTGGCAGTCTACTCTCTTTTTCCCTCTCTCTATCTTTCGCATATCACTCTAAAAATCGAACACAAGTGGGCAAGTAGATTTGATGAGAGGAGGATAGCATCCCTGGTGGGACCCTCCCCTCGGACCCTCACACATGCATGAACACACACACACACACACACGCGATGCACACGCAACGAGCTCCTCTCACCTCTTCTTGGAGGACTGAAGAGAAGGAAAGAGAGAGGTTACAAAATAAAACTCCTCATTTCCCAAAATAGGAAGATGAGAGGAGAGCTGAGGAGGACAGGAAGTCTGGAGAAAATAAGCTCAGATATAATTATGGTGGGATTTGTGGCACAGAGACACACACACACACACACACACACACACACACACACTCGATATATATTTGCTGCTCAACACCTGTGTTACATTACAAACTTTAGAGAAGACTGTTCGTCACCTGTTGAACAATAAAACATTGACACAAAACTATTTCACATCTCTCTGAGAGCTCATTGAATAATTTAAATTGAATTCTATTGAATGCGCAAGTATTGAAATGTTTTGAATCAGTAGTTGTGATTAAGGAATATAAAAGAATTTTCAACTGAAATAATTAAAATAAACCTGAGGAAACTAATTTAGAGTGAAGCATAATTTAAAGTGTACTTAGCTGCAGGATGCATAACATGTAATAGACAATCGTTCAGTCTTTCCAGTGAAAATCAGTGAAAATCAGAGGGACTCATGCATATTTATGAGCAGCCACCACCACCAGTGTATGAATGTGTGTTAATAGGTGAATAAAGAAGCTTTGAGTGGTCAAAAGGACCAGAAAGGGCACTACACAAATGCAGCCTTCTTATTAATAAGACTCTTAACCAGATGAGTGTGGAGTGGATGCAAATGTTTGCATTTATCATAGAAAATCAGTTAACGCCGTTTAACAGCAACTTGCAGCGTTTAGTGTGTTTAAACACACAGGCAACACACACAGATTTAACTATGAATGTGACTTAATTTGTATGATGAACGTAGATTTTTATGAACTTCCTGATGTCCAGCTATGGGCCAAAAAAAAAAAATCAGATGGAACACTCATAATCAGTCCTCAAGGCAAAGGAAGCAGTGAGATTTGAGTTTACTGCAGAGGAAAATAAATCATTGATCAATCAAACCTTGTGTTTTGTTCCCCTGTATCACAACACCACGGTTATGCGTCTCATCCCCTGTATATATATCTAATGCACCTGGATCTCTGAAGCCTAAACCTGCTGTTTCCTCACACTCTAATCTCCATATCTGACAAACATGTGGCCCAGTCGCACACATGAAACGCACGCTTTCACTTCTTCTTTTTGTTTTTTTTTTCTTTTCCCACCCACGCTCAGCACGCTCACATGAGGAGAGGTGGGCGCTAATGGGGCTCGGGCCGTTCGACGCGGCGCAAACACGTCCTGGAACTGACGGCTGCAGTCCGCTCTGAAGGAGATGTAGGGGGGGGGAGCGTTTTCACCTCCCAGACGCCTGATCCACGTCTTAAAGGCACAGAAACACATCGGAGCACCGCTCCCTTTAACCCTTCTAATGCACAACTTTGGCCAAAAATGTGAATATCCATATTATCTCATGCAGGCTGAGCATTTTCTTTGTTTGCTGTTTCTGTTGAAATAAATATATTTATTCAGTATTCTGAAGGCCCAACAATTGGGTGACTTGATTGCAATTCCTGTAAAAATCAGAATAAATATAATTGCAGACATTCAGCAGGTACGGGCCTCTCAGCAGAGAACACTTACGCCCAAGCAGCGTTCAAAAGGAACAATTACTAAAATACAATCCCTCCCACTGACCAGCCCTCGTCATTCTGATGTTCTTTTGTACCGCCTGGATCCAACCGGTGCTGAAGCAATCAACTCTTTAGAAAAAAAAGGCACATTTTAGGCATTACAATATCCTCTCAACCTCTTTTTTAACCGAGCCAAAGTTCGAGTGGTTGGGTTTTTTTCTTTGTTTTTTAATTGCAGAAGAGAATGAAAGAGGGAGAGAGAAAAAGAGCACATTGTTCACTGTAAATAATTTGATGAAAAAGTTTCACTTCGATACTTTGTGCAGGAAATTAGTTCAGATGGAAAAGCACACGGGGGTTCAGTGTGTGTGTGTGTGTGTGTGTGTGTGTGTGTGTGTGTCTTGTTAAAAGCTTTCAGCATTTCACAGCAGCGAGGCAACAGCATGCTAACCAAGAGCAGCAGCATTATTTCTCTGACCCCCATTTCTTACTTAGCCTTGAGATCTGTTTTTTTTTTTTTCCCACCACCAGTAAATAAAAAGTCAAGTTGCAAAGTACAAATGAAATACAAACGATGAGTAATGGGAGACAGAGATAAACCAAAAGTTTAGAATTACTTTACATTGCATCAAAGCTCCCATTAATTCACATATAGTAAATTATCAAAATAATAGCTGGGGTGTTTGTTCGATTCAATCACACATCAGGTGTTTTGTCAGACCAGGCAGCACTTTGCGAACAGGAGAATAATTCCTTCCTGACAAAAATCGTGCTCAGCAAAACTGGAAAAATATGGTAATTTACTCAAATTCTTTTATTAAACCAGTTTGATTATTGTATAATTTACATTTTCTCAGATTCGGTACTGCTGCTGCTTATCCAGAGTTTTCCTCTGCATATTTAAGACAGAAAGTTTGAGTTTCATGTTGTACTGTCATGCAAACTATTAGATGATTTACGGTAAACGCTGTCTAATTTGACTTAAACCAGTCAAGTTTTCCATTAACTGTTTAAATCAAACCAAGACACAAATATCAAAAAGCTGCATTTAAAGACAGACAGAAAAAAATCACAAAATTCCACACTTCACAAACAAAACTAATTCAGCTGCAGGTTTTTCCTATAGAATTCTCAATTTTTTTCCCCCTCAGTCCAGAATATAAAAAGGCCGGACATGCGAAACATTCATTGTTCATTCCTTCAGGTCATTAAAAACACTGGATTTCACATAGATACCAGTGCTATACGTTGGTCTGATGCTAAGCTTCACTCTTTGGAGAAGGTACAGCAAAAATCAATGAGAATTTTCAAACGGGTTAGCGCGCTTACAGGGGACGAACCAACCAAACGACTAATCAGGCTTAATAGGAGCCGAGAGATGGAAGACGAGCGAACAACAAAGTACAGATGAAAGAGAATGGGAATGAAAAGTGAAGTTAAAAGACAATAAAAAAGGACTATAGGGGAGAAAGCATCAAATTACAGCCCCCGTCAAAGCAAACGTTCATATTAGATGATATCCAAACTTTGAGCTCCTTGACAGGTGGTTCCACATTATATCTGACAGTGGAAAAAAAGGTGTCTCATACTAAATTAATTAAAATTGGAGCACTTCTGTTTTTAAAATGCCTCGCTGATGAAGTTTGAGATGTTGTCTAATTAAAATGTCATATTTTTGAAGTGAAATGTTCCAGTTAAAGAACAATTGCTGTTAGTTAATATGTAATTGTGGACACGTAGCGACTTCACTGCATTAAAAAAGAAAAAAGTTTTCAACAAGCAAGAAACATAAGTTTAGGATTTGGCCAGAATACATTAAACAAAATCAGTTTTTTTTTCTTTCCTCTTCATTCCTTTTTTGTGAATCGTTCTACCTCTAAAATAGTCACCATTATGCGACTATAGGTGTCAGGAGGTTGCAGGTACACGCTCTTTTATTTCAAGGGGGTCAGCGGCCAGGAAGGTTGGGAACAGTAATAGAATCCTGGGGGCTTGGAGAGGTTAAGATATTCCAAACACCTTTTCTTATACATCTGGGAATTCCTCAAAGGCTTCTACAGAGACACACACAGACATGAGGAGCCTGAGTTCTGCACCCTCGTCACGATTTGACAGTTCTCAGTCAGGGAGAGGCAGTCCCTGGATTGTGAGGGCTTAGAGAGGCTTAGAGTCAGACGCGCTCGCTGAATAGTCCCACATATGGCATATAGCTCATTGTGCCGCATGACCAGTTGGCCAGCTCAGACCCCAATCATCCTGTCACACTGCTGCAGATGGCCAGGTGGCAGACACAAACAGACGAGTGTGTGTGTGTGTGTGTGGGGGGGGGGGGGGGGGGGGGGGCTGTCAACCTCTCAGAGGTTAACAGACTCCCCCAGCGTGGCCGAAGAAAGAAAACAACATATTTACTTCCTTGAGTTATGCATCCAGATGCAGATCGGACCCACGGGCCTCCTCCACTCATCTCTAGTCCGATATGAAGCTGAATATCTGACTCATAACTGACCACAGCGACATAGAAAAACATTTCTTTTCTACTAACACTTCGAAAAAATGGCAAAATCACTTTAAATCACTTTAAATATAGACTAGGCATGGTATGCAATGTTAATGCATGTTAAAAATATGTTAATTATATAAATAAAACCACCTAAAATGAGTATCATACGTGTGTTTTTCTAAGTAGTTGTCTACTGATACATTCTGTAATACACATAAGTTTGTCACACTATAACTTATATGGGCAGTTTTAAAGGTTATTTTGCAGGTGTTTTTGTCGGGGTGGACTTCCCTTTATACGTCATATCTCTATTTAGACAAGCAGGTTTTTACTATCGCTATTCCAACGCGTCATCTTTTTACAAGACAATTTTTTCAACGATTTCTCAAAATCACTCTGTGTGTTCAGGCTGCTGTCCATGGTGCTGAATGAGGGGTAAACCTGGATTGCATTAGTCACATTCAAACAATGCTTGTTCTACCACATTTAGCAACACTGGTTCATATGCTGATATCCTAGCAGTGCGAACACCTTTATAACTCACACATGAGTGTTGGTATAAGATCATTTCTGTGCTTAAACTTTACACGGGCGTCCATGTTTGTTTGTTAAATGACTCCACACTGAGGATCACTACATTACAATTGATAGCTATAAACTACTTTCTACTCCTGTCTTCTACTTTATCACCTTAATTTGACTTCATTTGATCACATATTCAATCACAAGTTTACTATAACCACACGATGTTAAGAAGATTATGACACTGTAGATCCACCTGATGAAATGGATGAAGCACAAAGGGCCCAGCCTCTGTTTTTAGAAGCTATCCCATTAGTATTAGGCCAAGTCATGTCAGAGAAGTAGTGGGACAAATTAACCTCTATATATAGCTATATAACCTATATATATATATATATATATATATATATATATATATATATATATATATATAGCTTGACCCAGTGTTGTTCTCTCTGGTTTCCCTCTGCCTGAGAATCAAATTCCTGCACTGCTATTCCCGACTCTTGAGATACAAAAAGGAATCGTCTGCAATAAAAAAAAAAACGAGCTTTTGCAATCTCATTACAGCCTTCCAAGCTTCAGTCCAAATGTGGGTTTGAATGGCTTGGCTTCGGGTTACACCCATCTCAACCCGGTTCCAATTATTTTGCCCCGGCGATGACAGGTGAACAAAGGCAATTACATCGCGATGGCTTTGGGGAGCTATTTCCAACACAGAAAACAAGGGAGTCATTTAATTTGAATAGCGATGATTATTGAAATGTTCTTTAGTGTCAGTTTGAACAGCTTGAATGTTTTATAATTTGACAACCTCTATTCATCGGCTCCAGAGGAAATCCTGAATCTATTCAGTGTTGCGCTCGCTGGAACAAAAACGCAAACAAAGTTACAGTAAAAACTCCTTGAAGGGAAGATTCGCTTGCACTAAAAGGGTAAAAAAAGAAGAGAATAATCAAAAATCTCAAGCTAAACACGAAAGATTGACTGGCGCATCTTTTCTTGTGGCAGGCGCGGCTTGCTCATCATTCACGATCAACAGGAAATGTCAGGAGTTAGAACATGCATGTGCACCACGTTCCAAGACCCACTTGACGTACTGTATGTTTTACTTACAATAGCGTCTGTCTGCTGATCAAATGTAGAATGCCTGTGTTGTCAAGTGTGTGATGAATTGGAGCGAGTACCAGCAGGGAAAAGACACCTATTGTGCTGTAATCAGCCTAAATGATATTTGGTTATGAAAAATGGCTTTAATCTGCAGCCAGAGCCTGTGTAATGGAGCAGAGCCTCGCTACGCATCATCTCCGGTTTGGTGAGACTACCACCTGACACCGGCCATTTGCTAGCGTCATGGCCGCTGAGGAAGATGAATGTTTTTGCAGTAATAATTAAAGCAGCCACATTCTAAAAGCACAGCCACAGGAGGAGGTGAACGCTGCTTTTTTACCCATACACTTTATATTCTGACTTGGAGATTTGACAAACTGGACAAGTGGCAAGTGACAACATGTGGGGGGTTTGGAAAATATCAGAGTAGCTTAGTGTAGAGTCCACAATCCAGATTATTATTTTTTTTTCAGATTCATGAAGCATCCAGCGTGCTCAGGTTAGGTCTGTTTTCCTGAGACTTTCTGCAATATTTGCAGATTTGAGGTTATTGCATGAAGATTGCAAGCTAATATCTCCTCTGGCAGACACAAGCCTCACTGCGTCCAGTGTTTAAAGTCCACGCAGATCCACCTGAGTTGCACTGTTTAGTTTCAAGTTTTTTTTTCACTTTTGAGATGCTGCATGTTTCCCAATACGTTGCAAAACCCATATATCTGGTTCATATAGGTGTACACACATGCCATCATTTTCCTTTTTCTGTCAAACACCTGCTTTAATTTCACGTCGCTACAGGTACTGAATGGTGAAGACGAACAAACTCTGATCAGTATCCCTCAGTTTTACATCAAAGTGGAGGGGAAATTGCTTTCAAACGCTTTTTCTTAAGCATTGTATTATACTGTTGTATATTTTGTTTTTTGTGTGTGTATATGTGTGTGTGTGTACTATGAGTGTCACCTCCCTTGCTTCATCTGCCTCCATTATCGCTGCTTTTTTTTCCTCTGCTAAGTACTTCACTACCATCTATAGACAAGCCTGCAGCAAGTACGTTCACACAGTGCCCCACGTCTTTGCACATTGCTTATTGTGAATGCCCTCATGTACTAAAAATATCAAGTGTAAGTGCAAAAGTATGTGATTTGGGACACAGCCAATTTTGATCTCAAAAGTCACACAGGAAATCCTGAAATCCTGGTGGGGCTGCCTATTATCCTGCTGTGACCTAGCCGTGAACTTCAGTTCACGAGCAACAGCGCTTATAGTCGCAGCCTGTAATGACAGAAGAGGAGGATAATCCACACTGATGACCTTCCGGGAGGTAAAATGAAGTCCTTGCACTTTGCAGCAACATACATCACGCACGGCGGTGCAATGACATAACCCGCTCTAGCGGCGGCTGCACGGCCCGCGCCCTGACTCGGGTTCACACGCTGTATCATGACTGCGGCTCAACCTGGCTCGGCCCCCACCCGAGGCCCATGAATATTCGAGCTGGCCGCCGACTCGCCACAGTTAAGACGCTACCTGCAGTTCAAAGGCCTCTTAGCATCAAAAGGAATACTACAGGGCTGAGGGAATTTCACAGGAGATGGAGGAGACAAGGTGCTGGCAGGTTGCACAGGTTAGCTGCGGTGCAAGAAGAGTCCACTTAAGATAAAAATAAAGGAGGAATGATAATAGCCTCCACCAGTGTGTGTGTGTGTGTGAGTGTGTTTCGTAGATAAGTTAATCACACCAAAAGCTCTTGCAGGTGCAGGAGTAACAAAGGGAGGGAGGGGGGGTACAATTTATTGGCAGCTGACGAAAAATTCCGCCGAAGTCAGCACAGTCGTTTCTGAGCTCGCACGAGGGGACGGCGGCTGCGATTCATCATCATCATCATCAATCATCCCGGAGCCGGAGCGCCGATCCGTGCTCAGCTCAGGTCACTCAGGTTAATGTAGAGCACGATGATCAAAGTTAGTCAGTCAGTGATTCCAGCTCAGCACTCCTCATCTGTGAAAATGGATAAATATCTGCTAATGTGCGCATGGTTAGAGGCTTCTGGATGTGTGTGTGTGTGTGTGAATATGGGGAGGTTCATTCTTCAATTGTATGGCTTGAAGCTCCAAGGCCTTGGCAATTTATTAAAAAAAAATATTCGAATGCACAGTTTTAGTAATTTAACAGTGAAACACTCTGTTCATTTCGTCTGTCCCGTCTCTGTCTGACGACGAAGATGAAGAGGAAAACTCCTGCTTCTTTGTTACTGGTGAAATAAATATAATCCAGCCTCACATGATCAGACTGCAGTGGGAGGGAGGACGGGGGGAAGAAGGAGAGAAAGAGAGAGAGAGAGAAACACACTCATCCATTTTTCATGGCTCTGCTCGCTGCAGCTGAACCCGCTGGACCGAGGAGATGGAGAGAGAGAGAGGGAGAGAGAGGGAGAGAGAGAGAGAGGGAGGGAGGTATCGGAGAAGCTGTTTTTCCTCTTGATACAACTAATCTCTCTTCTTCAGTGTCCTCGCATGTTTACTAAACTTCACTGGGAAGGCCAGACGGAGCCAGTTTTTTTGATGCCTTCTGCAGCTCCCTCCTCAAGGTTCTTGGGCTCGTTGTAAACTGATCAGGTTCACTGTCCGCCGCCTGCAGACCTCTGCTCCCCGCTACTCAGAATTCCAACCAGCGATCGGTGGTCGTGTAAAAAGAGAGCTCTCGGCTGCCGGATGCAACGCCGACCGCGCCGCTAACGTGTGCGCGCTGCGTGTGTTGGGTACGGTCCACCACGTCAGCACGCATGCATTATTCAGACGGCTGAGTGGGCCCGCGTCAGGCCGGCGTCACTCACCTCCTGACAACCACCCTCGTGTTGGACGCCGGAGGTCATCTACCAGCGAGGGGGAAGCTTAGTGGAAACAAGAAAAAGTGAAATAACGTCCAATCAGTTCCAAAATATCTGCCGCTGATTCATTGTTCGCACTAATCCAATTACAACAGCCTGGAGCACCTTGAAAAAAAACTACTCCATCCGATATAAATCTCTCCCATATCTGCCTTTAAGATAATTATTATAATATCTCGCCGTCTTCCTTTTTCAGTGTGCATGCATGTAAACATGTACATGCTGCAGGAAATCTGGATAAGCTTTCAGATGATGATACCCCCCCTCCAAACCTCCCTCAATGACTTAGAAATTTCCAGCGTTACATTATGCTAATGCAACATTTCAGCCACAAGCAATCAATAGGGAAAAAAACAACAAGAGAGAGCCTGTTGCGGTGAATTGGTCGAACAGGATGCAAAATGCAATTGACAAAACAATGTGCAAAGTGTGGCAAGTGTGTTAAAAGTTGGTTCTTTTTTCTTTTTTTATTGGTCAGATTTGCACAGCGTAGTATTAGGAGAGAAATACAGTACAGTTGGGTGTTTGGAAGGATTGGGAGCAGTCATGAAAAACGCAATTAAAACTTTTTATCACGACTTTCTGACCATTTTATAAAGGAGACAATCTTCTTAAAAATGTCTCTGTTACACTAGCATAGTGATGCACTGATAAGTTCATTTGCAGAATAAGTTGTGCATGTAAATTATTCCCAGCGTGGCGACAGATCAACAGCGCTATATCTGAAAGCGAATAAGTTCAGGACTCCATTTACAGGCAGCTTTGTTTTCACAAGACAATAATGTGACTAATTCCACCTGTGAGAGAGGAATCTATTTAAATAAACTTATTAACATTATAGCCCTGTTTACATGACTGTCTAGAGAGAGATCTGGCTCTATTGCAAATTAAAAAATGGATTATCGATGTGCAAGTTTTGCAAAATGTGTTGAAAATGAGGACATAAGGCGTGCAGTGTGCTGATGGGAAATACCCTGACAGGTGCTTAATAATGAAAGGCTGGAAGAAAAATCTGAAGGTCCTCTCTCCCATAACAATACTCCTGTGTGGAGCTTAATGTATAATAATAATAAAAAAAGAAAAAACTAAAACATCAACACCATCGCCTCATTTAAATGCAACGCTGCTATCACCGTGACTTCCCTCCTGCCCTCTGCTCAACACCAGGTGTGCGGAGCACGGAAATACCAAATTAACGGGCAGGTGCGTTTCAAGGTCACCAAAATGCCAACGTGTCTCCGAGCGGCCGACGTGCAGCACGGAGCGAGACACAGCCCAGACGCAGCAGAGACAGACCAGACGCATGTATGACGCATGTTCCGGATGTCTCTCAGGGCAGATATTTGTCACATGCGAGGCTGCGCAGGCATTACCGGCACGACTCGTCCTATCTGTGTGCATACGCACGCCCCCCCAGCGTGGATGAGAGAGTAGTTTAATTATACACTGATTACGCCTCCACGTCTTCCTCTCGTCCCCCATCCCCCCTCTTTCTTTCTTTCTTTCTTCCCCCCTTTTCCGCCACTTCCCACATTACAAGACCTCTTGTTCCTTATTAATGAGATGCATTAAAACGGATAGATTACCCCGCGCCACTTCACCCCGCCCGTATTTCTTCCCCCCCCCATCGCCGACAGTTCATTTGCTGCATGTTGGAACCACGTTGTCCTCCACTTCACATTCTGCAGCCGTCCACACACACACACACACACACACTATATACAACACCCCAAGGAGCTGGAATACCAGTTACAGTAATCACTGCAGGAAACACTTTGTGCTTTAAGGTTTCAGCAGTGCGATTATTGCTCAACTTTACACTTTAAATTACCTCGACTTCAGAGGAACTTTCTGTGTAACTGGATCAGGAGGACGACGGGGGGGGGGGTGATGGCGATTATCCGTTACGTGCTACCGAACCGGACATGTCAAACCACAGAGAGCAACTCGTCAGCGTGATTCTGTTTTTAATTTTCATTTGATTGTCATTTAATTTTAAAAACCGCACACGCTAGCTTCAGTTTTAATCTTCCAAACTCGACTTCACATGACGAGTGACTTTAGTAAAGTTACTTCCACTTAATTTGCATCCTTCTCACTGCGCCGTTGTATAACTATTTGATATTTGGCGAGCTCTGTTTGCGCTGGGTTCAGTTATTAACAGCAGCTCGCGAGCCACCTTGTCAAATATGACTGTATTTACCGTGGAGGAGATGAAGGAGAGAGGTGGCTTTAATAAGCTTCCTGCCTGATTAGCTTCAAAGTGATCTTACTTTTAAATGAGCTGAGACTTAATTAATATGTAGGGGGACATTAAGTAATTGTGTACTTGTTTTATTTGAATTCAACTGCAGGAATTTTATCAGGCAGAAAAGTTAGTTAAGCGCTTGAAGCCTCAAGGATTTCCTAAAGTCAAATATGAATTCTGGGCTCGCCAGATTTTCTGAAGATTGGCATGGGAGATATGGGACTGTGTAAAAGACAGACGGCAGCTGGCCTAGTGATGGCGAGAGAAAAAGTTCCATCTTATCTTCAGACACTTTTTTTCGTCTATAAAGGAAACAAACACCTCATCTTGTTGTTGTTTTTTTATTTGCGATTAGTCATGTCTCCCACAGCTCCTCCTCCCTCTCTCCCCCCCTCATCTTTAATATCCTTCTCTTTTCCTGTTAACTGCCGTTCCTTCCTATCCACCGCCCAAAAAGTGTCTGTGCTGGGCTGATTCTAGTGATAAGAGGCTGAAAGCCTTCTGTCCACGAAAGGAGGAGAAGGAAAAAGGACGAGGATAGTGTTTATTTTCTACATTCTAACTCATGAAAAGAAGTCAGCCGGGTTGTTTTAGCACTGATTAACTGTATTTATATCCAACTATGTTTCTATGACGTTCAAAAGAAGTGATTTTAAAACCCTCACTAGCAGGACAGAGAACCACTCCATAATTTTTCAGTCGCAGGCTGCTGATACAGTATCGGTGGAGGGTGATGAATCATTTGCATTTACATCAAATGGTGATGAGGGGGGTGGTGGTGGAGGCAGAGCAGGGAGGGTGGAGGTCAGGTTGTACTTCATGGAGGAGACACTAATCTCCTCCGGGGGGGAAAGAACGGGAGCTACCCTGGAAAGACAAGAGCTGCAGGAGAGGTGAAGACGGAGGGACAGAGGAACAACGAGTGGACGCACATGTGGGATGAGTTCATGACCTCGGGACACTGGTGAAGCAGGAACATCCAGCGGGACGAATTAAAAGGAAGCTTAAGTTTCTGTAAGTTTGACATCTAAAACAATAGAAACAATCTATAGGCTATGCAACATCTATTTAACACATATCTGCAGCAGATATATGTTAAATTATTAAAAAAAAGAATTTGGATAAAACACGTCTTGACTTATAAAAGT
The DNA here is from genome assembly GCA_036785175.1 of Eupleurogrammus muticus. Classification (NCBI taxonomy): domain Eukaryota; kingdom Metazoa; phylum Chordata; class Actinopteri; order Scombriformes; family Trichiuridae; genus Eupleurogrammus; species Eupleurogrammus muticus. The sequence continues at coordinate 1,818,192 of JAYKQN010000009.1, read as the reverse complement.
GCTGATTCTGTATTTCCATATGAAAAAGTTAAGTTTATTGTTTAATGATTATATGCTGTTCTTGGAGCGGAGATAACACCCAATGTAACAACAATAAAAGGTAATTAAATTGAGCATCTTTACAAAATGAAAGAGAACATCGTATTAGAGTCTGCAAAAAAAGTGTTTGGAACAATATTTAGTGCTCCTTTTCGGTTTGTCCCACGTACTCTTCACCACCGTCGGGATATTTCTAAAAAGCAATAAAACCAGACAACTACAAGGTGGAACACATTTCCGAACCTTCAGCTACACTTTATGCCTCGAGGTCACTCAAGATTCTTCTCTCAAACTTGTTCCTTCTTTACCGTCTAAGTAGAACTAACAAACCCACTAATGCTGTGGCTGTCCGGTTTTCTATCTGAAAAATGTGGACGCTTTCCATCTAACCCAAACAAGCGTTCCCTCCTTTTCTTAATACTTATTCACTCGTGTGCTATTTTTATAAATATTTGACAATATGTGTTAATCTTACCAGCACTAAAATCCTTAGAGACAAACCTCAAGGTTGTTGTTTGCTATGTTATTCGGAGCCTCTGTCACCACTGAATACAGTATACGCAGAATACTGTATAAAAGAAAATGAATAAAAGTGAATATTCAAAACTTAAATCCATATTCTCACTTAACTAAACAAGCCTACATACACATTAGGCCGAATAAAGGCCTAATGTGTATTGCATTAGCATTAGCATTAGGCAGATATTTTGATTTTTATTGTGGTAACGCAACTGCGCCGGCACATTAATTCGCTTAGACCTTACACTATGATATTATACAGTCAGATGTGGTAAACTAAGTGAACTTTTATTTATTTATTTTTTTTATGAAATCCTGTTTGATTAAAATCAGTGATAAGAAATATGTGCCAAATAAAACAAGAAAAAAATACATTGTGAAATATGTTTTTTAAACATATATGATAAATTGTTAACCACATATGCCCTTATGTATAAAATTGTTAAAATGATGAATAAAACAGGATTGGCATGGTGATGAGATTTAAAACAATGCTTGGACGATCCACCACATCCCTTCATTCGCTCATGTCTCACTGCTTAAAGAGCAGCATTTGAGACATTAGTGCAGTTATTTTGTAATAGCGGGCGTTTAATGGCATGTCTTTGCTTTGTTGGACAGCTCAAATCACCCAGGATGCTCGTTATAATTCTCCTTTATAGATACTGAGGCAGGTCTGAGACGCATCGCGACGTTTCCACCAGGCTGTTAACCGTAATGCTGGAAGTCAAAAGTGTAGACCGCTGATGGGTGACAGGGACGTCTGACGGAACACAACACAAATCCTGGAAAATTAAGTTTTCTGTTTGAACTGGGAGGTTTTTCCTCCTCTGTGATGTTTGGCACGAGATTTACACACAACCTCTGGTGAGGCTAAGATCATAGAAACACACACACACACACACACACACACACACACACACACTTACAGAAGCAGACCAGAGTGCATGCTGTGAGCAGTCTGTGCCCTTTGCTGTATCGCAGGCTTCCTGCTGCGCTACAGACACCAAACGCTCTTTTCCCTCCCCGAGCCTCCCAGTGCTCCTAGTGATCTGTTTAATAACAGCCCAGAGATCAGATCTTTATTTATACAAGCAGATGAAATGCAACAGCTAATGGGAGTGATGTGCTGTACGTCGCTGTGGTGAACTCGGCTGACTTCATACATGTTTACTTGGAGAATCTCTCAGCGAACGCTAAAGATGCCAGCGTTCCTGCGAGGCTGATGCCCGCATCCTCAGCCCAATTAAGCAGGAAAAAAAAAACAAAGAAGAAGAAGAAGAAGGTTCAACCTCACGTACGCGATATGTGTTTCCTCTTAAAGTACATAACACATGCTGTGCACACGTTATTTCGCCCCAGCGATTTCTGCCTTAAAATCTTTGATTAACGCGTGGCGCGTCGCCATGGAGACCACAGGCAGGAAAACAGATTGATTTTGCTTTAATTGGAAAAAGAAAAAAAAAATCCCTCACCATCATCATCCTCCTACACATCCACCTCCTCATATCCATCAAAACAATCCTGTTATCAGTAACGGGTTCTAAACATAAACCGGCCAACGCGCGCTGTGCACCACTTCTAATCAATATTAAATTCACCCGATAGAGTATAACTGAGCTTTTGACGTCCACAGATGATGGATCTAACCCCGGTCCACATGGAGGATGAAGGGGTTCCCGGTACACGTGTTTGCTCCAGCTCTTCCAGTCTCCTGGTTCTCATCACGCCACCGCCCATCAGCCAATTATGTTGTAACTAATCAATTAAAATCCAATCATTGTCAGGAGGCATAACCAATCGGCTTTATGGCGGAGGGTCTAAACATCGGCGTGGCGTCTCCGCCTGTTTCTGCATAAAAGATAAAAGAAGGAGGGCGAGGACGGAGGAGAGGGAAGAAGCGAGAGGTCGCTCCCAAGGACCAAGGAAACGCAGCCGGGCTAATGACAGGAGATAAGAATCCAGCCCAAAAATCCAGCCTTGATGAATATGGTAATGGAGATGCATGCACGAGACACTGGTTTATAAATTACAGTTTTTTTTTTCCTTACTTCCAAGACATAATGGTGCCTACATTTCTCAGTGAGTTTGGGGGTGGCCTGGCGGCTTCAGCCGTAACAAGCTCACGCTACGAGACACTGCGAGGAACGCGGAGAAGCTAAATGAGTGAAATATAACACACGAAGAATTACAAAGCAAGGCCAGATGAAAGGGGGTGAGAAAAAAAAGAAGCAGCTCCGCCATTGTTTGGGCGCTCATGGCGGAGGCCGTATCAGAGCCCGACGGCTTTGATTGCTCTTAACGAGATTAACGTTCGAGGAACCCTAACGAGGCTGCGCTGGTAATGAAGGAAGATAAGATAAGAGCAGTGTGGGGAAGATTAGAAAGGATGAATGCAAAAGGTGTTTTGTAACCGACTGTTGTCTCCAGCTCTGAAAAGAAAAAAAAGAAGAAGAAAACAGGGGTTTATCATCGATACTAACAAACCAAAGGGTAGAGTAACACTCCATTTTGACTTGACTTGCATAGCACTCATTTAATTAAATCTTTGTGAGGAGCCATCCATGTGGCGTGCTGCGAAGTGCTCAAAGAAGGAACGTGTGTGTGTGTGTGTGTGTGTGTGATTAGACCTGGTGAGGGAGTCTATTAGGGAGGTGGGAGTAGTGAAGGTAATCCCCTTGATACCCCCGCCGCATCACTTTCTCTCCGTTTCTTTTCCACTTTGTCCCCCTTCTCTTCATCCCTCTATCACTGTCTTATCACTGCAGTGGCCTAATGATGATGAAGCTGTGGACTCAGCGGAGGAGTCAGAGGAGCATTCACACACACTCACACACACACACACACACACACGCACGCAGACGTCGCTTGTGTACTGAAGTGGTGGGTTCACGCTGCAGCTTTTGACGTGGATTCAGCAGTGATTCTCCCGCTGCATCCCAGTGTTTTGAGCGGCGTGACCTCTGCAGCTCTAAAGCACACAGGCCCGTGCTAAGTGCTGGTTCTGTTTCGCCGGGCTACGACTGGACTTAATCTAGTGGAAGAGCCACAATCACATCCCGAGGATCGATTCGTCCACTCGGGGAGACAAAAGCCGGGCGATTGACAGCCGGGGGAGGCAGAGGTGAGAGATGAGGTGAGGTTCAACGTACAAAGCACCCGGAGGTGGAGAGGAAAGAAAGACTTAGTATTTATAATAATAGAGAAGCCCAACAAAGGATTCTTCCTCAACAGTCGATATCCACAGCCAAAGCCTGCTCCTTTCTTTAGTGCTTTAGTGCTAGAGCGCGATGTGGAACAAAGGACAGCGAAAACAGTGTAGGATCATTGTGGAGCTTCATGATCATGTGATGTGGTTCTGCAGAATGTTAGCTCCATGATTTGTAGATAAAAGAGACATAGAATCCCAACATTAGTTATAACAAGTTCTATTGTGCAAGTGACTACTAGTACTAGTGTAAATAATGAAGAAACATGCGTAAACACTGCAGGACCTAAAGTAAAAGAATTATTTGTTGACTAATAGACATATTTGACCACTTTTTGACTAATCAAAGAAGTTCACACTTCTCTTTACAGTGTTGTGTCTTTACTGTTAAATAATAATAATAATAATAATAATAAACCAATTAACTACTGTGATTTCAGGAATCTATTGTAATATTAGTTGCAGGTTTTACAGTGCACCAGACATGTTTTCATAATTTTTTATAACATGGAAAATGCATTAAAGTTAACAGAGAACTAACTGATAACTTCTAAATTCTGAAAAATGTTTTAGTCGACTTATCAACTATGAGGGGTCATCTCTAATACGCTGTAGACAATGGTGTAGTTCACAGGTTTTAAAACCTGAACTGCTCACATCAAGAGAAGAACGGACTAACCGGATCCAGACCCTCGCTAGAAACCACGCCACGGGGGGGAAGTTGGGTCACGTCCAAGTCTTGTCACCGTGGCGACAGGAGAGTTAAACCTGTAAACCCAGAGGTGAGGGAGACCGAACACGTTGGCGGGGAACAAGCGGAACATCCTCACATTCAGCTTTGAGCCCGCAGGGCCCAGCCCCTCAGGTCGGGGTCAGGCAGGAGGAAGGACAGAATCCAGTAGCTGGAGCCTCAGCAGGTAACAGTGGACTGTGGGTATGAGGTAGATGGAAGATGAAAGCTGCAAACATCTTGGTCCTGACCGCTTCACTGTCATGCTCAGATGACGTTAAAAACACCCTCTCGGGTAATATTGCTTACTTGTCACAGCAATTGTAGATTTCCATGGCTCCGTGTCAGTGAAAAAGAAAAAAAAGTACAACATAACAACATATAATTCAAGCTTTCTGCCACAAAATATGAAAAAGTCTGAAGAAGCAGCTACGAGATGTTTAACTGCACAACTGTAATCTTACTTTTGAAAAAATACAAGTTATAAAGTGGTCATACAGGTTTAATAAAATGATTTGAGTAAAATGACATATTTCTTCCACTTTTGCCGCGCAAGATTTTTTCAGGAATTAATCTCCTGGTCTCAAATAAACACCTGGTCTCAAATAAACGCCTGATCTCAAATAAACACCTGGTCTCAAATAAAGACCTGGTCTCAAATAAAGACCTGGTCTCAAATAAAGACCTGGTCTCAAATAAACACCTGCTCTCAAATAAACACCTGGTCTCAAATAAAGACCTGGTCTCAAATAAAGACCTGGTCTCAAATAAAGACCTGGTCTCAAATAAACACCTGCTCTCAAATAAACACCTGGTCTCAAATAAATGCCTGGTCTCAAATAAAGACCTGGTCTCAAATAAAGACCTGGTCTCAAATAAAGACCTGGTCTCAAATAAACACCTGGTCTCAAATAAACACCTGGTCTCAAATAAACACCTGATCTCAAATAAACACCTGGTCTCAAAAAAAGACCTGGTCTCAAATAAAGACCTGGTCTCAAATAAACACCTGGTCTCAAATAAAGACCTGGTCTCAAATAAACACCTGGTCTCAAATAAACACCTGGTCTCAAATAAACACCTGGTCTCAAATAAACACCTGGTCCCAAATAAACACCTGGTCTCAAATAAACACCTGGTCTCAAATAAACACCTGGTCCCAAATAAACACCTGGTCCCAAATAAACGCCTGGTCTCACATAAACGCCTGATTTCAAATAAACACCTGGTCTCAAATAAACGCCTGATTTCAAATAAACGCCTGATCTCAAATAAACACCTGATCTCAAATGAACACCTGGTCTCAAATAAACGCCTGGTCTCAAAAATGGCAATTTACAGTATTTTATTTATTGGTAAAATAAGTATGAGATCAAACAATATAGAGAGAATTCTGCATAATTTTACCATTTTAATATCACATTATTATAATTTCTTCAAAATAAAGTGCGGAATGATATTTAGTGATTGTAAAATATTAAACTGTAAAACCCTGTCGCTGCAGACAAGATTATGAACACTGAAAACTCAGCTGTGACACAATACTTCAGAGTTGTGCTTGCCGCTTTCTTTTCTCCAAACATGTTTAATCTGTAAATCTCAGGTGTTGATTGTCACAGGCTGTCAACACGTCTTGTATGAGTGTTAAAAAAAAAAAAAAGTAGAAGAAGAAGAAGAAGAGGCGAGAGCAACAATGCAGCAGAGGCAGTGTGAGCGAGGAAACAGGCGCGGTGCTGCGTTTCACGCCGTGCGGCGCCGACTGAGGCATTGCACGTTTCTCCAGAATCCCTTCCAAATGCCAAAAAAGCTCAGAGGTAAATAAGAAGTGCACAGCACGGAGCCCGGTTTGTCTTACAGAAATAAAAAACGTCCCCGCCCGCCGAATGACGTGCATTTGACTCGCACAGTGCAGCTAAGTCCTGGTAAATCAGCGTGTGCAACGAGCAACGCCGTGTTAATGACCCCATAACTTAAAGGAGCCCTGACACCCGTTTCAGCGCTATGCATCTTCCCCCCCTATACATGTATTAATGCTCTCAATTATTTATCCTTAGTGTCATCCTCCAAGGGCAAAAGGCACTTCTGTGATATATATTTTAAATCATCCTCAAAAACAAAGGCAGGGCCGAGAAGGCGATAAAAAAACAGAAAGTGCTTCTCCATATAACACCCAGTGGGGATGTTCTCCGTGTCCACGCTGCTCACTGTGCATGTATCCCCTGCAGCAGATGGATAAGTGCGTATGAGCTCATGCAACAGCTAATGAAAACAGATTTAGACAACGCTGACACACACATGCAAACACGCACAAACACATCCGATAAACTCAAACACGAAAGCGTACGCACGCGCGACGAATACCTGCACAGACACGGCCGCCATTCTCTCCCATTAAGCGCTATGAAATCTCATTAATGTGCATTAGTGTGTTTGAGTGGGGATTTGGTGGCGAGCAGATTGAATTAGGACTGAGCTCGGCTCAGGCCTCAAAACAATTATTTGTCTTCCATCAGCCCATTAAAAGGCAGCGACGGGCGGAGATTACAGAGCCGGAGAAAACAGCGGCGGCGGCCTGTCACTCGGTGTTTGGTCTTTAGGCAGAAGACGGTTACAGTAGCTGTCGTCCTGTATTCCTTAATGACCGGGAAGGTGATGATCCATGGGAAGTTTGGCGCTCTCCTCCTGAGACTGTAGCACATTTTTTAATTTTTTTTAGGGTCTGATCGTCTCTCTCTGTCTCTTTGCTGGCTGCAGCTTTGTGCGAGCCGTGCCCTCAGGTCTAAGGTTCAGTAATTCAACTCTATTGTGCCGAGCCTGCGGGAGTCCTGCTCGGTCAAGTCTTGGTCTGTTGAGTTAAGTATACTGTACCGTGCTCAGCTCATGACGGAGCACAAGTGTGTGTGTGTGTGTGTGTGTGTGTGTGTGTGTGTGTGTAAGAAAAAAGAAAGACTGATATAATCCTGCCTGTGCAAATAAAACAAAAACAGATACAAACACACAACTTGATTCCTATGAGTTTTAGTATGTCTGCAAAAATAATGGAAATGTATCTGTGTGTGTGTGTGTGTGTGTGTGTGTGTGTGTGTGTGTGCCTCTCAGGAAGGCTGGAGGCCAGTGTGTGGCAGCAGGAGCAGCATCGCTCCATAACAATAAGCAAAGCAATAACGCACATGCCTCCTTAAAATGTCACTGCAAAGAGCTTCTGCCACACAGGGGACAGACACAGACACACACACACACACACACACACACACATGCATGCATGCACAGACACACACACTAACTTGAGAAGGGACAGTCTGTATCTGATCAGTGAGAGAGAGAGAGAGAAGATCACAGCCCTTCACCAGCACATGGAGATAAGTATGAATGAAAGACAAATCCCAGTACAGACGTCGCAATAACTTAACATTTCTATTATTTTTTTTTTTAACAATTACGGAAAAAAAAAAAAAAATCTCTGAGTGTGTCCTCCGCCCTACTTTCGTCCTCAGTGTCGCTCTGTTGGCAGCGTTTTTTGAATGATTCCAGTGTTCTCCCGCTGTTACTCATTAACGCTGTATTTAACACAGTGTGCAGTGAGTGTCTCTAATCTTACATTAAAAAGTGAACCCGCGGCTGTTTATCTTACATATCGAAACTGAGTTTGTAGCCTAAATCAACTCTTGATGATGCTGCCACATCTGGTAAAATGGCCTTAATCCTTAATTGAAAGGATCTACTCTTTCGACATTTTATTTTCTGTCTAAGTCAAATTGACCTTGACCCTAGGCATAAAATATATATTTTTTTAAAAGAACGAGACCTCTGATTTACCAGACGTATGTTTAAATTAACTCCAGGTAATGTGAGCTTTGAGTTTTCACTATAAAAGAAAAGAATAAAGTCCAAATAGAATGTTCAAAACTTTATTCTTTAAGGTTACATAAGTGACACACAATGTTCTTTGTTTGCCTGCAGTCATCCACTGTCAAGGCCTTTTTAAAAAGGCTTTTATTTTATATAACATGAGGAAAGTGGAGATTTGAGATTAAAAAAAGAAAGAAAAATAAAAAGGAAGGAAGAGTGGCTACTTTCTCCATTCAACCTCATGCGTCATGTGTTTACAGCCGTGCGTTTGGACGCGTGCCTGCAGGCTGCACAGGATGCATCTGTTGATTTCAGTGATATTTGACGTCGCACGCGAAAAAAAAGACAAAAAAACAGATTGTGCTGTCCACAGCGACGGAGAACTCGGCTCCGTGACCGCACACACGACAGGGAGCAGCATTAAAACAAAATGTCAGGAAATGTATTCTACATTTTGTCTTTTTTTTGTTTTTCTACCAGGACAGTGCAGTAATAGCTCACCCTGCAGCCTGCTCTCTAATAGCAGCCCAACAAACAAACAGAAACCCCCTGACAAGCCGGGCGCCGTGTTGAATAGATGTTGACACGCAGGTTTTCATCAAAGCTGATAGCTTGTGTTTACTGGAATGCAAACATGACAGCTTAATAAAATTTAATTAATATCTGTTCAAAACACGGCTTTTGAAGCCGGATGTTTGCCGCGCCGCCTACTGAGCGGTATCCTCTTCAAATGCCTGCTGCGGATGTTTTTATGTGTTTTTTTTTCAACTTCTGGTTGTTTCTATGTCACATCTGTGCGTCCATGTGTCTTTCAGCGAGTTCTGCTTCTAGATAAGTGGACATTTCTATGAAAAGAGGAAATAAGTCATTTTTATTATGGTACAATACAGTAGATCTCAAACTTTTTAACGTCAAGGACACTTAAACTCACAGAAACTGACCCTGTCTGATAAGATCTGTGCTTTAAAACGTTCTGTGACAGAGTGTAAGTTCCATTATAAATGCCCACATTTATTTAATTTTCTTATTCATTAGTACGCACAGTTCATTTATTTGTGTATTACTCTCCTTTTGCACATTAGGGCCCCATTTTTTTTTTATTTCATTTTAGTCATTGATATTTATGTATTCATTCTACCCATTTTTTTTCACCTTGATAAACATATAAATTCATGTGCAGAGCAAAATAACACACAAACAAAAGGAAATATATACATAATATTTATGTTAAATTATGTCAGTCCTCTATGTAACCATAACACATTCTACATCCACAGCGGATTACAGTGAAATACAGTTTTCTGGGGACCGCCTGACACCTCTCCAAAGACCCTGAGGGGTCCCCGGACCCCACTTTGAGAACCACTGGTATATATTTGTAACATACAGTATATTTATATGTGAAGCTCCACTTTAACATGAATACTTTCATATCAAATGTATGATAACAAGGTACATTTATAGTATAGAGCATAGTGTATGTGGCAAAAAAACCTGCATAAAAGAGTTTTTTTCTCAGGCCACAATTATTATTATTATCATTATTATGATAATTATTGATGGAGAGTTAATGATAAAACCACTATCTGCAATGTTGTGAAATAATTATTATGTAATATATTATATATCCATTATATTGATACCCATGTTTCCTTGCTATAAATTACTATATTATTTGTAAAATCAAAATCTATAATAATAATTGCAACTCAAGTGTGTGCATGTGTTAATGCAAGTGTGTCTTATAGTATTGAGAGTGTCTTTTTTAATTTCATCTCCTCTCTCCGATTCTTCTCTGCCGTTCACCTATATTAATCCCACTTCAATAACAGGCACAAATATTGATTTATTCAGCATAAATAAGGGAAATGAACCCATTTGGGTTTTATGAAGATGCACCGATTTGAATATGCCAAAGAATGAAGAATATAATTAATGAGGATTTGCTCTTTTTTATGCATATTAAATAATGGCACTAATTCCTACCTCTGCCATAAAACAGGAGAAACTCTGAAGCAGAGATGATATAATATGAATACGGGTCTGTATTAATATACTGCATTATCTCTTCTTGAAAACCAAATAAAACACAATCAAAAAGGACAAACACAACATCTGAAGTGACTTTTTTTAACAACAGAGAGAAGAACGGAGCGATTTTCTTTTTTTGTCTGAAATGACCATTTTGTGCTTTTATGAGACACGTGATCCCGGCGCCGCTGCATGTAATTATTGTTCCTCTTAGGGAGCGCAGACAGCTATTGTTATTCACATTCGCACACAGCATATTCTACTGTACCCTGTCCGCATCACTGGCTCGTGAAATCGACTCATCAGTAATAGGTGGGTACAGGAGGAGAGAGGGAGAGGGAACGGGAGCGGCGAGGGGAGAGGGAGCTAAAATAATGCGCAGAAAGACAGAGGAGTGAGGAAAAATAAAAGAAGTGAAAGAAATAAAGGCGGCGTGAGAGGCTGAGAGATGAATTCCCCACGAGCCGGATGATAATACAGCTTATTATGATGCTCAGTTCCTTTATGAAAACCAAGGCTGCGGAATAAAGGGCGAGCTACAAAACAGGCAGAGGAAGGGCCATGCCTCAGACATAGCGCAGCGTATGAAGGATGGTATTGGAGGCCGGGTATTGATCGCCGTATGAATCGGCTCAGCTCTGGAGAGTTGATCAGATGCCTTGGAGGAGACGCACACACACACACACACACACACACACACACAAGTAGAAAGCTGGCAGGAGTCAATACCGAGGTATCAGTCAGCGTGCTAATGCAGTAAAAAACACAGGTAACACAGCCAGATTGGAGAATTTTAAATCACGCCGGGTGGTGTTACATCATTGTTTACTGATTATTACCAAACGTCAAGACCTGGGCCGATAAGTTAAATGTAAGCACAAAAAAGAACGTGCACACCCAGGAAATCTCTTTCCAGAGCTCCCTTCATTCACGTCACAATTTGCCTTTTCCCATTTTGCTCCCTCGCGTCAGTTTTTCCACTACTTCGCTGAATACCAAGTTGATTATGGGGACGAATGCAATCAGAAAGCGACGCGCTGGCTGTACTCATCCCTGCCTGTCAGCATTACACATGCAAATACAGTAATTGAGGATGATTGAGATCGAGAGTACAATTGCTTTCTTAGTAGGAAAAAAAAAAAGAAAAGAAAATAAGTGGTTTCTGCCGAGCATTTTTCTTTTGTTAGAGGACATAATCGTAAGCGCTCATTTGATTATAGCTGGTTTGGTGCACAGCACTGTAGTTAAACATGGACTTAAAAAGATTATATTTTTTTCTTTCAGGTACAGAAATCTCATAGGAAACACATGCTGTCCTTTTTTGACCCGTTCATTTATTTTTTTTTCCTCCTCCATTTTCCTCTTTCTTGCTTATTCTCCCCACCGGTTCCCTCTTTTTGAAATACAGCGATTCTCATAATAAGCTGCTCCCTTCTGTGGCGATGATGGATAGAAGAATGGCTGGCGGTATAGTAAGGGCAGCGCAGTGCAGCATACGTCCATAATTCTCCCTTTCTCCTTCTCATCTCATTTAGTCAGGCTCCGAATTGAGATGGAGGTAGCATACGAGGAAAGAGATGATTCATACAAATGGGGCCCGCGTGTGCATAAAGGCCACGGACGACTCTTCCGGCCGATGAACAATGGCTCGCGACGCCGCAAGGTGACCACATGACACCATGCACGCGCCGCCTCGCCGATGGCATAGGGAGAATCTACAAATTAAATCCCGACAGGATTCCTCAATCTGCCCATAGAAAATGTCACATATCCATGACAATGCTCGCCGTGGGAAGTGGCCGAGGCACAGGTCTGCCTTATCCTGAGTTATAGGTAACAGGGTGTGTGTGTGTGCTGTATTTCATGTGTGTGTGTGTGAGAGTGAGTATCTGTGGATGAGGAGGAGAAGGTGGGTTAGAAAATGGTCATCCATCAGCCCCAGGACAGGGCTGTGGATGGTGGTTATGGGGGGGGTCAGTTCTCCTGATTGATCTACCTCTCTTCTTCCCAGGTCACAGTTCAACAATGACCATTTTATACTTTTCACAGGGCAAAAACCCACATCCTGAGTTATAAATCTACTGTGTGCGTCTGTGTGTTTATGACTGTGTGTGTGTGTGTGTGTGTGTGTGTGTGTGTGTGTGTGTGTGTCAGACTTTCTTCACCCAGATTTCCGGTGCCGCTAAATAATTCAGTGACGCTGCTCTCTCTGCTCGGGAAATATTGGATGAAATATTGAAATGTTGAAATTGCAACACAGAAGAGAAGCGAAAACAAGAGCAGGGGGGGGGAGAGACCAGATGATAAACGGAGAAGAAGAAGGAGAAGAAACGAAGAGCGAGGGAAGATGGCTGTTAACAATGTTCTTCTCAAACCTCAGACTGAAACAAGAATTTATTGCCTTTGCTCATTTTATTGCGACACATGCATTTGAATATGTAAAATGCGAATATATGAACCATGTTTACCCTGTGCTCTAATTTCAGAAGTGGTACATGATCTATGGAATGAATACATCCGGTTTATTGTGTTCTGATATTGCAGCTGTTAATTGGTAATTCCATTGCTGTGGGTGTGCACTCCGTTTCATTTCATAGACATTACCAATACAAGTAAAATCACATTTTGTGTTATTGTATTTTTACTCCTTCTAGGCTGCCGCTCGAGGCAAAATGCCGTGAGCATTTTGTGTTTGAAACTGCTCGTCAGAAACTTGTTTAGGGTTGGAGCCTTCAGAGCATCACGGGATGATTTGGGTGGAACGATGCCGCCGTTTGGTGCTGTTTTGATCTGCTTTGGCCGCTTCCTTTGTTTGTCCCCCCCCAGCCCTCCTGTCTCATTCTCTCTTTCTAGCATTGGCGTGTTGGAGTGCCCCCCCCCACCGGCTGCAGCAGGAGCCAGATATCCACGCGACCTCCTGGCCTCGCCTGGCACCTTCGCCCCCCAGGCACTAACACACACTCTCTCCGCCATAATCTCTCTCTGTGTGTCTCTGAGCGTGCCCCGATCTCTGTCATTTAGCCCCCCACCTTCTTGCCACGTCTTTATCTCTCCCCCTCACCTGTTTTCTTCTCCAGCCGCTGCCAGACGTTGGCCTCCCCTCTTCACTCCCTCGTCGCCCTGCAGAACTTTCCCTCCCCTCGCCTATCAATCCCTTCATCTGCCAACCCCCCCCCCCGCAAACCCCGAATAGACAGGTGCTTCACATTTACTTTACAATAACACTTATCTCCGGCGGGTCCTCCAGTCGCTCCCATTCACCCTGATCAATGGCGTTCACACGGCAAACAAACAACGGCAGGAGCCAAGCATCTGTCAGGCTGCTGCTGCTTTCCTCACAGCCTACTTGGCAGTGATTATCTGGATTTAGAAATTGATTCGAGGTTGGCTAGTGGGGTGAGGTGGGGGGTGGATGGTGGTCAAGAAATTTAGAAAGATAGATGAGAAAACTGAGGGAGTCCAGAGCCAGATCCCCCGAATGGAATAAAACATGTGAGCCGCTTGAGGCCAGCGACTCAAGCTGCGCTGATACACTCACACTTGATGCGCTGCCTCCACCACGTCTGAAAACACCCACAGGCGACTTTATACTGGTCACTCTCCATTCTCCCCCTGCAACGAGCTGGTGTGTGTTCAGTGATAAAGTGCCTACCTCCACAGGACTAATCCATCAGAAAAACAAATCTACAGACTATGTGTATGATCAATTAATCAATGCAGCATCCTGGCTAAAATCAGACCTCATATCAGCATCATCTCATTATGTTATTTAAATTTATTTTGCACTGTAACTTTTGGAGCTGAAGCCTATAACTTGTTCCAAAAGTCATTTATGAGTAAATTTAATTAAACGTGGCTAGAAAAGGCTATTTAATTTGAGTTTAACGGTGGTGCTGCTGTAGCTGAAAGTGAGGTTATTGCATGAGTAGAAAAACTCCAGGTGTTCTATCCTCTACTCTATTGTTTTGGAAAGAAGAATTTTGTGGAAAACTGAGTTTCGTGTGTGGGTAAAGATGTTTGTCGTTTAAACATTACCTCAACTTTGAGGAATTTTTCTGCTAGTCAACATTAGCCACTGCAAATGTAGATGTAGTTTGGGAATCATTTGTTCATTTGTTTGTATGTATTGGAGGTGTGTTTTGTCAAATGTCCCGATACCCAATGACATTCAAATAATTTAGCGTCATTATGTTAGATCTTGCTGTGCCAAATGAGGGTAAAATTGAGTCCTTATACCCGGGGATGTGTAAACCCAGGCTATTGATTCCGCCATTTTTGTCGACAAATTCCAGCCACACTTAACAGTGCAGATGCGTTTTCTTTTGTTACAAAAGTGCGTCTTTTGACATCCTCTTTGACATTTTATTGAAACCAAAAAACTAAAACAAAACGATTATTCAAGGAAATAATTGCCAGTCTAATCGATTTAGAAAATAATCGCCGGTGTCATCCCCACCCCACACATGCTCACTGTTCACATCATAATAAATCTGTTACACATGAGTTGGCTGACTGAAATGACTCATTGGCACGTCGAGTGAGAGCAAATTGAAATTTGGAGAAAGTATTAGGATACAAGACAAAATCGAGGCAATCGCCTCGAGGCTCTCAGACGCCGAGCGTCAGCCGGTGAATGTATGTGTGTGTCATGGGTGGGTGAATGCGAGGGTTATTGTCGCAGGGTTCTGTTTGTAAGCAACCTTATTACGGCGATGGGCTGAACGTGTGAATTTGGATTATAGTTATTGTCAAGGAGAACCATCTCTTCTTGGACAACGTAATTCCGCTAACAATAGCCGCTGATTACACCCAATACTTATCTCTGCAGAGGCCATGGCACTCAATTCATGGAGTGTGTGTGTGTGTGTGTGCAGGTGCCTGTGAGGAAATCACATTTCTATGAGTTTAAATGCGCCACATTGTGTGCAAAGTCACTTGTTCGTCGCCGGTTTGGTTTCCCGCAGCTTTCGGATGTTACTGACAGAACAGGGACATGATACGCGACCTTTCACCATCGCTGACAGTGGAGACGGGGACCGTGGGGGTGGTGTGAACTTGGCAGCTGCCGTAGCAATGATGGGCCGCTCACAGCTATCTATCGACGTCCAGATTCACAACACCCGCTGGAGGGGGGGGGCAAGTGGCTTGGCAAGGATTGGCCTTGTATAAGACCTGGCACTGATGCAGTCAAGTGGACGCAGCGTGCCGGGTGCTCCCGAAGAGGCTTAAGCTGCGTGTGTGTGTGTGTGCTTTAGCTTGAAAGAACAGCACACAGCGTACACAGAAGAGATCAAGAAAGAGGCTTGTGCACGCTTAAAACAGAATATTCTAAGATATGAAAACCTTTATTTTAGCTTGTGAGAAAATGAGCTTGATGATGTGAGGGGGAAAAAAAAAATCAGATTCCTCCAGCACAATAAGATTCCCAGCGTGTGTTTCTTTTTTACAAACAATGCATCATCAAAATATATATATATGTCTTATCCAATCTTGGCCAGAGGCACTTTTCCGATGCTGTGCGTCTAACAGGCCAGTTCTTTTATTTATTGTTCACGGTGAAACAGATTTTGGTGTTTTTCCAATTATGCCCCGCTGACTGACAGCTTTAGTGTGTATGTGTGTGCTTATACATCTTATCTTGTTTTCTGCGCCATCTCCGTGCTCACCTACCAGGAGCTGCCTCCGTGTCTATCTGTGAAGAGTGAATGACTCAGTGATCTCCCGGAGTACATCTTCCAGGCGGCACTCTGAGCTCATCTATCATTTCCTGCTGACTCAAGTCAAACCCAAACAGTGTCTCCATTTTTTTTTTTCTTTCTCTTACAACAAGTTTCATCTGCTCGTCTCAACCTATCCTATCTCTGACTATTTGTCCGACACGCAACAACACACTGCACGGATATTCTCTCACAAACACAGCGCGAGCGTTCTGGGAATCAGTGTGTATAAACTCACACAGCAGTGATCCCTTATCGCTTATGACCCACCAGGAGTGAGCGTTGGGGTGTGTTATTGCTTTAGAACATAACTGCTGTGGCGAAATCAAAAAACGTCATTTTATTTCTTTGTTCACTGTTCCCCCCCCCCCCCCCCCACACACACACACACACAACCACAGCTACCTTATATGCGAACTTTAAAAGCAAAAAAAGCATCTGTACACAAATAAGGAGTCCTACATACACACTGATCGAGAGATAAATATATGCCATGAATTAAATAAATAAAAATGAACAACATGCTCAGATTGCTGATATGTCCAACGCCTCGCTCCTTATCTCCCACACTCGCCTGCAAAAAAAAAAAAAACACATGAACCAATTTGCAATTCCAAAAGGAAATGGGTGGATGGGTAGGTGGTGGTTGTTTTGGGGGGATGGGAGAAAGAGCCATCCAGTTTCAGTGGATCACATAAGTTGAATTTACTCACTTTCCTTATCAGCTGCCATGTTAAAGTTTCTGTTTTGCCACTTTTTTCTCTACCTGCTTCCCTACGCCCTTCGTGCTCAAGCAATCACAGTCTTCTTATCAGAGCAATATTCTGCAATGAGATACCAGATAAATGGCTGCATCAGGTGTGTGTGTGTGTGTGTGTGTGTGTCCCTGTGCAGCCTATAATGAACAATAAGGGAGCGTGCACATTTTCTTGACTTGATGAGACTTGGGGAGACTGTGGCACGGCGGTAGAGCAGCCGTCCACCAATCAGAAGCTTCGTTCCCAGCTCCTCCAGTATCTTTTGGCGAGATACTTAACCCCAAATTAATATAGTGTATGAGTGATGAGTTTCCCTCCAGATGAGTGGTTGGCCTTGTATGAGAGCCACTGTGTGAATGGCTGAACGAACGCTGGCAGTGTAAAGTGCCTTGAGTAGTCAGAGGCCTAGAAAGGCTCCATACAAAGCAGTCCATTTACCATTGATCGGGGAGCCGAGGTGATTATTATTAATGTTTGCAGAGGGGATTATTGTATCCGATGGGAAAATGAGCCGGAAAACAGGTTCTCAGGAGTGTGTAGCTAAGAAGCAATAGCAAAACCGGTGACATTTACATTCACTTGGGTGAACTGTTGATAAGGCAGCTGGATTTATAGCAGGGAAATGATGATAATATTGACTGACTGTCTTATCAGAATGACATTTACACAGGGTGTGTGCTACAACAGGGAGAGGACTAGTCGTAGCCGTTCAATGTCAAGGACATCAAACCTGAAGACTATGCAAATTAATATCAGCTGATACATAACTGCATCAAAAGAGAAAGCTAGTTAAATAATGTAGATCGTGAAGTGATTTAAGGGCCTATTAACAGGCAGAGCCGCCGCGGCTCATGGTGGTACCTCGCTGCTTTGATTCCCATCAGGCCACTGGGGCCAGCCATCACTGTCATTTTCCTTATGAAGGGTAATGGGATCAACCATGTGACCTTTTTTTTTCTCCGTACAATATAACTTTATTAGCAGGATCCGTGGCGTCCAGACATATACGCTCCGACTTGGAAAAGGTTCATCCCGCCTCCTATACACAGGGGATAGGGTGAACTTACACTGATCCGATAAGCACAAGCTGGCAAAACATGTTTTTTTTTTTTTTTAAAGCCGCATTAATTATTTCTGTGATAGTTATTATTTTGGACATTTTGGGGCTTTCCTAGAATGGTACTTAAAGATGCCCTCCAGGAATGTATCACTGAATTCACGAATATTTAGTCCACTTCATTAACATACGTAAGAGTTGCAAAATATTAGGAAACCCTTTCAATTTAATGCAATCTAGTACACTACCACCCCTCTCAATATTTAGCATAAAGCAGAATTATCGCCTTTCTGACAATGTTTGTGTGTGTGTGAGGTAAACTGATCAATCTCCTTTTTGTAGTTGTAGTCTGTCGTGTGTTTAAAAATCATGTCCCCAGCTGCATAGAATCCATACATCCAACACCAATTCCAGAGGGAATCCATCTCTGTTTGTTTGTGTCCTGGCTGCATCAGGTTATTTCTTAGCAGGACGACAGGAGAATCCATCCATCCATCCATTTTCTATCCCGCTTATTCCTTTTCAGGGTCGCAGGGGTCTGCTGGAGCCTATCCCAGCGCATTTTATGGCGAGAGGCAGGGATACACCCCAGATGGTCGCCAGCCAATCGTGGGGCACACACACCATTCACACACCATTCACACACACACTCACACCTATGGGCAATTTTTAGATTTGCCAATTAACCTGAGCATGTTTTGTATTGTGGGAGGAAACCGGAGTACCCGGTGAAAACCCACGCAGACACGGGGAGAACATGCAAACTCCACACAGAAAGGTCCCAGACCCAGGCCCAAGGCGGTCTTGAACCTGCGACCTTCTTGCTGTGAGGCAACAGTGCTACCCACTGCTCCACCGTGTCGCCCACGACAGGAGAATATGAAGCGGTATTTTTCAGGCGCTCAACCAAAAACACCAAACGAAGGATTAAAATGAAATCTTGCGAATGTTTGAGTCAGGAAGACGAGCTTTTGCACGCACAGGTTTGTAGTTGTATCTCTCAATTTCTCCCCGCGTTCACATCTATCAAGCTTCCCCACTCATTATTGCTCATAATTTATCCGGCGCCGTCAATTCAGCCGTCAGCTATTCACATCGGCTAATTGCATCTCGGATAGCAACACACCTCCGCTGTTAGACTATTATTTCCCTTCTATTTTAACATTTGTCTCTTTGCTTTTAGTGTGTTTGTGCCACTGTTACGCACGCCCCCACCACCCCATCCCCGCCTAGTTCTCACATATTCATCCGCAGCCTCATCAGTCTCAGCAGTAAAAATCAGCCACCACATGCCGTCACTGTGTGGACTCCATTGGGGGATTTATCACGCCGCTGCTCAGCGCTGATGCCCCTGGATTATAAATCTCCCTGTGGAGTCTAAGCACCAAAGACTTTCTTGATCAAGACTTAATTACAGCATCATCTGTTATAATAAATGATTATTTTTACTCCTTTCAACCAAGTCTCTCCTGATTGCGATGATGCTGGTGTGGAAAGGGGATTTCCTTTCAGATAACTGGAAAACAGCTG
This sequence comes from Eupleurogrammus muticus, assembly GCA_036785175.1. Taxonomy (NCBI): domain Eukaryota; kingdom Metazoa; phylum Chordata; class Actinopteri; order Scombriformes; family Trichiuridae; genus Eupleurogrammus; species Eupleurogrammus muticus. The sequence goes on along the minus strand of JAYKQN010000009.1, from coordinate 1,798,754 downwards.
TTCATATTGTAGTGATTTACAGCATTTTAAGGTGCAGTGTGTACGATTTTGTAATTTGTGGCAATTAGCAGAACAGACTTGGCAGAAATAGAATTTATTATTTATAAAAATGATTTTATTAATATATAGTTTAATTATCTTAAGAGGTGCTTTGGTTTTAGAATAGACAAAATAAATGCATTTTGCAGATTTTTCCTAACAGTTGGTTGCAATCAGCAACCTCATCACTATAGGCTGCACGAATCTACACACTGTCCCTTTAAAAAAAACATACAAAAACACAGCACTTCCCAATGTCACCTTCTTGCCAGAGATGCCTTTATTGCCAAACAACAGCCCGAGTAGGTCGCCACACCGGTTTTATCCCCGAGGACTCAGGAGGCTGCTCTGGTTTCAACAACAGCGAAATAAAACCGACCTGATGGAGGAAGCTAGACTAAGCCTTTACATTCCTGTGATGATCGACGTGTGCAAAGAGAAACCATTCAACAAGCTGGTTGGGCAACAGGATACTACAACACAGCCATTCATTAGGGGATCAGTGTGCGATACAATGTTTTTTGATAACAAGGCAATAATGCAAATAAAGTATACAGAGTTCATTGTACTTCTGATTAATGCAAGTTATCCATGTCATTTAGAAGAGGTCAGGAAGCATGTCATTCTGCTCCACTGCATGCATCACAGGTACATTGATTATTGTTGTTGCTTATAAATACACCAGATATGATGCACATGCATGATATCAAATATTAGCATGATTTCCTCATTGCAATTCTTGCGAAAGGACCCATATTGTGCACTTTTGATGGGCATAATTCGAAGATTTGCCCTTTCATGATGTATTTGCAGTTCAGAGAACCAAACATCATCTCATTATAGTTTTACATCTCTGCTCTCAAGCTTCTCTCTGGAGCTCTAGAAAGCACAGAGCGGTTCTGATCTGTCTCATTAATATTCATGAGCCCATCTCCTGATTGGCTGATCTTAATGGGGGTGAAGGGGGGGGGGGCAGTGACTTGACATCATCACCTAAAGGAAGTCGAAACAAGCCATTTTAAAGCAAAGTTTGTTAACATTTTGTACTTTTCTCTAAATGGACTAAGTGTTTTTTGCACATTTCCCATATGGGACATTTAAATCTTCCTCTCATGCACTTCTCAAACCAGCTGGACAAGATAAACAGGACAACAGCCACTATGCTGCAGCCCTGTGGCCCATGATCCACCTGTCTGCATCCTGTCCCTCTGCTGATGTGAAGGGAAAGTTTAAGAAGGTAATTCAGAAGAATCTCATGCTTCGGGTTCTCAATCCTTCCTTAAACACTTTGATTAAAAAAAATGATGTAATTTGCTGCAATCTCTGAAATTATGTTTTAGATTAAATGTGAGATGGAGCATGATAAAATACTGTATATTTTTCAGTTCAGCTTTTACCTGAATTATGAGATGTTGAGAGTTTGCTGAATCAGTCAGGGTAAAGTTGTAGTAGAGTAGTCGGCTGTCTAAGAACGAAACTACAATTATCAACGATGCTGCCTGGTCAGAGATTCATCGTGCACAACTGGATTGAATAAAGACTAATTTAAACATCAACACTAATTTTACTCATTACATTACAGAGAGCATTAAAGATAAGCTCCAAAATGCACAAATCTAGCAACACGTTTTTACTGCATCCTGAAGATGCTGGTGCTTCTTCTTCTGCTCTTAACCTTCAACGGGTAGGATAGGAGACACTCGTTAATCAGCCATCTCACCTTAGCACATCTTGCAGGAAATTCATTTTCATCTAAAAAAAAAAGAAGGTTTTACTTTTCATCTCAAGATCGTTTTTTTGAAATTCAGCTCAGATATAGATTCATATTCACTGCTGTGGAAACGCCGCGCCCGTGCGCCTCATCTTAAAATGATTCTGAACTCGTCTGCTGCACTCTTAACCTTGCAGGGCCTTGATAGAGTGCGGCACGCACGGCCGTGCAGAGAAACCCCAATCAGGCTCAGCATCAGCACGCTGCTGCTCCTCACCACTGCTAAAGTTTGACACGGCAGGACGCTCGTCGCCAGGCTGAACACACACACACACACACACACAGTGATGCCAGCATATTATAGATTTATAACAATCTATCCAACACCTGACACACCAGCAGGAAAATATACTCTATGGACACATGGCAGCTGGGATTTGACGGGCAATGATGGACATTACAAATGTGGTATTTTAATTGAGCTCCAATTTATTGCTGCGGGAAATGCTTTACTTACAATAGGGGAACATATTTAGCAGGGCTGTCAACGTTAATGCGCTAATAATGCAAGTTAGTGTTTACGTTGTATATTTTCTTGAAGCCATAAATGCAGGTGCCGTGATAATGACTTCTTGCTGTTTATGATTTGAGCATATTTTTAAAAAGCTAAATGTTATACCTGACAATCATCATTGACTTGTGTTGTTACTTGACAGTAATAAAATGGCTTATTATTATAAAATGGGATATTTTTATGGTAGGCTTTTAACAGATATAAAATGTGCTATGACTATGGACCGCCATGCTATTACTGACATTTAATATTTTAGGAAATAGACGGCCCTAATATTTAGGATATTTATTTTTACATGCACAAACAGATGTGTCCCTAAGTTTTTAAACATCTTAAAGATATAACAGAAAAAACAGAAGGTGCTCAGAAGAAGGTGCTTAGACACTTGTTCATACCATTAGAAAATCGTGTCTACAGCCCTGAATGCGTCAATCTGTCACCTTTTAACAGCCCAATAAAATCAAAGCTGTTGCAATCGAAGGAGCTTCTCTCTGTCACACAAAAATGTGACATTTCTCACTTGCTGCGTGATAAGAATGCAAACAAAGTTGACACAAAAGCTGCGTGTGTGTGTGTGTGTGTTCTTGTAGAGTTGTGAATCCTCTCACTTGTCACGTGAGCTGTTTCCACTTCTGATCCATGTAACCAGACACGTTCCTTCGATTACAACACTTATAGTTGTTTTCCAGTAGACGGTTGACGGTAAAGGCTCCAGTAACCTCAAAAAGTGGATAACGTGATGATGAGATCGTAACTTCTAATTAAATTTCACTTTAGACTGGAGTTTAAAACCTACTGGCTCGGGGGCACAGAGTAGAGAGGTCTGACCTAAATGAGAGCTCCATATAATCCTTGCAAACGCTGGATAGAAATATACTACAGACCAACAGTTAGAAGTCCTGTGTTTGACTCTCGTTCACTTTCCTGGACGTACGGCGGTTCAACCCTGACACACACAGTCATAAAAAGGTGTGTGAATGTAAATCCGCCCAGGAGCGGGTTCGCAGAGGAACTTTCCCCTGCTCCTCCTGTGGTGGTAAAGCGTTAGTGTTATCACTCCAGGACAGCTGCAGCCATTGCTGTTTTACTACTGTTCAAGAGCAGGGCAATTTATTTTAATGTGCAAATATGTACAATTAGGAGCCTCCGTCATTCAAAGTGAGCAGCGAGGAGATGGGTATTTTTCTGCCCCGGTTTGTCGTTTCTCCCAACATGCTACCACACACACACACACATAGTAACACACCGAAGCCAATGGGGGACAATTGTAATTAGCTTTTAGACTGATGACCTGACTAAATAAAAAGCTACGGCTCGCCGTCGGCCTCGTGGCCGTAAACAGCGGTGCCAGCTTGGGGTTAAAAACATATCGACCGTCTTTGCTATTTTCCTAACTGGGCAGAACTGGCAGTGTTTTCTGAGGCCGGTCATCTTGGCGTGTGTTAAATTAGTTCTATTGACAGCGCGTTTAGCCCTCGTTCCAATCACCGCAGGCACCGCTCGGCAGCCGGGGCCTGTAGTTGTGATTACATGTCGGCAAATAAAAAGCGAAGAAAGCAGGACTCAGGGGGACGCTGCAGCGACAATGCTGGCCACGGCGCCTGCTCCTGCCTCTTCTTCAGTTAGAATTAAATGCAACTCCCTGCCGGCGCTTCTTTAGGCTGCATATAAAGATGGATGACAGTATCGAGGTGTGACAGCGCACGTTAGTTTTCATTGGAGTCGGTTTGAAGCCCAGAGTTGCTGCTTACAGTCAGCGCCATTTTATCCTTTTGGAGGACTCTAAATAAGGTGTGTGTGTGTGTGTGTGTGTGTGTGTGTGTGTGTGATTAACTCAACCAAACGGGGTTACGTTTTTTAGCAAAGGTTTTTGGCTGGATTTTTGTAAAATTCTCAGCAAATCTTAGGAATCGTACCATAAACAAATGACAAAATTTTGCTAATGATCCGGTAGAAATCCTGTTTTCTGGATCACTTTTTGTTGTATAGTAACATTATGGAGAATGGACTGTTAAAACAGGCGGCATCGCGTGGGGCCACCTGGTGGTGACATGTTGCACCTGCATAGGAAACAATGTTGGATGGGAGTGTAAAAAAAGAAAAACTGACTGCTGCCTGCCAGAAAGTCCATTTCTTTGAATCAAGCATTACAAATGAGAATATTTGTTTTCCACTTTTTCTAATTGAGAGCCAGAGAACATCTGCACAGGTAGGTTGATGGACCCTAATCAGACCGGGTCATATTGTTTGTTACAGTCTCCCGCACCTGGCCGCCACTTCGCCAAGTGTGAACACTCCATTTCACACCTCCATCTACAAGATTAACGAAAGCCGTGAGTGGTCGACTTGAACAACGCCGGCAATGCACGAAGGGAGAGAGAGACACTCTAACACGGTTAAAAGGGTAAAAGTGGGAGGAAATAGAGACTAAAGTGGCCGGGGGAGAGGAGAGGCTCCTATAAGGTAAAAGCCGAGCTGTAAATGGCAGTCTCAAGGCTTTTAAGGTCCTCTGTTATTCGGACTACTTAGCCCAAAATGCTGCACATGGGAGAGCCTCATGCTCTGCAGAAATCCTATCCACCATAGGCGAAGAAAAGTAATGGACAGCATTAGCAAGAAGGGCCCTCAACGCCATGTTTTCAAGATTTAGTACGAAACGACTGACTGGAATGTGTCCCACAGCCTATTTCTCTATGCATCTGTGTGTTTATGGAGGAACCGCTCTCGTAACAGACTGACCTTGAGGACATACAGTAAAGTGTATTCACACAATGTTCCCCCAGCGGATTCTATTCATATATTCATTCATACGCACACACACACACACACACAAGAAAACGGCGACTCAGACACTTAAAGCTGGGATGTATTCACACACGCTTTGGCTGCTGCTCTGGCACCCCACCAGAGATTCTCATATTTTGAAGTGAATATCTGTTTGAGTTGGCGGCGCGCCAGACAACCGCATAATGTTTAGAGATGAAGAGAAAACATGACAGGGAGCGGTGTCAAAAAAAAAAAAAAAAAAAGCAGACGTCCTTCTCCTCCCCCTCCTGGTCGTTTAAGACCGCTGATATTTTTAGCCTGCATGTTTACAGCCGTCTAAGGTGCAATCTATAGCAACGCTGTATGAGTTGAGTGACAGGAAAAGAACCTTGTTAGATTAGGGGGTAGCCTACAGAATACTTAGCTCATGGCCAGCGTACAGTTCTACTGGTTAAGACGCATGTCGCATTAACATTTTTAAGTCTCTCTCTCTCTTTAGTGGAGTTTCAGCTTCATTCTCACACTACAAAAAGTAAAAACAACTGCACTGTCCAAGAAGGTATTATTAATTCAGAAAAGTGGAAGCTGAAGTAGATGTGTTACCAAATGAGGGTGTGTTGGACTGTTACATCTAGTGTAGAAATTTTAGATTGGGTAAGACATGGACATACATTGAGAGACATGCAAATACAATTATTGTGAGGAAAAAGGCTGCAATGTGTGCTAAAAGTGGAGATCTTAATTTACACAAGTTTTGAAAATTGTGTCGATAGGCCAAGTGAAACCTGGCTTAGGAGAAATCTCCTACTTCACATTGTTTTTCCTGTATCGTATCATGACTCATGACTCATGTTACTGTTATATATTCAGATTCTGTTCTGTTAGGTGATAGTGCCGGGATTTCCTGAGGGTCTGTGAACGTGTGTTGGATTGCAGGATAGTGCCGTGATGAGTAAGTCAATGGGATTTTAACTCTTATTGATAATAATGGTCTTTTGAATATCTAACAAAGAACTTCCACAAAAAGGATGCACACTATTGTGCCATGTGCATCTTACATCTGAAATCTGAGGTTGTCTGACAAACAGAGAGATAATGTATGTGACTCCTTGCTTCTAGAGATAGACATATAGTCCAATATTTAGTATAATTATCTTATTCTATTGGTAAATAGGCTAAATGATCTGCCAGTTGAATAAGATAATTCTACTCTGTCTTAAATTAATTTTGCACACATATTCGTGTAGGCGTTACTGTATAGGCATGTTATCCACAGGGAATCTATGTATTCCAATTATCATTTTTTTCCATTTGTTTTTATTTTCAGTTTCACTCCTTCAACCTTCATGAAGTCGTTATTTAAATGATCCAATCAGTCCAGCAGTAAAGTAGCTGCCAGCTACTGTGACCAGCTCTTAGAGGGGAATATGCACACAGTGTAGCACCTTATAACACCACATCATAAAATTATAAATACATACTTAAATAAGCCGTGGCCGGAGTTGAGCTGGCATTAATAATCTATTTCACTTCCCCAAAGGTGGACGCGGCCAGTCTTTTTGCATTGCAGGGAAGCAGGTTTACTAAAGCAGGGCTCGGCCACTTTGCAATCACCTGAAATAGTGTTGCATATTCATAAATGTCAGCGGCATGATGTGAATAGTTGGAAACACCGATAGGTAATTGTATGCCATAAAATGCTGCAAGCTGCAGGTTAGGAACACCCTAACCATCCATACACAAAAGGTTCAGTATCGTGACATACGTCTAAGAACAGTGCGCTCTTCTCGTTTGAAACACCCGCTCTGGATTGAAGGTTCGTTAAATCTGATAAATTACACTGCAGATCATTTATCTCGACTGTCTGAGGCCTCCCAGGTCCTCCGAATTACAGCCTTGCTTTCATTAGGTTTTTTTACGGAAACCCCAAAAGAATATGAGTTATTCGTGCAATAAAGTGTCACGGACACTTAAAGTGATTGTTTCCTTTTTTTATTTTTGAAGCGGGGATGTATGAGGTACTTATCCACAGTGAGACAGTATAAGCTGCAGTATGTAGCCCCCCTCTCTGTTAAGTTGGGATTCTGTTCCAGCAGTTCCTGCCTCTATCTTCTCACACATAGCTATTGTGTTCCTCACAGTTTATCCATCCGCTCCCACTAGGGCGACGCTTACACCTCCTTTCTCTTCTGTCCTTGAGGCAGAAGCGAAATTATCTGCACTTTTATGAGCTTCACTCCATTTTCGAACCAGACGTCGCTGAACTGGCGGCTGAATAAACGAGGAGTGCTTGTGCAGTGCGATGTAGAGAATAGTTATAGACATTGTAAATGATCATGGAATGAGTTTTATCGCGACTTGCAGTGATGTCTCTGCTCTGGTGACGGAGCCATATTGACTCAGAAACGGACCACGGAATTGATTCACTGTTAGCGCCTGCAATCGCTGCCTGAGTAGAACCCGCCGTACTTTAATTAAGCGCCAATTAAAAGCTGATATTTGTATTATCTGCTGATAAACACCCACTGACGAACATAAGTGTGATACTTGTTAGACTGATGACAGCATTAAGGTTATCTCGAGTTTAGCTAGAAGCTTTATATATTTGACAGAAAAACTGAAAACTGGGGGCTGGGATTATGGAAGATAAGAGCATTTAACAGACAAGGACGGTCGAATAACGCAATTATATTGAGTTGCACTGTGGGAAAAGTTAGATCCACTATTTTAATCTTGAGGAAAAATGGGGAGATATCTCTGCAGTTTCAATTACGTCTCTTCTGGGTGCCTCAACTTTATGTAACGACAAGCTAGAATAAATTATATCATTGCATGAAAAGCATCTTTTTCTCAGTGTAACCTTGGACAAATGATGGGGAGAGCGAGTCACGGTCCAGGTCCAGATCCAGTTCTAGGTTCGGGTGCCCAAAGAATTTAAAAATGTTGACTTTATATGTTGGACTTTTTTTAATACGGGGAGGATGTGAAGCCTCAAAACTTCAACAGGGTCACCAAGCTTTGATTTGAACCTGCGTTCACCTTCACCACTGATGCAGGAGGGTTGCAGCTTATCCTACAGCACCAGTCTTCTCTGGGCAGCTTCAACATCTTCAGAGATAGATCAAACCCACAGCCATAAAAAAGCTGACAGTTTGTCTCCTAGGTGGATTCAAACCAACATATGTCTGCAGCAACCCTCCACAACACAAGCCTTCTTCACACTGAGAGCGGACCAGCTCTCTGGGCACTTCAACACCTTCACTTTGGATGTTGAACTTTAGAACTCAAGAATATAATTTATGACCTCAAAACGTCGGTTTGGGTCCATTGGGCTAAACATAAATAAGTAAGCAGGGATTGAACCCACAACCACAGGAACAGCAGGCAGCATCCTACCTGCTGAGCGGTTTTATCTCTGGACCAGGACAAGCTAACCCCGCTGAGCTTCCTCCCAACAGCATGTCCATAACCCATGTTTAGGCTACATAACCAGTTGCACATGTGAATGGAAATGATCGTTCATCCTGTTTTCTAAAAACAACACCAAAATGGCCCAAATCAGGAAAGAAAGATCTTGAAATACAGTAAATTAAGCTTGGTGACCCTCAAAGTTTTGAGGCTTTTTGCAGTGTATAGGTGGAGGAAAATTTCATATAAGTTCTGAATAGTGATTTTGCTGTTTAGATTCAATGTCAATGAACAAAGCAACCCCAATAAATATGATGTATGTAATGTTATATATCAGGAAATGACAGAATGGGGAGCTCGTGTGCAGATTTCTCCCGAGTCAGCGATGTTGGTGGCAGAGATTAAGGGATGCATCTTTCACAGCCGGCACCGAAATAATGCGGATGTGACTGTTGCTTTCACTGCTTGGCTCACATATGCAGATCGGTAATCACCTTTGACAAGAGGGGTACACATTTTGCTTGTATATCCTCCACTTCACGTAACAGACTGAATCTGTGAATAGGAAACGTCCAGACACGTGTTTGCATATGCGACGCCTCTATCTACCACCCACAGCCGTGCAGGCTGGCAAGGTCGCGTTCCCCTTCGCTGCACTCCTGTGAACGATAAGGCATCAAAAAAAACAAAACCGAGCGCGTGGTAACAAACGGCAGAAACTTCCAAGAGCAGGAGGATCAATGCTGACCCTGGCGAGAGGAGAAAGGAGAGGGGGAGATTGAAAGCGCAGAGATGGAGAGTATAAGAAGTTGGATAATCCGGCGGCAGCTATAGCCAATATCCCTGGAGAAGGAGAGCGGGGAAGAGTGAAGACGAGAACATGAAATAAACCTCTGTTTCTGTATTTCCCTTTTATCACCTGCCTCTCCCGCCATCGCCAAGTCAATCCACAATGGAGGAAGTAAGCAGATTAGCTTGTTCGCCCATCAGAAAGGGGGATTACATTTACCCATTTTCTCCGTCCGGGAAAGTTGAAGCCAGATGAAAACGCGTCTGGAAGCAGAAACTTTTGACGAGTCTGTGTGTGATTGAGGTTCCAGCAAAGAAAGAGGCTTTTCTGTGTCCCTGTCAGATCTATTTGGTGAGGTACCAGCTTCGCTCATGGGGACATCAAAACAACCTGTGCGCGATAACAAACATGATCCCAGAAAGACCCAAGATGTGGATTTGTTCTTCTTTTTTTACCTTTCAATACAGTGATATGATTTGTTTTTTGTTGTTGTTTTTTCTTTTTATTTGTGACTATGAATTTCCTCATGGCCCCGTCTGTATCATATGCATCAGTTGATGTTGTTATTATTATATATAAGACATGTTTACCTGTGTTATATTTTTTTAAATATTGATTTTAATCAAAAAAACACGTCTCACTCCAATGAGGGAAAAAAAAAACAGCAAATCCATCTTGATCATGTTGGTTGGGATATCGGCAAAAACTCCACAGCCAGAAATCATGATCTGGTTTGTCAAGACAATCCACAGACTTTGTTGTGAACAGGAACTATTTGTTTTCTAGCAAAACAAGCCGCGGGTTAACCAGTCCACCAGACACCTCCACGGTGGATTTATCCAAAAACCCAGCAACTAACACCAAAAAGACCTGGATGGATAAACAGGACTACAACTGCAGGCAGGAGGGAAAATGTGCATTTTTGACACAAAAAACTGTATGAATCACTGAGCACAATAGAACAATAATGTAGACACATTTATATCCAGCCTCCCCTTATTTCTCACCAACACTCAGCCAGTGTGTTTTGGTCAAAGTGTTCATCTCCTCTTCATCAAGAACGTCTAAATACCCACACACTAAACCCAGAGCTGATCCTCTCACTTCAGCTTCTGTTTTTTCATCCTTTGATGTAACAAGCCTTGTTAATTGCCATGGTTTGGCTTACGTGCTTACTACAATATTATCTGGCCCTTACCAGATTGATTCCTGAAAACACAGGATGCAATTCCTAGGAAATCTCTTTAATGTAGCCCAGAACTCGTCTGTGGATAATAAAGAGCTTCATTGGTACTATTAGCTTTTTTTTTTTCTGATTGGAGCAACACTTGTGTGAATAAAGAAATTGTGTTCTGGTTTATTGATGTTGCGTGGCTGAATGTCAGTAAGTTGAATGCTGGGCAGCACCGTAATGCTCAAATTCCAAAGGAAATATGAAGGAGGTATGAAAATAACATTGGAATATTAAATATTGGATTTATTACCTGAGATGTGAATGTGTAAGACATGAACTTTTTGTAACAACTTGCATTTGTTTCCCCATTTGCTAAGCCACTAAAATGACATGCATAGATAGCAGAATTATATAAAGTGACAAACAGAGCGCCAAACATCTTCTTGAGTCTCCAAAACTCCAAACACATTTTCTGTTTCACACACATTTTTGCGATTCAAAAATGGGACTTTTTAAAATGCACTAAACACTGTTCTCTGCATAAGCCACAAGAGTCTGGCTTAAAGTCACATGTTTGCATTACAAACCACTTGGCATTTAAAATCACGCTACATGAGCTAATTGGCCGACACATGTTCCACCTGGACAGACGCCTCCATGGTTACAGCTTTCTGTGCGTAATTGTTTACGCACAAATGCTGAAAGTCGACACGCAACTTCTTTCTTCTTTTTCTTTTAGAGCATATTCTTCTTCACTCCAAAGTAAATATATCAGCCGTGCATCTGTTGCACTGGTTTGTTTGGTGAAAAATATAAAGAAGTGTTCCTACAGCATGTTTGTGTGTCTGCAAGTATTTCTGTGCATTACTGAATGAAGAATTTGAAGTATTTTAGTTTTATGGGAAATCATAGTAAACATGAGAGTGCTTTTCATTATGCCCAATAAAAATAATATGGTCAAGCCCATCTGGTAATACATATAAAGTGTATGCCATTTAGTGCGGACGTTCAGTTTTGATAATGCTATAAGTAGTTTTGGTTATAGTGCTTTATTTTGCAGGATGCATGAGGAATCTTGCAGTTTGAGCATGTGGTTTTGTGTTGAGTATTTGGATAAAACCAGCCTAGTTTGCAAAATTGAGCTTTAGTTATTACAAAAAATAAGTGTAACAAACCAATAATGATTTGAGCTGATTAAAATCATGTGCAAACCGCATATTTACATGATCTATCAATACATAAATGTTGAAACAACCACAGAAGGAGGGGGGGCATGCATTTCAAGAGCTGCCAAGAGACATAGGCATCTTGCCAACCAATATTTTAATATTAAATAAGAAATTACAAATGAGCCACAAATCTAAAGAGGTAGTTATTGTTTGCTAGACTGGCCATTGGGAACAGTACACTCAGATATGGATATGGGGCTCGCCAATTGTTCGAGAGGCAAAGGGAGAGCAGAGAGAAAACATGCGGCCGGATAATGTGATATTGATGCAGCATGTCACATATTGCATTGAGGTTTATTATATCAGATGTATTGCAGACTCTCTGTTGTCCTGAAGTCTCAAAACACACCAACGTTTGTCTGGGGCTCGTATATTTGTGCTGATAAGAACGTATTAATTAGTCAGCTGAAGGGACAAACAAGTTATATTAATGTAGGCATGATACATGTTTTTTAGATGTGGCTTCCTTAAACCAGAATCAACCAGAAGCTCATTCAATCAAATTTGCTGTTATTATTAAATCATTATTTAAATAATAATTTAAAAAAAAGTGGCACACTAAACCAGCCCAGCCCACTGTATTGAGGACCAATCAGATGTTAGGATTTTACCAAGAAGTACATCACAAATGATGTTCTAACTTCTGTTTTACGTGGATTTAACCGTTTAAAAATATAACAGGAGCTTGCTGTAACTTTTATAATTTTACATTATACTAAAGTTTGAAGGTTTTTTCCATTTTTCAGCTTCATGTTAGGAGAAACCTAGACGAACTTAAACATTTTTTTTTTCTTTTGAGTGCACTCAGCACATCCACTGCATCAAACCCTAATGCTTCTCAACAGCAGGAACAAAGACATGAAATCCACAGATCTATAATGCCAAACAACTCAAGCACAGAAGCCACCATGGTAATTACATAAAGAATAAGGGAGCGGGAACAAATGGATGAAAATAGGTTTTCCTTTGTCATTAGGCAGGCTGACCCCAGCGCCAGCTGAAGGACAGTGTAGACTCTGAGGTGTATTCTAATGTCCTGGCTTCCTTTGAAATGTGACCTCCGTGCACAGCAAGGAACCGATTTTTTCCACCATTTTATTCTATCAAGGTAATCTCACTACAGTGATGAGCTAAAGGTCCCTTTCTCTGTCTTAACACCTACTGGGATAAAAGTGATAATAATGCACAAACACTTTAGAAACAGTGGGGCCCAAAGCTGTCAGAGTCTTCTCAAACTATGTGTGGGTGACAAAAAAATGAATAAAACAAAACAAAAAAAACTAAACTGAAAAAGTCCCCTCTGCAACTCACTTTTTAGGCACTAGTAAAATTCTGGAACAGGGTTATTAATTTATCTCAATAGGAGGAATGTCTTAAGATGCAGGATGATTCAAACTGGGTCTCAATAAAATGTCCACACTGGCTCCCTCTGGTAAAAGAAACAAACAAAAAGAAAACTGGGTGTGTCCTAATCACATGGAGAATGTATGCTGTGATAAGGCATTATGCATGTCCAGTGTTGGCAAAGTTCAGCTTCTACATGAGCTGGTTCAAAGTTCAGTTCACAAATTTTAAAATGAACCAGTTCAGTTCATAGATCATAATTTAAAATTTTGAACTGAGTTCGTAGTTGAAAAATGAAAAAAGAACTGGTTCAGATTTCTTTTTTTTCCTGAATGTTACTGTGAGCTAGTATTTGTCAAAAAAATGTTCACAGCCCATAGAGAAACAGCAATTATTCTATCAGTTTTAACATTGAAACTCTGTGTCAGATCCAATTTTTTATCAAACCAGTGTTTAGTATTGAGGTGACAGCCTCTAGATTCTAGCAACACTTTGTTTCCATCCATTCAGTCCACACTAGTAGCAGCTTCAACTTCTACCCTGCAGAATATTCTCGAAAACATGAGGAAAAACATGCAGCTTAAATTCTATTAATGGTTGTAGCTGTGGTAGGGCTGGGCGATATGGCTTAAAAAAAAAATCCCCGATTTTTTCACAAAATATCCGATTAACGATTTAAATCGATTTTCTCAACAGCCCCCAAATTCAGATGCAGATGACAAAGAAATAGCTCATATGGGATGCAGTTTGAAAATGTTTGTGGTACGGTGGACTGTATTTTGGTGGCTGTGCGTGAGGTGCTTGGGGTGCTGCTGTCTTTTTCATTCCGCTGCGCGCAACATTTCTCCCATTCGACGGGATGCTTTTGTTTAAGGTGCTGCAGTAAATTTGTCGTACTGCTGCCTTTACTAGCAACAGACTTCATACATACTTTGCAGCGGGGTGTTTTCTGGTCTAAGTCTGACCTCGCGAACGCAAACCAATTCCAAATAACGGATGACACGGTGCCTTTCTTCGGAACAAGTTCTTCCCTGCTTGTCGCCATGTTGTCACTCACTCACTACTATCTCTACTTGGTAAATGCGCGCTCTGTGCGAGGGGAGGGAGGGGCGAGCTCATTATACGGGAGGCCAGAGAGAAGCGTTAGCTGATGTTAAAGAGAGAACCGATTTTCATTCAAACAAGTCGACGTGAACTATACACTCGAGTTAATCGATAAAATCGGTTTATCGCCCAGCCCTAAGCTGTGGTGCTGCCTACCTCCATGCTCCTGGCTGCTGCTCTGTGTTTTATGACGTATTTGTTAGTGTGACAGGTATGACAGCTGCTACCAGATCAGCTGGTCTTCAGATACATATCAAGGTCTGTTTATTATGTTCACAGCCAGAATGAATGCGTTTACACTAATGTTCATCAAGATGAGAAGAAAAATACAGTACGTTCACTTCACATTCAAAAAGAATTTGAACAGTTCATGGCACAACACTGTATGTCTCCCATGTGTTCTGTCTCCCCACTTGTACAGCACTGCACCTCGCTGACTAAACTCCATGAACACGTCATGTGCCACCACTTCATTCAGTTCAGGAATCACAGTTTTTTCAGATTGAAAGCACTTTATGGAGAGTTAAGATGCAAAAGTGGGTAGTTACATGAGCAGGGACGGCCGCCGTGACTGACAACATAGTAGTTAATGGAGAAAAGGTGCGGAAATGAACTTAAGAGATTAGTGCTTTATTAGCCTTTAAATTGAACTTCCTAAACGGCAGACCTCTCATTGTAAGTCTCCCCGTGTGGTGAGCACAAACGGGACCCGGTGCCAGAAAAAAAAAGCAGTCAATTCAGGATCAAACGCTTCCAAAAATGAGGCAAAGTTTCATCTCTTTAAAAGTGCCTGTCGATTGCGATCTTAATTAAAAAGCCCCCCCTCTCCTCTCCTCTCTCTCCCCGCCTGTCTGAGCCCGTGTCTCCTTGTGTATACATCGCTCCCTCTTTTCCGTCTTTAGAGCGACGGCTGCATTTGAGGACAAGCTGGGATGATTGATGGCTGAGATACTGGGAAATGAATTGCTGATAAAAGCTGTGGGCGAGGAAGGTTGGAGGGATGTGAAGCACAGCGCGCACGTTCGTGCACGTTTGAGAGGTAGGGGGAGGGGGGGCAATGACACGGTGACACAAGCCGCCCATTATCTGAGCTACCGCTGGTTCACGGCAATGGAATGCCCGCGCGTCCTTACACACATCTAACTGCTTCTGACGCGTGTGTGTGTGTGTGTGTGTCTGCAGGACTGACAGGGGGATAACATGACTGATGAAATGTCACTGTGTGGTGTAACACACACACACACACACACACACACACACACACACACACAGGTGTCAATTTAACCACATGAAGAGACCACTCACTCACAGCTTGGCAGTAAACGAAGACTAGATTTTAACATCCAATAAATACAAAACATGCGATTGGTTCCTCATCCGAATCACAGCGGGCGGAGCGTCAGCTGGGAATCACTCCGGGGGGGGTTTGACGCTCATAAAGTCACAGACATGCAAGCGCGAAAGCTTTTGATCCAGGCCACAATTGCATAATGCCCCCAAGGAGATTATTGCCTCTGCCTTGCAGAGCAGCTCGCAGAGTCTGTACGCCAGGAAATCAACTTTTAATATGACGCGGAATCTCTTCATTATTTTTTTATTTATCTATTTTTTTTCTAGTTGAGGAAGCATTTACTGGGTGACATGTTTTAACACCCTTCAAATATGAGCCTCTGGATTTCAGTCTTCTCCTCACACACAGGCGGAAAGTGATGGAAGAGACAGAGAATTACACATCTGAACCAGCAAGTCAAAACATGGGGCATCACTGGTAAAACATGAATAAATAAATAATTGGTAAAATAAAAGCAGGACTGTAGTCCTTAAGGTGCATTCTGGGTCAGTACTGACTTTTTCATCAAATGGTGTTAATGCTCATAGCTGTGGTGCTGCCTTCCTCCATGCTCCTGGCTGTTGCTCTGTGTTTTCACAGCCAGAATGAATGCGTTCACACTAAGGTTCATCAAGACAAATATACAGTACGTTCACTTCACATTCAGCCAAAATTTGAACAGTTCACGACACAACACTGTATGTCTCCCATGTGTTCCGTCTCCACACTTTTACAGCACTGCACCTCGCTGACTAACCTTCAACACATCATCTGCCATCATTTCATTTAGTTGACCTTTACCTGCGCAGTTGGAATCACAGTTTTTTTCAGATTGGAAGGACTCGTCATCCCTTCATAGAGAGATCCACTGATAGATGCAAAAGTTCATCCCAGGATATGAACAGCACAACACCATATGTCCCCCATGTGCTCTGTGGCCATGCTTTAACAGTACCCCAGGTCGCAGAGTCTGTACGCCAGGAAAGCAACTTTTAATATGACTGGGAATCCATTCAATATTTTATTTATTTATTTATTTCCCCCTAGTTAAGGAAGCATTTACTGAGTGACACATTTTAGCACCCTTCAAATCTTCTCCTCATACACAAGAGGAAAGTGAAACTCAAAATATAAAATATATATATATCATTCTATGTGCCGTCTTTTTAACGTAAAAATAGGCGGCAGCGATCTTTAATTACAGAGGAAGACAAACAAAAAACCCACTGAACAACTGCTCTGAAGCCCAGCAAATACAACACGCCGGCTAACAGACGAGCCGGCGGCCTCCGGAGCAAACACGATGACCCGCGCTTCCTTTAATTTCAGCCCCTACGCACACCGCCCCATCGAGGCGACGGGAGGAAATGAGCGGGCGAGATGGAGAGAAAATTAGAGAAGGAGTGCGAGATAACAAGGTGTTTATGGAAGACGCCTCTCCGCTATGTTCCCACCAGCTCACATTAGGGTAAACAGAGCGCCGAGCTGAAAGGAGCGAGCGGGGAGACGCTCGGCTGATAATGGCTGTGATGGGAGGCCATGATAACCACAATAATCACAGCCTATTCTCTGGGGACTTCTAAAGCATCCCAGGGGTGTGTGTGTGTCGCGCGCGTGCGGCGTTTTGTTGTTTTCGCGTATGCGCGCCCGCCGTTCCGCCGCGTGTAATGGACCCGCGAGAAACTCTGTTGGCGTAATGGCATCTCGTGAAAGCTCCCGGGTTGAACAGCAAATGGAACCGTGGCGGTGAAACTGAGCGGCGGGGAGCGCCGAGTTTCACACGATATCTTCCTGGCACGGATCGGATCCACGCCGGGACCCGATCCGTGCCAGAATGTCAGACGAGGGACGGGCGCTTCACCCAATCATCTGCCGCATTTTTTTTTTTTTTTTTGAAAGTGCTGCCCCTTTTTTTCCCAAACATTTTTCCAAGGACAACTTCCCAGATGGTTCTGTTCTCAAACCATCTGGCAGGTTATCCACTTACTGCAGACTGGGGAAAATACCATTTCCATGAGTAGTGTTGAATTGATAGAGCAAAGAAAAAGCAGCTGGAGCCATTTTAATTGTGCTACAGGATCAAAGTATAAATTATTATCTCTAACCAGGCTTCATACACTGGGAGACAATGATATTTTTAACCTCTTAAGACACATTGTGCCATGAGCTGTAGCGGGGGGTGGCGGAGATTCATTAACAGTAATGTTACGCTTCAGTCACTGGGCACAAATAACATAACAATTATGGTCTTGAAGTTGTTTCACGTCGATTAAAACCATGCACGAACCAATCACATCATACGGTTGGGGGGACCAACTATAAAAGTTTGACCACCTTTGGTTTGATGGACAGCAGTGTGACCCAATGGAAGTTTTCTATGATAAAATCATTAATCTGATAACCAATACCACAAGTGGGAACTGTGCTGGTGTTACTAAATACTATAATACCCAATGGTAGTATAATAATACTAACAAGTGGGGAAAACTGTAGTCATGTGACCTTATTCCCACAATGCAGGTACGATCAACTGTAGGCTATAAATTACCTGTTTCTACATAATCAATATGTCTGCCTGCAATGAAAAGATCACTAATCCTGAAAAAAATCATTGATATTTCTTCAGGTTTCACAATATTTTGAGGGGATTTTACATAGAAAAAATGGCTCGGTGTGAAAAACTCATTAGTGTTGAAAAGTCTATTAAAAGATATGTTGCCCAAAAAGGGCTTTAAAAAGAAAACAAAATATGCTCCATATTGTTTTGGTCACAGCCAAAAAATAGCCCCAAAGTTTAATATTGACTTATTATTTAATTGCAAATCACTTACACTGAACTGCATAGTAGTAATATGCAAGGATGGAACTGACTGAGCTTGGGGCATTTCCACTATTTGTGGCCACACAAAGCATTTCATTGCAAAAGAAGAAGAAGAAGAAGAAGAAAACGTTATTAGAGAAATGCAGAAATTCATATCCTAAATGGGCAACATCCGCTGCAGGATACAAACTGCAGAGTGTAAAACAACACTTTGGATTTGGGTAATTTACGCCCCGCTGAGTTTTAAAATAACAAAACCATCATTTGCCTTAATTATTCATTTGTTCTTGTCTTTGTTTACGGGTTAAAAGTCATAAAGCGTTGCTAAACATGACGCACACCGAGCCTGCGTTTGTGGCCTTTATTCTGGCACCTAAAGACACATGAGCTCACTCCTGGTGTCGCCCCGCTGGGAGCAATATTCATCAAAGAAGCGTCCTGCGTTTCAGAGCTCGGCGACTCCTCGATCACGCGACGCGAAAATACTATGAAATGAATGAAAACATTTGTCATCTCCAACGAGGCTACCACCGTCCTGCGGCGCGTCTTCACGGTGTTGAGGATCTGGGTAACGGATAGAGAATAGAGGAGGAATCGGGCACGTTTGGCCGCTTCCCTCCTCCTTCACAGCCTTGTCCGTCTCCTCCTCTCTTTCTAATGACCCGGCAGCCGTCAGTAATCAAACAATTACTGGTCAGGCAGGGGGAGTGCTTGTATTAAAACGCCCTGCTGGTTGCTTCCACAGAGCTAATGTGTTAGATCTGATGCGACGTCGGGCCGAGTGTCACAGACCAAGAAGCTCTCATCACCCCCACCACCCCCCCACCCCCAAGTGAGATAAATGCAGCCCTCGCCTCCTCCTCCTCCTCTCGTTTTAAAAAGATGAGAAGTGAGACAACGCGTTGGACGCACAGTCGTGTACGAACAAAGGGTCAAAGTCATAGTTCGGACACAGAGGCTCAAATCTCCCAGATTGATCTCCCGTGGCCAAAGCCAACAGCTGGCGGGAGGTGAGGAGACGTAAAGCAGCGACGGAGGCTGCTGCGTGCACATGGAGTCGTATTAAAGTCTAATTTGAAGTGCTTAATTAGTACAGATAAGGCCTCTCGCAGCGCGTTCAAGGACACTGCTTTTTTTTTTTTTTTGCTTTTTCAACAGCCGCGGCTTACAGCAAAGCGAGGCTCACCTGTGAGGTACTCCCTCCACTAAAACCAGCCATTAAGTCTGAAGTAATTCTGATTTCAAACCCGCCACTTAACGATGGTTACAGAGCAGGTTTGCTCGACAAAAAAACAAGAAAAAGAACTGGGTGTTTCATCGCGCTTCACACAACAAGCCTTTTGGAAATGTGTTGTCTAGATAAGTGAGCCTGGCGGCCAAGTGCAGTCAAGTGAAAACAGGAGGACACTGTCTAGTAAAAGCTGCATATTGCAATTTATACCTGCTTACTAAGTATTTGTGTCTTTTTTTTCTTATTTTTCTCTAAAAGGGCTATGTGTGATTTGGTGAATTTCCTCCCTTCTCTTGCTGTGGCTCTTGTGTGAGATTAGTACACATGATGTGTTTTTCAGGACAGTACTTCTCATAATAGCACTCGATATCTATAACTTTGTGTTTCGCAGGAAAACGCAGCATGTCCCTCTCCCCCTGCTGCAGCCACACACACACACACACACACACACACACACACACACTGCAGACTGGCCACTTGTAGACTAATTGCCATCATGCGAACACAAAGAGGGGTAAACTATGTTCCACGATAACTCTGCTGCTTGTTTTCTGTCCCTTTTGTTGAGGGAATATTGTGTTTCAGGTGTTGTGAGTGGCCGACTCATTATCGCAGCTGTGTGTGTGTGTGTGTGTGTGTGTGTGTGTGTGTGTGTGTGGTGGTCGTGCTGGCCGTCTCATTAGCTGGAGAAGTAATATCTGCATGCCGTTTCTAGAGGACACCCCCGTTTTTTTTTTGCGGTGGGTTTCAGTGTCGTCGTTGGACGCGCCTTCACGTAAAAATCATTCGACAGGCTGTTGAAGTCGATCAGAGGATGTCTGAGGGTCTGAAACACCAGGCCCCTCGTGTTGTGGTGTGTTGGCGTTGCGTTTCATTACGAGGAGAATGCAGCTGTGCTTCAAAAAAACAAAAAAAGTTAAGAATCTAGTGAGTGAGAACAAACTAACTTGGAACAACAATACACACACACACACACACACACACACACACCTCCATTCAGAGTCACACTAATGCATATAGTTAATCTGTGGCAGTGAAGGGTCCTCTCATTACTACTTAGGGAGGATAAATGGACCCATGAACCCTTTTAGTTTTGTTCTGTTCACCATCTCCCTCATTATATGTGTTTTTTTTTTAAAACCCTGCTTTCAAATACAGAAAAAAGCCTCCAAGCCTCTGCTTCATGCACATGCATGTATCATCATACCTTACATCAATCTATGCTTTTATGAGCACTTTCTGAACCACATGAACCATTCTGCTGCAGTGTTCATTTTGTCAGGTTTTTTTTTCTTTCTTTCGATTTAGTCTTGGTCTTGTGTCAAATTAGTTTTAGTCAATATTTATTCAACTTGTTTTATGTTTTGTTCAGTAACATTTTAGTCTAGAAAAAGACCAGGCTTTTTAGTCTAGCTTTAGTCAATTAAAAGTCAAAGTAATTTAATTGGTATTAATCACGGCAGGTATGTGTGACAATAGAAATTATTGTTTGGAAGCTTTTTTTTATTTTTTAGTTCAACACGAACATGTTTTAAAGTGATACTGGACTGAGTTCAAGGTTCTATACTTCACTACTTCACTACTTTCATAAAGTTTGTAAAAATAGACCAATTCACCACATTCAGTGCTGATACACACACACATGGCAAGAAATGCACAAGTAAAGCACATCTAGTGAAGGCACTTTTTTGTCATTTTTGTTAGGTTTTTATCTAATTAGTTAAATTTTCTCTCATCTTTCTTCTCTAACAAAAAAATGTGGGTTCGTTTCATCACAGTCTGTGGTTAAGGACATTGATTTTGTCTGGTCTTTGTCTCATTTTCATCATGAGGAAAAAAAAACAACACTGTTGACGAATATATTTCGTCTGACGAAATGAACGCTGCCCTGCTGCAATACGCAGAGGCTGGAGGGAAAGTGACAAACGCCACAAGTCGGTGGAGCCAGGAGCAGAACTGGACCCATGTTAAACAGTTGTGGACTCCATTATGGATTCTGTGTAATGATGCTCATCACTATAATACACGATTTACTCTGTAAACATTTCTCCGGTCTGGATGCAGAAATCTGCAGAAAAAAACAAAGAAAGAAACGTTATTGGTAGCCGTTTGTCAGGCGTTTGAGCCTCTACTTCTACTCCAGTGTGGACTGGGGCTTTGGATGTAGATTAGTTGTCAGGCTCCAGTAAAGTTCTCCCTGACTTAAGCGGTTTTATGCAGCGGGATGGTAAAACTGTTTCTGAAACAGACACCACAGCAGGGGGGAGAACGCACCACTCGCCCCATCCCGTAAGACACACCACACTCCATCGTGCATGATCACTTCTTAAAAAAAAGCTCAACGAAACAACCCGCCTCATCCTAAGCGGCGCTGACACCCGTCCCAGGAGATCACAACCAGAAATCTTCACACGCCTTCACGTGAATTCCCTATATGAGCTCTGATGTGGCGCCGCCGTACGTCTTCAGGAGTTTTCAGCGGAAAAGGAGGAGGGAGGAGGGGGAGTGATGGTGCCGCGCTCAGATGAAATGAAACTCCTTTTTTTTGCGGTGGCGGCACTTTCACAGGAGCTTCCTTTCATCAGCCGATGCTGATCCCGCCTTTTTTTTTTTTTTTCTAAAGCAGAGGAACAATAAAACCTTTTCATCACGGGGAGGAGGAAGAGGCAGAAATCCCATAATAATTATAGCCGGCCCACATGAGAATAGTCTCGCGCTAAGTGTTCACAGTCTTCACTCTGTAGGCCCCAATTACCGTAGACTGCATATCACATTTCCTTAAGCCTCAAACCGGGACGTTTTCTATTTCCCCCCATTAATTTCATTACAGGAGCGGCTCCGTTGCCGCTGCCAGTTCAATCGGGGGAAAGAACGCACGGTTTCACATTAGCACTCGCGGCCGGCCAACCAGTGGAGTGGTTGTTTGTGCGTTGGAGGCTCGCCCGTTGGTCTCAGCACATTTCTGCTGTTTTGTCTCTCCCTGGAGACGACAGCGCCGGGAAGTGACCCTTGTTTAACTGGATTTGATGAGTCCACTCAACTTAGCGACCGCTGCAGCACAAGGACAATGAGGCAGTTTAGTACTTTCCCTTTTTTTTAGTAGAGATAAACACAAAATGATTTGGTTTTAGGTTTATTAACCACTTAGGCAGGAGGTGTATTTTCCAGGTTTGCTGCTATAAATGAGAATAAATCTGGAATAGGTCTATAACCACAAAGGTTATGTACTTAAACCTGGTATCAGAAGAAATGTGTGTGATCAATGTTACCTCACAAGTATCCATCCATCCATCCATCCATTGTCTATCCCGCTTATTCCCTTTCGGGTCGCAGGGGTCTGCTGGAGCCTATCCCAGCGCGTTAAGGCGAGAGGCAGGGATACACCCCAGATGGTCGCCAGCCAATCGTGGGGCACACACACCATTCACACACCATTCACTCTCACACTCACACCTATGGGCAATTTAGAGTTTACCAATTAACCTGAGCATGTTTTTTGTATTGTGGGAGGAAACCGGAGTACCCGGTGAAAACCCACGCAGACACGGGGAGAACATGCAAACTCCACACAGAAAGGCCCCAGACCCAGGCCCAAGGCGGTCTTGAACCTGCGACCTTCTTGCTGTGAGGCAACAGTGCTACCCACCGCACCACCGTGTCGCCCCTCTCACAAGTATCAGTTTACTGTATTTTACACAGCAAATATAGAATATTTAGTTTACTACAAAAACGCTCTGACCCAAATCCTGAGTAGAAAAACAAAAAAAACTTATTCTGCAAAGCAAAGTTCAATGATTAATACGATAAGATAAGAGTTCAAAGATCAATCATTTTCCCTTAAAATCATAGAAATCACACTTAGGATCATTACAGAACATGAATATATTCTATAAGATGTTTAAAAAGTAGATTTTGAAGAACCCAATTAAAAAAACATGAATGAACTGCATTAGATCTACATGAAATATCAAAATAGTTAGTGGATGCTACTGATGTTACAATAAACTATTTTCCTATTGATGATATCTATTGATGCTCCAACAGTAAAATTGTGTTTTACTACGGATAGAAATACATTATTTAATGATGTAGCTGAGGTTTTCTCATTTGATATCTGCGTAAAACCTGATGTTGCCCCTGTATCAGAGTGCTTTGACAGACCAGAGAGAGGCTCGGCTCCCGCTTTGCGTCTAATCCGCGCTCTGACTCAGCTGGATGTGGATTTTCCTCCGTTCAGGCAGGTGTTCCATCTTTAATGAAATAGTGTTTCTAATGTTCCCGAGACGTCAAAAAGCGGGGCAGGAACACGGTGCAGCTGACACGGCGCTGTGATGACACGCCGCCGGGGTGGGAAGACGCTCGCTGTCACGGGCGTCGCCACAGCCCCCAAAAACACGAGTCACGCCATTGTTCCCTCGCGTTCACGTTACGCCGCCGCTGATGTACGTTATTAAGAATGACAAGAGCCTCGTTGGTTCAATTTATGACACATCAACGTTGAGGCGGCGGCAAACACAATCAGGCACACGCCAGTGCGTCGTCTGCACACAAACACCACGGGGAGAAGAGATGTGGTGGAGCCAATTAATCTCTCTGATGTTAATCAAGAGTCATAAAACTTTAACCGATATCTGTACAGCCTTCGTAAACAGCGCCGCGGCAAATTCCTTTTCCTGTCACTGCTGACAGGAGACAGATGACATCATTACAGTCCCTCAGACGCACACTAACCCACTTCCACTCCACTCCAAGGCTGCGGCAGCCACAATCGGGCCAGAGAGAGCTACTTTATGTAATGGGCCGCGCTTTTATTGTGAAAGGAGCTGCCCCGAAGCCTCCTCTGTTTGCACTGAAAATGTGACATCACGTTGCATCAAAATAAAGTCAGTCAAATCAGTCAATTCATTAATAGGAAATCCAAAAAACCAACTACCGTAACTGACCAAGTACTAGCAGAGTTTTCCCTTTAAAGGTCGGGTGCAGTTCAAAATGTCATTTATAAAAAAATAGATCAAGGAAGAAGTGACCATGTTCTTCTAACACCTCATCAGAGAACAAACTCTAGGCTAATATTGTTTAATTGTCATTCAACATTAAACTCAAAGTTTCTGTGGGCAAATATGCAGCGAAGAACCTGGGTGGAGCGGATGTGAGACATTTAACTACAGACCTGTAATCTTTGAAAAACATCATAAAAGTCACACGGTATTTGTGCTGGTTTAGAAAAAGAATTTGTGCCTGGTCTCAAATGAACGGCCATTCTTTTAAAGGTTTGAAATAATAAATGGCCAGGCTCTCATTTGGTAATTAAAATAATAACCTGTTTGTTTGTGAAATGAAGTTCTTCTCCACTCTTCATCAACAATAACATTTCTGTCATTCATCTTTTATTAGGCAGTGAAATGACTTTGTCGTCTTCGGCCTACATGATAATGAATATGTGCTTCAGTATGTAGGTAAATACACGAATGAGCTCGATACCATTAATTGAAATAGTACTTATACTTAAACTTATATATGCAGAGTGCCTGTAAATGAAGGTGTGGAAACGTATTTGTTGAGATGACAATGTATTCTAATAATTAGACTTGAACTGTCAGTATGTGTTTGTTTTTTACTTGTTTGTTATTTAGTCTGTGTTAATCTTGACGTATGCAGAAAAACATCTCTCCTTGTTGCTGAAAGCAATTAATCCTATTTCATTATACTCATAGGTTCTTATTTCTAAAAGTTAAATGAAGGAATTAAATGACAATAATTCTACAGTATTGCCTCTCATCCCTTGTGTGGCGTTTAGGGCTGTGACCAGAAACTTCGGGTATCTACTTATTATTTATGAACATGTAAAAGAAAAAATAAATGCCATTGCATGTAACCCAGGTAAAATAATCCTTACAAATTCTACCTGATTAAATTAAATAAATTAAAATATCAGGAATTAAAGTTGTTGATATGCACAATGTCTTTCTGAATAATCATAATTATATTTTGAATAGTTGCATAATTAATTTCAAGATATAACAAGATATATATAAACTAGTGAACCGATTACATGCAGAAGATTGACATCCTGGTCTTTTTATTTGGTCCTTTAATTTTGTCTCTACACTTTTTTTATATTCTTCAATCTCTCAAAGGAAGATTTTTAATTTTTTTTTAATCTTTGAGGAGCAGATATTGATTTGTGTCATTGTTTTCTTGCCTGGTTTCATCTATTCTTTGTGGTCTCTGATGGATTTCTAGCCCAATGTGAATATTGCACCAATCTTACATTTTAACATGCATGAACTGTAACTTAACCTTTACATATATACGTTTTTATTTCAGTACATCAGGCATATGCATGCACCTATAAGTGTTTTTGTGTAGAAACTGTAGTTAAAACCAAGTTTAAAAAGATTTTGCTGTGCTTCTGCACTCTTCATCTTCTGTGTGTGTGTGTGTGTGTGTGTGTGTGTGTGTGTGATTGAGTGATTGAACACAACCACCTCCCCCATTTTATTCTTTCAGTCCATAAGGATTCCTTTTAGTTTTCTTTTCAAACTTTAAAATCACCTCCTACAAGGTTTCAAAATAGCCTTTCCTGCTGCTGCTTTTTACTCTCTAAAGTGTGTGAAACCACACTTTAGAGACACACATACATACATATACACATACACACGGATGAGGGTGTGAAATTGTTCCATTACAATCAGGGAAACCAGAGAAACTGTTCTCTTGTATCTGCAAGAACCCGTCTCAAAACCGACTCTCCAGATGCAAAATAGAAAAAAAAACTATAAATAGCTTTACACGTGTGGCTCCTTATCAGAATCAAACAGTCTTGATTATAATTGATCGTTTACAAACCATTTAAAAGAAAAAGAAGAAAAAAATACTGTTTCACCACAAACAACAGATAGAACTGTTGTTGGTAAATGCAGAGGTCAACGTTTGACCTTACATGCCATCTGTTGCCTGTAATAGGGTCAGTGTTGAGTAATGATAAGGAAAGATAAGGCAAAGATAAGGAAGCCAAAAGCTTTGAAAATACAGAAAGAACAGCGACATGTTTAAAATACAGTTTTGAGAAGCATTCATCAGGTCTCTCAAAATGTACATTTTGATTTCTTGTCCTATGAAGGTCCATTTTATCTTTTTTTTTTTTACAAAAATCATTATTTCGCATGATTTTTTTAAATGAAATTTCAAATGGTGTAACCCAAAAAGATTTTTACATTTTTAAATATTTAATCCACCTAAAATATAAAACTAGTCGATAGCATGTTATAATTTTTTAATTCCTTTTTAAGAGAGTTAAACTATCGGGTACCAAGTTGACTTTGACTTTAGCCCAATTATCACAAAACATTGATTTCTTGTATTTTCATTATTGTTTTTTTTTACTTTATATTTATTATTATGGTTTACCCAATAAACTAAGTGACTATTGTCCACATGGATTGCAATGAATACGTTCTCACAACACAACCTACTAAATGTATATGTATACAGGAATGAAGGTAAAGCCAAACTGAAATGAGATTGTATTCAAATACATATTTTACAAGCTCCTGTCATAACTTTTCCATCTCGCCACATCTCGCCGTGGCTCTCCTCTCATTTCCTGTCCCTCGTCTCTCTGTCAAACGCCATCTCCCGCTCATCACTTCCCTTCCCTCGCTCTGCCAGTCAAGGTCAGAGGTTTTTATTTTTAGTCGCCCCGTGACAAAACAACCTGTTCCCGCCCGACACGGAAAGACACTCTGAGCGTCCGTCCCCGGGGCCCCGGCAGCATTTAGAGCGAGAGCGTGGCTGCGACTCCCCAGACGCGCCTGCCGGATCCTCATCATGTTGCCGGCGTAAACAGCAGGGCACGACGAGCTATTAAAATACCCCAAAAAAAAAACAAGCAGTGACTTCATGAGGGCGAGTAAAGATTATATTCCTGCTGCTTCGCACCTGTGGCAAATTCAGACGTCTTAGAATAAGGTGACAGCAAAGGTTAAAAAACATCAGAATGAAAACGGCTAACTATTTATCATGGTTAAAAACTGGTTTTAGAAGCCTGAATGAAGCAGCTTTATTACAAAAACACTTATTTCAACACTTTTTAAACCCCAGTCGCACTATGTTTATTAAAACATATATAATTAAATCAATGTAGGTACCTTGTGGGATTATGCCGACTGCAACCATTTATTAATTTATTCTTTAAATGGGCCTGAAATGTGTCGTAATGAAGGAAATGCGTTCAGGACATTTAAAAAAGGCACCCTTTTGGGTGGAAATCATCAAACTCCACAGGGAGTCTTTATTCTTCACGCTGCCAACATTTGGCATGTGAGAAATTTCGATTTTAGGCATCCGTTATGAGTATGTGCCTGCAAATCGTTCTGGAAGTTCCTCCTAATTTCAGCGGTGATATTTCCGAAAAGGAATGGACGTTTCGAATTATATTACAATTAGGGAAAGTGTTGCGTATAGAGAATATTTATTGGTGTATTAAATGAGGGAAGAGCCTCAGAGGGACAGAAATACAAGTTTGTGTGTGTGTGTGTGTCTACAAAAATAAGTATTGGTCATTAAAAGGCAGGACCACGTCAGAACCTTGGATACGGCTGGACCAGGAGATGCTAAACAGAGGGAGGCAGTAAGTCATATGAATCAGTCTTGTGTAATAAATGAGTGTGTGTGTAAAAAATTAAAAGAAAAACAAAACTGTTGCATAGATTAATAAAATAAAACCGACCAGCTGCATCACTCAGTCATTCGTTGGCATTCGGTGGAATTTAACGTCCGAGTAAACGTGGGATTTTCCCCTCTACTAGGATTTCCTTCATATGATATATCATATATATATCACAACCAAGTGCAAATACAATACTATCAACGGCAGAATCAGGCGAGTTCGACAAACTTCCTGTCTGCAGTCGACACAAACTCTTAAAGGCGTCTGTCAATGGTTTGTTAAGGTGTGGGGGGCTAACTGCTGTGTATGAGGCAATGGACAGAGCAGGAAATGTTCTTGAATGGTTATTAGCCTTTATATTTCTGTCACTATAAAGTAAAGATGCGTTTTTATTTTTTTTTCCAGTGGGGGGGGGCTGAGTGGAGCTTGTAACCTCTTTAGCTCCTTCACTAGATGTTAAGATAGAGGGAGGTGAGCATTAGTTGCCGAAAAATTAAATAAACGGATAGAAAATGTTTTTAAAAGGTTCTCGCCCCATTTGTGACGGAGGAGACATTGATTTTTTCCGCCAGAGCCGTTGCTGTCGTTGGGCTCGTTATGCTTCTCCAGAAGCGAGGCGGGTTTTCATGATAAGAGCCGTGGCCCCACAATGACCTGTGAAATGTGCCTGTTAAGGAGGCACGGGGGTAATTAGCAGCCCGAATCAAACCCCCCCCCCCACTCTGCCTTTAACACTCAGCCGCTTTGTGGCCATTTGTGGCTGGGTATCAGGAGGCCAGATCGATGGCGGGGAAAAAGAAGCGACACCTAAGTGAGCGATCGATTATTTATTGGCGGCGTCTCCGGGCGTCTCATCCGGTGACATCACCGCACGGTGGGAGCTTCACGCCGTACATTACGCGGATCGATGGCCTTTTTTTTAAACAGAATACAGGCTTTTAAAGTTTAACAGGTATCAGAAGAAAAAAAATCATCGTATTTTACACATAGGAAGACACAGAGCGAGAGATAGAGAGGAAAGCAGATGTAATCCACCCATGGGGGGCGAGGCGGAAGGAGGGGGGGGGGCACACATAGAGATTTACAGCACCCAGAGAGTGATATATAAAGTGTAAACAAGCGACAGATTGCCTGCCATCCACCCACAAACACGCACGGCTGCATTCCAATCCCACAGAGCCGGCCCGTTGCCCCTGGCAGCCAGCGTCGCTGATGGCGCCGAGCGGCTCCAAACGGAGCGGGGCACGGCGGCCGCCAAGCAATAATCCGTGCGGCTGAGCGGCGTGTGGCAGAACCGTGCCGTGAGCGGGCGAGAGCGAGAGCGAGCGGCGGGCAACTGGTTTATGGGCAAAAACACCAGCACAAACCGGGCAGGCCACTCCACGACTTCTGATTCTGAAGCTACTGAGGCATTGTTGCATTTACAAATTGCATTTCTTAAAAG
This sequence comes from Eupleurogrammus muticus, assembly GCA_036785175.1. Lineage (NCBI taxonomy): Eukaryota > Metazoa > Chordata > Actinopteri > Scombriformes > Trichiuridae > Eupleurogrammus > Eupleurogrammus muticus. Next base: position 1,769,118 of record JAYKQN010000009.1, on the reverse strand, counting down.
TATAGTACAACATTTTTTTAAAATTCACCCATCAACATGGATGCTGCTACACGGCTAACGGAATTTTTTTTCAGCAAATACAGTCCATTAAGCGAATACTCAGGACTACTTTCTTCAGTAAACCACTGGGCTGGTCGTGCTTTTGAGCTCCCTCCGCCGAAGCAGCCAAGTGTTAAGTCTGGCTTAACATTTACCTTAAAAACAGTTCCATCTTCATGTTCTGTTATTATCTCAAAAATGTTAAATTACTACCCTTCACAATCTATGTTCTTTTCAAGACAGATAACTTATTATTGTCTAGTGACACTTGTGTTCCTGCTGGTCTCAGCAAATATTGGTTTATTCAGTACAGATAATTGAGTTTTTATATTAAATGAGGCATTCTGGGTCCTTTAATGATAATAACTTTATTTATACAAGCTTCTCAAACTGATGACAAATGCGTCACGTTCTTTTTTTTATGTTCAAATACCTTATGTAACAGTCTCATTAGTCTGAGTGTGCTTTTATTTTCCTCCTAATAAATATTTGCATACTCACACTCTAAAATTAAGATGATGAATATGGAAGAGCTGCTACCGTGATCAGAATGTTAGCATGCTGACGTTAGGAGCAATAATTCACTTCAATGTAGTCTATTTGAAAAGTGTGAGAAAGAGAAAAAAAGTAGAATTCCTTGGGATAATTGTAATACTTTATAGGTATTGTGGGATTTACATTAATACCAATTTTAAGAACATGGGATATTGGCATGAAATATTGGATCTGCTGTCAGTAACTCCAGATAAAATCAGACTATTAGTATTCGGCCTTGAAAATCCTGTATCAGTTGAACCCTAGGGCAAGCAAATACACACACAGTCTCACACACACACACACACACACACACACACACACTCTCTTCCATCTCGCATCCACTCACCCATGTAACTTTATGGACAAATTCCTGTCCATAAACCCGGGAGATGGAATGGGGAGAGGACAGAGAATGACTTAGGGAGAATTGGCCCAGTAAAACACTGCACCTAATCTCTCTCTCCCAGCTCAAATCCTGTCTGCTAAATGGCCTCTTTCCCTCACCGTGGCGTTTTATTAACTGTATTTGTTCGGTGATACCTTGACTCCTCTGCCAACTCTGGCCATGACATTGAGAGAAGTGGAAAAGGTTAAAAAAAGAGAAGGAAACCATAGCTGTATTCTACTGAAATACAGCATAGAGTTTGTGTTGTGTGCTTATATGGAGAGAGATATGAAGGGGAAGAGAGTGACAGAAAAAACCTGAGGACAGGAAGTGCAAATTTAAACAGGCACACATGTTAAACTGCGTGTTTGCACAGTCGGTGTCAGTCAGACATTATAAGCACGGTTATTCTTTTGCGGCGCCGTATGAGCCAATTGCTTTCACATCAAAAGGCGTCTGCTCTCCGCGGCGCCACAGAACCAAGGTTTTTATCCCCCTGCCGTCGCCTTTGCGCCTCAACGCCGCTAACCGCTAACCGCACCTCCATATTTCATCACGCAGCTTCAGAGACCCCGAGAGACTACGGGACAGACAAAAACAAGTTAGAAAAAGAGCTAACAAAGCTGAGTTTGTTACTGTGCTGAACGCTGGGCTGCAGCAGCGAGGGGTGGCGGGCCACTCGGAAACAAAGGTAACCCCGCTGCCCTCCGCTGGGAACAGGAACCTTGCTTGCTGAATAGCACCAGACCGAAATCAAAAACATATTCCCTACTTCAAATTCTGCCAGTACTTTGTGTGACAAGGCACTTTTTTTATATTTCCTGGACCTCCCACCTTTGAGTTCACAGAGTTCATGCAGATATCCTTGTTAAAGTGGTGCTTACACTATCTGTCCTGCTCTTTGTGTTTGTATAAATATTAACAGGAAAAGCTGTATTGTTTTGTACAATTAGTTAAACATTGAGTAAAATTATCTAATTCCAGTGGAAGGTCATTTATTATGAGATGTTTATTTTTTACCTGATTTGGATAGATTTGGACTTGTTTTAAGGAAACAAGACTATATTTACATTACACTTATCTTTAAAAAAAAGGAAAAAACTTGAAATAAGCAAACATTCTACTTAATATTAGACTAATTGTACCAAATACAACTTCTATAATTTCTATTTTGCAGTGAAAAGCAATCAAACTAAATACTCACCTATTTCCTGTAAATACTTAACGTGATAAAATTATAGTTCTATAATTTAATTCCAAGCTATCAATATGTGTTTGTATAAATTATAATACTTAGCAATATTAGAAATATTAAATTAGACATTAGAATTGAATTGTTTTCAATTTACTCAATCTTGATTGTGCTTAATGTGAAAATAACTTTGTTTTGGTATAAAAAAAAACTGTTATGGCGACAACATTTAATTTACATGACGCTAAAACCTGAACATTCAATTTAGGATAATGTAAAATTCCGCCTACGTGTTCTGTTTGTGTTTTCAACATCTGCTGTCGCCATGACAACCATAGACACATGGGATGAAAGTCACAATTTACAACACACAATAGTAGCTTTTATCTATTAAGGAAAAAAAACATAAAATATTTAACCTGTTTATTTCTATTTCTATAAAAATCCCTTTTCAATTTATTATGGTCATTTTGCCCAAAGTTAAATCAACCAATAATATCATTTCATCCACGTGTCACATAAATTAAACACAGGCTGATTGGTCTATAAGATACATCCACTTTTTTGTTCCAGAGATAATTTCTGTTATTAAACATAGTTCTGATCATGCATTTCAGGTTTCATTTCTCTGATAAAAACATTCTTGTTTGGGTTTGTGATGTGATGAACATACTGTTCGACAGAAAACTGTGACATGATGCAATATATTTTATTAAATTTCTGTTTGTCAGAGCACAAATTGAACAATAATTGCTTGTTATTCCTAACTGTAGCTGCAGGATTCAAAAGGTTATGCATTGATCTTGTACCTTTAATAGGAATAGATGAATAAATGAGCTCAGTTGCAGTATGCCACCAGCAAAGAGGATCTTCAATGTTTCATTGATTAAAGTTTAAATACCATACATGCATATATAGTCACTGATTCCACGTCCATGCTTCTTCTCACACAATCCTAATGCATTACACCACATTATGACTTTTTTTTTAAATGACTTTTGTCAGATCACTATCACTAGTGGTATATTTCCCTCAGAACATTTAGCCTTTTTTGTAGTTTCAGGCTTCTGATTCTGCAGCACGAGAACAGGTCAACCAAAAAGTCCACATTTTTTGAAATGCAGGCTTCTATCAAACACGGTGCAGCGTGTGCCGTCCCCCAGGGCCCGGCTGGGCTTCTGCAACCTGACTGACTGAAAACAAGCCAGACAGAGAAGCCCGCAGAGCCATTTGCATTAAAAGATGTCTACTCGTATACAGAAAATCCATGTGTTTTCCTACTCACTCCGACTATCGTATCCCTTTTGTTAGTGCAATAACTTTTGAAGTCGTCTTACACAAAAACATGGAAATATTCATAAACTTTGATTCATAGGACAGTTTCACCAGTTTGAAAGTGATAAAACAACAGTGATGGACAGAGAAACGCGTGTTTCTTGCTGTAATCATTCCCCCTGTTCATACTGACCTTTAGAAGCCATTCCTCACAACTCTTTCTATGCAAATGTGTACTTTGCATCTATAAGGTCACTTTCCTCTCTAAGCACCGTGTCATGCGGACATATGTGAATAATGTAATAAAAGATATATGGAGGTTAGGTTAGGTTGATCAATCCATAATGATGAATGCATTGAATCATCATCGTGGATTGTGATGAATAAATTCATAATGATGATTCATAATGATTATAGGCTCCGTGCCGTCTGATATGAACGTTCACCAGTATTTCTCTGTGGAACTGAGTAGAACTTGCAGCTTTGCACATTTTTCTCATAATACCATGCAATTACTATTAATATTAATAATTTGCACTTTACTAACTCCAGCTAGTAATTAAAGTAATAGATTTTATGTTATAATTCACATAGCATGTAGTTAAAAATTGTGTAGGCTTTTATGTTTAGATTTTAACTACATCAATATCATAATAGTTTTGTACTGTCATTTATAAAGGAATATTCTTACATTGCAGTATTGATGCGTGTACTAAAGTATTTCTTCCATCAGCGGCTATCCTATATGTGTTTTTTGTTCGGCTCTCACTTCTGCTGCTGAGCTCATTTTGCTGCTGCAGTTTGTCTTCTCGCCTGCAGGATATTCCTCCATCTATCATCATGAAATGAAAACGCAAAAGCAGCAATGTTAACATAAATTACAACAATGTACTGCTGGAAGTGAGTGTCATCCACAGACGGTAATTTAAGGCTTATTATTCAGACAAATGCAGATTATCCAAACTGTAAAACTCTAAAGTATCATACTTTGTTATGGCTTTATGTTGTGAATATTTAAATAACTGCGATTATCTCTTGAGGTTTATAATAACATAGCTTAATTTATTAATAAGAACATACTACGACACATGCTATTTGAGAAATATAGTGTAAATGTCAATGATAAATGAGTCATGAACACTCTAGAGGGAACATTTCAAATTAAACTCGCAAATGAAAATTATTATTTGACTCACAGTAATTTCAACTTTTTTTGGCTCCTGCGGTATCATCTTATCAGTCTGATTTAGGTTTTAAACGACAAGCCTAAAACAGATGAACAATGCTCTTATCTTCTTGCTGTTTCCGTGTTGATGGAGCTTAACAGATTCCTGCAGGTGATGGGCACCTTCAGGGAGCTCTGAGTTTCAGCTTTTGACTGTTTCCATGACAACCACGGCTGACAACGCTTTCATGGCGTCTTATTATTTTAGGCACACGCTTATAGATGTGAGTAGTTTTCAGTAGTTCTCACTCGTTGGTTATTGGGTGCATAGAGTCACTAAGTTATGAAGCTTTATGACACTGCATTAAACCTGTGTCGCCTGTGATTTCAGAGGACAGTTTCTCGCTTCTTAAATTAGTCTTTTTATCCACTCTGTCCGTCGTTTGTCTTCCTACAAGCACAAATCCTTCAAAAATGGGTAGCAGACCCCCCACAGACTCTACCTGGTTAGAAATTGGTAAAAAAAAAAAATCACCAGACTATTTTTTTTTTCACTTTACAAATCATTGTCAAATTTGCCTAAAGGGTTGAAAAACTGGCAGATTCTTTCCAGGAGATGCACATCTTAGGGTGTTCTACTTAAAAAAATCTGTAATTTCCTCTGTTTTATTCTGTTTTTTTTAGTTTGATTTTCTGTTTTTACTTCTTCTCAATTGTTTTTGAAGCACTCTGTGATTTCCTAAAGGTAAAAATAAAATGCATTATTATCATCATCATTATTATTATTTTATTATTACATGTTACCTGCCATAGAATGTTGCAGTTGTCTGGCTGGGTTGTTTTCTTATTGAACGTACTGCGCCGTTGGCGAAGTATAAACTGTATTTCCCGTTTCTAAATGCGTTTTGGTTGATCATACATGACATTCTGGAACCTTTAAATGACCCACGGGCCGATAAATGTCAAATAGATGCGATTTGCCACCGGTCATCGCTAATGTGTAACAGGGTTGTTTAATAAACACCATTTTTCTACTTCATACAGGCAAAGTTTCTCTGTTTCGGCGATTCCTCAACATCTCTGTCTAATTTTCTAATTTCCCCTCTCCTGGTCTTGTTGTCTCGCTTCGATTTCCACCTGTCCGTCATAACTCTCCTATTCTCTGCCACAGCCTCTCCAGCCCTCCTGCAACAGCCCTCTCAGATTTACTTTATTTTTATTTCATTCTTTCAGCATCTGCATATACACCAGAGACCACCCCCATACAAGGTGCCTGGAAATGGAGAGAAAGTGGCGAAGGCGTGATTACGATGTCAATTCATAAAACGCGGCGCCCCGAGAGACTGCATGGATGAAAGCACCAATGCTGCTAGAAAATTACCCACACAGCCGGGGACAAGTCATTTGCTACACAGTGGAGCACCACAACAAACATACAGGCACTGCTGTACACACACACACACACACACACATATATAAAACAGGAGGTACAAACTGGAGGTAGACATTTAAAAAGTGGAGAGTGGAAAACAAAGGAAAAAAACAACATGGTGTCAGTAAGTGCACCGAGACTATGTGTATGTGTGTGTGTGTGTGTGTGTGTGTGTGTGCGTGTGTGTGTGTGCGTGCACTGGTCCGTGAATGTGTGTGTTTGCGCCCCTCTACAGGTGTTCAGACCTCTTGGCAGTAGGCAGCAGGTGAGAACTGTTTAAACAGATGGAGAGGGACTCACCATGGACCAAGAAAGACTCATAGGTAGAGAATAATAATGGCACGCACACACAAACACACACACACACACACACACACACACGCACACACGCACACACGCACACTTGCAGTATGTACAAACAGCATCTCCTATGTGCTGCAGCATCAGAGAGAGAAGCTGCTGCCTATATTCTGGCAACATAAAAAGTGATTTTGAAATATAGTGAAGGATTAGAAAGTTGCACTTATGAGGCAGAGATGGATTGTTTCATAACTTCCTAACATATTCCAGCTGGTCTCATGAGAAACTTCGCTCTGCAGACCAGTTAGGTTTTATTGAAAACAATGAGGTTTAAGAATAGTATTACCATTCTATGAAAAACGTTTAATTTTCTTTTTTTTGGCAGGCTTAATCAAGTACCCTGCAAATGAGCTGGGATTTTGTTAAGCAAAATCACCTGCAGAGTCGGTAATATAATTACTACATTTTGTTTAGTCATTAAATCCACAAACCAATGACGGGAAACAACCTTCTGTGGTACTCTGGGAGTTGGACTATTGCAGCAATAGGTGAATTAAATCCTACACGATCGTGACATTTAAGTAATGAACAGAGTTTTGTGATCACAAAAAGCTGTACTGTATGTGTTGTGTACGGGATATTGGCATTTTCCTTTTTTTAATAGCAGTATTTGGGTCATTTCGATCAGGAGAAAATAAGTTCAAAGTCAACTCGGGCTACACCAAGGTATCCTTGAGTAAAACAGCAAACGTATAGCAGCGCTGTAATACTGCTGAGACTGGAAGCTCCAATACAAACAGTATCTGCGCTCAGCTTCATAAACCGAACCACGGTCTTGTTTGAAAATAATGAATTTCTGTTCCCTTGATGGCTGCACTATAAGAAGAAACGTATACTATGATCTTATGTTATTTTATTGTACATAAAAGCTTAGATCTCACAAGCAGACACCTAATGGGGTCCCAGCACAGTCTTGTCATGTCTGTGTTCAGAAATTTATTCTAATTTCAGGCCATATTTCTTTTAAGCAACGATGAAAACATGTTCTTTTCAGGGTTTTTTTTCTTTTTTTCACCCAAGGGGCCAGACACATTGCAGGATTTTATTTTTCATTGCCCTTCCGTCATCTGTGTCCAAAATGTCTTGAGACATTTAACTTATACGGTTGTGAAAAAAAAAGAAAGAAAGTGTTTGTGTGTGCAAAACCTAGTGATTCAGAGTGATCCTACAGATAATTACCCTCTTTTAATATTGCAATAACCGTTATTATAATTATTCATCACAGTCAAGTCGTGGCAATAATGATCATAGTGGATAAATCCTCACTGAGTTCTTTGTAAGACGATGAATAAACATAAGATGCTGTGAGTGGCAGCACAACCTGCTGTCAGTCACTAACACATTTTATTTCACCATGCTGATGATGATGATGATGATGATGCCCCCACAACTAAAACTATCAATGAGCCACATTCAGAAAACCTGAAAGTGGATGTGAAAGTGACCTAAATGGACTCTGTGATGATTAATATCGTGAAATGCTGATGCCAACACATCTGGGACAACACCGGCTGCAATAGTATTTTCTTCCAGTCAACTACACCAAGTTAAAATATATATGTCGAGGAGTTGATGTGGAGGAGCAGCTTCTCCTCTCAGGGTGTTCCCCAGCTAGGAGCTGGACGTGGGGGCCCACACCACCGCTCTCAGACAGATGTTAGACCTGGCCTCGGCCCTGCTCTTTCGCCATAATGAGAACTCAAGGGGGCCTGGGTCCACACACACACACACACACACACACACACACACACACACAGCATCCTGCCTACCTTTACACATTCATATATATATATATAAACCCAACACAACATTATAAGTAAACAGTAAGAAACAGGAGTGGTGAGAAGGACCAAGAGTGGATTCATAATTTAATAATGATGCGCTGTTAAGAAAAAAATCAGTGACCTTCACAAACACACACACACACACACAAATACACACACACACACACACACACACACGGAGGGTATCCATGTTACCAGTATATTGAAATGACAAGATATTCAAATTGAGGGCATGGAGCATGTAGGAGAGGTGGGGAGCAGAGAGATGGGGGTTGAGAAGGTGTGTGTGTGTGTGTGTGTGTGTGTGTGTGTGTGTGTGTGTGTGTGTGTGTGTGTGTGTGTGTGTGTGCCTGCTGCCAACAATTATTGTGTGCCTAATGAATGAATATAGCACCTTAATTATTCACCAGCTTATTATTATCTTCTAGCCTCTGACATCCCAACATGTAGGAGAGTGTGCAGGCGAGTGAGGGAGGAGCGTGATTCATGAATAAAACCTGTGTCTGTTCATGTTAATAATGGATGTGTGACAGGAATGAGGAAACTCTCGATGTTAACTCTGACTATTTTTGGGGTTTTTTTTTGCATGTTTGCACGCCAGTGTTTTTGTTTTGTGAACTCTTGCATCATTTTCAGGGTGTGTTTGGCCTTGATTATCCACAGCCAGCCGCACCAAAGCTACTCTGAGGGCAGAACTAAAGCAGGAATCCAATTCAACATTTTTTTTTTTTTTTTTGCTTTTCAACGCCCTTCCTTTTCCAACAGGCGACTCTCTCCATGAGGTCCCTGTGAAAGAGGCAGAAACTGAGAGAGAAGGAGATAGGGAGAGACAGATCCTGGGGGAAGGAGAGAACGGCGTGATAAGACCAGGCTAAGCTTTGCCATCGGTAATTACCTCCACGCTAATGCTACACCGGGACAAATCCAGCGAGAGCATGAGAAAAAGATGAGGACTAAAGATTGAAAAAAAAAAGTCCTTTTTTTTATTAGAAAGAGGAGAGATCGGGGTTTTTTGATATTATTGGGCAGCCAGATTAGACAAGGAGAAAGACACGAATGAGGCAAAGATGGCGGGAGATAGAACAGAGGATGAACAAGGGGAGTGAGAGGATGCAAAGAGGAGGGAGGAGGAGCAGGTACATGGTGACCCAGATCCTCCTCCCTGGTACCGGGGGGGGGGGGGCAGGATGAAGACATACAGGACACAAATAGGAGCTAAATGAGGGGCTACACTGTGACAGCAAGGCTAAATCACAATTAACATGGGGGGGGGGGGGCGTTGAAAAACAATCAAATAGTGACAAATTGATATATTTTTTTCTTACTAGCTGGACAGGTGCTCTCATCTCATCTCTCTGTGCTCTCTCTCTCTCCTTAATCTTGGGAGATGGGAGCCTCCTGGTGACTTCTCCCCCCACAAAAAAAAAAAAAACATGGACAAATGAGGCCCTGAGCGTCCTGTTAAAAAAAATGAAAGAATCCAGCAGAGAGTTCATATCCCTCATGTTTTGACCTAGACTCAGGTAAACATACACACATCAGTAGTGTGTGTGTGTGTGTGTGTGTGTGTCTGTGGCCCAGTTACAGCAGAAGTCCTTCCGCACAAAGCGAGTCCCACCTGTTCACTTTAAATGCTCCACCTGTGCGAATGCATGCATGTGTGTGTGTGTGTGTGTGTGTGTGTGTGTGTGTGTGTGTGTGTGTGTTTGGATGTGTGAGCAAACGATGATTCAGATTTCATGGAATGACACTATATTATAGGGACATATTTCATTTTTTTTTTTGAGCCATCCTCTTTCATAAGTCAGAAAAAGAACTCACACTCATCACAAAGCCACAGGATTCATGGCTCATACAGTAGCTCCTAGATTTCTATAGCAGAGCAGGTTGGAAATATGGCCGAGCAGCCGGTATGTGAGAATCATTAGCCACAACTCAGACTGTTGCAACACTATTTGTTTTTAGATACGTTATCAGTTTTTTTTCTACAACAATAAATATTCACACTTAATATGCAGCACGTTGTTAATCATTAAGAGATCATTAAGAGATTAAGCATCAAAAACATTGTGGTTTCATTCAGAGCAGAAACTAAACCCTGATTGTTGCATGAAAACATGTGGCCTGTTTTTCCACCCACAAAAAGCATGGACACAATTAGCACCTAAGGACATATGCATTTAGAGCTCAATTTTCTAATTAAACAGTAGCAGTTTAAATTACCTACAACACTTTCTAAGGCTGCCATCTGCCGCCATGTTGGATCCATAGTTATCAACAAAGTTGCTGCACCCTCTCCCATTCTAGGACCGGCTCCCTCGCTGAGGGGAAAATTGGGTCCTTGGTGTCCAGACTAGATTGCAGAGCAAAGAGAGTTTTGCATGAAAGGAAGGATAGGTGTAACCAGGCTAAGAAACCAAGATATTTTGTTTGCGGAAGTTTTCTGTCAAAAAGGGACTGAGAATCTCCCATCATCTAGTCTCACATTACCATCAAGCGTCACTGGCTAAATGTTAATAAAATGCTCTCCGGTATGATCACCGAGATGCTGCACGTTCCCTGATCATTTTCCTCCATCTGTCACTCATCAATCACTGCTCAGCCTTATCCCGGCTGCGACAGCCTGTCAGGTCCCCGGTGTTCTCCTCCTGTAATCCCGTACACTCGCTGCATGTAAATGCACGGGGTAACCTACCCAGAATCCTCCAGTGTCGCTGGCTCATTTCAGCACCAAGGACAGTGTCATAACTCAACTGTTGTTTTGCCGTTTCCGTAGCACGAAAAACAATCGCTGCTTTCAAACCATTTGCAGCAATCAAGAATGCATCAGCACATATTAAATACACACAGGCATGATAATGTAGTTTATTGAGCAGGACGACATGTTTGACGCCCAGCGCTCCCAGCATTAGATTCTGGGTGAATAATAGCAGCACAGAGATAATAAAGGTAAACTGACATAGGCCCGGTAGATCTCATCCCCAATCACAACCAATCATAACCACTGCAGAAGGGTGACAGACTTTGCAGCATCTGCCGGCAGGTTGGATTCCAGCCAGAGGCGCTGACACCGGCAATGTAAGTTAGAACAACCAACACTAAATAACACGACTTTTATCAGCAGCGACGTATCCGCGGACCCCCTGCTGATTTAACTGCCAGGCACTACATCCACAAGTGGAGAGGAAATTGCTCACGCTGGTTATGATTTTATACGGAGTGGCCTTGGGAAGGGAAGCAACAACATGTTGCTTCTGTGTGTTTGCTTGTTGCTGTGTGCACAGAGGAGTGTTTGGGTGTATAGGTATTAGCCCTGCCAGCTCCTGTAAGTGGATAGCATATGGGACGACAACTGTCGCCTTCGTGGGAAAATGGGGAGATTAACAGAAATTGAGCACAGACAGGAGCACAGACGCGCTTAACACAATCCAGGAAAAAAAAACGTGCAGGAGTTGCTCTTGTTTTTGCGGTCGTGCTGCACGCATGTTTGGATAGAGCTTCGAGGGAATAGCGATTAATGAAGAAAGTAACAATTACTGCTTGATAAATACATGTGCACAGGCAACCTGCGGATGGTTAACCTTGCAAACCTTTCGCAAACGCACAGCGACAGCAGCTTGCTACGGGGTCGTATGTGCAGACCGACAGTGAAGATCATGCATTGTTGATTAAACAGGTGACGAATACTTGAATATGAAGCTGTCCTCAGCAGTGAGGACTGCTGCATCAACACACAACACCTACCAAACTAAAATATCAGAAAATAGTTAAAAAAAAAAAAAAAGTCTCTTGGAATATTCTAGGCCAAAGATAATGACTTTAAACTGCTTATTTTTGTGTGATCAACAAACTGAAAACCCAAAGGTATTCTGCTTAGTATTAAATAAAACCACAAATCCTTACAATTAGGAAGTTGGATATAGAGAGTTGTTGTTACATTGCTGCTTTAACAATATCTCCACATTAAACAAAGATTCAATAATTAAAAGCCTATTATTTTCCAGCCAATAAACGGATCATTTCAGCTCTGAGAAGACACATCACACATGCCTATTATGTTATGATTAAATACCAGTTTTGCAGAACTTTGAACACTAAATGTGTTCTCTGAGATAGGCTACAGCTCTTATAAACCTGTGAGAGATTTTACCTTCCAGTTAGAAGAAAATTGTCAAAAAAATTGAGGCCAAAAATAAAGTCACGAAATATAAATGCTTGTTCTGGATTCGGAGGCATGAAGGTAGAACACCCTCGACTCCCACTGCTGCTCATACCCTGACTGCGTGTCCGTTATAAAAGTCTGCACTCATCTCGCGGTGCTCCACTTGTCAAAATGTGAAGATTTATGAGTCACAGAGACAAAAGTCTGAAACTTCCTCTCTGACCCTCCCTCCTCAATCCCTCGTCCTCTAATTCTCTCGATCTTCTCCCCCTGATCATTTCCTCTGAGGTCAGCCAGATCCAGCTGGTGGAGGGATAGGTCAGTCGCTATCTGTGTGTATGACCCTTTTCTACTCATCAGTGTGTGTGTGTGTGTGTGTGTGTGTGTCTGACATGCTGTAAGTGTCATCACCCTGCGCTGAAAAATAGAAGAGAGTCCACTGGTGAGATTGGACTGGAGGTGAGTGATTGGAGAAAACCAGGAGCAAATAGATGAGGAGGACTCAAATGGTGGTAGAAAGAGTCCTTTTAGAAGAAAAAAAAACTTTAAAAGCTTTGTACTGTGCTGTATGAGAACAAATCAGCAAGAGAGCAGGGTGAGAGTCTTGCAAAACACTTGCAGCACCTGAAGAAGTGGTGACTAAGTGTGGTACTGCGGAGGCAAGCGCACAGGAAAAAAAAAGGCACATAATTTTTCCCAGACAGTCGTACATGACTCACAGAAGCTTCTGGTAAAATCATCAGTGCAGAAGATAAATTACCCACAAGACAAATACTGTACCTAAATCTGAAAAGTCTAGGGCATGAGCGAGTGTACATAAAAGGTCTGTGTGATAATTAAATGATGACACCTGAGGGCAGTGGGATGTGGGCAACAAAACATTCAATCACGGAGATTTAAATTCCATCATGTGTGCAGCAATCAGTGAGCAGAAGCTGAAGATTACAGCATTGAGAAAACCCGACATGTCATGCTCCAACGCCGGTTAAAGGGCAAACATGTTGATTGGGCACTGGAATGCCTTCTAAGGGATGTTTCGAAAAGACCGTTGACAGACAGGAAGATGTGCTCTGCGTTGGATTAATCAAAAGAGATTTGACAATACAGAGAGAGAGAGAGAAAAAAGCACATGAACCCAGGAAATGCCATGATACGAAGCAGTGACCTTCACAGTAGTGAGCTGCGTCCTCTTATTCCTCCTACAAGACACACAACGGACCAGCGACTTTTATCTTTTCAGCCTCGCCGACTTGGAACGTAAAGCCTGAGGTGACCATATGGTGAGCTGCACTGATGCCACCGTCCCAATACATGATGCAGAATCTCTGTCAGTGCTATAATCATATTTACTGTTTCCTGGTCTCACACACACACACACACAATTATGAGTGCAGCAAACAATACAGAATGACTTCGCCCAGTGACTCAGTGCTGAATGCAGATAATGATGCACACCTGTTGCCACTAGCACTGATTAAGCATCAACACGATTATGACGACTGAAGCGCTTCAACAAAAAGCAACAAAACCCACATTACATGGAGAACAGACATGAACGCAAACATTAGACTGAAATGTCTAAGCATTTTTAAAAGCTCGGGCATGCAACTTTGAAAGCCAACCCCAGCACATTACAGGCGCAGGGGTTGGCTCCACTGAAAGTTAAATGTTATTCAATCACATATTCAATTGCTATGTCAGAATTACATACAACTTGTAAATATATATAATATATACTTCACATTTTTGGGAATTCACCCAACGTCATGATTCTCATAGTCGTAGCAACGGGCACTTTTTTGTGGGGTCCCTCATCAAACTTAGTAAGTACACAATCCAGCAACTCCCAGGTGCTGTGGTGGATGAGCTGTGACCTGCACTTTCACCAACACTACGAGATAATAAGGCGTAGTAGCAGCTGAGCAGCTCGTGGCCCTGCTCCGCTGGTCTGGAAACAGCTTGTATCGACTAAAAAAGGTAAAGCACTCATTGCTATGACGATGGCCGAATTTTCAAAAACATTGAATTACCCCTTTATTGTTTTCCTAAGATGTTCACTTAAGTATTTTAGGTTATTTTCTTGTCTTGGTCGTCTACAACAAAAAGAAGCTCTGACTCAATCTTAATTGCAACATGGCTGAAGCACTTGCTGTTCTGTTACTTGCGGATCACATCGACTTTTTAATGTGTTTTCTTACTGTTTTCCTCTAGAAGCACGTTTTTTCCTCTCCTCCTCTGAGCAGTTGGATTTTTATGTTGTCTTCTTTTCTTCTGCCATTTTTTTTTTCTATCTATAAACAAACTTTGCAAGACCATAACAGGTGAAGTGCTAAATGCTCTCTATGGTAACTGTGGAATGTGACCACTGTCTTTTCCAATGCAGCGAAGACCTACATTTTTTCCTTAGCTAATAAAATGCTTTAAGGCATTATGTACAACACCTTTAAATAATTCCATCATTGTAGATAAACCTAAGCCTTAAGTATTAAACTTAAGAAGCAAACCAACTTTGGTTTTTACTAAAAAGGAGAGAAGCACCCTTTACATACATATTAAATGATATTCACCATGCCAAACTGACTATAGTCTATAAGAGACTATATGACCGTCCCTAGTTAGTTGGCTTCTCGCATTTCAATTAATTTTCTTTTAATGATAAACTCAAACACAGGAGCTCAGGAGAGGAATCATATACTGCCGGTTTGAAAATTATATGAGCCTGTGAAGAAATGGATTTGTGAGTTGCTGTTGCAAAGACCCTGACCTCAACCTCCCCTCTCATCCACCTTTGGGATGAAATTTAATGCCAACTGTAAACCAGGTCTTATCGTCCAATATCCATCACCAACCACAGTAATTCTCCTGTGGCTGATAGATCTCTGCAGCCAGCTTCCAAACTTTTTAGGAAAGCTTCAAACCCGAAAACTGGAGCCTATTTATGCTGCGAACGGAGCATAGTGTTGGAATATTCAACAGTCGCATATTAGTTCAACCGGGTCCGCATACTTTTGGCCACACATTGTACTGTCGTAGCCAGGAGGTAAAGAATACACAACAAATGATGTGATAGGATCGAAAACTCCAGCACGGCTACTAAACCCAGTGGTGAGATTGCTTTCTCCACTTCTGATTTCAAGGTCAGGAACAACCTTTGAAGTCATCTCCTTCCTGCTTTCTGCTAAACTGTAATTTTTTCTCCTTTTTTTTCATTTTCTTTTCCTTCCCCCCTCCCTTTCTCTCTCTCCTCAGTCATCTCCTTTCATTTGCCTCCCCCAAAGGCACCTCAAAAAAAGACACGGAAAGTCTTAACTCAATTCTGCAAAGGATACTCCGGCCTGGTCTCTGATTAAATAATCTCGCTCTCCTTCTATCTCTCCTTTACACTTTATAGGGCAAATCAATGGGCCTTCGCTGTCTGAATATCTGCTGCCAAGTATGGTCAGCCATGACCACACAAAGTAACCAAAAGAGAGAAAGAATGAAACGAAAGATGAGCCACCCACTCACTGTGTGATGCCCTCAATTCAGTCAGCTACTCGACTACATACTTACACACTCCTAAAAGGTCCCTCTGTCTTTCTTTATCTACAAAAGACAAGAGACAAAAATGTCGATTATAGGATCCAGATCCAGCATATAGAGAACAGGTGGAGGAAGATGTAAATGTTTAGACCACAGTGCAACGCCTCGTTTAGAACACTTCAATCTGATGATGAAGGACAAAGCAGCGATTGTAAATGACGTCCCTGTGTGTCGATGAGCCCTGCCTCCCTCCGGCCGGGGCAGGCTCCTTCCTGTCCCGCATCCTCTGTCACAGACTCGTACGGCGATTTATGGAGTGCTCCCATAACGCGCTTCCTCTTTCTGAAGGGGTGGCGCTGGTGGGGGACATAAATCTGCTTCTTGTTTTTTGTCACCCTTCCCCTTTTTATTTGCTAATGGGATCCACAAGCGACAGAACCCCATCGGCTTTCTGTATCCCTCATACAAGCGTGCCATCTCATGTGCACAGGAGGCCTATATAGGAAACCATAAATTATAAGACCCGTGTCAATTAATCCTGCAACTTCACCAGCATGCGTCAGACTAGCCACAGCCTATCACTTGTTACCAGAGGCCTTTTTATAGGGGCTGAATATTACTCTCTATCTGTTTAAATGTTCACTGGATATTAAAAAGCAAAACTGCAACAAAATGCTTACATTTGGTTTTATGAAACATCAGATTACTGTTCAAATATGTTGGCCAATTCTATACTCCTCGTTGAAATGAAAATTGGACCAGTACTTTTTACCAGAATCCTCTTTGTTATGTAAACAATAAATAAACGAAAGACAAATGGAACTGAAAACAATACCTCCTTGCAAAGGTAATTACAAATCTATGTGGTGCTTCAGCACCATGGACAGAACCATGGACTTATCAATAAAAGCACAAGTCAGGCTCCCAGTATTTCACAGCATGCTTGGGGGCCATACATTCTAACATCCACAAACCTTAGGCCTGATAAAGGATCGATGAGTCAGGCAGATCGGACTAACATACTCAACGAAACAAGCCCGCTGTCCCTGCAGCGGGGATGAGGAGGGGAATTACTGCAATGCTCTGTGCGTTTTACAAGACGTGTAAAGTGCACGTCTTGGTTGGCATTTCCTCTCTAATGGCCAACTGTTAATAAATTATTTACTTCTTCAACGTAGTCCAGATGTGATTGGGTTATGTAAAACACGCCTTGAACCGAATGATTTCCCTAAAGAAGCTTCTGCCTACACTTTATGCCCATGTGAGCTTAAGTGTTGGATTCTTGATTCAATATGTCTATATTCAATTTAATATCCAACCTGACACTGAATTAATCTCATTTGGGGCTCTTATTCAAAGTCCATCTCTCTCAGCCATGAACAGACTCTGTTAATTCCACATTGTTATTCTCCCATTCAAATTTATTTATTACTAAAATTATATTCAAGAGCTCTTATCCCATAAGGGTCAAGGTAGTCCAACAATTTACAATGTTTGAGGCTTTCTCACTAGAAACTTGGTCTAAACTGTTGTTAGCTTCTAAACCCACTGCTTGCCTACTCAACCCCTTTACGAGCAAAACATTTTAAAAACCTCTGGCTTTTTCCAAGGACCTACAATTTATTTAGCATTTGCTGGCTTTGTTCCCAGAAGCCTATTGATCGGTCTCTGAGGGACATTCTTTTCTAAACTATGAGAAGAGTTGATCTACTGTATATGAACTTTTTAAATCATCTTTCAGGATGTGTCACTAATGAAACTGTGTTAAATCATCTTCTGCTTGCTATCAATTCAGATTCAGATTCACAAATGCTCCTAATGCTGGATCTCAGTGCAGCCTATGACACCATTGATCATAGAATGACTTAAGAGTCATTTTGTGGTGTCTGGGCTTGCCCTCTCTTGGCTTAGATCCTACTTATCTTAACGAAAACAGTCTCTGGTGTTAATATGGAGTACCCCAGGGCTCGGTTGTTGGCTTTCTGCTATTCTCTCCTTATATTTTGCCTCTTGGTCAGTTTATTTATTTGCAGAATACATATACTTGAATGACCAAATAATAGGTCTAAAAAGTGTGGCAGCAAAGAATCTTGGTGGAATGTTTAATCTCTAGCTTCATTCTATAAGCAATAACAAAATCACTAAAATCTGTTGTAAACCCAACATAGTTTAGATTCAGTCTATGCTACACACGTTGTTTCGTCCAGACTGATTACTCTAATGAGGTGTTTTCAGGTCTGCAACATGCTAGTTCTAGAAATGTCCTGTTAAGTCCTTCAAATCTAAACTTCAAACTCATCCTTTTGCCTTAACCTGCAATTAGTTGCCTTTAATTGATTGCATGACCTTGTACTGCATGGATTGTCAGGTTCTGTCTCAACGAATTTACTATGCGCTGTCCTGCCGACAACTTCATTGATTAGTAAAACCATGGGCATCTGAACTATTTTCTCTCCTGATTTTCTCCTCCTGTCCCCTGCTTCGTCTCAGGCTTCTCTTTCTGGAACATTGCTCATTCTGAAATTGCTATGCTTCCATGGCAAATTCCTGAGGTTTCTGTCTTTTTTTTTTCCTTTTACCTGTTAAACGTTTTTTTGAGGAGCTTTTCCTTATTCAAATTGAGGGTTGAACGACGGAAGGAAATTGTATTGCTGTAAATACTGTAAAACCCCCTGAAGCAAATTTGAGATTTGTGATATTGGGCTATACAAATAAAATTGACTCGACTTGAAAACGGTTCCACCAACAAAGAGTCACAAAGTGAGTCGGTGAATTAAAATACACAGGACTGGTAATGAGCTATCTAAATTCAGAGTTCATATTGCCTGGAATTACACAGCACACACAAAGCGGGGCTCCGGGCAGCCTTGGCAAAAAAGTCTGTAGCTCTTTCTGCTTCGCTGCCAGAAGATTCTCCCTGTTGAGCAGCGACACGGTTGGTCCCAGGGAATCGTTTGAGCCACAGCACGTATCCGTGGATGCAATAATTCCTTTGTACACGACATCACCTCCTCGCCCACTTTTGCGTGCTTGGCGCTTGTCAACATGTTGGCTGCCCTCTATCCCCCTCTCGTGCTTGCAAGCCCACGCACACACTCCTACACACACACACACACACACACACACTGCGAGGGATGTTAGTGCTTCAAGCTCTGATTACTGACAACTCTGAAACACATTAAATAGATATACACACGTGCACACGTTTTGCACGCTGAGTCTGAATAGATGACTCAAGGGTGACGGTGATTAAAGGAAGTTGCGTGTGCCCGCTCTCCTGGAATGAAACGGTGGCTAAACAGAAATTGACATGAGCAGGGGTGCTTCAAAGTTATCAGGATAGCAGCTTCAAGCCTGATCCTTCCCACGCTTGACACCGTCGTGCCATTTCAATCATCATTTCCCAAAAATTGAAACAGAGGAAGGTATTCGGAGGTGAGAGAAGGGAAATTATTTGGATCAGCTGCTTCGCATGACCAGCCCTGCCAAGCGGGACAGGAAATGAGGGTGATGGTTAGTGTGGAAACAGGCTGAAGGTAAACAGGTCTTGGAGGCAACAGACTTTTGTTTTGTCCTGAATTCAACTGCACTGTAAAAATGGTGCTGGGGAATCAATTAGAACCACACTGTGCTTGGGTTTCCAACCCACTATTGACTTGTTTACTTCACAGCCGAGAACTAGATACAAAAAAAAGCACGACAATGCAATTGTCCTGTTATATTATTTCTATGGAATATTGGGAATAATGCACAGTCTACCCAAACAGGCAGCGCATGAACGTGCAAAGCAAAGCAGATCATGATAGCCACCCACTTTCTGCATGTAAATCCTGTTAAAAACGAGAGTGCATATGAGCCAAAAGCCTGACCCCTGGGCCAGGTGCTGGTCCCCAGCAGATCTGTCAGCATATGTTTCCCGTCCACGCAGGACAAAGACGGCGACTTGAAGCCCGCCAGCCGCCCAGCGGGGAGGCTCTCCACCGTGTAGGATGAGCAGCTTATCCCGCTCACGCTGTCTTTTGACTGCCAGACGAAAACTGACAGGTGTCATTTTGTTATTTTCCGTGTGAAACCGGCCGTGGCCCACGGGGGAGTTGATTAGCACGAACCTGTTGCTGAATTTACCGGCTAACCCACGTGGTGTGCAACCTCGCTCGCTGGAGATTTGAGCAGTCCCGCTACGATGGGGATAGTGGTGGAACTAAAATTAGTCCGTCGGTGAAGCAAAACTGCCAACAGTATGACACACATTTATGACATCTGGATGTTAGTAACATATATTTTAATCTCTGGGGATTTTTGTCACATGTTAAAATTGAAATGAGCAAATTGCATGCTGGGAATTAAATTAGCCCGTCCATAAATCCATACGGATGGTTAAATTACATATAGAAGAGGATCTGTGAACAATGTTTGGGTAGATCGGTGATGGAAAACCTGCAGTGGCTGAACTTTTATTGCAGTACTAACAGTGAAATGAAAATCCAAAAACAGCAGCGCATTCCTGTGAGATTAAGCTGGTTGCTGTGATGTTGCCTGTAGAGGAAGCTGCTCAATCACAGTGGCTGCTGCAGAGCTGGTACAATTGTTTCTTAAGGGTATGATTACATTCACACTCTTTATTTGAATTTATTTATTTATTTATTGTTCCCGTTGGCATTGAGAATGATATGAACATGGGTCCATATCGCTGTTTCCCTTATCCACAATTGAGTTGTGCAAATTCAATCCACAATATATTAAATCTCCAAAAAGAAAATTATATCATACACCAATTAATGACATTTACAGCTCCAAATGCAAAAAAGTCCTTAAAAAGTACTGTACTAAAGATAATCTACTCCACTTTCTCCAATAGCAATCAACCAAAAAGACAGAACTGTATGTTAATTAACAAAAATCGAATGATCGCATAAAAGATGTTCACAATGAAATTGAATATTTTAAACATGCCCTACATCCAGCTGCTTGCAGACACTGCCGATAACGTTGCAACAAAAATATGTGTATCACAACATTACTGCAAATCCCTGAAGAATATTAGTGATGCCACATGAGATTAACCCAGAAAAAAGAGGCTATAATAAGGTCAGGGTATAAACTCTGTCAACACTGAAACGTCAAGTCCTGTTAAGGGCTGTAAAGTCCACGGACGATCAGCGTCGGATAATACCAGTCCGACATTCCTCTGCATGCACACACGGCGTCTGCGGCCGCAGCCTGGAACACACAACGCGGCAGCGGCAGCGGCAGCGGACGCGGACGCGGCAGCGGCGCGCGGCGAGTTGCCCTTCACCTGACGTACCTTTGGTGTGCGCGGCGCTCAGTGCGACCACGGCCAACAACACGCCGGCGAGTCTCAGCATCTTCTCGGTCGGAGGTTGAGCCCAGGGAAGGAAGAGGGACCGCGGCGACCTCTCTCCTCTTTGTTTCTCTCCTCTTCGCTTTCTTCTTTTCCTCCCTGTCTTTTCTTTCTCTCCTTCTTCTCCCTCCCTCTTATCGAACGCGCCTGGGGGTTCTGCTTCTCCGCCCTCTTCCGAGCAGTGAGTGTGGGAAACAGTTCGCTGATATGTGGGACAGAGGCGGGCGGCGTGGAGTGGGAAGAAGAAGGAAAAGGAGCAGAAGGAGGAGGAGGAGAAGGAGCACAAGGAGCAGAAGGACACCGGGTATCCGCACAGCGCACCGCAACGAACCGCACCGCACCGCACCGCAGGTTGCGTGGACGGTCGAGGCAGCGACTAAAGTGGCTTCTGCTGAGACGGGACCAGAGAGCAGCGCCAACCCGGGACCAGACCGACGTCACGAGGAGGAGAGATGGATTCTCTCTCTCCCTCCCTCTCTCTCTCTCTCTCTCTCTCTCCGCCCCCCTCTCTCTCTTCCTTGTGCGTCTTCCATCTCTGGAGCATCCCATAATGAAAAGATAGTTTGAAAGGCGCGGTTTGGACCACTGACTACCCACTCAGTGATTGTTTGCATGATTATTAATTATAATTTTTATTATATGCCATTATTGCAGATTTGTGAAGTCGCCAAAGAATACTAAGTGCATGTGATAATGCACCAATACACATGCAGTCAGTAGGTCCAGATTTTTATTTTCGACTGGGCTGGTGCAAGTGGAGAACTGACTTATGCATGGGTAACATTAGTGGTGCACACACACACACACACACACACACACACACACATACACAAGGTGTTTTTCTATATAAATAAATGTGCTTTTTTGATTATAGTTTTTAATAATTGTCAAGAGGAGACTTAGAGCTTCAAGTGATGTCTACCTATCAAAGACATAACACACAGCAGGAGTTTGGATGATTCTAAGGGTCCAGACTGTCAATATTATTCTAATAGTATTGTGTCTCAACTATAATCTTTCATGGGGCCTAAGATTTCAAACACGTCGGAATATCATTAATTTACCAACTTTGTCTCCTATTGGTATCTACTTTAATAACCTTATTATTACTACAGGTGTCTTACATCACTCTGTTTAAAGATTAATTTAAAAGATAATTAGACCTATTAATCACAACACAACAGAGTGGCTCCATGTAAACAGCCTATAATAAAAAGCTTCCATGCTTCCGTATTCCCACTTAACCCACGCGACTTCTCCCTGTCTCTATGTTTATGGGGCAGCATTCAGAGGGAGGCAGAACAGTTTGGGCTGCGACGATAACTGCAGCGAACTCAGCTCATCATCACCACGCTGAAAGCTGTATGAGTGTTCATGGCGTCAGTTTGTGCCCTATGGTCGCACCACTGAATCCTCCAGAAGCGCTTGGACACAGAAGACACTGATGATAACTTCAGCAATCAATAAGTATTATACGAATATTTCCATATGACACAACATAATCATTTGTGTAAAGTTGACCACAGTGATTTGTTAAAACTATGATGGCATTTTCAATTGGAAATAGACTGAGAGAATCGACCTAAAACATCTTTAATAAAATCAAATTTGTTGCGCATGCAATACCTGTTTTTTTTCTGTCATTGACCCCCCCAAAACGACTAATTTTTTGCTCACCAGCAGTGATATTTCCGGACTAAAGGATATCAGTTGCTTCAAGCCTAAACACTTTGACTTAGCCTTTCTCAAGGAAATGAGGCAGAGATAGATAAAGAGACTTTAATATAACTGGAATGCCAAGACATTTAGCTCAATATTTATCTTATCGTGTAAAAGGCATTTTACCGCTTAGCCATTTCTCACATATTCTCATTGCTTTCTGAAATAGGAAATTAAATTAAAAAATCTCTAAGCTACATGGCTCATGTTGCTAGAGGGAGCGTTATTGTTGCCCATGTTTCAGGGAGAAAAAAAAATCCTCATTTTGTTCTTTCAGTTTGTCTTCGAGGTGCGTGCATGTGTGTGTTTGGCATGTGTGTGAGTGTGTGTGCATTTGTGTTGTTTTTTTTTGCTTTTAGTTGGTGCCGGGCACTAGGATTAATAATAACTTTTTCTATTTTCCCGAGTAGCCTATCTCAAAGGAACTTTTCTCTTGGACTATCTCTGCCGGTTAAGGATTATTCTGGGAGGCAGAGAATTGCAAGCGTTATCTAGAGTGGGAGGAAAAATAATACAGCGCAAACAGATGCCAACACGCAGATTTGAATCCACACAATCTCGTGATGAAATTAAATTCAGGCAGTGAAATGACCTAAGTGGTGTAGAGGCGATAAAGAGCTAGTCCTTGCCATGTGTACAAATAGGCAACTGTTGGCTGGAGCAAACTCAGAGATCCATCCAGTTTAGCAATTTTAATGTTTTATAACTGTAGGTTGTAGCTGTATGTAGCATTGATATCCTTATTGTGTGCCTTCCTTATTGTCTTTTCTTTAAACATAACTGTATGTTGTAATATTATGTAACCTTGATAGCTTCTTTTTTAATTAAAAAGCCTAACGTTGGATACTAGCGTAGAATACTAGAGTATTATAATTGTACCTATAGGGACCTTGATTTAATATGTTACTCTTGGGTCACCAAATGTAATGCTTGTAATACTCTCGACACTCTTTAACCTTGCATGTAATCATTTGCTATTGTCTGGTATTTAAATTGTGCTTGTTTGAGTGCTATAAACACCTCATTTTGTACAAGTAACAGGACATTTGTTACAGATTTTAGCTTAAGCTTGAGTAAAACTTGTCTAACAATGGATAACTCAGATGCATATGGATATTTAGATGTCTGTTCATAGAGTTATTACTGGGTAAAGGTAAGCCAGTGATGCAATGTAATACAATTTCAACCAGAATTTTTTTTAGTAACTACAAATGCTTATGACAACTCTACTAACAATGATGTTACCTAATATTATATTATTATTATTATTATTGTCAATCATTTTACCAGTAGGTGGCACTATGACTGTCAGTCAGTATTGGTGTGTACATGTATTCAGGGCAGGGCTCTAATGAAGTGCGTGAAAGGATAAATAAATGGGAAGGAACTGGAGTTTTATGCCTCACCACACCCTTTACTGAAAAGTCACAATGTGAGAACTTTCCATCACAAAGGTCTACAGATGACACATAAGAAAAGTGAAGGAATTTTTTTCCCCATCTGGAATAACTTAATGAAAGCATAGGAAATGATCTAATTCCATCATGAAAATGAAGAAATAAATAAATGAGGGATTTCTAATTAACATCCTTTTTGACAGGGTTTATGTTCCTGAGATAAAAGTAATGAGAACATGGGCTACTTAACATATCTTGCACCTTATATTGTCAAATTTTGCTTCTCCTTAGCTTACGGACATTTCCTCTTCAAGGATTTACATCGCAGCCAGAGATCCTCCCCAAATTATAGCAATTAATCATCAGTCACAAACATGGTAAGACAGAAAAAACTAGTCTAATCCACCCAGGCAAATCACCTGCAGGGCTTCAGACAGACAGCTTGTTTTCTGGGTTTAAAACGAGTTTCTATATCAGTGACTGGGTTGCATCAAGCAAAAGTACTTCACTTTTTTCCATCAAAACTATTTTCAAAATTACAATCAAATGGCAAATTGCAAATTGCCAATTTTGTTAGAACTCAGTTTCTCCTCACTAGGTTTTTCAATACTTTTTCATTACTGACACTCATTATGCCCACTATGCTGCTGTCAGGCCGGGACTCAAAAAGAGGACTCAGATGCGGAGTGGAACAGCGGGTTGTATTAATAAATAGGCAACCTCTTCCACGGGGAGCAAAAGAGGGCTATGACAAAAATACAAAGAAAATATCTATGGCTATAAATCACTATACAATAAAGGGACTAGACTATGACTATGACTAGGGGGAAACTAAACTATCTGCAAAAACGCTGAAAATCTACAATTAGCTATCAAGACTAAGGCTATGAAAACTATAACAAAAAATCGCTCCGAAGAGGACAGCACGACAGGCAAGGCAACAAGAACTATGACTAACGAAAACTATAACAAAAATTCGCTCCGAAGAGGACAGCACGACAGGCATGAAACTACAACGAAAAATCGCTCCGAAGAGGACAGCACAACAGGCAAGGCAAGGCAACAAGGACTGTGACTAGAGGATTTTGAAAGGCTTGGGTGAACGCACGGGACGAAACACTTCGGCCCAAGACAAGGGGAGACACAGACAATATATACACAAGGTAATTGGAACCAGGTGGAAACAATCAGGGCAGGGCAGACAATCAGACCGGTGACACATGAGGAAGGGCAAGTGACCTGAAACGAGAGGAGAGTCAGACTTTCAAAATAAAACAGGAAGTGACAAGACCAGACAAACCTCACCGCGGTGTGACAGTACCCCCCCCTCTAGGGCCGACTCCTGACGGCCCAGGCTGGTCAGGGTGGTCCCTGTGGAAGTCTGTGATGAGCGTAGGGTCTAGGATATAACGCGCCGGGACCCACTGCCTCTCCTCCGGACCATATCCTACCCAGTCCACCAGATATTGTTTTCCTTGGCCCCGTTTGCGAACTGCCAGTAACCGCTTGACCTTGTAGACCGGACCGCCGTCTATCACTTCTGGGGGCGGTGGAGGGGCGGCGGTTGGGACCCTCGGGCTCTCCTTGGCGGGAAGCGACACTCTCTTGCCTGGCCGGTAAGTTGGGGCGGGTCGCCTCTTGCGGTCTGCAGTTTTCTTGACCCGGTCCCCTTGGCGAATTAGAACCTCCCTGGCAGCTGCCCAGATGCGGTGGCAGCGGCGAACCATGGCATGGGCGGAGGGAACAGACACCTCCTGCTCATTGTCTGGGAACACAGGAGGTTGGTAACCAAATACGCATTCAAACGGTGATATACCTGTGGCTGAGGTGGGCAGTAGGTTGTGGGCATACTCGACCCAGACCAGGTGTTGGCTCCATGTCGAGGGATTCTGAGAGACCAGACACCGGAGGCCGGTCTCCAGTTGTTGGTTGAGGCGTTCGGTCTGGCCGTTGGCCTCCGGGTGATAACCTGAGGTCAGGCTGGTTTTCGCTCCGACGAGTCGGCAGAACTCCCTCCAGAACCTGGAGACGAACTGGGGGCCCCGGTCTGACACAATGTCCTTGGGAAATCCGTGAACCTTGAAAATATTGTTCATCATGATCTCCGCCGTTTCTTTGGCGGAGGGCAGTTTAGGCAAAGCAATGAATCTAGCCATCTTGGAGAATCTATCCACCACGGTGAGGACCGTGGTGTTACCTTGGGAGACCGGAAGCCCCGTGACGAAGTCCACCGAGATGTCGGACCATGGTCTGGAGGGAATGGGGAGTGGCTGCAGCAGGCCCATGCGTGACCCGGAGGACATCTTGTTCAGGGCGCAGACCGAACATGCCTCTACGTACTCCCGGACCTCCGGCTCCATGGAGGGCCACCAGAACCTCCGGGAGATAGCGAACATCGTCCTTCTAACTCCCGGATGGCAGGAAAGCAGTGAGGTGTGGGCCCAATGGATCACCTGTGGGCGCATATAAGCCGGGACAAACAAACGGTTCTCTGGGCACCCACTAGGTGACGGAGCCTCACCATTAGCCTGCTTAACCTCATTTTCTATTTGCCAGGTCAGAGCTCCAACCACACATGTACGTGGGAGGATCGTTTCTGGATCCTTGGCAACAGGCTCAGGGTCATTGGGGTCTGTGACGGAGTTAGCAGAAATCTGTCTATTGCCTGTGACCTCTTTTCCTTGCCGTGGGAGTTTCATACAGACCCTCGCACAGTCCGCTCCCCACCTCAGGATCTCCCCTGATCTCCAATCTATGTGGGGATTGTGGCGGTGTAACCATGGCTGTCCTAAAATGAGAGTCTGAGAGGGTGACTTGACTACATACAGACGAATGCTCTCCTGGTGGTTGTTGATGATCAATCTGAGAGGTGCTGTGATGTGTGTGACGGTGAAAAGGTCCTGTCCATTAAGAGCTTTAGCGCGGATGGGCTTAGCTAAAAGTTCTATTTCGAGGCCCAGTTGTTCCGCAAAGCGCCCGTCTATCAGGCTCTCGTCCGCCCCCGAGTCTATGAGTGCGTTAAGCTCAATGGTGGTGTGGTGTTTTACCTGGACGGTAGTGAGAGTACGTGGTGGGGTGCTTGCACCCTTGACGTTTCTCACCACCAGGTTCTTCTTGGCAGGGCAGGTGGCGACGAGATGGCCGGGTTCCCCGCAGTAGAAACAGCGACCCTCCTGTAGCCGTCTCCGTCGTTCCTTCGGCGATAGTCGGGCTCTCCCCAGCTGCATGGGTTCTCCGTCTTCTTCTGGATGATGAAAGTGACGTGGCTCTGGTGATGATCGACGGGTTACCGGCCAACCTGGTGTCTGTGGGTGTATGGACCCTTCCATCGGCGGGGTTCTCGTAGTGCGTCGCTGCCTGAGCTGGCGGGCTCGGTTATCCGTCCGGATAGTGAGGGCGATGAGCGAGTCGAGGTCCGTGGGTAAATCCAGAGGAACCAGGAGGTCCTGGATCGGAGCTGCCAATCCCTTTAAAAAGACGTCGTATAGGGCTGTCATATTCCAACCAATCCCCGCCGATAAGGTGCGAAACTGGATGGCATAGTCACAAACTGAGTTATTGCCCTGTTTCAGCCCGCTCAGCTCCTGAGCCTTCTCCCGGTTAGTCGTGACAGGGTCAAATATCTTCTCTAGAGTCTGTTCGAATTCCGAAAAAGAACTGCAAACCGGGGAGTCTCGGGCCCACTCTGCCGAAGCCCAAGCCTTGGCTCTCCCGGCCAGGTGGGAAATCATAAAGGCAATCTTAGATCGGTCAGTGGGAAAAGCCTGGGGGTTTAGCTCATAATGCAATGAACAGTCAATGAGGAAGGTCTTGCATAAGCCCGGTTCGCCAGAGAATCGGGCTGGTGGAGCTAACTTACATGCTGCCCCCACTACCGTCATCGATGGAACGGGATTCACAGGGTTGGTGGGCGCTACTACCGGAGGCTCAGGAGCTGCCTTCGTCTGCACTAGGTGATCGTGCAGACCCTGGAGTTGCGAGGATAGAAGCGCCATCTGGGAGGCCAGGGCGGTCTGGAATTCCTCCTGACGGGAGAGCCGGGCCTCCTGGGCTCGCAGGGCTGCCGTGAGCTGTTCTCTCTCCGCTGAGTCCATACTGGCCGAAGTGTACTGTCAGGCCGGGACTCAAAAAGAGGACTCAGATGCGGAGTGGAACAGCGGGTTGTATTAATAAATAGGCAACCTCTTCCACGGGGAGCAAAAGAGGGCTATGACAAAAATACAAAGAAAATATCTATGGCTATAAATCACTATACAATAAAGGGACTAGACTATGACTATGACTAGGGGGAAACTAAACTATCTGCAAAAACGCTGAAAATCTACAATTAGCTATCAAGACTAAGGCTATGAAAACTATAACAAAAAATCGCTCCGAAGAGGACAGCACGACAGGCAAGGCAACAAGAACTATGACTAACGAAAACTATAACAAAAATTCGCTCCGAAGAGGACAGCACGACAGGCATGAAACTACAACGAAAAATCGCTCCGAAGAGGACAGCACAACAGGCAAGGCAAGGCAACAAGGACTGTGACTAGAGGATTTTGAAAGGCTTGGGTGAACGCACGGGACGAAACACTTCGGCCCAAGACAAGGGGAGACACAGACAATATATACACAAGGTAATTGGAACCAGGTGGAAACAATCAGGGCAGGGCAGACAATCAGACCGGTGACACATGAGGAAGGGCAAGTGACCTGAAACGAGAGGAGAGTCAGACTTTCAAAATAAAACAGGAAGTGACAAGACCAGACAAACCTCACCGCGGTGTGACAGCTGCCATAGACGCCGCCCCGGGAATATGGAATTGCGAGCTATAACGCTAATGCGGTATCACACTGCGTCCGTCTGTCTGCTCAGAGTCCAGAAAGCAAAAAATAACAACCTGTGTATGAGTCAATCTAACCTGGCTGAGTAGTTTAATGTGCTATTCTATTTGTAAGTATTCCACTTTTGGCCATTTGCTGTGTAGGTTACTAAAAGATGATGAAAGGACGCACTATGTAGATTTGTATATATATATAGATAGTACACGTATAGTACAATAACTGTATAATATGTCGTGAGAGCTGTCAGAGTTGGGCCCTCCCAGAACAAGTGCCGCATCAACGAGGATTTAAATAAGATCTCTTTTTGAAAGCGCCGCTGCCTGCAGAGCCGTGAGCTCGCTGGCTTTGATGTTCCAGCACAAGGACACTCGGAGGTTGTTCAAATTATTGACAACCTAAAACAAAAAAAATACACAAAAAAGTCACGTGCTGTGCCATGCGCCCGTTACAACGGCGTCAGCAGTCACGGCGACCCCTGCCGTGCTCAAACTATCAACTTTGTGGGGAAAGTGTGATTAGAAGTTGATCTAGCTATAAAGAGTCTAATAGTTTTGTTTTGCATGGATTTTTTTTCTTTTTGTGCTTTGAGCAAAGGCTGCCCTGGGCTCATTCCACATCCATTTCTGATACAGTGCTGCAGAGCAGCGAGGTGCTAATGAGTCGCCCCAAGACCACCTAGGTGACTTTTCATACAGTGGAATATAGAAGCTTTTGTCAGTAAGTAGATTCACAGTCAGCAATAAACTAATGCAGTGTACAGTTCAGGCACCTTGTAGCAATTCATGAACTACTGCTAAAAAAAGCAGCGTCGATGATGCCAGTTGCTGAATAGTCAGGCTCCTGTGGTTGTCCGTGCAGCCCATTCGCGATGTAACAATGCTATGCTAATGTCGCTGTCTGGTGCCTGCAAGTTACTGTTAATAGCGATACCTAGAGGGTAATTTAAAGTCAATGTCTTTTATTCATACACGCAGGCATGGACACACACATGCACACACGCGTGCAGAAACACTTTTTTTTTTCAAGCAAAGCAGGTCTGGGTGGAGATCCCTCTGTGCACAGCAAGTGTGACAGATAGAAAAGCACACTCATGCATCTTAATTTGTTCATTTACTGAACACATGGAGGGAATAGAAAAGCCGTCTCCTTCATCGCTAAAGGCAATGGTCCATATGCTGTTATTTGGGCTGAAACACAGAAATGAATGCCTTATAAGTCCATTTTTGTATTAGCAAAGTCCATTTGAATGTTTTGAAAATCACTCTGTTGAAGATGTATATTTAGATATTCAAATGAATGTTTTTCAACGGCATCACAGCACATCTGAACCAGATGGCTCCCTGCTGTTCCTGTCATTCTCCTTCCTGTCCAAAGCTGCTCCACATGAGACAGCTCCTAACCCTCATCTTCCATCTTGTGCCTTTGGCAATCCACCAACGTCTTCCTCCTTCCCTTATCGGTCCTCGACTGAGAGATCACTCAGTTTCAGGAGATTGCGCTTCCTTGTCTCTATTTGTCCAGCCTTTTATCCCATTACGTCCTGTAAGACGTTATAATACCAATCACCAGTCATTCATTTTATAAAACATTAATGATGAGCAAAGCACTAGTATATCTTAGGAAATGACTAGTTATTAATACTATGTTCATATGTCTGTGGATGGAGCCAGCAGCAAAATGTATTTTAGCCACTTAGGAAAATCAATATCACTTCATGTGTATGTTCTTACCTCTGGCAAAGAGGTTGTTTTTTAGCCGCCATCTGTCTGTCTGTCTGTTTGTTAGCAAAATACCTCACAAGGTTTTGGCCGGATTTTCAGCAAATTTTCAGCAAATGTCAGGACCGGTACTGTGAACAGATCATTAAGTTCAGCTGACAATCCAGAAATAATCATGGTTCCTGGGTCACTCTTCTTGTTTGCCAACATTGCGGTAAATAGACTTTCAGGCGCCATTGTTCGACCCCACCTGGTGGTGACATGTTGCACCTGCACCATTTTCCTTGCACACTACGCCAGACACAATAAGAGAACTTCAGGCATCAATTCAGTTTTATACATGTGCACCTACTTGTGCACAATTGTAGCTGCGTGTACATATGTTGGTTTTGTTTGCTGATAAAACACAATGATTATAAATAAATAAATAAAGCGACAATAAAACGCCCTACTGCCTTTTATTAGGTCAAACTGAGGCTATTTGGTTCTGCACTTCACCAAATCTCATGGCCAAATATACAAGGTCACTGTTGGATCAAATCTACCTCGTATCGTAACAATAATCACAATTCAGACAACGGTAATATGAATTGATCCTTTTATTACGTTATAGTGTGTGTATTTATGAACATAAATAACACTGATGGTGTTTTTTCTAGCATTGAGTATATTATTTATACTCAGGCAGAACCATTTCCTCCTGAACTACATTTTCCCACTCAACTCCACATCCGTCTCAATGTATTTACTCCACAGCAGCACTTTCTGACCCAAACACCTGATCTGCAGCATTCTCACATATTCTCTGGTGATTATTTGTTTAATCTACAAGTGTGAATCAAGTTTTATTGTTTAGACTGGATTATGTTTGAAAAAAAATAACAACAAAAAAAAACCCTCATAAACATGCTTGATAGCGGATCAGCATAATCCGTGATAGTTTTGACATTCATGTATGATGAATTGTTTACGCTTTGGATTAGAGGGGGGGAGGATGCAAAAGCACTTTTAAATGACTTATAAATGATTCAGTAACACATTTACACATCATTTAATATTAACAGACAAGGAACAGGCCTCATTCATAATAATTCATGACGTATACTCCTTATTTCTATGGCGATATTTCACAATTAATCATTTGCGGGTGACTTACAACACATTTGTGATATGTTAATATCGTTTAAAAAGGTATATCAACATTCTGTTAATTAATAAGTGATGTCTTATGAGTAAACCATCATTAATATGACGCCTCTGCTGTCCTCTCCTAAACTGTGTGCAGGGCCCAGTCACTCTGCTGTCACCACATTCAGATCACTCCATCCACCCCCCGCCCTCGCTCACCAGTTAGTGTGTGTGACAGTGCAGCACTTCTGCATACACCCACTGACAGCTGGCTGGGGGTAGAAGAGCAGGAGGAGGTGGTGCAGGGATGGGGGGGGGAGGGGCAGCTGAGTGGAGGTAGGGAGAGGCAAAGAGATAGACCATCATCCCCCCGGCGTTTCCCCCACGGCTCTTTTCTGAGGAAGTGTCGGTGGCGCCGCTTTGATGCCGCCTACATCATGCAGAGGTCTGAAGCTGTGAGAATGCCTTCTGGCCCCGTTTCGCCTCGCCTCGCTGGCAGGAACTGGGCCAGGAGTTTGTCATCTGCTCGAAGCCTCGAGCGTCTCTCAATCCCATTACTGAAAACTATAAAGTAAATATTGTTGCGTCTGCAGAAAGTCAATTAAAACTTGCCTTTAAAATTTGCAATCTTCTTCTTTTGTTTTTCTTCAAACGCATTGTGCTTTTATTTCAAACAAAAAAGAAAATCATCTCATATATGCATAGATTATAAGATTTCTTAGATAATCTATCTGTAAATGTTTCATTTCATTCAATCTTAGGGGGTACGGAAGAGGAAGGAATAGCAAAGCCACACAACAAAAAAATCATTGTTGTTGTCACGGGTCACATAAAAGAAACATTGCACCAGTTTGTACTGATGTTGAACTAAAAACCACCTCTTGCACATTTTCGTGTGTTCAGATGATCTCTGTGTTTACCGGTGGATTCTTGTTTCTCCGCTCTCTGGGCATTCCTCTGTGTATTGCCGTCCATTCGGCGGCTCGACATTTGTATTCATCTTTCTGTCTTTTGTGTTTTGCTCTGTTTTTGGCTCCCTGACACCCCCCTCTGACTCTCTACAGTCACCAAAGCTGCTGCTGCCTTTGCATAGCAGCCGTCCTCTGGTCCAAGGCAGACTTGGCTGCAGAACAACAGGCTTGTTTGTGGGTCTTGGCAGCGACGCTCGCAGACCTAAATGTACCTGCTTAGTGGATGAAGGGGTTTTTGCAATTCACCCAAGGGTGAATGTTGATGTTGGTGTGCGCTGGTGTGACGGGACGGAGACAGAGAGCGAGCGAAAGGGAGAATATGTGCATTTTCCTTCTTTTACCTCAGGGGTAAAAAGGGTTAGCTGACCATGACGGGCCTCACTGATACAGTCAGACCACAGGCAGACCATTCCTCTTCTTCCAGATCTGGGATATCAGTTACTTACAGTGGGGAGCTCTAAACACACATGAGCTTGACCTTGATACACACACACACACACACACACACACACACACACACACACACATATATATATATATATATATATATATATATAAATGAAAGCTCATTCAGAGACATAAAAATAAAATCAGATGCAGTGCATTTCACGCCTGCACACACGCTCGCAGAGGGCTGCAGTAAATTCTGCCAACCTCAAAACATTTTCGACCACAAATCAAGCCAATTTCAACCTTGCACAAAAACAATCTCACGTTCTTGAGCTGCTGTTTTCCACTCTGTCATAAAGGCTGTCATACAAATACATGGTTTGGCGTTAGGAGGAAATGAGGGAGTATATTTAATTTGACTTCATGGCCTCAGCTGAGTGAGAATTGAACAAATAGTGATGGTGTATTATGGCAAAAAAAAAGAATCAACATGGGAGCAGGGCAGCACAAAAACATGTTAAATGTGTGTATGTGTGTGTGTGTGTGTGTGTGTGTGTGTGTGTGTGTGTGTGTGTGTGTGTGTGTGTGTGTGTGTGTGTGTGTGTGCCCTACTTCCCCTGGTGGTTGTATGCTGAGGTCACAGATAAATGTCACTTTAAACATGCTGGCTGTATGTGGAGCAGCAGGAACCAAGAAAATGCTTCCATGCAGGGTTTCTTACAATTTCTGAAGGGTCGTGATGTAGAAAGATCTGGCCTGCAGCAGCTCTATGACACGACTATTTAGAAGGTGCAGCATTTCATACACTGAAATAACGTCAATCTATTAGTACAGTGAGTTCACACGTCAGAGTGTGAATGTTTTAGAGCATGGAGGTGCAGGAAGTTTCAGTGGTTGGTTGGTTGTTCCATTCTGACCTAGTTAATCCTCAGGAAACAAACAAAAAATGTGGGTTGTTATCGGTTTATAATGTATATGTAATTTGTGTTGGGTTTTACCTAATGTAAAGTCCTGACAGTCAACAACAAATCCCCAGTTTCTAATTTCATGTCCTTTTTGGATGTATTGGCTACAGGCATATACAGATGCCCCTCTGTTTGGCAAAGCTTACAGGACTGGAGTGCTGCTGGCTCCTGAACTGAGACTTGAGACTTGGAGGAAAAAGAAAAAAAAAAGCACAACAGCTGCATCACAGGATTTTTGATTTCAGAAAAGTGCAAAAAACGTTGCCAAATGATGTTAATAGCAATCAAATGTGGAACTATCAAGGCTATCAAGGACGAAGGAGGACTATATCGCCAATCTAAAAGTCTGTCGTATTCCTTGATGCTACCTATAGCAAAGTAGGGAATAAAAAGACCAATGTATCATGGTTATCAAACAGTATGTCTGAAAGCCTCCATAAATGTTTTTGCAAAAACACACTGTTAATTTATTTTGTGAATATATGTAATAATATGACATGTAAATATGGAGATTTCACACATTTAAAGTCAATTCAACTACAACTTCAATTGTGACTGTTCTGGCTTGAAATACTGATAAAACTGAAGCACCCTGCATGGCAGCCTCTGCCAACACTGTATGAGCGTGTAGGAAATGATGGATGTCAGCATGTATCGTGAAGCACATAGAGTGGTGGCAAGTCTAGAAAGGTGCTTCACAATTGCAGTCCATTTACCATCTACAATCGAAATAAAAGGCGCCCTGTGGAGTTTTTTTAACTGCTTGTAGCACTCCAAACATTTTTATGAATGGCTCAGGCTCTTCTGTAGAGACCAAACATTTTATTTTGCCAATAGAACTTTGGGCACTAAAGATTTCTAGGTAAAGAGTGTCCTCTTAAAACCTGGTGACAAAGCTGCTGAATTCTCAAAGCATCTGTGGGAGTTAATAATCCGGTGAAAAAGGTTGGCGTGACCCTGTGTTATAGATTAATCAGGAAACTGTGATTGTCCATTTCAAACCTATTTTGCTATATATAAAGATTTTAAAATAAAACATAGGCTAAATGTCACTGACTTCATATGAAACAAAACCAGGGTTATAACGATGCAATACTAGACTGCTGAATGAATTTTATAAATTGCCTGATATAATATAACTTCACAAATGAACATAAACACAATCCATATTGATAATCATGTTTTATCAAAGTCACAGAATTATAAGATTTTAATGATTTTCAAAATAATAGTGCTAACAATATTGATAGCAGCAATAATATAAATAATAATATTAATACGACTAATAATGAAACTAGTAGAAGATAAAACTATGTAGAATGGTAATAATTTTCAAAATAATAGTGCTAATAATGAAAATTATAATAGTAATATTAATATATATCATCATCATCATCATTATCGTCATTTCATAAATGCTTCAAAAAAAGAGATGAAATACTGAAAATTGACTATTCTTTCAGGGTTAGCAGTTGCCATGGCGATGCTCCGTATTTAGAACGCTAAACTTCTCTGGATAGTTGCTCCAACACTGCATGTTAGCTAGCTGTGTCTGCTGTGTGTGTGTGTGTGTGTGTGTGTCTGCTGTGTGTGTGTGTGTGTGTGTGTGTCTGTACGTGTATGTGTGTGTGTGTGTGAGCGAATCAGAGACAAATTGTAAAGCATGTTGTAGAAACAAGCTATAGAACTGTTGTCTTGATTTCTCATCTTCACACCCCATGAGCTGACTCATTTATACTGTTTACTGTATACTACTGTACATTTAACAATGGCTGGCATGACGTTTGAAGAAGTTTTTTATCTGTTTTTTGCAGCTCAGAAGGGAAGTGAAACTGATACGGTTTCACATCCACAGCTCCCGCTGCATTCTACGAACCGGGTTCTGACATTAATTACTGTGCTAATCCCCATTGGGACTTTCTTTTTCTGAATTTGACCCATCCTGTACACTAGGAGCAGTAGGAAGCCACAGTTCAGCGCCCAGGGACCAACTCCAGGTCTTAGTATTAAACCTACTGTAACACACATGCCTTTGAGTCCAATGCTTCCTTAGCTCTAGAGGAGTTTTATTACAATAAGTGCTATGTATGACCTGAGGAAAAGCTACTGTAATGTAATACCTCATAAACTAGTGTAAAAGCTGAAAGACTTTGGCCCAGGGTTATAGTCTTAGTCCTTTAGTTTACAGTCTGTTATCATATCACTGTGTTATCAAACATTATGATATGTGCGGTCGGAGAGACACTTCAGTAATCAGCATTGAGGATGCTTATAGTCATGGGGTTGAAGATCTGTCTGCGAGGTGTCATGACAACCTCCTCAACCTCAACATGGCAAGTGGTGTGTTATAAAAGGAGATATCAATTTCTTTGTAATTCAGATCTCAGAATATTGTGTGGTATTAGATGTCTAAAGAAAGAAGGTATGACCACAAAAATTCTCAGCAATTTCTACCGTACACCGGTAGCAGTTTGGCCACAGAAAATGCCTTTTGAGAATTAACAGGAAAACCACTATCGCAGACACACTAAACATTTACAGCAGCCGCTCCAGGAAGAAGGCACTATGCGTCATCAAGGACACTCGTCACGTCTGTTCTCTCTACCTTCCCTCAGGGAAACACCTACCGAGCATCAAGGCTCAGACCACCCGCCTCAATGACAGTTTGTCCCCAAGACAGCCAGACAATTGGAACTAAATGTGTCAGATTCTGCTGGTTGTTTTATGATATAAAAAATGCTTTTTATTTATTGGTTATGTTTACAGATTTTAAGGAAGAGAGATACAGAGGGAGGGGGTGGTAATGTCTTTTATTTGAATTTATTGTATATTGTACATTTTGATGTGCAAGACAAATTGAACTTGAACTTTTAGTTTTGCTGTTCATGCACATCTACTAAGGTATGAACTGTGTCATGCACGGATGGAAAAGAACAACCCAACATCCTTTGTGAAACCTATCTCTGATTACAGATATTAGAGAAAACAGTGTCAATTACATTAACATTTTAAGGTGATTTTGTTTCTGCTCTACACTGGCTCAATGATTACAAACAGACAATTGGTGAATGTAAACTTTGCAAAATCTGGCTTTGTTACAACAAAAAATAAGCAGTATATTCAGTTTAAATAGAATTTAATGGCACCTGTCCCTGAGATTGCTCTGCATCCTCTTTTCCTTTCCAGAAACCATCAAAAGAGAAGTAATACAGCAGTGGATCCAGGCAACAGTTTACTGTAGCGAGACAGATCAGATGCAGAAGCAGAGGCGTCCTAATAAGTACACCAACCGAAAGAGGAATGAAGCATATGGTGAACATTACTAAGTTCATGACAAAAATCAGCATGATATTCACCTTGTTGGTGGCGCCTCTAGAATCACGGGGACGTCTGTGTAGCGTGCATGACACTAAAACCGTGCACACAACGTTGACCGCCAACAAGACGAATGTTACCACAGACAGCCAGGTGCCCGGATTTGTCATGGATAGTTTCCTGAGATTCACTTCGAAACAGGTGGATTCGTTGCCTCTGCTTCTCAT
The DNA here is from genome assembly GCA_036785175.1 of Eupleurogrammus muticus. Taxonomy (NCBI): domain Eukaryota; kingdom Metazoa; phylum Chordata; class Actinopteri; order Scombriformes; family Trichiuridae; genus Eupleurogrammus; species Eupleurogrammus muticus. The sequence goes on along the minus strand of JAYKQN010000009.1, from coordinate 1,731,240 downwards.
GAAGGCAAGACTCTCTGGTATGTTCACCGCGACCACAGTCAGCCAAATGAGTGCGATGGATTTCCAGGCGTTGGAGGCGGTTCGCAGGTGTCGCGACCTCAGAGGATAAACCACAGCCAGCAGCCGATCCAGGCTGATGAGGGTCATGAAGAGTGAGCTCGATCGGATGTTGTTGCGAAACAGCATCGTAATCCAGAGGCATGCCATTTTGTTCAGGGGCCATGTGCCCGTGGCGTAAAAGTAGACCCTCATGGGCAGGGACACGATCAGTATAAGGTCTGAGATCGCCAGGTTGACCATGAAGACGGCGCTGGGGGATTGGAGGCTGTGGCGACGCAGCAAAACCCACAGTGACACAGCGTTTAGAGGCAAACCCAGCGCTACGACGCATCCAAACACCGCAGCGTACACCTCGTTCCTCATCTCCGGCTCCGTCGCATTGTGTAGTGTGGTGGCGTTGGACATGTTTTCACATCTGAGTGAAATGCAGATGTGGAAGCAAATGATTGTGACTGCGAGACAAACCACAGTGACCCTGCCCCCCTTCTTCAGATCTATGAAGATTATTGTGAATAAAGGTTAAGGTGGTGAGCGTTAACAGGAAACAGGAAGAGCCATACTGTTCATGTAGAACAGTTTGCATCTCTTACACTCAAATACAACTACCTTTTTTGACATGTCATTTAAAGTCCCGTGCATTCACAGCTTCTCTCAGGGACCTGTCAGTCAACACCGCTGGAATGTGGAGAACAAAAGGCAAAGAAGCAATTTCCTAGGTTATCTATCAGAGAATAATTAATTGTTTAAATTAGTGAGTGTTAAATACATTCATTCTGTTCGAGAGGTGCCATTTCTGTTAAGTGCAGTGTGTGAAAGAACAATCTGTTGACACCCCATCTGTGCAGTACTGGGAAATATTCACCTATGAATATTCACCTATGAAATTGAATCCGACCTGGAAATCAGGCTGATTAAGCACTGCAAAGTATACATACTACTAGATGAGCATGAGTAAAGAGCTCATAATGGTCTAAGGATCTCATAGTCCCTTTTTTTATCCATTGAGGACACTGCTGGCCTACATAAATGCAGATCACTAAAGTTTCCCAGAATTATTAGAATTAAACAGGAAGCAGAGCCTTCATCTACCAGGCTCCTCCACTGTGGAATTGTTTCTTCGATGAGTTCAAGAACAGGCTTTATATGAAGCTTATAGTTATGGCATTAAACACTGTTATGCTGCGACAGGTTTAGACTGCCAGGACCTCACTTCTTTTACTTTCTGCGGTTGTGTTTTCTCATTCACAGACCACGCTGCAGAGCAGTCGCTGCACGGAGCCTTCAGATTGTTGGAGGGTGTTAGGGCCCTTTCACACCACTAGTTTGATTAATCGCCCCACATCAGGCAATAAAATATTCACTATAGAGCATGTAGATTCCCGCTTGCTACTGCAAACAAACCAGTGTTAAGTATTGACTTGACTACTATGATTATGTTTGCTATGTGTGTGCACTATATAACATTGCTGTCAAAATACAGACAGATTTTATAAGTAAGGTACCAATCTTCGAAAATATGTAGGCATACTGCAAACTTTGAAGCCTTTTGAGGTTAAAACCAAGAAGACATTAATAGTAGGTCATGAAAAACATGTTTTTGGTTTTGTTTTTTTGCTGATGGTGTAATGGAGGGACAGAAGCCACATGCAACCTTCAATGTCATGTTGCATAATCACCGCTCATCCTCCTTTGTGGAATCAAACCAAAAGGTCAGCAACATCTTACTCAGAAAAGATAAATTGGTATTTTGCTAACATGCAGCTGCAGGCACAAGCAAGCATCTGCAGGAAGGGTTCTTCAGCATGTCGGAACTTTGAATAACTGCTATTTTTAAATGATTTTCACCGCTGCTCGCACGTTCATAGATTCTATTCAGACAACTGTTTTTCCTGATCAAGGTTTCAGCTCTGTGCCTGGCCTGTGGGGCCGAGCACACTCCATCCCCCCACACGCTGCAAACACAATTGATTACTGACTTATCCACACTCCATAACCTTGTGTTTGTTTAATGCTTCCGTTAAGCATTGTTGTTAGTTAAAGCTAAATAAATATTATTTTTGGATTTTGGATTCATGTGTGAACTCCCTCTTGTTTGCCATATTCTCACACTGATATGTAACATACATCAGTAAAAACTGATGTTAAACTGGCCTGATCTATATATGTACACATTGTTTTCTGACATGCATTTCATGACAGCATAAGGTCTAAGACATATAACAATGTAATTTGGGGGATTTTTGTGACTAACCCTTAAAGTGGAACTGAGTAAGGAGAGAAACGTAGTCACAGCGAATCAAAGTCACCGCTCTTCTTGAGAACTTGCGCACGTTTCAAATTAAGTAAGTTGTCCTTCTTCTTTAAAATGTTTCTCTCTGCCATTCATTTGGTTCAATTCTCTTTGTCCCAGTCTGTGCTTTGATTTTAATTTGCATTTCTTTCTCGCTCGGCTGCTGCATTTGAAGGCATTACAAATTGTGTTATCCTGCGGTCGGTTGATTCGGGCTTTTATATTTCCTTCGTTTTACAAAGTGGTTGCTGTTCAGACCCATGGGTAAGTTTTGCTGGTAGAGAAGAAAATTATAGTTAAAGGGCTTTTACTGACCCCCATAGATAGATTCTCACAGACTCTAACAAACAATATCAAAAGGTAGGTTATATAAAGGTAAAAAAAGTCCATGAACAGGTAGTGTAATAGCACAAATCGACATTTAGTCTATCAGTCTTTTATAATTAAACTGAATAATGTCACATAGATAGTGCTAACATTGGTCACATTGCTAACAGTGTGTTTCGTGGCTTATGAGTTGAATATTACATTAAGCTGCACCATCTATAATTTTAGGTTGGTGTAAAAAATTACCTTAAATTACCAAATAGTTGGGGCATTGATTTTTTTTTTTTCCAATCACAGATCTGGCAGTTATTTGAGACTAAGACAGACAATTTGGAACGGGATATTAATTTCAATTTTGTGAAGTAAATAAAATATGTCAATTCACTCATATTCTTTAATCAAACTAGCTAATTACATTACAACCTTCATTTTTAAAAGGTAAGATTACAGTACTGTAGTTAAACATCTCATGGCAGCTTTTTTGTCGTACTTTTAGTTTTTAGCTACACCAGAGCAATTATCCAGGCAATTAACCAATATTACCAGAGAGGGTGTTCTTTAATGTCATTTGAGCATAACAGTGATGTAGTTAAGACAGAGGAGACTGTGAAAAAAAGGCAAATGTCTTAAGTCACATCACAGCAGTTTTTTATCAAATTATAAACTTTCATCAGGCAATTAATTAAACCTTGGCTATATAGATATTTTTCATATGAATTTATCCAACTCCACTGGTTTCCTGTACAGTACGGCATTCAATACAAAAACTTCCTCCTTAAGCCTAAACTTCTTCTCTTCACAGTAATAGCAACAGTACTCCAGATACAGTAGTAAACCAACAAAACAGGCAGAAAAAAACAGGCATATAACACATATTCCCTTTTTTTATACTGTACTTTTTGCCTGTTTATTTATTCTCTCTTTCTTGCCCCAGACTTTTATTTTGCCTCCAGGACTACACCCCCTCCTGCACCCCCTGCTGGCCTCCCTCCATGGCCATGGGTGCCAGAGCCTTCAGCTACCCCGCACCCACAGTCTGGAAGCCCCTTACCCCACACGTACCACAGCCAGTCTCCAAAAGCTCTTTCAAATCTCAACTCAAAACCCATCTGTTCAAACTGGCACATGCATCAACTTCCTGCTTGATGTTTGGTTTTATTGGTGTTCCTGTAGTTAATGGTGGTTATTCTCTGTATCATTATATGCTCTGTAAGGTGACCTTGGTTCCTAGAAATTAAATGCAAATTAAATGCATTATTAATATTATTAGAAACTACAGAAAAAGAAACACAGCCAGCAAGTCACAAAATGTTGATACTGAATATCCACAACACATTTCAAGTTTTTTTCTTATCTAAAAATATTGCACCTGCAGAACTAAAACACAATTACTTTGTGATGGTTATGTTGCAGTGCTGGCAGCACTTTGTAAAAAAGTCAACAATGACCCCGAGCATTTTTTAACATTTCAATCAGAACCACAATCTCTCCCCTAAACTTCACCGGAGTGCATCGGTTGCCTCAACGAGGCAGAACTTAGGATGCAAAACCGATTCTGTGGTGTCAGAGTGTCCTCCGGCTTTTCACTTCCATATCAAGCCACAGCTGTCCCCTCATTAACCCCAGTGTGTATACAGAATATACAGGCCTCTCATTGCCATTCATCAGCTCGTCTATTGTGTTAACAGTTATTATGTTCCTGCCCTCACTCTGGTCTCTCCCTGCAAGGTCTGCGCTTGAAACACCCACCACCAAAACCATTCAGAATACCACTTTCTATTTAATACATTAGGTACCATATTCAAATGGTCTCCACAAGGTTACGGGCTGTCTGTAAAGTTAGGAAACAAGGAGTGAAACCTTTGTACACTGAGTCAACCGGCAGAGCTACGTAGATGTGCTGGATGTGAATGACATCCCTAAAAAAAAATCCACAAATCCCTGTAGTTTCTGACTGTGTATATGTTAATGATCTAGCATTAATTGCCACCTGTAGTGTAATCTCTTTAAATATAATCTGAATATTCATATGCACAACACGTTGGCAAAATGGTATACCGAGACCTCAGGGGGTCGGTCAACAATTTATCTTCATATTAGAATTTATTAGCTTCTATTCTTGTGTCTTATGTTGGTCAGACTGGCTCCACCTAATATGGAGTTCACCCCAAGAGGCTAATCCATCATCAGACATTAGCCAACATGTTCTGAGGGTTGGCTTTAGTGGAATTTAAATTAGTTGATGGAGTAGAGACGTAAAACATTTTCCTGAAAATGAAACTTGAATGTGCTGTTTAATAATTCACTTCATGTGAATGACAGGATTGTATGTTCCAACGTTTTTATTCGAACACGTAAAGAAGCAACACTGTGCTTTTTGTTCCTTTAGATGTTGATGTGAGCTTCACTGTGCAGAATAATGAAAGTGCAGATTTTTGACACTTGAAGGCTGTTTTCACATGTTTTCCATACCAAAGACTGTAAAAACGGTACCCTTGAAAGTGGAGAAACTGTAATTTCCCATCTCGCGATTAATAAAGTAAAAGATACTCAGCGTCATTTTTGGTCCAATATTTCACTCACAAGTGCGATCTAGATTCTTTCTCTGAATTGATCTGAATTTCAAGCCAAACTGAGTAAAGGGCTCTGATTTTACTGGTTTGTAACATATGGTGATTACACTACACACTGTATAGTATCTCTCTTTGTGTGATCAAAACAGCAGGTAACTGTGTTTTATTGCCCCATGTGCTTTATTATAAAATGAAATATATATGAGATGAAAACTGTAAAAATACAACATAAGATAAGAACAGTGTGCAATCACACTAGCAAGATCTCAACCCTTTTCACCTTATCACACAATCTCCAATTTGCTACTTGCGCCCTTTTTCCCTGAGACTCTCTCAGCCTCAACCTTTGAAAGATTGAAATCACTGTGGCTGCTGTAATGACAGCAATTATACGATTTTGCCCGCCTCGCACACTTAAATAAAAGGTGTGGATCCTTTTGGGAGTAGGAGGCTGGCTCAACACGGCGTGCAGGGCACAAGAGAGCGTGCAATTGATTTCTCTGGTAAAAGCAAAGATGCCATTTTTCTCAGGGCCCTAATATTTAAGAACCTTGAGTGTTTCTCAAGACAGATAATCTTTGTTATTAGTGCTGCAGGTAGAAACAGGGCTTTAATATGCTGGGCTTGCTGCTCATGTAGACAGCTGGATGGAGAGGGTGGAGAAAGGCAGGCATGTGTTTTTTTTTGGGTAACCTCTATTTGACCAGAATGAACAGCTGTCGTTCACCTATTTTTGTGAAGTGTTCTTGACCTGTCATCCTACCGGCGCTCAAAGACCCGACATGAGCTGCGAACACATAAAACGTTTTAGAAAGATCATTTCCTGCCGCATGTTGAGCTGCATTGGTAAGTGTCTAATATTTTGCACTGTACTAACCCTGCATACACCTATAATATTGTATAATTTTATTTCAACGTGATAGTTATAATAAACTACATGTATGGCAGGCAATTTCAACATTTGAAAGTCAGTCTGGGTGTGTGTGTTATGTGATATCTGTAATTCACTTTTGCCTATAGTGAAAAAGAACATTTGATACATCTATATTCCCTCTATCCATAGATTTCATTTCAGATATCCACATCTATAAACTCCCTAGGACAAATGACCCCTCCTTTCCCATTCACATGTATTTCAATCTACAATTAACTAATTGAAAAAAAAAAAACTAATTGACTAGTTCATAAGTTCAAGCTCAAGATATATTTATTTCACCACAATTAATGATATCTGCATGAACTTAGATATCTTAAATCAAGTTTTGACTAGGCAAAATTATGTAGATATCTATATCTAAAGTTATGACTAGTCAAAATGTAATTGTAGATATCTATTCACACCTTATAGATATCTTGATATTGGGTTTTAACTAGTCAAAATTATGTGAAACGCTGCGCTTTTGGCAGCTGTGTCAGTGAAGCTTGTTGCTGGTGACCTTTGCAGAGAGAGCAACATGTGCGTCGCAGCATATGGTCGGGAAGAAGCAAAATATTCCTGGATATGTAAAATAAAGAAATGACCTGCATGATGTTAGAGATATCTATGACTTCCTATAAGTCAAAACTAAACTAAACATATTTCTATGTGTCATTTTGATTAGTCACGATTACACGTTACAGATATCTTGAATGAAAGATGCGACTATATAAAATATATTATGACTAGACAGTAAGATGTTCCCAGTAGTCCAATTTAGCCTTCAAATGTTAAAATGGTTTGCCATACGACATGCTTTTTCTGCCTTCACTTGAAAGTGAAAACAGACAGGAAATGAAACCAGATGGGAATTCATGTTCTGCACAGGGCAAACACGTGCATGTGATAGGTTTCCTGTTACATTTTTTATTGACAAACAAATGTTTCTGGACATAAAGAAGAGTAGATCTGTTATTACTAATTTGATTTTAGGAATATAGAGATGTGAAGATGTGTCCCTCAAGACACATCGGCAATTAGATTATTTATTCAGTTTCACAGAGAATGCCTCTTTGTGCATTTGTGAGACAAACACATTGTTATAGTTCATATAACCACAGGAACTATGGACATCTAAAAATTAGTTAAAATGCATGAGCACAACTTTTTTTTTATTGTGAACACTCCTCTGAACATTACATGAACTCTAAGCTCACTAAGCAGACACACTAAGTAGAGCTGGTGAACATTACATTGGTCTTCCCCCAGGAAGTAGCAAAGACCAAAAAAAACCCTAAAAGGCTTTGTTGTTTCATGTCTGCTTGATGTGAAAAACAATTTTTATTCAATTGTTACAAAATCTACAAACCTCAAGCAACAGTAGCACTGAAACTTCACAGCAAGAGATTGTGCAGAGATATTACCAGGCCCATTGGCTGCATTGGCTGTAGGAAAAAAACGCATCTAGTCATCTTATTAATAGCTGTTCAAATATAACTTCCGGTGTGTGGTTTGGTGCCACTTCCTCTCTAAAACTTCTCTGCTGTATGACTATTAGACAAGTAATCTAAAGCATGTTTTACTTACCATGGTTACTGAAATTGATTGTGAGTTAGTAACAAGCAAGTTATCGAGCAGGTGGGCAAGTCTACAACAAGATGCAGCTTTGTGATGAAAGGCTGTTTAAAAAAAACCTGACGATGCAACTGCAGGTCTGCTGTGGAAACCTTCAGTTTGATTCTTTTTTTTAACAAGACTTCACATTTGGTTTCGGCCGCTGTGCCAACATCTATTCACCATCCAAATGTTTGCAGCAGTATATTGTAATCCCCAAAAGGGTACACATAAAAAGGTTCAGTTCTGTGACAAAAGAGGGAAAAGTAGGGTGACCTGTCCTTTCCCATCGCAGGAAAATGACAGAGAAAAGGGGAGTGAGGTCCCCTCTGAAAATGTTTATGGACACAAGCAGGGTTGGGGTTAATAGGGGAGGAGTTATTCTTTTCCTCTATCTCTAATGAAATCACAGCTCTATTTTTTGGGCAGTGTGATGAAAGTGGCATTCTGCCACACAGGGAAAGGTGAGGATACAACCACTGCTGCTCTCACTCCATTAAAATTTCCATTTCGGTAACGGCAGGAGTCACAAAGACCTGCTCAACACAGACGTCGTGTGAGACAGTGTTTCGTCACCGTCTGTCTGTCGCTTTCTCTCTGTTCCGCTCGGCGTTGTGGAAGAGGCACGAGCCTTTCGAAAAGATTATATGGTTCAGACAATTTCTCGCCGTTAGCAGCAGGGCCAAGGCAATTAACCCACTTCATATGTTTCATCCTAGGCAAAAAAATAGCAAAACAATTTAACGTGTCCCTAGCTGCGGGGACGTCACTTTATTAGTCCTATGCAAAAAGATGAAGTTGAGAACTCAAGCTCAAATGCCGCTTTATTGCTTCTCTTTTTCCAATTAGTGGCTGCCACCTTAAATCTTAACAAGTTTTGAACCTATGGGCTGATTACCTATGCAAATGAGCAGAGAGCTATAATAAAGCTGTCAACAGAAATAAACGGGTTTCACAAAGGAGAGCGTTCCTAGCGGGAGTATCGCCCGCTGGGCTAACAAAGAGACATACTTCTGGGATGCTTAAAGGGTCCAATGATATGAATCTACCTTTTGGGTCGGACCTTGTCCACGACTGGAAACCTATGCTGAAATGTAACCTGGCTTCTTCTCGTTGATGTGGAGTGGAATCATTTTTATAACGGGTTACAGAAAGTCCTTTACTTGTTAAAAAGAAGTAAAAAAAAGTCTGTTGCATTAATTAAATTACAATCAATCCTTGACTTTGGTGTCTTATGCACCACAACCGAGACACATTATAATTTGAATATTTAATTTTCTTTGTATTGTAATCATTCTTATTGGGATAACATGCCGATTCCTCAATTGATATTTTAACTACTCTCACAGTCACACAATTTCATGATCGTACATCATTTCAGTGCAAACACACAAGCTGACGTCTTTCAGTTTAAACACATGAACCACTAAGAAGCACGTTTCTTGCCTGGTTGTGTCAAAAGAAAATGACTCGAAACACAGGATCCACACGGATCCAGTCACCACAGGGACATGTTGACAGCTTTACGTTTGTGTGGATACATTAGATGTCAACATGTGACATACATAGCATATCAATGTCTTTTTTTTTGACAAGCTGCGGTTAACGTGGTGAGATTTAGGCACAAAAAAAACACTTTGTTAGGGAGGGGAAATCATAATTTAGGGTTAATAAATAGTCACTGTGTGACAGGACAGGACAAGTTTCATGAAACTAGGCATAGAGTTCAACCCTGCTCCTGCTAAGAAAGGTAAAAGTTTAGAGGAACTTCCTGTGAGCCACCTCAGCATGTGAAACAGACATTTAACATATCGGTGGTTTGCAGAAATATGTGCTGTCAACAAGTTCCTCTTTTCTTTTGGGCTTTGCATGAGTGAAAAAAAAACGCCCTGAGAAAAGCACTGTGCCTATTATTCAGTTTTCCTGTTTTAAATGAAAATGTATATGGGACATCTCTACAACGAGAAAGGTTATGTACTTAAACCTGGTATCTGTGTGATCAGTGTGTGTATATACACATTGATCACACTCATTCCAGAACACATTCCAGAACATTAATATATCACATAAGGTTTTTAAAAAGACAATTATTAAGGAATAATTGCAGCTAAGTGTGTATAGCTAAACATTTTAACAGGTTAAACTGATAAGAGAGCACTTTCGTGTTCATGACACAGAAACCAGCAGTGATTTTGTATTCAACCGAGCGCCTCACATTGCTCTGGATTTACTATCCGTGAAGTAAAACAAGTAGAGTTGAGTCAAGTTGAGCCGGTACCTTGTAGTAGAAAGTGCATTGCCCATCCTTTGAGGACATGAACTCCTTTACGTACTTTCCCTCCATCTCATACTTCACTCTGGTCTGCACTCACAGATTGATGAATAGGACTGGCCGTAACACTACCTAGTCCTAAATGGACTCTTCTGTCAGGCTCAGTGGAGGAGACTCAGAAGCAGACAACAAAAAGTCGTTAAATCTTTAGAGGAGCTTCGATGGCAAAAAGTCACTCAACAAAGGCACAGGTAGAAAAAAAGAAAGAAAAAAAACAAGGTCAAAAAATCCTTGTGATCAGTCAGTGAGGCAGAGGTTCAGGGAAGGGCTTGACAAAAAAAGAAAAAAAAAAGTGTGAAAAGTCACAGGACACAAAAAAACAAGGCTTGAATAAATGGCTTGAGAGCTGGTCGAAATCACACAGCAATCCGGCGAAGCCCGAGGCTTAAAGTGGAGGATCTGCAGCTTGATTGAACAGGTGTTTGTTGGCAGACGACCACTCTGACAGAGATCAGCAGCAAAAAGACGCTCCCACGCGGGTCAGGCTGTGACACCCTTCAACCCAACTCGTTTACTCTGCAACTTCTTGCAGCAGTTCCACTGTACAATGCTGTTTTCAAACTTTCTCCATCGATTGTATTGTGACTTTACCAACAATTCCTTTTTTTTTCCAGTTTCGGTGCACATACATGCGCTTTTCTTTTCTGCTCAGTGTCGCGACGGGGCTAGGACATATCCCATGATGCACTGCTTGTGAGGGCAGGGTTGCCAGACTATAGGAGAATATGCTAAATGTTACATGAGTGCTAAAACAGGATGTTCATCATTTGCAGGTTTTGGAAGGTGCAACCTTTACTTTCTCAAGACACTGAAACATGCCAGCAGTCACTGGTATGTTTGTGTGGGTGAATATGAAATATAGCTTTCAGGTTAAAAGCGTTATGAAAGTATAATCTATCTGCCCTTTAAATATATGTATATATTTTTTTCAAAATGAAAGGCTTGACGAGGTGAGCTGCACATTGTCTATAAACAGAATTACTGTTGCATAAATGACTTCCTTCAGTCAGAGCAGAGCCAATCACACACATTCAGAGGATGACATGTGGGGAACATGAAGGAGAAAAAAAACACTTCATATGAAAAAAAAAAAAAAAAATCAAACAACCTTCTCCAATCTGCCAGGGGGCAAATCCTTTTACTTTGGTCTGAAAATTGAACTTATTCGATTAACATATTTTCTTTCATCAGGTCTTTAATTTTTTTTTCAGGTATGCATGCGTGTGTGTTTGTTCATATGCACACTGAGAAACAGGGCTTTAGTAGATTTGCTATCAGCGGCTGACTTGTATTAGTGTGTTTGCACTGTATACTCACACCCTTAAGCGAAGTGTTACGCCAAAACTGAAAGTAGCTTATACTGTATACCACCAAGGCCTCTATAAATATGCAGCCATGAGGACAAGCTGCAAAAAGCAGCAAACTAAATAAAAGAGACACAACAAGAATGAGTAAGGAGCTCATCACTCATGTATTGGTAATTATTGTTCCTGTAGGTTTCAAAGGGAAGCCTTAATTACACGCTATCCCACTTATGCTAATTTGGTGGATAGCATAATTTAATTGTTAACCTGAGAAATGTAAATGCTCACATTTAAACGGGAAAAAACCTGCGTACAATGCTACCTATCTCCACCAGCTCAATTTGCTTCATACAATTCCCAGAGGCTGCAGATAAATGCTGTACTAGGAGAAAAAAAAAAGAAGAAAAAACACTTTCAAGACAGACAGGGGACGTTCAGCAACGTTAAGCCCCGATGTGGAACAGCATGGTGCAAAAACAACGCAAGCTCTGCTGGATGATTAGAAGCATGAGGAGATTCAAGACTCAAGAGAAAGTAAAGAAAAGTAAAAGAAAGAAAGGACACGGGGGAGAAGGAGAAGGGACGTCGGCAGCTGAGGCGGCAGTGGTGTGAAAGAGGAAACGGGTAATTGTGAGTGAGCGCGAGCGAGGGGGGGTAAGACAGGTGAGAGCAATTGCAATGCATGGAATACACAAGACTACACAAGGTGAGAGGAAGTGTGGAGGTGGAGATGGAGCAGCAAGAGAGAGGATAAGTAGACAAGAAGTGAGATGAAGAAAAAGAGACAATGAATCTAGTTAATCTACTTGACATGTGTTTGGTCCTCTTTCCCTCGCTCTCTCTCTCTGGAGCCATGTTTTAGATAAGGGTTGCACAAAATCAGACAGACAGCTTGTGTGTGTGTTTGTTTAAGTACTCACAACAAATAGTAAACTTGTTTCGTGATGGTGAGCATATATTCACTTATTCCTCTTTTTGCATTTGTGTACATGAGTATTTCTACAGAGGATGGATATGAGCCAGTTTAAATGGTGGACTCATTGGTCGATGGTTAGAAAATTGCTATTTGTGATGGCCATATCATATGTCCTAAAAATATATACAGCACAAAACACTGTATGAAGAAGGTAGTGGGTAATTCTGGTGTCATACAACCAGGCTGGGGTGTAATGTCCAATGGGAAAAGGGGCCATGTCCTCATATAAATGTACATATAAATGAACATATGATGCCAAACCAGTTTACCAAATGCTGAACAAGCCCATCACCACCTGGTAAACCTCTCTGTGTTTCCTAGTCAACCATTTTTTTCTAATCTTGTGCCTGTGGTAATTTCAGATCAAACGTTGTATTCTGAAATGCGTCACTTCACAGGGTTTGTGTGATGTTCTGACGCTTTTACACTCTCACTAACAGAAGGGGGGGACAAAAGTCAGTGCAGTTTCAATACACTACTGTTTGGCTGATTGTCATTAGCTCAGAATGGGGATTGAACTGCTGATTGTAAAGCCTCGTTGTACTTAAAAAAAAATTGCCAAAGATGAGTAAAATATACAGACATCCTGTTCTTTAATATATTTTGTCATCTGTGGAACACTGTGTTCCTGGTTCATGCTTGTGCATTGTACTGTATGAGCGAGTTTATAAAAAAAAACAGCAATAGCAATTAGGATGAATAGACAGATGAGTTTGAAGGGGGATGTGAAGAGAGAGAATAGATACATGCATATTTTTATAATAAAACTTTGATAAACGATTACCTACTAAATTTAATATGATAGAAATACTAAATAGAAAAGCTCCATAGAATTTTTTCTGTTAGAGGTGGAACCACACACACACACACACAAACACACACACACACACACTAAAATCTCTAGCTGATGACTTGACAAGTTGTCCAGGCCTCCACCCACCTCCTTGCCTGCACTGTCACCTCACAAATAACGTTACCACCTCAATCACCTCCTGAACAGCGAGCCTTTGTTGAGAAATAGACATATTGTCCCCCCGTGGCTGCCAGCGAGATTGACAGTGGCCAAGTGGAACATAGGAGGGACGTGTGTGTCTTCTTCTGTCCTCAAGTCTCATTTTAACATACACATTTATTAGCTTATTACACTTAACTATCCACTCACACATTTCCACTGTTTCAGTGTGGTCCTTTGTGCTTTAAGATCCTTTCAGAATATGTGTAGTCCAGCCTTGAAGTGCAGTGTCACCATGAACCCATAATGATGTCAACTGTTTTTATTGTTGTTTATTATTCATTTTTCTCTTAAAAGCCGCACAAAAAACACCATTTTATTTTGGCCACATGGCAGTGTTGTATTGCATGACACCTATGACCAATCAGAGCCATTTTCCATCTGAATCTCCTCTGTTGAGTGTGGTGATGAATGAATGAAAATGTACAAACCTGGGCACAATGACAGCAAGACAAACTATGACCTATGTAGCGTTGCTACCCCTGGCCCAGATGCATGTATGGCTTCAACAGGTTGACAGAGAAGAAATCAAGTAGATCTCTCGAGGACTGAATTGGTGACATGCAGCCAATTGATCAGAAATCTGCTTCATTTTCCCTTGTGCTGAAGCCAATTTCTCCCCTGCCAGTTCACCTGCAACATCGACTTATGCCTAAACCTATTCACAAAATCAATGAGGTTTCATAAGGATCCTTATAATTGTCCCTCGATACTCCCAGAATGTGCACGGAATGTGCAAACACCAAACCATTGAGATTAAACCCAGGGCTCGGCTGGGTTACCTCCCTTACTGCCAGCATCACCCACGTCACTTTAGCCAAGGCCGAAGGAATGTACAGTAAAATACAATCATAGGTCTTCCTGACCCCCAGATGCCCTGTCTGGTCATGAGCCAGCCGAAAAAACCAAGCATCAAAATGTGGCCCGGTATTACAATTTTCTGAAAATTGAATTTCCCACACTCACCTCTATACATAGAGCTCACTTCCTCCCGGGCACATCATTGTCATGGAAATGGCCACGTGGCTTGGCCTTCACCTCTGCAGCAGGGACCACAATCACCAGCAGCTCTTTTAACGGAAAAGATGTGACTGCCGCTCTGCTACCAGCCCTGCATGGAAAACAAGACAGCAGGAAGTCAGACAGGTTCACACGGTTCGCTCGCCACAGAGATTGGATTAACAACCCGAGGTGGAGGAACATCTGGCCGCGAGCACGTCCCGGCTAGCCCGTTGCTAAGAATGAGATGGACTCCTTCCAACACCACCGTAAGAAAGACAACCCCATGCCCACACCTACTGCTGAATTACCAGTGTCATGTTCGTCTGAAAAAGGGAGGGCTGATGCCAGGATAAATAAACCCAACAGGAACCTTCTCACTGTGACCATTTAAAGCCAAATAAGCGTCACTTTCTCATTTACTTGAGAACTAATGCAGCAGACTTTGCATACATCTCTTCACTCTTTTTCTTTAGGGTATAGCTTCTAGGTGTCCCTTAGTGTGACAGAAAGGACACACTTTTTCCATCTAATGCAAATCTTCACCTTCATGTCCACTTCAACCTTGAATACGCTCACAGAAAACAATCTACGCCCAACAGCACTAGAACCACCGGCACTACGCAGATGTGCCCAATCACCACTATGAGTTTAGACAAACTGATGCCACACCAACTGCTGCTTTGTGGGAATACCAATGGAAACTATAAAAAACTATCAAGATTATCAAATATAGCCTATCCACATACTGTAGCCTGCATAATGCATGCTGAATGTTAATAGAACACATTTTGTCTGCTTTAAGTAGCTGATGGAAACCATCCGCTCTTATGCTGATGATACTGTGACACATTGCGCTGCGTCTACACCAAACTACACTCTTTATGAGCTACAACTTACTTTTCATACTGTACAATGTGCCTCAAGTGATGTACAACTTTTGATTGCTGACAAAACTAAAATCATGATGATTTTTTTTACTTTTTAATCTCCATCAACTCTTGAGGGAAATATCTGGATCTTAAATTGCTAAATGCTCCAGCTGGTTACTTACTGTGTCTGTTGTGTTTGCAGTTTTGCTGAGCAGGTGTTGTACAGTGGGTTTTTAGAGCTTTTTTGCTGAATATACCTTTCTATATTGCAGTCAAAAACAACACAATAAGAGTGTTGATAGTTGTAGAGTCTTTCTTTAGATTAATTCCTCTGAGCAACACTATGACATTATGCATTTTGTTATGGTTTAGTACATAGTTATTATACATAATACACGATAAACATACAAATGTATATTACAAATATTAATAACTGAATATTAGTAACTGCTAACTCTTTTTATAATGGCAAACCATGTGGGCAAACTCCCGCTCTTTACCACTTTGAGTCTTCCTTTCAATCATTCACATCGACACATATTATGATCCCACAATACAGAAACAAAAGGCTTTTACTGGCTTTACTCCAGTGTCTCCTCACCCCAATGCCTCCAATCCCTGCTACACTGAAGAGGAGGAAAAAATGTCATTTGGCTTTTCTCCCCGTCACATTTTCCTTGCCAAGCGTATGCTCTGCTCTGGCGTTTCCATCCAAGCCACCGATTCATGGCCCGGCCTGCTACCATCTCCTGTGCTGGCCTGGAAAAGGAGATTACAGAAAGGAAATGTCATGAACTCTATGGAGAGCAAGCATAGGTTATCAATTATACATGTGCCACTCAGCTGCTATCTTTGACTCGCTCTCTTTTTTGTTTTCATAGCACAGAGACATGCACTGGTGAAGGTTTCAAACGACCTTCTCAATGCATCAGACAAAGGACTGTTCTGCATACTTGTTCTGTTAGATCTTAGCGCTCTGTTTGACACCACTGACTATCAGACCCTACGAGAGAGACTGGAACATTTAATTAGTATGAAAGGGACTGTATCACGTATCACACTGCTCCAATGTGTTACCTTCTGGATCAATTTCAGTGTGTTAATTTTAATGATGAATCCATCCACACACAAATTCCACAAGGTTCTGTGCTTTAACCAGTACTGTCCATGTACTGTGAACATATGCTTCCTATATGTAAAATTATTAGGAAAAACTTCATAATTTTTATTTTTATGCAGATGAGATCCAATTGTATTATATCTATCAATCAAACCAGACAAATCCGGCAGATTCAGTAGTAACACTTTAGGAATGTCCTGAATGACCGGCAAATTTCTACTATTGAACTCAGACAAAACTGGGGTTATCAAGCTTGATAATTCATTGCACACTTTAATTTTGAATTGCACTACTATATGAACAAAAGTGCTTTAACATTTGTTATGTAAACTCTTAACATCAACATCTTTTAATACAGTAGCAGATAAATTGCATTGCAAAACTTCCCACAAAATTCTGAGTCACAATCACAATAAACCATTTCTGAGGTAAGAGCAGAAACTTTTGCTTTTTTTTTTTTTATCTGGGAGCAGCATAACCAGTGTATGTTCAGGACCAAATGTCCCTGTTAAAGTGACGTGAAGCATAAAAGAACTTCACAGCTGGGATTTACTGTGCAGGGGACTAAGTTAGCCAGTGAAGTACTAATGTTTACACCCCGAGATGCTGCATCTAACGTAGAAGCTTCACTCCACACAGAAACCAACTTTTAGGAAATATTTCAGACCAGAGGTACTTGAATGATAAGAGAATTCACCCTTGCAGTGGTTACAAATAACATTGGTTCTGCCCGGAAAAACTTTCAAGTAAAAATGACTAAAATGTCTAAAATGTCAAAAACTTCCGTTCCCTTCTTCGTGTCTGATTTTCCACCACTTTACAGACTTTTCAAAATAAAAGCCAGTAAGTGACAGAGTTTACAATTCATTGAACAATTAGAAAAATAATAATTTGGCAATGAAAAAAATGGTGGCATTAATTAATTAATGAGTTAATGCAATATTAACTTAACAATTGCCTAGCATTAAAACCAAGAAGCCCTTTTGGTTAATCTTAGTGTTAGGGACAATCTTCTGGCCTATATATATATATATATATCTATATATCTATATATATATATATATATATATATATATATATATATATATATATATATATATATATATATATATATATATATATATATACACACACACACACACACACATATATATATATATATATATATATATATATATATATATATATATATATATATATATATATATATATATATATGAATGAAATGATATGTCCATTCTTATTCTGTCCTTTTAAAGGCATTGTTAAGAAGTTTCCCCCTTTAACAGCCTATGGACAGTTGATTGCTGTACAGACAGCAAGACCCCTGAGGCAGATCTGTGATTTGTGATTTCGGGACCTGTACAAATCCAATCGACTTCACTCTCCATTGACTTTCTCTTGCCATCCTCCTCTGCTTTTCTGTCTAGGTTTGACATCTGTCTGTTACTGCATTGCCACATACTGTACACACATACACACACACACACACACACAGTCATCATCATCCCACATGCACGCTGTAGAGGCAGTTGTCACTTCCCAAACCAACATATACGGATAAGTTAGAATCCAGAATGGTTGGAGCAGGGACTGAGAGATGCAGAAGATACGTAGAGATGGCAATAAATAAACCGATTCAGAGGGACCCACGGTAAAAAAATTTAACGAATGCAGAGTGTTTATTTCTAATAAAAAGCAGCTTCTGTGGGATTTCACTTCATGCTGAGCCTATTTAAAATATTTTTTCCTCAATCTTTTTCCATTTTGGTTGGGTTTCTGTGCAGTCTTCAGCAATACAGATTCAAGCCCTTGAAAATAATTACAACAATGCACCTTACAATGCAAATCGATCTCCAAATCGCCAAAAGAAATATATCCTCGCCAGTAAATATTGAACCAATGTTCCCAACAAGCTTCTGAACAATGCGAGAAAAAAATATCTGCTCCTATAAAACCCTGGCATTGTTAACGCCAATATTCCTCCACTTAACAGCTTACACAGGAGGCAGTGAAAGGCAAACTTAACAATGGCATTTTAAGGAAATGTAGATTCCTGCTTGACATAATGGCATTAAGAAAAAGATGTAAGCCATATGATGAGTTTGTAGATAAAACAAATTGTCCCAGGTATTGCTGTGACAGAATTTTGATCGGCAATGACAGCACAGTGATATTTAATAAGTTAAAGTGGTAAAATATATATAAATAAATTGTAAATGCAAGCATATAACTAGTTTAGAACATGTAGAAATGTGATAAATATTAAAAGCTCATAAGTATAACTGTAGTAAATCATTGTATCCAAAGAGTTACTGCTTTAAAATCTAGTTAATCAATACATAATACTGTAAATACAACTGAAATCACTGTATTTAATTGTTAATTGTTTGTCTGTTTAGTGTCAGACATTGAAATTCAGTAATTCTACTGTAAAAACAGTAACTTTCTGTATAATTGCTGCCAGTAAGTATCATATTATAAGGCTTAAAATCAGAGTAGGGCATATATGTGACATTTCTGAAATATTTGTCAGATATTATTATTTTCACACATAAAAAAAGTTATGTTATATCAAACTATTTCACCTATAGCAGAGATGAGAGGGAACATAGTTAATAGCTGATGAGGACCTATTGTATTCATAATCATTGGCACTAATCACAACGTGGATATAACAGAAGATCAAAAGAGGGTCTAGTTTCCAATTATCACGTTCATCGTGTTATTCTGAGCTGCAATGATGGAATCAGATTGTAAAACCATCAGCAGTGTCAGCTATCCATTGAGGAATAAAGGAAAAATTCCACATTGAAAAAAAGATAGGATAATCACTTCATCAAGCGGTTAATGTCGTGAACTGTCTTTTGTTTATTGGGAGCACTGAAAACCTAAATGACATTGTAAACAAATGATTCTATTGAGCTATAAAATGTATAATACTCTTTTGTAAAGTTGCCAGTTTGCTCTATATACTAATTCAGCTGATTTAGAGATGGAGAGAAAGGTGTGTAGTGAGAGCTAGGAGCCAATAGACCTTCTTCATGGCAACCATATTTACAAGAAATACTAGGTAAACACAGGTGTTTCCAGTGATACTATTTAAGCTGCACAATAACAGCACCCTGACTGTGTGACCCAATGGAACGCAACATTAATTAGTATCATGGGTAACACTTGTTTTTTCTCTTCACTCACTATTTCATGTCAATATGGCTGCCCTGAAAAAGGCCTAAGTGCTCTGCAGTTTTTGTGTTTTTTTGTTTGTTGTTGCTGTGCAGTGCAGGTGACTAACAAGGTGTCAAACATCTCTAGTTTGTCCTTTATCTTTTTCTCTAAGCTCTTGATCCATATTCAGGTCTGACGGCTCGCGCTGCTTGTCAGCAGAGTGAAGTGTCTTAAAAAGCACATGGCCAAGAGCGCTTTTCCATTTCCTTGAAAAATCCAAGAAAAAAAATGCATTATTCACTGTGACAGAGACCATCCCAGTTAAAAGCGTGCTGCAACAGCACATTGCACAAACAGGCAGGTACAGTTAGGATACAATCACATCTCTTTCTCTTTTCTATGTTATCCTCTCTCTAAAAAACACTCATCATTGCAAATGACGCTTGCAGCATCCCTTTGTCTCTCTGAGGAGTTATCAGGGAGGTGTCGTGATTAGCGCGGAGCGGCGAGAAGTCACTTCAGCGTGTTTCATAACGCCCCTGCTACAGGGAATGTGAAAATCAGCGAGTGTGGGTAGCTAGATCGCTGGGAAAGTGAACAGCCAATCCTGACAACGATTGTCATGGTGTTCGCTGTTGCCGTGACGACGATTGCTGCCCAACTTAGTAGTAGCTTTACACAACACAATGTTTCTATTGACCATTTCTAACCCTAATCAAGTGGGTTGGTGGCCTTAACCTAACCACAGTGTTGTTGCATCCACGGTTTAATTTAAAAAAGACTGCTGTCTCTCATTCTGGAATGTGTGGTACAATTAGCCGTGATGTGTTGAACACAATATATTAATTCAGTGCATTGCACATAACTTTTTCTGCCACTGTTACACTCCATTATGTTCCTAAAGGCTGCATTTCTCCAGTCCAAGATGCTGTGGCAATAAGTGGGCCACCTTCTTTTTTCAGAATCCTGAGAAGTTCAACAATTCTGTTTTCTTCTGTAGATTAAATATTAAAAGGGCTGTATAGAGCTTCTGCTTTAAAGGATAAGGGTTAAGTTGTTGTGAAATCCTTAAGGGCTTCCCGGCACTGAGCTACACACTCTTACATTTAGGTTTTCCATCTTTAGGAATCCATCAAATTAAACCATGCTGTGCTTCAGTGGCATCAAATGGCATTTAAAGTTTGAACGGCATCAGTAGCCAGAAATTCTGTAACATGACTTGAGTGTGCTATGAGTTCAGATTTTCCTGAATAGAGAATTTACAGCAACATAAGAATTTAAACATGCAACATGTAATTTTGTACCACGAGGCGCCAGTAAGAAAAGGTGGAGCTGATGACGTCATGAATCAATGATCACGGGGGTTGTGGTCTTATCACGTTAAGGATTCCATCAGTGTTGAGTTGAGTTATCCTCTCTCTCTCTCCAAAAGAAACAGACCTGGTGATTAAAACCTGCAAAATCACTCAATGCAGGAGAAAGTAGCATTGTGTTTTTTTTTGCTTTCTTTACACAAACCTTGAGTGCAACTATCAATCCTTTATTAATAATTGTGTTGATGAAGTGTTGACAGTATATATTGATATTGTTTTACTGTCCAGGCCTAATCCAGGGGCCATATTACTAAAGATTCTAAGAATCCTCTCAGAGAAGAAGAACATAGCCTAAAAATTCCTAACAAGGAGTCTTCGCTAAGGAATGATTTCAAAAGGTTCTCATTTTAGTGAAGAGTAATGGTGACTCTGTTGTTAGGTAGGACTCATGTTAAAAGATGTGATTGGTTGATCCTAAAAGCTGGACAAAAATACACACTTGGTGATACCAAACATAAAATGGGCCATAATCATAGAATCTATTCTCTATAAAGACTGTGCAATTATGAATACAAGTTTGCATACGAAATATCTGTCTTCTATTTGTTTGCTTACATTCGTTTACCATGCTGGTGAGTTTAGCACTTTGTGCATTCGGTGTTGACAAGGGTAAAATGGCTGGCTGGCCGATAAGAAGCCGTGTTGGGTGGCGTTCAAATCTAGCACAAACATGATTCCTCCACGATCCAATCTGTAGTGTTTAATTAACTCTCAGTCTTTCCGTGCTTGGAGAATATTTATCCTGCCTCTTTCAGCCATTTTCTGTTCTGCCTAAGAAACTCTCCTAAGAGTCCTCTATCTTCCTCTTAGCAGATTTCACCATAGTAGCTCTCAACGGCTAAGATTCTTCAGTAAAACCTTTGAGAGGAAATTCTACAAAAAATAAGATTTCATGATTATATTAAATTGTATGTTTCCTTAGAATTTGGGCATGAGGAGCAACTCTGCAAAAGAATATTTAATAATAAAAGCCAGAGAAGTTCTGTTGTGTTTTTTTTCTTACTCTGGGACAAATATTTGTAGATGTCTTCTCTTCTCCAAAGCAATTTGACCCAGTGAATAAAGGTAAAAACACTAAATAAATCAGTTTCACATCAAAAATCTGTGTTTTTTTCCAATGCTGTCTGCTGCTGCTCAAACCAATCCTGATGTTTGCTCAGCTTGTTTCTCTTGATATATTAAGATTCACATGTCCAATGACTAAAATCCTTCATCCAGTTTCAAGAATGACGAGAGTGTAGAAAAGTATATAATAAAATTGTAGCTTGGGCTGGATAAAAAAATCTATTTCGGACAATCAAAACCCACAAAAGGGGACAATGAGAAGCAGCTATTCACTGTCAATGGATTCTATTAATTTAGAAATTAAAACTATGCATTTCTCAAATCAAAAAAGCTTGGTTTTGACATGTGAGCGTGCTTCTCAAGATGACTCAACTGTTAGCCCTCATAGAAACTGTTAGGGATGGTTACATATGATCACTATTACATAAGGTTAGGTAATAGTGGTGTAGATTTCATTCATATAACCAAAGATGAACCAATGATAAAACAAGTACCACCGTGTTAAAACGTGCAATATCAGTTTTATTTGAGATTGAATAATCTCCCTCTGATGGCGCCGTGGTTGTGGCTGAGCCTTTATTCTGCAGGATGTCTTTGTTAGGATCAGCAGCCCAGGCAGCAGAGAGCGGCTCACATAGATCGCCACATATTAAATCAAGCTTGGAAGCGGCCTTTCATCTGTCTGTCTGCTTCCAGCTACTTTTATCGGCCTCTCATTTCACATCTTAATGTGCTGAAATCTTTCGATTTGCGTCCATGCTGAAAGAGGAAAAAAAAAATCAGGCTATAGGGGATAGACTGTAAAGCTAGCGATAAAAAGAAAAGATCTCTGCATGTTACTCATCAGCGTAGCCGTCGCTCTTATTTACAGCACAGAGTGACGGCAGGATAACATCTGTCTGTGAGTGGTATCGGACAGGTTTGCTGTACAGAACGCAGGGGTCTCCGTTTCACATCGCTCTCTTATCTCACATCTAACTGCTGAGTAAATGCCAGTGCCGCCAGAAGAGCCACAGTTTACAGAAACAGATAACGTGCTGCTGAACGAAGCTTTGGTAATACTCAACACGCGCTGAGTTTCAAACACTTCTGTTTTACTGAATTCATCCACTGATTTCACAGTAGAAGGAGCAAGATAAATGCTACAACATGCTGTGAATTGATGATAATGGTTCTTGCTGGAGTATGCCTGTGTGTGTGTGTCTATGTGTGTGTGTGTGTGTGTGTGTGTGTTTGTGTGTCTTTCCTGCAGCATATACAGTCTAACGATCAGTCATCACCTCCAAAAACTGGATCCAGCCCGTTTTCTGGCCTGAGTGCATGATCTACTGTACCTCCCTACTCCAGCTACACAATATACACATGTGCGTGCGCACATACACACACACACACAAACACACACACACACAAGTTTAATAGATTGGACTACCTCCACAGACACAAAAGCCCAATGTAATAACCATTGATCGCGGTGTTCGGGCCCTACCACTAATATCTGTAGGAGGGTTCTGTGTCATCGTTTCCAAATGATCTCCTGGTCATGACACTAAAGGTCCGGTCCACTACAAATCCACGGGGATGAATCCTTACACGGCTCCACTGCCGGCCAACGCCGGCGTCATCCGTCATTCGTGCTGCAAGCTAGGCCTCGATACAGTCTGGAATTATCCGGTTCTTAAAATAGCGTCAGGGACTCTGGAGAAGGTACGGCGCACTAAGAGAAAAGGAAACAAAGAGGAAGACATGAGCGGGAGGGGTTATTAAAAGGGAGGAAAAATGACTGCAGTAGTGCTGGTAAAGAGGGCTCCTATTAGGGCAGTGGAGGGAGAAATATTGGCCAGCGTAGCCCTGTGCCATTTGTCCTCGTCAAGATCTTAAATAGAATCGGAATCAATTATTCATAGGGTCCATAAATGGCAATAAATGTTAGCTGAAACATTGTAGGCTGTAGACAGAAAAGCGAGGTTAGAAGCAGTTACCAAGGGCCAAGTTTAAAAGTCTGGACCAAACAGCTAAATAACCAATTATAGTTTAGACCCAGAAGTGACATTTGAAAGCCCTTTCCCTGATGTGCTATTTGAAAACCCTGAAAACACAATGCAGCCTTGAGTATGGCTGACCAGCGTCCGATAACACCACGACACAGGAAAACACCGTTTGGCTCAGTAGCAGTGCATCATGGGAACACGTCCAGGTTTAGCTGTAGTCGTATGGGACCGTAGCAACGACTGTTGCAATGTGACATGAAAAAGGCCGTTCAGATCCATTCAGATACAGCATATATTACGGTTTTCTTGGGCAAAGGGAAAAACAAGACATATCCTTTCAAATAAGACAAAGAAGGGAGATCAACTGATCAATAATCATTGCAGCTTAACACACACAAACACTTTGTTCTTTCCTCTCCCATTAATATTCTCACGACTTTATTCAACTCGCAGATGAATTTAATTGACATCAAGTCATCTGGGAAGGCTTTATAGGCCTGGGTTTGTGCACTGGAGGGGGGATTTGAATGGCAAACGTGCTGTACAGAAACAAATACAAAATACAAAACTAATACAGTGGAGGCCTGAAGCGGGTCCTGGATTTGCAGCATTTTGCTGTGAATGCATTTGTTTTTGGTTTCCTGCAGCATGTTTCTTCAGTAGCCGTTGATGTATTTGTTTTCCATTTCGTCTGTGTTTTGTGAATAGAGATCATTTGTGGATATGCAGCACTTTTCTGCTGATGAAAATGTTGCGGGGCCGATGCAGCACATTTGTTGTCGGCCACCGTGATATATTCATCCTGCAGCTTCAGTGAGTAAGCGGCTACCTGAGATACAGTAAGACTAGTTTAGTCCAGTGGTTCCCAACCTAACCTTAACAATGTGCTGTAATTTAGAAGCTTGTTGTATTACCCATGAAGACAAGACTGCATCTCAAAAGGAAATAATAACTAAATAATAACATTGTGAAGTGGGAATAATGTATGAAGTAGCATCACATGGAAAAACTCAAATAAAGTACCTCTAAGTTGTACTTAAATACACTAGCCTATTTAGGTACACCACTGGATCTCTGGATTATAGTTACTATGGAAACCATTCGGCTATCATAATTATTCCTAAACTCGGTCTAGTGCAGCTCTCTGTAGTATTTATGTAATTGGCCATGAAGTGGAAATGACAGCGAGGTAAAACTAGGGATACATCTGACCAGAAAATGAGCTTGATTGACATTCGTTGTTGATGAAAGGTTAAAAACACTTTGAAACTGAGTGAGTGATTATTGCACCGTTAATTAAAATGGACAGATTAACTGGAGTATGTGAACCTTTTTTATCTTCTCCTGCTTTGAAGCCTCTTTGAGTGCTAGAAATGCACTATATAAATTATGTTTCAGCTACTCAGCCAATGGAGAATTTGTATTAAAACATATTGCTCAATGATACACCATGCATCTACAAAAACAACAGAGGCATGTACTCGGCATAATGCAGAAGATAAAGGTGTCTATATGTACTGACTTGACAGAAGTTTTGTTGATGTTTTAGTCTCCTTAATTAAAATATTGCGATGTTATAAATCCTCTCAGATCACACTTTCTCTTACAGAGCAGTCACTCAGGGCATGTATGCTTCCCCCAGATTTTCATGTTATTTTAACACTGAAATCTCAAAGATTATAATTTTAAAGAGAGAAAATTAAACCTATTCATGAAGCTGATATAGTCTTGTCATTTTTATACAAGATTTTTTATTTTCTTTATATAAATCATCATAGATACCAGGGGGGCTTATTTCTTGGTATTAAGGGGTGAAATGGGGTTCTTATATCAAAATAGGTTTTATTCAATGTATTAGTTGCACTTCAAAACCAAACAGAGGGGCTAAAGATTTAATAATGCAACCAAGCACATTCTCAATAAGACCCTTATTTATTACTATGATTAATAAATGACCAAACAATTCAAACCAATGACCCTAGTTTTATCAGGTCCCCAAGAATAGCATTGGGCATTGAAGCAAGATGTAAAATGTCACGTCAAGACCCCTGCAAAACAACTGGTTTCACTATCCGTCTTTGATCTGATTTATAACATTTGAAAAGTCTAGAAGAGGTCTACAATTTAATTATTTCAAATGCATTCAAGATAGCTGGAGGGCTAAACCAGAAGTAGCCAGCATAGGTCCTTTGTGGGCATAGTATACATTAATCCTGGTGTTTCTAAACAGCTGCAAAACTGTCTAATTTGCCTTCATGAGCCACTGAGCAACTTTTAGAGGTACGAACAGGCCTCTGACACTTTATTCAGATAGTACTGTAGTCCCATGGGTTTTATAAATTGTTATAATGAGATCCAGCTGTACTGGAAAGTAAAATTTTCCACCTGAAGTTGTTTTTCTCAGAAAATTGGAAAACCATGCTAAACTGCCAAGTTTGAAATCTACAACGGCCACTCCATGTATGCAAAAAATACAAAAAAAAGCTGCCAAATTCTTTACCAGCACTGTTGTCTAATTAGTGCCTCATTAAATCAGCAATGCATAATATGTCGGTAATAACCGGTTTTGCTAAAAAGGCTAACCTGCCGGAATGCCAGCAACTAGGCTGTGACGTAGTCCCTAAATTAGTGTTGTTTCGATGTCATTAACACTCACTGATTTTCTGTTGTAGGGAGAAGAAGAAGAAGTGAAGAAGAGTTAATCCTGGATGGATCAGCATCTGATTGGTCAATATATTCTTGCGAGGCAATATAGGGAACAAATATGGCCATAAGTGTCAATGCTAGCTGCAATCTATGATCAATCAAATTATAGATAATTAATTATGTCCATATTTAATATAAATATAATTAATGATAAAATCATTATGACATCATCAGGGTTATTTATTCAAAGTTGTGGTTCCATAAGAGCCACAAAGACCTCATATTCCCTGGCTGACATCTACAGTATGAACAGACAGTTGGTGAAATCCCTCTTCAAAATCTGCTTGTTTCCATAAAGTAAAGGCACCTGCAGATGGGAGATTGTGTGCAGCCACAAACTATCATGCGGAAGTGAAAATGTGATTACCCTCATGAAATAGCACCACAAGGAAACCATGGCTACATCAACTGCACTGGGTTAATGTATAAATATAACAGGCTACGCATCTTTACACACATCCACACACGCGGGCAGATTTAAAAATCCCAGAACACATGTGCCGATAATCACACTTCCTCATTTCATCTTCTCATGTTTTGTATGTTAATGTTTTCTACAGACAAATGTAGGCTGTACGATTAAACTGTATTAGTCACAGGCAGCTCATTGTCTAAATAAAACATGTATAATCACCCAAACTCAACTGTGAGTATGGAGCAGTGATGGTTGAATGCTCCTTTTGAGAATTTAAAGCCTCCACCAGAATGTCTCTTGTACATCCATCCTGGCGCAGGGATACAGGCCTGAGGCGTGAATCATCACAGTTCTGGTAATAATTGACTGAAAGAACGCCAGACCCTTGCTGATGAACATGGAAACACTCCACCGTGCATCTCCGAAAGGCTTTAACAAGTTAATGATTGTGTGGGAAAAAAATGAGCTCACATAAGGCAGGCAAGGTAATGTAGCTTCCCGCTTAGCTCATTTTCTCCAAACCAAAGAGATAATCTGGAGCCCCCGAAGGCCTTTGAGATTGAAAGCTTCAGTGGCGGAAAGGCCAAATAAGTAAGAGAAATTAGACGTGAACCTGGGCCAAAGTTTTCTCATTCCACTCCCACACCTTGTATCCGAGGCTCGGCCATGTTCACGTGCCTCAGTGAGGAATGGATGAGAAATATCAATCTACGCTTCCATGGGATTTTTCTTCCCTACTGCCCTCCTCCCACCTTTCTTATATATCTACGTTCTTTCTTTCCCATATCACATCAGACCACTTTTTCTTTTCTCACTCATTCTGTCCTCTTCTTCCCCCCCTTCCTTCTACCCTTTATGTTTGTTACAGAGGGCACAGACAGAAACGCAGAATGTTTGTGACAGCAGAGCTTTCCAACTCTACCCAGATGGACTGGCAACCAACTGTCTCAGAGCAGAGTCGGTTTTCATTCCCACCAACACCTCTCCTCCTCACCGAAAACCTGATTGATTGACTGATAGATTGATTTTATTTGACAATTTCATTTTTTTTTTTTAAACACCACCTCTGCCGGGGCAATGAGTGCTTACATAAAAGGAAAAGTCAGGATAACACAATAAAGCCCTAAGGCAACGAGCGTGCTAAGAAGAGCCCGAAGGCAGGTACAGACACAGAAATGATACCAATATACTGTTATAGTTCCCCTCCACTCAAAAATGTGTTTTTCTTTTTCCCTACAGTTGCGATCTTAACTGTGCAGAACGGTGAAGAGTAGTTGCAGAGTTTGACACCAGCAGGCTGTTTTTGCCTACTCCTTTAAGGAACTTAACTACGAATATGATTTGTAACACCAGAAATAATAAGCTTTGAAGCCAATTCAAAATTCAACTTATTCAAGTGTGTGGTGGAAACTTAAAGCCTCAGGTATGCAAACAGAGTACTTTTTTTTTCATTGAATTAGGATGTGGCTTAGAGGTACAGCATTTGTCCACCAGTGGCAGGATCGGTGGTTCCATTTCCGGCTCCTCCAGGCAGCATGTCGATGTATCCTTGGGCAAGATACCTAACCCCTAATTGCTTCTGATGGCTGTTCCATCTGTGTGTGAATGATTAGATTACTTCCTGATGAGCAGTTGGCACCTAGTACAGTAGCCACCGCCATCAGCGTGTGAATGGATGATTGAACACTTGTAGTGTAAATTGCTTTGAGTGGTCAAAGACTAGAAAGGTGCTATACAAATGCAGTCCATTTACCAATTATCTTGTGTAAAGCAGTTAAACTTCAGAAATGAAAAATGTTTGCTATATTCTGGATTTTTAACAAGGGAGGAGAATATGTGATTTCTAGAATTTTAAGATAATTGACATATGAGACATGTTATGGTTCCAAACTGAGTAGTTTTTTGCCTTAATACATGACTGGAGGGAATCTTTAACTATTTGTTGAATTGATAGGAATTGGATTAGCTTTTTACAAGAGAACCTTGATGACAATTCTTTATACAGCGGTATGTTTCACAGTTATACCATACTCCTTATGACAGGTGAAGTGATGCAACATAACTGGTTCGAAAATAACTATGTCCTAATTAACCTCCATAAAGAGTGTGTGCCTGTGAGCTGACAGACTTTTACAAACATCTTTAACCTTTCCCTCATAATCATGTGCACCTGCGGCTTCAAATCCAATACACAGTAATCTTAGTGCCTAAACAAACTACTATCACATGCCTGAATGAGTACAGAACTGTACTGTACTTCATACTGGCATAGAAGACATGAAGAACAAAAACAAGAAGAATACTCTTCATCAATTATAGTTCTACCTTCAAACAAAAACGTGCCCAATAAATTCATCAATAAACTGCAAGAGACTAAACAGATTACTATGCAACTGGTCTCTAGACCAACTATCAAACCACAAACAGCAGACTGTTTAATTAATCCTATACATTACCAGTGGTGTCCCACAGGGATGTATGCTTAGCCCACTGCTGTACACCATCTTTACATAGGACTGTACCCCTACTATCCTACGAAGTGCATTAGAGTCAAGCAGAGCAACGATGTGAACTTCTCACAGTCAGAAATTGGATTTTCTGCTGGAGCATGCAACAGTAGAGATGCAACAAAGTGGAGCTGAAAAGCCACCGGAATTGTAGACAAGTAAATATAAAAGGAAACATCTATAGAGCTTACATAGCACGTCCAGCAAGTCTGATTACTTAAAAAGAGTGAGAACGGTGAAAACACAACAGCACCTACACGGCTGCTGAAGTATGCCAACCTGCCACAAAAACTCCTCATGAGCATCCACACCCAGTGCCATTAAGAGTGTTCTGACCTCCTGTGTTAGTGCAGTCTACCAGCTGCACAAAGGCTGATCAACAGGCAACTACAGCGGGTGATAAAGACAACCCTCTTCACTTCCCACCTCCACCACCACATCGGGGACCAGTTCCATCCAGCGCCTGACCCCTTTGTCCTCCTCCTGCCAGGCGAAAAGATAAATATCCAGAGCAAAGACTACCAGGATGATGAACAGTTTTTATCCACAAGCAGTCAGGCAGCTAAACAAACAATGAAATCTCTCCAGCCCACAGTGCCACACTTTTGTTGACAGTTAATAAGTTACACTACAAGCTACTCATAAAGCTCCTCTTGACCATCACACAAGGCCACTCGCTTGATTTTTTCCTGAATCAGAACATGATGATGCAAGGTTTAAATGCCTGTGTGGGCGGCGAAAGTGAAGCAACAGTTTAATCTGTTCTGAATGTAGCATTTGATTGTGCGACTTATAATATTGCTTCTGAAAATGTTAAATTATTCTGATCAGGTTAAAATAACTTGTGACCCGTAAATGGTGTAGAAAAGGTATGAAAAGGCCAAAGCAACAGTACGACTGCATTATTACAAATTAGTAATAATCACACTACTATGTGTATAAATATTTTACATACACTAGACAACATAACATATTCAATAAGTAAGAAATTTCACAAAATAAGAATACTGGATTCTGCCAGTTTGCAGTGTTAAAATTTCAGGAAACCAGAACAGCATCATCACAGTGATCTGTACCTTGAACACATGAATATCAAAGTGAGTAGTGGACACAAACAAATCTGTTCCCTCCATCCCCTGACTTTGACGTGGCTGGCGCCCTACACTGCTGCAGAATGCGAATCTGGACACCCTCTCCCTGTCTGATCCCTTAGGACCCACACGGCCCTTTCCAGCTCCACATAGGAAGCCCCATGCATTATGCATGACCATCCAGGCCTATTTCGTAGCAGAGAAGCAAAAAATAGAGAGAAACACAGAGCTTCCCAGGCTTCCACAATCAGTCCCAGAGTTGCTCATGTTTCTGTGGAAAAGGAGGTCTTGTTCCAACCGTACAGAATTACCAAGAGGGAAACATAAAATATTTAGCATTGTCATCCCCCTCTCTACTTTTCCAGCTCAAACTTCCTAAGGAGGGAGGGGAGTCAACAACAAAAAAAAGTGGAAGATGGCAGCAAGCTCACAGGCCGTTTTCTGCCTATGATTATCTGGATGTTCTCCTCTCGGAGTTGGATGGGTGAGGAAACGCCACATGAATCGGCGGAGGTCAGGATCGTAGGATATTCTCCCTAGAGGGGACGAGATGACACACGCAGAGGTGGAACACGGGATTTGATTTATGTCCCTTTGGAAGCGGAAAGAGGAACGAGCTTGGGCCGCTGTGGGTTGGAATCAAAGCGCTCGTGTAGGAGAGTGATGATGGTCAGGCAAGAAGAGAGGCCTTTTGCATGCATAAATGGACAAACAACCACAGGCAAGTGCAGAGTGCATGCATATATTCATGACAGGATACAAATGCACAGGACATTTCTTTTTTTAGAGCTGGGACCTGAACATTTCCTTTGAACCAGCACACACCTACACACAGGGTGACCTCGACAGAATATGCCTCCACAGGTAGCTTACTTTGAGAATGTGTTTGTGACACCTGAAAGACGAACGTCTATTGACATCAAGGTTGCCCAACCAGCAGCAGACCTATTATTTTGTGTTCTACAAAGAAATAGTGCAAACTATTTGTGAGTGTGCCAAGACCATAGAACTGTCGATCCCTTAGAGTTTGTTCTCTGGCTGAAATTGTAAAGAAAATGTAATGTTCTGCATGTGTGTGTGTGTGTAGGCATATGTTCATCCTTTACTGTATGTGCAATTTCCTCTAACATGGTTCCTTTGTTTTGCACCGACACATGTAACACCATTGCTGAGCATTTTTTTCCACACCAGAAAGTCTTCCATAAGGACGATGAAAGAAAAAAAAATAGTACAATTGTGCGGGAACACTGGGGCCCTTTCAAATCTCACTGGGACATCAAAGCGCACAGCGAGATGCTGCTCTATTAAAGTCCATGGGGGGATGGAAATATATTACAAATATATCTACTGTCTGCTGAAATCAATGAGCGGGCTTCCATAACAAAGTGCAGATTTTTTTTCTCCTCAGTCATTTTGTCTCCACAGAGAATTATGATTAATCTAACCTTTGATGTAACAAACAACAGGGAGGCGGAAGAGATGGGAGAGATGAGGAGGGCCGCTGGGGGGGCTGCACGGGGATGTAGAGACTTCGTAATGCACAGCTTTGAATGCCCCTCTAATGAAGCAAATTGAATTGAATCACACAGGATATTATATATTGAAAGTGTATTGCGGCGAGCGACACAGCATGCAAGCAAAATATCTTACTGTTAAAAGATTAGGCAGAGATGGAGGGATAAAACACTCCACTCTCAGAGGGAGAGGGGAGAGATGAAGAGTCATAGGAAATGGAGGGATTTTCTTTACAGCCCGTCTGACCAGTGTATATGGTGTTTGCCGGAGATGAGGTGCTGTGGTTATCATTATATGATGTCATAATACGCAAGAGTGTGTTTTCTGGAAAGTACGAATTGCCGACACATTGAAGATTTGAGAAATCAGAAGCCCACGTGGTCATATATGCTGAAACATATTCACACAGACATGTATGAGATACTTACAGAGAAGCTGTGTACGTGCACAGTGTGTATGAGTGTGAGTGTGACAGTGTGTGTGTGTGTGTGTGTGTGTGTGTGTGTTTTTGTGCCTTCAAGGTTATGGGGTGCAGGATGTGCCATTAGGTGTGAATTAGGCAGAATTAAAAATGAATCTGCTGTCATGCATTATTAAAACTACCCTAATTACATTTGCATAAGTTTATCAGATGCTGTGTAAGTGTGCCATTCATGCAGATGCGCGTATGCGCATGTGTGAGCTAGCATGCATGTGCAAGAGGGTGCAGTCCTTCTTACTTATAGAATTCAAAGACAATAAAAAATGGTGTTCTCTTGAATAATGATTTGATGTTTTATTTACATAAGTTCAATTCGGATTCCAGATGATAGAAAAAATCCATAGAGAACAGATTTACAGAAAGTCGCCGTTGGTCAACGGATGGCTCTCTGTCATTATAACTTTGATCTCAGTATAACATGTGGTGCTGTTTTGCACAGGATACTGCTGCCTATTTTCATGAAGAGCCATGGCTTATATATAGCAACATTGCCCCTATGTGGTGAAATGGAAAAAAGGCTCATGCAATCCTTGATGGTTGAGTTGAGTTGTGGTGAAGCTTGATAGACACTTTTTAAAAGAGTTGGGATAACCACTGCTTAAGAGACTTTCATATCACCAGGTAAACAGACAGAGAAGTGAATATAATCATTATTAATCACAATAGCAACCTCTTTTTGCAGTGAGTCATTGAGAATCAACTTGATCAATCCAGCTTGATGCGGACTGCACGCAAACTAAAAATGCAATTCATTACTAGAAATTCTGTAGAATGGTATAAATGTAAGTTTTTCTTTCTGAATTTAAACATAATATTACAATTTTTTATGTAATATTATCACTTTAATCAGTTATTATACGTGTCCAGCAGACACACACAATGCCATTTTTATAGGCATGTTTCTGTAAATGTTGGCCAAATAATAACTCTCCTTTTGGCTTTGTGTTTCTGTCTCTTTAGCTGCTAAATGTTCCTGCTAAATAAGGATTAGTGCAGGTTTCACATGCTACACACTTCTACAATACCCTACTTGATTTGGCTATGGATCATTTATTGTCTGCACTGAGTTGATAACAATTCTTATATTGTAGAATAATCATCTTACAGATGATGTAGATCATTGTCATCTCAAGGCAAAAAAAAAAAAGCTACATAAGATAAAGTACATTGCAATCTGTGGGTGAAAGATTAGCGTGATTGTAGATTCGGGCGTCTTATCAGCTCTGATAAAGCTCTGATAAAACACACCTCACCTTTGACCCTCCACATACAGTACAACCCCATCGGCAGAAGATCAAATTGGTGTCTCTGTCAGATAGGGCACTGTGGTGCTGCAGTTGTGAAACTATTATGACCGCAATTTTTTTTTCTCACTATATGCTCTCTTCAGCTCCTTTGAAAGGGACCCAGAGAGCAAACTGTATTGATTATTTCTGCTGCTGAGAGACAGTCTCTGGTGATGGTCCAGATAAAGAACAGAAGCTAGTATTAGAAGGCAATGCAAAATCAATTTCACATTTCTTTCAACATAAATCATAAAGCGCGGTTAGTGAGATTGTGGCCTCGACCCGCATCAATCAGCCACTTTGCATAAACCAGCAGCTGAGCTCCTCAGACATGTAGCACCTTAGAAACACCAAGATGAATGTGGGCACACACTTTTTTATTGATAAAGCGGCTCCGGCTGACTGAGGCATAGATGTATTATCTTGACCTGATTCCAATTTTTTTGTGAAATTGAACTTCAGTTTTCATGGTGTTGCATTTGTGACAACAAAATATGAAACCCGAAAAAAATCTTTCCACATCGAGCCCTAAAAGACTTGCAACACAAAAGTGATGTGTAGATGCAATCGGCCCTCGTCTCTGTCCCTGCTGCTTTTCTCCTTCCCACCGTGCCAGCACTTTGGAATGAGTGATTGCAGAAGCCGGCCTTGTTGAGAGGAAATGGGGTTTGCAGCAGACTCCTTAAGTGCATCCAAGTGAGTGCGTGTGTGCGGGCACACGCTTTAATGCACGAACACGTGTGCTGCAGGTTGCGGGACATTTGCATGACATACAGTACATGTACAGAAGAATATGTTTGCAATGCAAACCTGGACCCAGTAAATCTGAACAAACACACACACACACACACACACACACACACACACACACAGGAAATTATCAGGCGAACCCTGTCCTTTGGTCAACTTGGCACTCACACACACACACACACACAACCACAGTGCATATAAAGGGGCTGGGCATTAGACTGTCTCTCTCTCAGTGTTTAACAAACCAAAGACTAAGTGCTTCCATCAAGTCACAGACCAGTCAAGAAAATGCCTGCAGACTATAATGGACGTTGGGAGATGGTGACCAACGAGAATTTCGAGGAGGTCATGAAAGCCCTCGGTGAGTCACTGGCATGTGTGCCTGTTCTTATTCTTAGGATCTTGAATTGTTTGAATAGAGGTGTAGTGGCAACGAAGGAGAGGATTTGTCTTATTGCCCCCCATTAAAGCACACAGATCCATTAGAGCTGTAATGGCTAAAGATGCAGAGAAGAGAGATGAGAGAGAGAAAGCATCAGTGTGAGGGAGAGGGGATAAAAAAAAAAAGAAAAAAAGATTGTGTGGCACTGCTTGGTTTCCTCATTGAGCTGCTGTCAGGCCAAGTTAACCTCCACTCTGTGAGCGGTTGCCTTCTTTTACCACGCCAAATAAATATTGATTTAGTCCTTTCGGCTTTTTTCATCCTCCTGATCCTAGAATAGGAATGGATTCTGACCCTGGAACAGAAATCAAGCTAGCTCATGATTTGGAAGGAAAAAAAAAGAAAAGGTTGGGTGGAGGGGTTCTGATCAGGCCTAGAAACACTTTTCATTATTCACGACTCTTATCTGCAGTTCATAAAACAACCCGGGTACACTGAGCTCGCACCAATCCAGGGAAATCCGGAATGCCTCGTTCCTCCACCGCACTTCATTTCCATCCAGTGGACGGGGAAATGACATCCTATGTGGAAATGGGTCAGAAATATCATTCAGATGAGTAAATATAGGGGCCTCATCTGTAAGAGTGATGGGAAGAAATTGAATTGTTACTTCAGGGTGAATGGGTTATGAATATATCAAAACGGTCAGGGTGGGTGGCTCTCTATGACAGGTCCCACTGCTGAGCGGGGCGGAGAAACTCATTTAGGCCCATTCTGACTCGGAGCAAGGTCGTTTTTTAAAGGGCAAAAGAGACCGTCTGAAGAACGGCAGGAGAGGAATTATAATAAGTGGCCTGTGGCGTCCGGCCTGTTTGTGCGAATGTGTGCTTTCATTCATCTGTGCACATAAGTCGTGAAGTATTTAGTAAAAGAAAAGAAAAAAAGTCAAACCACAACAGGATATCTTAATTTTTTTTTCATAATTCCAGAGAGTGCTTGCCAAATTTGTGTCTGCCTTCCATCTTGCAGACATTGATTTTGCCACCAGAAAGATCGCCAGTCACCTGCATCAGACAAAAGTCATCGTACAGAACGGGGACAAGTTTGAAACGAAAACCTTAAGCACGTTCAGGAACTACGAGGTGAACTTCACCGTGGGGGTGGAGTTTGAGGAGCATACAAAGGGCCTGGACAACCGGAAGGTCCAGGTGTGACCTTTATATATTTTTTTTAAGTTTTGTGGAAAATATTTTCAACGGAAAGTAAGCAATGAGGCATCCAGAGAGGTAGTAAATCAGTAGTGTGATGTGCTTTAATGTGACATTACAGACGCTGGTTACCTGGGATGGCGACAAGCTGGTGTGTGTCCAGAAGGGGGAGAAGGAAAATCGTGGCTGGAAACACTGGATCGATGGAGAACACCTACATCTGGTGAGAGAGAGTAAAAGATTTGACACATCCCCCCTACATTAAGTGTGACCACAGCTGCAGCAGAACCTTGAGCAAAGTAAACACTTTTCAAGATGGGATTTTTCCCGGCACTCATATAGATTGAAGTGATTTGTTTCATATCTATAGACAATTACCCTAACAAAACAATAAATCACTACCTAAACTGACAGCAGGAGATACAAGCTCTATTTGATCTACGTAAAGGGAATGATTTGTTGCATCACGCTGGACTTAAAGGTCTAAAGGTCTGTCTGTTCTCTTTCAGGAACTCAGTGTGCTCGACAAAGTCTGCCACCAAGTGTTTAAGAAAAAGGAGTAAGACAAATCCTTGGCTGCCAGTCGTGTGTTGCATGTTTCTGTCTATTTAAAATGTAATTGTGAAGATGTGTAATAAATTGATTAAATACAGTTTTATTCTTCGAGTGTATGCGTTTTCTTTCTTTATATATATATATATATATATATATATATATATATATATATATATATATATATCAAACAATTGAATCTCATTCTATACAATATGGGATTGCTAGCTTTAACCATTTAAAATGTGTATGAATATTCTCTTTCTATACATAGGCTATATGCATGTGAGCGTTACTGGTTGTTTTGGTAGCTGGTTGATTCTCTATTGGATGGAAACTATTACTTGAAAGTATAAAATCATTAACAGAATGATTATAAAGCACTGCAAAAATGTCAAAATAAAACAGTTTGTGTTATAGTCAGGCTGACATTCTTTGTGTTTTCACGGTACGCGACATTATTTTACCTCATTCATTCATTTGTTTTATTTGCTTTGCTGAACTATGGTAGATAACGAAAATGAATTAATAAATGTGAAAGTCGCAGTGTATTTTTTACAGTGTGCTTCGAGCTCTCTCGCAGGTACAACATGTTCTGCCGGATCTCGAGCTTCTCCCGACAGGAAGCGCTGCGAGGATCCACGTCGCCAAAAGAAGCCGCGTCAAGCCCCGCAGCGGCAGACACGCGAAAACCGGAAGCGGGCCGGCAGGTCGTCAAAATAAAAGCAACAATTTGCGAGCGCACCATCAGCTTTAATGATTTTGATAGTTTATGGGGATAAAAACAAACCTTAAAGCACTGATCAGGGACTTTATAAATACTACACTACAGGTTTTTTTTTTTTACCGATTTTGCCAAAATCATCTCAGAAGTAGCTCTAAACACGATTCTTGGAACACTGCTGAGTAATGAAGGCTTGGGCTATAAAGTTTCATAGTAGTTTAATCTACATTTTAAAGATATACTTTAATAATAAGTTAACATAAAGTGCGGTTTATATAGCAACTACAATAAATACGCAGCCAAATATATAGAAAGAGAAGGGAAGTTTAAGGATCTCCGCTCCATTAAATATGTGCCATCAGTTTATTGAAAATTTTCTTTTTCACAGTTTAAACCAGATTCAAAGTTGCCTCAAGTCACTTTAATATATTCAAAAATTGGCCTGAGTCACTTTATTCTTCAATGTTACGTAATGATGCACAACATTCTATGTGTCCACAGTCATCCACTGTCATGACCTTTTCTTGAGTGAAATGATTAATGATCTGAAGTTTTCTGTGTGTCCCCAAACACCTAAAAAATAACACATCCCATTAATATCAAATTATAATTTTTTTATTATCAAATAATCATATTTATTGCACACCCAAACACACGTATACCATTTGCTTTGTTATTTCTTTATTATGAGTAATGATAAAAGAGGTAGATTAAATTTGGCTTTTACATTAAAGTTTATTTTACTTTCCATATATTATTATCCTTTATATAATTTGCTATTTTTTCCCCCAGTGTTTGCTGCTTTGACATTATATTGTATTTGATGTTTTATTGTGAAAATTCCCTCCGGACGTCCTCCCTGTCTTTTGTGCGGTTGCTGGTGACTAAAGTTTCCCGAAGCTCCGCGCAGGACGAGCCCGACGAGGGCAGCAGGGAAGCCGGTCTCTGTGTGTGCAGCCCCGCGGGGATTACAGACGTGGAACCATGGTAGGCTGAACAAACCTGCAAAAACACCTCAAAACACGCGTAGATCGCCTTTTTCTGCACCGGTTTCCTGTTCCCGTGTCAGCGGAGCATGGCTTTATGCGCTTAGAATAACTTTTACAGTAAACTCAAGAGGCTAGAAACGCAAACCCCGCAGTGCTGCGAGTACAGAGAGTACAAACAATTAAATGGAAATACTATTCTCTTTTTCTTATCTCAGATTCATAGATTTGTTTGCAGGGAATCATATGTTAATGATGCATATCATAGGAGCTAATGAATGAGAAGCCTCTATATTCACTGATGAAAGGCAGTTTATTCTGGAGCAGGCATGCATATTAAATGTGGACTGAGAAGAATAAACAGACACACCCCCTCCCAAAAAAAAACCTGTTTGAGATAGAATCACACCGTAGAAAAGGAGAGAAATGAATGGTAGTGAAATAGTTCAGCTATATGTTGTTCCTTATGAATAATGAAGTGCAAAATATGCTGATAAATA
The DNA here is from genome assembly GCA_036785175.1 of Eupleurogrammus muticus. NCBI lineage: Eukaryota > Metazoa > Chordata > Actinopteri > Scombriformes > Trichiuridae > Eupleurogrammus > Eupleurogrammus muticus. The sequence goes on along the minus strand of JAYKQN010000009.1, from coordinate 1,692,148 downwards.
CAGACCGATTATTGTTTCCTCATAATCTTTGAAAGCCTCACTTGAGTAAAAAAACAGATATCTGACCAGAAAATTACTTTAACTGATAGCAGTTAAAGTTTCCCATTAGAATGTTAGTTTAGTCGTGAAATATCTGATTTTTACTGTATTTTAAGTGGAGCTGCTATGATTAGTTGAATAATCCAATAGTTTTCCATTGTTAGATTAAACGCTATCAATTTTCTAGAATTGATTAATTGATTTGAGTATTTTTTATTATAATAAAATGTCTAAATTCTCGGTTCCAGCTTTTCAAACCTGATTATTTTCTGGTTTCTTTAGTCTTCTTTAATGATAAACTGATGATCTTTAGGTTGTGGACTGTTGGTCTGGACAAAAAAAAAAAAATTAGGTTGCATCTTTAGCTTTGGGAAACAGTGATTGCCAATCTACACCATTTCATGGACCAAACAGCTCATTGATTAGTCTTTTTAATAAGTAATTGATGAATCATCACAATAGTTGTTAGTTGCAGGCAGAAAAAGTCACAATTAGACATATAAACATACAGCACAGTCCGAGCATGTGGTTTTCAGCACAGTGAAATCAATGGTCTCAAAATGAATGAATGAAATGAATGGAAATGCTTATACACAGTAATAGAATTAGTGTTTATTTCAGTAATATACGCATATTTGAGAAGGTAGAAACTTATATTATTGGTTATGAAGCTGGAATCATCCCTATCACAACTTTCTCTGATATTAAAAGTAAGTACTGAAATTAAATTAAAAAAAGAATAAATGCTGTTGATGATAAAGTGAGCCTTTAGAATTTATAGAATGAGGAAGTTTACTCTCTGTGTTTTTTACATCTCATGTGAGCTGAATATATTGATCCAGCATTGGCTTTCAAACTATTTGTGATGTCACAAGTCACGTGTTGGGGGTCTGTTTCCAGCGAATTTACATGAGGTAAAATATGAGATATATAATATACATGAGTAAATAATAAAACTGATTAGTGGAAATTTATTTCTTTTTTTTTGTACTGATTTGGGTCAATTTGGTTTTGTTTTAGCAGATAATTTAGCTCATTTCAAGTGTCTTTTCTTGTTGTATTTGTTTGTTTGTTTTAAAGCTAATGTTGTCTTAGTTTCCCTAAAACACAAACATGCTAAATTAACTGCCAAAGGAATATTACAATTCTACTCAATATTGTACTAACTGTACCTAAAACAATATATTTTCACTTAATTTAATTTAAGAATATTTTTACTTCTTTCACTTGAGATTTTATTGTAGTGTAAAACTACAACGTTAAAACTTCAGTAAAATACTGATGCAACAAACTGGAAATTAACGGTCGCCATTTGCGAACCTAATTACTCTTTAACGGTGTTTTCCCTTTGCTTAAATATTTAATAATTCTAATAATTTCTAATACTATTGTGGCATTTCTAAAAAGTGGGTTTATTTAACTTTAAGTTACATAAAGTCGCTAATTAGCTAAACGTGGTTTAGCTAACAAGTGAAGGCGTAACGTTAAATTTGCGGAGATTTGTAGCTGCGCAACGACCAGAAAAAAGGAACAATAAACTATAGAAATGGAAATATAGGAAGCAAAACACCTGAGATTGATGGCTGCACCGCTGAAAGAAAAGACGAATCCTCTCAATTACTACAGGTTTAAAACAGCAGACGATTTACCGTTAATTGCCGCTAGAAGTCGTCGGATATGCGCAGTTTCAACTCGTCCTTTCATGCTTTTAGGTCCTTTTTCAGCTTGGAATGCGCAATGTCTTTTCGGAACCGCTGTATCTTTAATCCACAAAGATATAGACTGTTTTTTTTCTTTTAAATCATATTTTTGTATCGCAAAAAACGGCGCAAAAATAGTTTGACCGTTAAGCCGCGTCGCCATATTTTTTTAGCACATGCAGCCTTCGACCAATCAGAGCCGCTCTGGTCAAATGAATACAAAATATATAAAATATATATTTTATATACAAAAAAAAAATATATATATATACAATATAAATATATATAAAATATATATTTTATAAGTATATATTTTATATAGTATATATATATATATATATATATATATATATATATATTATTCTATGCATTATATGAAGTTTTTTGAGTTTTCCCTTAGCTTAGAAAAAAATACTTTTCATAGTATTCATACTTTTATAGAAAGTGACTTTACTTCACTTATATTTCAGAAGAAAATATTGTACCCTATTAATGATATTTGACAGCTTTATTTACTCTTTACTCTAAAACATATGTAATTTCATGCAATCTCAATAACTATTATTTTTGAAAGGATTTTCTCATGTTTGAAATGTTTGTGTGAAATTATGATAACTTCACACAAATACAATAAATTTAGTTTTTTGAGTTTTCCCAAAAGCTTAGAAAAAATACTTTTCATAGTATTCATACTTTCATACTTTATAGAAAGTGACTTTACTTATATTTCAAAAGAAAATATTGTACCCTATTACTGATATTTGACAGCTTTATTTACTCGTCTTAATATAGAATAATATAACAAGCCCTTAAAACATATGTAATTTCATGCAATCTCAATAACTATTATTTTTGCAAGGATTTTTCTCATGTTTGAAATATTTGTGTGAAATTATAATAACTTCACACAAATACAATAAATTTAGTTTTTTTAGTTTTCCCAAAAGCTTAGAAAAAATACTACTTTTCATAGTATTCATACTTTTATAGAAAGTGACTTTACTTCACTTCACTTATATTTCAGAAGAAAATATTGCACCCTATTACTGATATTTGACAGCTTTATTTACTTGTCTTGATATAGGATAATATAACAAGCTTTTGCAAGGATTTCTCTCATGTTTGAAATATTTGTGTGAAATTATAATAACTTCACTCTAATACAATAAATTTAGTTTTTTGAGTTTTCCCAAAAGCTTAGAAAAAATACCACTTTTCATAGTATTCATACTTTTATAGAAAGTGACTTTACTTCACTTCACTTATATTTCAGAAGAAAATATTGCACCCTATTACTGATATTTGACAGCTTTATTTACTTGTCTTGATATAGGATAATATAACAAGCTTTTGCAAGGATTTCTCTCATGTTTGAAATATTTGTGTGAAATTATAATAACTTCACTCTAATACAATAAATTTAGTTTTTTGAGTTTTCCCAAAAGCTTAGAAAAAATACCACTTTTCATAGTATTCATACTTTTATAGAAAGTGACTTTACTTCACTTCACTTATATTTCAGAAGAAAATATTGCACCCTATTACTGATAATTGACAGCTTTATTTACTTGTCTTGATATATATTTGACACAAAGGATAATATAACAAGCCTTTAAAACATATGTAATTTCATGCAATCTCAATAACTATTATTTTTGCAAGGATTTTTCTCATGTTTGAAATATTTGTGTGAAATTATAATAACTTCACACAAATACAATAAATTTAGTTTTTTGAGTTTTCCCAAAAGCTTAGAAAAAAATACTTTTCATAGGGAGACAATATGGTTCTATGATGGCTGCCTTATTCTAGTGATGGGATGAGTCCATTTTTTGACCTACTAGCAGTAGGTCAAAAGGTCAGCTTCCATCCCTGGCAACAGAATAATGTTATATTATTAAGATGCACTACTTTTACGCTGGCTGAGGAGTATCCTGATCAGGCTCTTCGTGTTCCCTCCTCTCCTCTCTCGCTCCACAGCCTCTGCGGTTGGACATCAAGCGGAAGCTCACGGCCCGGTCGGACCGGGTGAAGAGCGTGGATCTGCATCCCACCGAGCCGTGGATGGTGGCCAGCCTGTACGGCGGCAGCGTGGTGGTCTGGAACCACGAGACACAGGTAGACACAGTCAGAGATATGCTCACCCAATTACAGATTGTGTATTGTTAATAATCTTTTATTGACGTGTGTGTGTCTTTGTGTGTATAGACAACGGTGAAAGTTTTTGAGCTGTGTGACCTGCCTGTCAGAGTGGCCAAGTTTGTGGCCAGGAAACACTGGGTGATCACTGGATCAGTAAGTTTTGGAACTTCATTAAATCTCCCGTTAAATCAGTCAGTGGTCGAGGGTGAAAAAATGCACTCAACTATCTGTTTTCTCCTCCACCAGGACGACATGCACATCCGAGTGTTCAATTACAACACACTGGAGAGGGTTCACATGTTTGAGGCTCACTCGGACTACATCCGCTGCATCGCTGTCCACCCAACGCAGCCCTACATCCTCACCAGCAGCGGTAGGGAAGAATATATATTAGAGGAATATACTATATATATAAGAATATATTATTATTGACCTGTACGTTTATGTTAAAAGAGAGGAGAGTTGATATTTTCAAAATAAACCAGGAAATGACAGGAGAAAAAAACAAAACAAGACAAGATAAATTTGGTGAAATTAAAAAAGATGCCTAGACCCTGATGTTTATTAACGTGCACATCAACAACCATGTTTAATATTAAATCTTCACAGAACCATTGAGTTTAAATAGGTTTTTATCATTTTTTTCCCCTTTGAAATGGGTATAGTGTTTGGTGAAAAGAGTGGCAATTGGCTGATGTCATAATTTAGAGGAATAGATGAATGCCAATAAATAAAGATGAAAATAATGAGGGGGGAAAAAGGTGAGAAAACCGCTAAAATTATGTAGAAATGTGTTTTAGGTTTAATTCCTTTTCACTGAATGTTGTCACCAAATCTTTTTTTTTTTGCATCAGGAATTCATTAATTGACATCCTACCCAATGCACTGACGGTTTCAGGAAAATTTCCTACCAAGAAATAAACAGTACATACACTATAAACATTCTAAAGATATTACAGCAGAGCAGATCCTCCAATTTTGGTCTTTGGGTCAAAGTAAAAAAAAAAAAAGTTAAATAAATAAGTAAAATAGAAACTATGTGCAGACAACCTATTTCAATGAGCTCCTGGCTCCCTGACTAATTGCCATGACTTTTGTTTCATCAGACGACATGTTGATAAAACTGTGGGACTGGGACAGGAAGTGGGCGTGTGGTCAAGTGTTTGAGGGACACACACACTACGTCATGCAGATTGTCATCAACCCCAAAGACAACAACCAGTTTGCCAGTGCCTCACTGGACAGAACTATTAAGGTGAAGACACATACACACACACACAAAAAGTGACATGGTGGGATAATGTTACAGGCTGATAGACAGATTGCTGATATTTATAATGAATGCACCAAAAACCCTCAATGCTACACGTTTCCCCTGTGAAGGTGTGGCAGCTGGGCTCCAAGACTCCCAACTTCACTCTGGAAGGGCACGAAAAGGGCGTGAACTGCATCGATTACTACAGCGGAGGAGACAAACCCTACCTCATATCAGGGGCTGATGACCGCCTGGTCAAAATCTGGGATTATCAGGTATTTTTCATTTTCCTCTGCAGCCTGTTGGCAAACTGTCAGTTTCATAGCTGAGCATTAGGCGAACAGCAATAACACTATATATATGTAAATATAGACATAACAGTGGCAGGGGGAGTGAGTGTTTGAGTGACAGTAATGTATTCTGTAATGAACTGTTGTGATTTTCGAGACAAAAATATTTCTAGTTCTTGGAATATCTCATTTGAAAAAGCCATGATTGAACACACAGTGCATTTTTATTCTTTAGTTGATATTTAATGTCATAAACACACATTGCAGGTGTGGAGCCCACCACTTCCCACTTTTTTTCTGTAGCATTGAATTGTTTTTATTAGCAGTGTGTGTGTGCATCTTCTGTAGAACAAGACCTGCGTTCAGACCCTGGAGGGCCATAACCAGAATGTGACCTGCGTCAGCTTCCACCCCGAGCTGCCAATCATCCTCACGGGCTCCGAGGACGGTGGGTTGTGTATTTCTGAATGACACAGACACGCAGCGAATATATATATATATATATATTTACAACATCAAATACATCAGCTTGACATCTCTGTCATTTTCTCAGGCACCGTTCGGGTGTGGCACTCCAACACCTACCGACTAGAAAACACTCTCAACTACGGCATGGAGAGGGTGTGGTGTATCTGTGGCCAGCCTGGCTCCAACAGTGTGGCCATGGGCTATGATGAAGGGAGCATCATCATCAAGGTATACTGAGTTGTTCTATCCACCAGAGAGCTATCAGAATTTTTAAAGATTTACATGTTCTATATAAAAATAGAAGGGCTGTTATTACAAATAGGCCAACAACAGGTCAAAAGTCATGTTCTTACAGCATTCACCTGGCTATTAAACAATTACTGGTAAACGCTTTACTTGATGGGCGAGTTCATAACACATTCATATTCATGACTGTTTCATGAGACATGACTCAACATTCATACCAAACATTTCACGAATGTGGAAGACCGAACAATGGCGACTTGTCAAAATAAAAGTCCAACAGTTGCCAAGCAGCTTTGCTGTTTTTGTTCCAAACCTCTTTATCTGATCACAACACATCTGAGTCAACGGGCTCCTCCAGTGTAAAAGAGATGCACAACATGGTCTTGAAAATAATTTTTGTTTCATAAAAATGTATTTGTTTTATAATAAAACCTTTGGAGATGATTTCTCATCTTTTAGCCCTCAGATGTGATTAGGCAAAGAGGTTTGAAAAAAAAAACCAGCAACAGTGCTCAGTCAGTTTGTTGTGAACTTCCCCGTCATGTAAAATGTTTCCCAACTATTATACAAAGGAAACACCTAGAAAATGATTGATATGAGGCACTCATACAAACAGTGCTTAGGTTGGGAACCACTCCCTTATATTATGTCCTGCTCCAAAAGCAACTTGAACAGTGAATTTTAAACAGAAACAGGAGCCTAGTCAATGTCAAAACATCCAAATATTCAGGAAACATGACCTCTCTATCCACAACAGCAGCTTTTATAGCAGGTGGATTAGTGTAATCTCCTTTAATGCAATAGCCCTTCTCTCATATATATATATATATATATATATATATATATATATATATATATATATATATATATATATATATATATATATATATATATATTTATCGTCACTCTTTCCTCCGTCCCAGCTGGGTCGGGAGGAGCCGGCCATGTCCATGGACTCCAGTGGGAAGGTCATGTGGGCTCGCCACTCCGAGGTGCAGCAGGCCAACCTGAAGGCCATGGGAGAGGTGGAGGTGAAGGACGGAGAGAAGCTGCTGCTGGGGGTCAAAGACATGGGCAGCTGTGAGATTTATCCCCAGACCATCCAGCACAGCCCCAACGGGAGGTGAGCGCTCAGGAGCGGTGGTGGTGGAAAGCGACCTTACTTCATACCACTCCACTTATATTTCAGGAGAAAATATTGTACCCTTTTACTGATGTTTGACAGCTTTATTTAATTGTCAGATATAGATTTGGCACAAAGGATAATATAACAAGCTTTTAAAACGGGTAACACCAGTGGTGTACAGACTTTTTAATGTAATAATCCAACAAACATGTCATTTCATGCAATCTCAATAACTATTATTTTTGCAGGGATTTTTCTCATGTTTGCTCTTCAGATTGTGAAATTATAATAATGCACACAAATATAATAAATTACTAGTATAATACAAATATGCATCTTATATAAATTTTCAATTCTTAATGTCTTCAACAGCCAGTTACATTTTATTCCCATGTGTTTTTGTCCTTTAGGTTCTTTTTTGTTTAGACTGTGTTGTTGCAGTTAAATGAATCAACTTTTCACTTTAATACTTTCAATACATCGAAGACTGTTTTAAAATACTGGTATAAAGCATTCTCCAGGTCTCTCAAAATGTACATTTGTTCTTCATTTCTGTTTTATTGTTACCTGAAAGTCACTTTTTACACTATTTCTTCACAAAAAGAATATGCATTAATATCTCGTTCCAAGTTTTTAGGGTTACACCACATGACATTTTTAACATGTCCTTTTTTTCTCAAGTAATTGATCTGAATCTTTTTTTCACCACTGTATCTCTAAACCAATCAGAGGACATTTAGCGATGCATTGATACCTGGAGAAAACACATGACATCTGGACCATGCTGGTGGTCATGTGTGTTATCCAGACATGTATTATTACATTGTGCATCAACAGGTTTGTGGTGGTGTGTGGAGATGGCGAGTACATCATCTACACCGCCATGGCCCTGAGGAACAAGAGCTTCGGCACAGCTCAAGAGTTCGTTTGGGCTCATGACTCCTCACAGTAGGTCCTAAACGTCATAACCAGTCCACCATATGACATACGCTACACGCAGGGTAACTCACCCCGTCGTATTCACAGGTACGCCACAAAGGAAGGAAACAACATGCTCAAACTCTTTAAGAACTTCAAAGAGAAGAAGGCGTTTAAACCTGACTTCGGCGCTGATGGTGAGCGCCGTTCCATTCTGTTCAGTTTGTGTTTCAGTATTATGTGGACATATACGCTAAGGGTTTCTTCATCCAACAGGCATCTTTGGTGGTTTCCTACTGGGAGTGAGGTCCAACAGTGGCCTGGCCTTCTACGACTGGGAGAACAGCGAACTGATCCGCCGCATCGAGATTCAGCCCAAACACGTGAGTCCTGCTCTGATGATGAATGTTGCTACTTCCAACCGTCTGGCCCCTTTCCTATACTAGACGCTTCGTCTGCTGTTGTCCCGTCTTTAGATCTTCTGGTCGGACTCTGGGGAGCTGGTGTGCATCGCCACGGATGAGTCTTTCTTTGTGCTGCGCTACCTGCCGGAGAAAGTGGCAGCGGCCCAGGAGTCCAAGGAAGAGATAACGGAAGATGGGATCGAGGATGCCTTCGAGGTCAGAGACTGCAGTTGTTAGGTTTTTACAAACACTTAAAAAAATGTCAAGTGTTGATCATCCAAAGCCATGAACTCCAACACCTTCTTTGTGAAATTTTTGGACTTTTCCAAAACGTCAGCTATGAACAGAATGGGCCTGTTGCAGCCCACTTACCTTTTAGCTGCTGCAGCTCTCTCTCTCTCTCTCTCTCATACACAGCATGTTGTTTAGGCTTTTAGTTGACAAATGAAAGCGGTAGTGCTCAAGTTCTTTGTGGAGTCACACCCTTTAGATAGTTTGGCTGAACACTCACCAGTCTCCAGCACTTCAAAATATCTCCACACTGCCGGCATTTTTAAAGAAGATGCCTGGTCACCACGTCCCAATACGTTGTTTGATTGCATCATTGTGTCAAACACCTTCTTCTTCAGAGTTTTAAGGTAGCCGGATCCAAAAAGGTGCAATGCTACCGTCTGCAGGGCTAGTACCTGCCTTTGGCATTGCGTGTATTTTCTCCCTGGATGCGCTTTTTAAAAGCTTCCTTTGTGTTGTGTTCCCATGCTGGCCAGGTGCTGGGGGAGGTCCAGGAGGTGGTGAAGACAGGCGTTTGGGTGGGGGACTGCTTCATCTACACCAGCTCTGTGAACAGACTCAACTACTACGTCGGCGGAGAGATCATCACCATTGCTCACATGGACAGGTACGATTTGTGGTTTTTAATCAACCTGATGCTTCGTGTCGTCGTCGTTTTTATCCGATAGAGGTACATTTTTTTTCCACTATGCAGGACCATGTATCTGCTGGGCTACATCCCCAAGGACGACCGTCTCTACCTCGGAGACAAAGAGCTGAACATCCTCAGCTATTCCCTGCTGCTCTCGGTGCTGGAGTACCAGACGGCCGTCATGAGGAGGGACTTCACCACGGCCGACAAGGTTCTCCCCACAATCCCCAAGGAGCAGAGGACCAGGGTAGCCCACTTCTTGGAGAAACAGGTATGTTTGCCCATCGTTACCCATCTCTGAGCTTTGCTTTTTCTCATGAATTTACAGAGCATCAGGCAGCCAGATGGGCTGCAACCTCTGGGCAGAATTCTTGTTTTTCCCCCTTTCAAATCTATTAATCCAATATTTTGCGTGAGGAGATGTTTTGTCTCAGCACCACGGCACGCTTGTTTACGTGTTTGTGCTTCCATTTTATTTAGTCTTCCATTGTCAGCCACTGTGCTTCTCACATTACTGGAATAATAAAACTAAAAATTGTTTGTGCATTGTGTTGCCTACATTGCGTAGGGCTTCAGGCAGCAGGCCCTGGCTGTGTCCATGGATCCAGACCACAAGTTTGAACTTGCTCTGCAGATGGGAGAGCTCAAGACGGCCTACGAGCTGGCCTTGGAGGCAGAGGTCAGAGTTCACACGCACACACTAACACCCACAGTGAAAAAAATTAAAAAAAGACCAGAGCTGTGTCACAGATTCTATGCATGCTATATAGGCTGCAATGTAAAAATGCAAAAGAAAAGAGCAATATTCCCCTAGAATGTATAAAGTAATGGTTAATATTTTATTAATATATATCATTATCATCAGCACCAAATCATTAGAGACCTAAGAATAAAATGAGAAATATGACAAAAACAGTAACAATATCAGTTACGCAGCTGTCATTGCTTTAAACTGGGCTTTACTCACACTCACACACTCACACACACACACTCACACACTCACACACACACACACACACACACAGACACACACACACACACACAAATTCCTAGGCACTAACTCTAATCAGGTTTTGAATTTTTGGGTGCACTGGAAAGGTGTGAAAATGTATTTATATAGCACCAAATCATTATAAAAAAATCTCAGGATCCTTTTTAAAATTAAGCATGTCTAGGTTATACTGTTTTTTTATACAATATTTACAAATAGAGGCCCAAGGATAAAATGGGATTTATGACTAAAAAATAATAGTTACACAGTCATTGCTTTAAACTAACACACACACACACACACAGAAAACTCCCACCACATTAGGTTTCACTAGCAGTTTGATTCCCTTTGCACGTTGCTTAATTTCCTGCAAATATGAAACAATACAATGGGTTGGTTTCTCACAAACTGTACACTGTGGGGGGTTAGGATATAAATACTTTATGCAACTAGTATGTGGTATTAGGACATTCTGTGACATTTCTCCTAAAATCACACAACTCATGGTGGCACTGGAGGAAAAGTCAGGGACCACGAAGGTCAGTAGGATTTAATGTCTGGCCAACGTGAAAGTCCCTGTACAAAATTTAAAATGAATCATCCAGATTTCAGTCAATTGGCAAATCATGCCACAGATCTTGATGCTGCTTAAATGTACAGCTGTTGAGACTTTAGAAGAATAACCATGAGCAAACATAGTAGCTGATAAGTCAGGATAACGTATGAAGAATTAGTTGTAGCGTTAGAGAGGGGGCAGGGTGAGTCACACCCTGGCAGCCCCGACATCATAATTGTATTTCTGTGGAGGCTCATGCTTCTCCTCCCTGTGATAATCCTCTCTCCCGTCTCTTTGGCACCTCGACGTGTGGCGGCTCCAGTCGGAGCAGAAATGGAAGCAGCTGGCAGAGCTCGCCACGACAAAGTGCCAGTTTAGCTTGGCTCAGGAGTGTCTGCACCAAGCGCAGGATTATGGGGGATTATTGCTGCTGGCCACCACGTCCGGCAACGCCGCCATGGTGGGAAAACTGGCCGAGGGGGCGGAGAGGGACGGCAAGACCAACGTGGCCTTCCTCACCTACTTCATGCAGGGCAGGCGAGTGTCTGAGCAGGAGAGGGGTCACACTTTTCTTTTTTCCTTTAACTTTTTGTCATCATTATTGTGTTTGTGTTTTGCCCAGATTGGAAAAATGTCTGGACCTTCTCATCAAAACAGAACGTTTGCCGGAGGCTGCTTTCCTGGCGAGAACCTATCTGCCCAGCCATGTATCAAGGTGAGCGTGTTCATGTGGAGATGAGTGTGCAGCATAATCATGCCTGAGTGGGTCCAAAATCAATAATGCTATTTCTGACACTTTATATACATAAATCTATAAATCCCTCTTCCTCCAGGGTGGTGAAGCTGTGGAAGGAAAGTCTTTCCAAGGTCAACCAGAAGGCAGCAGATGCTCTGGCTGACCCCACCCAGTACAGCAACCTGTTCCCTGGCCTCCAGCAGGCCCTGGTGGCTGAGCAGTACCTAAAGGAGACCCATGTCAGGGTCAGACCTGCAGCGGAATACCCGCTCATCATGGTCAGAGGAACTGAATAAATGATTTATCGATTAGTGCTTTGATTTCAATACTTGCAGGGAATTTAATGATTTTCTGCATACGTTTAAGAAAATTCATATGTTAATCAAACTGGACTTGACTTCATACTTTTTAGCATAGACTAAATATCATATGTTTGAGACCTAATCTGTTTTTTTTTCCAGCCGAATGAGGATCGTAATGTTCTGGAGGATTCTGCTGGTTTTGTGGCTAAAGGAGGGATAACTGAGCCAGAGGTGAGGAACAGAATCTCTGCAAAACCCCTCTTTAGACATGTGCATCTTTATGTTATATTATTATTAACAGATTAATGTCTAGAACAGTAGATAAGTGTCCCTCACAGTCACGATAAGAATGGCGAAATAACTTTCAAAATGCATCACTGCTGCAGCTTCTATGTTAGTACTGACAGCACTCTTTTTTTTCCTTCATGCATTAAACATTTACCAGCTAGAGCTGCTACTCCCTCGTGTCTAAATAAAGCTGCTCTGATCATTCAACTGAAAGAACGACTTGTGACCCAAAATTGTAAAATAATGCAGTAACTGGTTGAATATCTGAATTTGAAACAGAAACATTTATTCTTCTTTTGACAGCAAAAGGAATGATAATTCTGCTCCTTCTATATATAGGAAGTTGTGGAGAGCACGGATGAAGCCCTCGTTGCAGCAGCGGTAACAGAGGCTGAAGCAGCTTTAGTGGAAGAGCCCAAACCACAAGATGCTGTTCAAATAACCAAAGAAGAAGAGGAATCCATCACAACAGCAGCACCTGCTTTGCCTGTCGCCATAACAGAGCCACATGTTGACTCACAAGTGGCACCACCAGTGTCCACTGAGGTGGCTGCGTTTGAACCGGAGAAGGATCAGGATGAGGTGGGGCTCTCAGTCCCTGCAGAGCCAGAGATGGTGCAGTCCAGTCCCGTGGAAGACATCACACCTTCAGTTGTGGCCGCCGCGCCCCACGCCCTAAACGAGTCTGAGACAACATCAGTCACTGCCACGGCAACAGAAGAACCACCAAGTGAGGAAGTGGTCACAGAAACCGTGGCAACAGAGGATGTCCTCGTAACCACCGTTCCCACAGCTGATGCTGGCGTAACTGCTTTAGAAACCATAGCGACAGAGCATACCCTAGTAACCACTGTTACATCTGCTGATATTGATCTAACGGCATCAGAAACCATAGCAACAGAGGATACCCTAGTAACCACTGTCACATCTGCTGATATTGATCTAACGGCATCAGAAACCATAGCAACAGAGGATACCCTAGTAACCACTGTTACATCTGCTGATATTGATCTAACGGCATCGGAAACCATAGCAACAGAGGATACCCTAGTAACCACTGTTACATCTGCCGATATTGACCCAATTGCATCGGAAACCATGGCAACAGAGGATGTCACAGTGACCACTGCCCCCACAGCTGATGTTGACATATTCACTTCAGAAACCGTAGCAACAGAGGATACCCTAGTAACCGCTACCACAACTGCTGATATTGATCTAATAGCATCTGAATCCATAGCAACAGAGGAAAGCCTAGTAACCACTGTTACAACTGCTGATAATGATCTAATGGCATCAGAAACCATAGCAACAGAGGATACCCTAGTAACAACTGTTACAAAAGCTGATATTGATCTAATGGCATCGGAAACCATAGCAACAGAGGATACCCTAGTAACCGCTGTTACAACCGCTGATATTGATCTAACAGAATTGGGGACCATAGCAACAGAGGATGCCCCAGTGACCACTGGTCCAGAAGCTGAGAGTGATGCAACAGAATCAGAAACCATAGCAACAGATGGAATGCTTGTTGATGAAATGAAAGAAAATGTTGTCCCTTCAGAAGCACCAGCCGCTATAGATGCAGCAGGTAAAGAAACTCCATCACCCGTAGCTGTGGAGGAACTCATCTCTTTTGAAAACTCAGACGGTCCAGCGGAGGAGGTGCTGGTCCCAGTTCAGAGTTTTCCAGATATGTCCCTCGACCCACTTTTAGACCTACTTGGCGACACAGCGCCACTGATGAAGCCTGTTACAGTGAAGGAGGAGGAAGCTGCTGTGCCTCTGCAGGCTGATCCAGAGGTTTTATCCCCAGCTGCAGCTCCTGTGGTGGGGGACGTAATGAAAGACGCAGGCTCCGAGGAAGCGGAGGGATCAGCCGAGCTGAATGACGAGGTAAGCAGTCTTGTCTTTGCTCCTAATAAAAAATCAGAACATTTTTAGTCTTCCATCCAGTGATATTTTTTTTTCCCTGTAGATGCTGGACGATCTGGATCTGGACAATTTTGACCTGGAAGGCATCGACACCTCAGACATCAACCTGGATGAAGAGTTCCTGGATGAATAGAGTGTGGTATTTTAACTTTTTAAAAGCAATGACCAAAAACAAGAACACAAAAAAGGGCTGGTTTTCTGGACGTAATACTCTCATCTGCATTTCATAAAAATAAGAAGCAACTTATTTGTTTTCATAACATAAGTGTTACTGCAGGACCAAATTGAAATACATTATACCTCCAAAAAAAGGTAGGTTTAACCTCTTATTAAACCACAGCCATAATTATTATTAGTTAGACTTGTCCAGGGTTTATTGAACTTTTTAAAAGCTATTTTTAGGAGACCAATTCTATGCAATATGCCTTAAAGAGGGAAGTATGTTTGCAAGTACAGTGGTTATTAAAAAAAATTGCTAGTGTTTTTTTTTTTATTTTTAACATTTTGCAACCACAAAGAGAGTTTTTGTAGTTAAGCATCAGTAGTTTTAGAAATGTAGGTGTTTTTATTTTCTATTCTAGGTGCCTTAAGCTCTGCCAGACTTCTGAATGCAGTGTATAGTATCTTGAAAAATGATTAAAAAAAAAAAAGTCAATCACTTATCAAAACCATTGGTGAATTCTTCCTGTCAGTTTTTTTTCTTCCTACATTCTTGAAATGGAAAAAGTGCTGGGATCTTAGCTGGTAGGAGCAGTATTTTATTTTTCTATGTGGTACGAGGCTGCCTTTATATTCTGTCCTCTTAATGTAAAATGTTGAACAGGCCCTATTGGGTTCCATTATCTTTTTGTGGTTGATGTTTTCAAACTTTTGTTGCATGTTTGCTATACAAAAGCCAAATTTACACACAATGGTGCTTTTAGTTTGTCAAATAAAACAATAGTAATTCACTATTTTGTTGTTAGTTTATTTTTTATTTCAAAAATGGTTTTGGGGTTGATGTCAATGAAAAATGAATTAAATAAACTCAAAGTTCTTGGCATCAGCCAGGCCTCATTATTTTACTCCAGCCTCATCACATCATACAAAGTCGTTTTTTGTATGTACATCATCACTTTGACACCAAGCTCTCAAATGGAATACATACACAGACAAGTTCTCTCTATGCAAATTCTTCTCTTTGACTGCCGTTCCCATGTATGGCTTTCTCTCAGTTACAAAAACACTGAATGTGATCAGATTTTAGACACAGGAATCATGTTTCTCACTGTCCTTTCTGGTTAATGGGCATGAATCTTCGTGGATGGATTTGTATTATATGCAGGAGGAGGAGGAGCTTCAGGCGACCAAACTCTTAGCAGCAGCCTGTTCATAGGCCTGCAGGGCCAGTTCGATGTAGCCCGACCTCTGCGACTCCTCCTTGGCGTAGATCTGCGGGGATGAAAGGTTAAAGGTCAGCAAAACGAAAAAAGGGTAGCGAAAGGTTACTCCGATTACTTGAAGTGGCTACCAGCTAAAAATAACACCGTGGGTTTGCAGCATTAATTGTGTTGGTGAATCGCAGAAAGTGCTCCTCAATGGGCCGTGACTAAACGCGAGGCCGTGCGTGACAGTGACTGTAGACGCCCATGTCTCCCGCTGCTAACCTTCCACATTAAATGGCTGTCACTCTCAATGTCCCTCCCCGGTGCTTCAAGGCCGAGGGGCTGCGAGCGCTAATGAGACCTGATGTGTCCCGGGCCTGGCCCCGCTGTTCCCACGCTTGGAGAAAAATTCAAACCTCCCACACAGGAAACCTTAGATGAGGCGGCCTCGACTTGACCTCTTCAAGAGCTACGCCGACTTCTGATTTACCCCGATACCCGCGGGACTGAATTTATGTGACCCGGACAATTCGCAGCTCAAATGTCAGTGTTCTGTATGCACTCAGAAAGGGGAGAAAAGGTAAAGAAGGGTAAAGGGTCAGGAGCTGATTCTCACCTTTAACAGGTCAAGGCCAGTGGCCTGTTGCCTGGCAGCTTCCTGGGCGGATTCACTTTGAGGGTGGACCATGTTGAACAGTGACACAAGACTCACTGCATCCTGGAGCCTGAAAAACAAACACACAAGCTTAGATCACAGCCCTTTTCCACCAGGATGTGCACAAATACAGATTGTTCAACATCTTGCAATGTTTTATTTGTACATGAACGGTAAAATTGAACTTGCAGCAATCCCTAACACAAACTACAGAGAATGACGGTAGATTGGAAACATGGAGACGCTGTTTTCTGGTAAAACTAATTGGTGAGGAAAGTTAACAGTAATATAGTAAATCAGAGTCTGATTATATTGCTGTATTGTACTCGTTATTTATGGCCTTGGTCTCAGAATAAAAGCAAATGTCAATATCCAGTAATGAGTCAACGTCACCATAGTTTGGTTCCTGAGGTAAATTATCTAAATTAACCAGCCTGGCAACGACACTGAGATTCTAGATTCTGCCACCTTTTATTTAGGCTACATTATTTAATCAAAAATAATAATGATTGACAGTAACTTTTGAGGGGGACACACTATGGAGAAATTATGTACTGCATACATTTTAAGACCCAGATATCAACATTCAAGGCCCCCCCCACATGTTATGGGTCAAAACTTCTCAACACTATGTAAATAAACATGCTTTACATTCATCACACACACACACACACACCGTTCTCTCCTCAGTATGTCCAAGATTAGCCCGTCCACCCTGCGAGCTTTCACCAGGTACCACGCCATGCCTCCATAGTGTCTGGTGGAACGCAGCAGCTCGTATTTGCCATGCTTGTCCAAGTCTTCATAAGTGACCTGGTGCACCTGGACATGAAGCACATTCCATTACAGCTAATTGAACACAGACATGATAGCGACTATCATTTGTTTTTATTTTCTTTTTTTTTTTTGTTGACGTCGCACATTTTTCCACAGACTGCGGTTTTAATAAATGAATGTAGTTGATTATCGGAGCAATGCTGTTTCAGATTACAGCAGATTCACAAGTTTCCCCTCCAGCCTCCCCGTCTATTTTACACATCAGATCAAGTGACCCAGGGAAAACGTATAGAATGTGACTGGGGAAATTTCACGGTTGAATCTATACATCATCCACAAAATCCTGCACAGTTTGGTCATAGGGGTCAGAACAACAGGAAGTTCAACGCCATCTTACCCTGATGTAGTCTGAGGAGTCGGGTTCGAATTGGACCAGACACCGGTCCAACACGTCCTGATGTCGGTCCTGAGAAAACACAAACTGAGAGGGACAGGGAAGCAGAGAGAGAAGATGTTGGACCCACCACAGCTTCATCAGTTCATAGCACCGAGCCGGATGACGTTAAAGCGAGAAAAGCACACGTGTAATTAATCACACTAACGAGGGCTCTGATCAGGTGTGTGTTAAGAGTGTTCCAGAAAGTCACGTCAGTGATGAACAACACCAGGTCGCAGCGACTGCATTATTACTGTTATCAATTACCCCTGCACTTTTCCTACCAAAATATCTGCTGTGGGGAGGAGAAAAAAAAAAAAAAAGTACACAGGCCATCTCCCATTTACATTCTACCGACCCATTTTGATCAGCTTTTACAAAACAGTCAGATGTTCACATCTGAAACCTGTATCAGACAAGTTGACTTCTGAGAAAACCGTGTATACACATCTCAGACATACAAAATTAGTTTTAATTAATGGTAATTAACTTGGCTTGAATTCCATTTAGCTGCATTAGTTCAGTGGCTGCGACTACATGCATTCTGATAATTGGACTATATTGTGATTAAGGCAAATATTGAAAAGGCAATTATGTGAATAAAGGTCTAAATAGGCCTGAATGATCTATGGTTTTAGATCAAAAATCATGATTTCAGGCAACAATATCTTGACATCATCAAAGCTGTGATTTTTTTTCTAATGCAGGTTTCGTTATCAACTGTTTTACATGCGTACACTGACTCCCTGCCATCCTGCCAAGCAGAAAGAGCATATAACACAGGGAGGACAGGTTAACACTGTACTCTGACTATGTTAATGTGACTATACTCATAGTTAAAGTGAGAATAAGTGGTGATGTAGCTTGATTGTTAATAAATACAAGCAATAAATATGAATAAATGTTATGTCATGAAACAAGTGTTAATGAATATAATAAAAAAAGATCGTTTTACCTTGAGGTTCTCCTGCTTGAATACGAGTGGTGTTATGATTTTACGTCCCTTCTTTGGGAAGTAGACCTGTGTGATCCGGTCTCTCTCCTCCCATGATGCCTTCCTGAGGGTCCCGTCGGTTTCTCGTACGACAATGAACCGCTCCTGAGGGGAGCCATTTAAAAAAAAAAAAAAAGAAACAAAAAGGCACAAAGGGTAGAGATTTAGATTTGAGCAATAGAATGCATCAACAAAGAGCAAAGATGAGCCACAGACTATGATGCCACGTCCCAGAAACACACATCTTCTGTTGAAGGTCACTCTCTAAAACAACTGCTGAGTCATCACACCCTGAAGTTTTAATTCTCAGCCTGGAGGTATATTGTGTCAACACTAAACCCACCCCACCATGAGAAAGCAGCGTACCCTGTGTGGGATGTCGAAGTTGATGTCTGTGAAAACGTATTTGGCTGTGTCTGTGCCGTCCAGGATCTCGTCCTTGGACAGCACGTCGTGGATGGGCTTCCTCTCCGGCAGCACGGGCGGCATCTGGAGGAGCTTCCTCGCCTGCTCCGTGGCGGCCTCCATCGCCTGGAAACACGACACAAGGACGGGAAGGTGTGATTTGGTCGTTTCGGCGTAGCCTGAGCTGCGTTTGTGATCGGAAATGAAACGGGGGTGTTGCGTTAAAAAAGGAGCACCTCCTCCAGCTGGACGTCGGTCATGAGCTTGTAGGTGGGCGGCGGCCTCTCCTCCTGTTTGCTGGGCTGGAACACTTTGTCCAGGCTCAGGCCCGTTATCCTGGTGAGGATGTCCTGCACAGCTGGATCTGTGACCTGCAGATTCGCATGGTCTGAAGGAGCTGGAGAAAACACACAAATCATAGTACCATATAATGGCTCTTTGGTTATGTGGTATACACTGCTTCATGCTTCATCTATCTTTCCTGTTTTTATTAATACCTAATTCGTCCAGCCTCCTAAGAGATTTTGTAGATCTTGTTTTGATGAAACCGTGCTCCTGCACTTTTTTTTCTGTTTAATTTAATGTATCAAATTTATTTATTGATTTTTAAAAATGATGTGATATGACTTGTACACCTCGACTCTATGTTCAATGTTTTAATCTAAATTCTATTGTTTCTTTTCTTAAAATATTAAAAAGTGTGTTTAAAAATAATTCAACAATATGTAGACATATGTATAAATGAATAAAGTCTTTGTATAAATTCAACTTTATAAAGACATATGTATAAATGAATAAAGTTTGTATAAAAATAATTCAACTTTATATAGACATATGTATAAATGAATAAAGTCTGTATATAAATAATTAAACTTTATAAAGACATATGTATAAATGAATAAAGTTTGTATAAAAATAATTCAACTTTATAAAGACATATGTATAAATGAATAAAGTTTGTATAAAAATAATTCAACTTTATATAGACATATGTATAAATGAATAAAGTCTGTATATAAATAATTAAACTTTATAAAGACATATCTATAAATGAATAAAGTTTGTATATAAATAATTCAACTTTATAAAGAGACATATGTATAAAGTCTGTATTTTAAAAAAAAATAACTTTATAAAGAGACATATGTATAAAGTCTGTATTTTAAAAAAAAATAACTTTATAAAGAGACATATGTATAAAGTCTGTATTTTTAAAAAATTAACTTTATAAAGAGACATATGTATAAAGTCTGTATTTAAAAAAAAATAACTTTATATAGACATATGTATAATGAATAAAGTTTGTATATAAATAGTTCAACTCTATATAGCCATATGTATGGTTTATAATACAATTTTTGAATGTAAATTTAAGAACTTGAATATATTATAGGTTTTTTATTCCAAATTTGTACTGGACTGGATACTGGAAAGTAAAAGTTAGAATGGTTGATGCTACCGAATTTAAAGCAATAATTTGAGAACTTGAATATATTAAGTTAAACGCAATTATAATGAAGCCAGAAATCCAGTGGCCTTTAAATAATTAAAACATATATGAGTCAACACGCTCACGTGCGTCCTAAAAACATCCAGTTAGCGTCATTACCTGGTTAAATAAAAACATGTGGATTTCTGAATATTTAAGACTATTAAACCGCTTTATGAACAGATCCCAGCTTCACACGGAGGAACGCCACAAGGTCAGAGCGGCATCACCCGAGCCGTGTCCGGTCCCCCCACCCCCCGGACCCCCGCAGCCCAGCCCGCGTACCGGTGTCCTGAGCCCCGCTGCACAGCGTCCGGACGCCGCCTCGCACCAACGCCTGACGGCCCCTCGCAGCGCTCTTCACCCGGGAGAAGCCGCGGAACACGCACCGCACCGCGCCGAGAGCCGCCATGTCTGCCGTGACGTCAGCGAGGCGACGCGACCTTTCACCTCGCGGCGAAGTGGTCATGGGAACTGTAGTGTTTTATGGTCCGCGCGTGCGCGTGTGACTGTGTCCTTCCCTTATTATTGGTCTCTTTATCAACGATCTACAAAATAGACAAAACACAACAAGAAGCGAGACTTAAGGTTGTCAATGCTGCATTTTTATTTTTATCTTGTTTAAGTTTGATATCAAAAATCATAAAACCATGATTATATATATATATATTTTTTATTAACCAAAATTTTTTGTATGTTTTTTTTTACTTATAATCAAATAATAAATGATGTTATAGTAATTATGCTCAAGTAAATCTGCAGAATCTGGTAAAATCACCTTAATCCTGAGTTTAAAGGATTAGACTCTTTATGCCCTATAGGACATAAAGAGAATAGAGTGACATTTTTTTTTGCCTAAGTCAGTTTTTTTTTATTCATTAGGATAAAATGTCTTGACTTGAACAATTTAACAAGTTTCCATAATGGTGGGTGCTTCGAGAAGCAATCTAGTGCAGAAGCTCCGAACCTGATTCCTAAATCGGTTTCTTCTGGTGAGTGACCTGTAGCTGTAGCCTACAATGTTTAGTGATTTTGTCTACATTTACTACAAAGGTAGCCACCTCTTCCTGGCTAGATCACTTCTTTCTGTAACTTTTAATTTAATTTTCAATATTTAATTTAAAGAAGGAAATCGCATATTAATCAATATTAACACATTTTATACCAGACTAGATTATAGAAATACTTTAGTTTCCATCTGTAGTCCCTAAACATCACACAAGAATGCTCAACATTTGGCCTGAGTCCCTTTATTCTTTAATATCATATGTTCTATGCCTGTCCACAGCCATCCACTGTCAACACCTTTTTTACTCTAATGGTAAACAAATCTGCATTTGATCAAGTTTTCTGTGTTTCCCCAAAAACTTGAAACAAAATAATTGAGACCATTAATGTAATAGGGTGAACGATATGCAATTTTGATCACCAGATGGCACTGTACTACTGTGATACTGAAAACCTGCTGCAGAAGATCAGAAACTACATGAAGCTTGTTTCAGTGAGGACAGTGAGACACGTTATCATCTTTCATCAAATACCCTTACACATCAGTAAGTACCTTTATTAGCTGATAAATGTAAAAACTGTCTGGACGATAAAGACTGGGGTGAGAATTCACACACACACACACACACACACTTATATAGGCACACACACACATATAACTGAGCTTCACCATTTCTACTTTGCTGCTGATCTTTTTTTTTTTATTCACCTTATTTGTTGAAATAATTAGATATTTATAGAACCATCCATAATTTACATTAGGTCTTAGCTGAATAGCTAAATTTCAGTGTGAGTTAATAATGTACCAATCATATATAACAAGGAATAAACATTGCATCATGAAAAATTAAAAGCACTTAATAATAAACATTAATATAATATTACAATGCAGAAAAGAGGAATACTGTTTCCTGCTTTGTGGCAGATTTCAATTGTGATTTGAAACTACATTTTTTTTCATCTTTAGGAACTCAGTACCTTGTAATATTGTAAATATTGTGTTCCAGCTCTAAGGGTCTTATCTGTCAAATTTATGTTATGACAGATGTGGAAAATAATTTTTGCATGAGCAACTTAGAAGCATCAAATGATCCTAACTACTTAATTGACAATGCGTCTAAAAATCTTCCTTACTTTTGATTTACAATAACTTTTAATGATTTAAAATTTTTCCATTCAGTGTTTCAACACATATAAAACAAACATGGGATTACGTGGACCAACCGTGCGCATCTCTGAAGTGTTTGACTCATGCAAGTGATTCGGTTCAACGCCAAAACTGAAACAAAATCAAAAGAAAGTTTGACAAGTTAAACTGAAATTAAACGACGCAAAAATGTCTTTAGCGTCAGAGACGGTGCTCCTGTTTTTCTAAGCCGTGAGTCAATAATCAACTCGTAAAAATGAACTGCATGTTATCAGCTCTGCTTTATAGTCGTGCCCGGCCTTGACTACAAACTTTGTGTGGTCCGTCATCAAAAGCTGATGTGAAGAAATGAAGATAAAGTTAAGAATGAGCAATCTTTCCAGAAGGTGTGTGGCTTTGATTTGGCTGCTGTAAAACATCCTACAGTTTCATTCCAAAAGATTCATATACATAAAAGAAATTTACCTTTAAAGCAAACCATTTTCCCATCACATTATTGCTGAAATTAGATTTACAAAAAAAGCAAATCGCAGGTTCATATTTTCCTTTTCACTGATTAAATAATAGTTAAAAGGCAGATTTTTGCTTTAAACTGTAAAACAGACAGGCGTGCAATAGATGATGTGAGCAGGTAATACATCCATTATTTCTCTCTCTCATTGGGAAAATATTAATTTCAGCAAACATTATACAAACGAGTAAACTTTTTATATATAGGGGACTATTTTCTGTCAAAATATGGTGCTCTGGTGAGTATTTCAGGCACCAGAGTTTCAGCGTGAAACAGCACGGCTAAATTATGTTTTTGATTATTGATCATTAATCATCAATTCTCTTTTCATGACAACAGGAAACACAGAATATCACCACTTAACCATTGAGGTTCAGGACATCCAAATGCATGCATGAGGATGCATACTCAAAAGTTTTACACTATGGTGTTTCTGTTCTTCTTTTCTATGTTTTCACCCTCAACACATATGCACCAAGCAGTCACAGTCAAAAGCCCCTGACAAGCCGCTACCATCCACAACCACAGAAAGCTACCCCCCCCCCCACGCCACACCACCACACAACCCTTAGAGATCATTAATAAAACCTCATGTGCCACGCTCAAACCCTTCCTCCAGCATCTTGTTTCCCTTCAGATACTTTCCCCTTCTCCTCCTCCTCCTCCTGCTGACCCCCCCCCTCCTCCGGGCCCTGACTCCCCTACTAATCTGCAGTGGGATTTAGATATTAGGTGGACAGATGGAGGTGTGGCTCGCTCGGTAATGAGGTGAGCAGTGGCAGCGAGTCCGGAGGCCCAGACACCGGCGAAACGACGTGTGGATTGAGCTGTAAGAGGCCCTGACACAACCAGATGTACACAGCTGTCACGCTGCTGACAGAAAGTAATCCTGTGACCCCAGCTCCCTGCCAGAGAGAGAGAGGGGAGAGAGAGAGAGAGAGAGAGAGAGAGAGAGAGAAAGCCTCTTCTGTGCAGATTTATATCTACAGCATCTATCTATCTATATATCTATCTAACTATGAAATGCTCGCTGTTTGAATTTGGAATTTATGTTCACCTCCTGAACCGAGATCGAATTGACCCTTAAACTGAATGCCTGCAGCAGAGCCACATGGACTGTGACTGTCACACATACACACACACACACACACTTACACAGCAAAACTGTTATTCTAATGTTTTACAGTAAAGTCTTATTCGTTCACTTTCATACACTACCCTTCTTTTAGATGACTTTTCTAGCTGCAAATGTTTGGTTTTTAACATAGTTTATAGAGGCCTATTTCATTTCTCCAGTTTCCTAATTTTCTCATTGTGTTTGCTAATTGCATTGGAAGCTAATGGATGGTTAGAAAAGCCTTGTAAAATTATAGTAGCACAGCTGAAAACAGTTTAGCTGTTTAGATGGAGATTTCTTTGAGCAGAGAAACTATCAGTCATTATTTCTAACCTTGTAAATGTCTATACTGTATTAGACATATATTTTATATTTATTCAACTCATCTGATAAATATAAGTGTGACCTTTCGTGTAATTGTCTGGGGAACCCGGAACTTTCTAAACGGCACTGTCTATACTGTATATCATATTTGTAATATCTGCCAATTAGGAGGGATAAAGCAGTTTATATTTCAGTTCTGTACTGTACTGTCATCTTTCAGCTCCTGCTTCATCCAAGACCTATGAAGCATGAAAAATGTGTCTTTGGAATACTGGAGAATGAGCAGCAGGTTTTGTTCTTTTTAATCACCTCACTGTAATACTGTCACAGTGGACAAGTTTACAAAGGACATCCTTCTGTGATTTGTGTTGACTTCTTTATAACTTTTAAGCAAATAGAATGCGTTTGCAGTAAATAATTCGTCTTGTGTAACAATAACACTTTACAGTAATGTCTGCATTCAGTCTCCTTCATCAAATGGGAAAGCAAAGTATATTGACTATTTTAATTGATGGAGAAAAACGTTGAATATCATTATTACTATTATTGCATACAATAGTGTGGTAAGTCAGGTTAAAATGTCACATGCAACACACAAACATACATGCACACACACACACACACACACACACACACACACACACACACTCCTCCAATGACAGTCAGTCGGTTGAGTGTAAGAGTGTGTGTCAGCGTGACTGGGAGCAGCAGGAAGCTGCGAGGTGAAACCTGAGTGTAGAAGAGGGGTTGCATGTGGGTGGAGGGTTTTGTTTTGGGGGCCGGGGAGGGTGGTGGACTCAGGGAGAGGGGGTGCAGGGGGGGTGTGAAGGGGTGAAGGGCCGGTAGGTGGGCGGGTGGATGAGCAGCAGCGGTGGTGGTGGTGGTAGAGGGGCACTCTGGGAATGACTCGCCACGTTCTGTTTATTTAGCTTTCTGCACGGTGGTGGACGGCAGACGGGGTTAGGGCAGGGTGAAACGGAAAAGTGTGTGTGCGTGTGTGTGTGTGCAGAGAGCAGTAGAGAAAGAGAGAAAATGTGTAGAGGATGCCTATCCTCAAAACACGAAGTCAAACAAATAATCTCATTTTTAAACTTGTCATTGTGAACTTGTCACATTGTGTTCATTTCTGATTCATTGGATTCGTGAGGTGATGGGAAAACGTGCGCGTCAATACAGACTTTCTCAGTCGCACAATTACGCAACAGGTAATGCATTTCTCAAAACAACCAATACAGACTGCAGGACGTGGTTTAAATCAGGCACAAGTGTCGTCAAAAAGAAAAGTCCCGACACCGTTGTTCATGAACAAGTTAGTCAAATGCCTTTGTAATGTTTTTTATTATGTAGTTATTCTATAAATATTTTCTAATGCATAAAAAAGTCAGATCGATGTGACGCTACCTGGAGATAACCGAGTACAAGACAACTTTGCAATTCTAATTCATCCACAGTATTATGCAAAAGAAAAAATACACCCTTATTTACAGTAAAGCAATACAGCCTACATATTGGAACTGATTATACAACATACACGCTTCTAGTCAGTGAAACCTGAGGTTCACCTGTGAGACATTTTAGGAGAGAGAAACAGTTTTATAGACATGTACAATATTTGCTTGACAGATTTTGACAACTAGTTCAACTTATTTGTATGTAATGTCCCAAGCAATTGCATGAGGACTATTATTTTTATGGGGAATGACCATTCATCATTCACAGCAGTGGTTAACTTTAACTGAAATGACACAAGTGCATTATATTCATGTAAAACAGCAGAGAGCTGTATAAAAGCAACACATGCATGCCCCAAAACGTTTATAATTTATTTAAAGTAATGATAAAACTACTAATATGATGTGCACAAAAAAATACAAGTTGTGGAGGCTGAAATATATATATTGTATTGTATTGTTAACACTATTAAAAAATTCCACTGACTATTGTAGATTGTACAGAGTATCAGATGAAGCGGACTGCCATCGGTTCAGAATTAAGTTAATATGTAAATGTCATAAAATCGGGCAAAGCTGTGAAGTTTCAACCTAATAAAAGAACATTAAGTTTGTTTTATCTGAGCTCTGCCTCGTTTCCTCCAAATCCGTGGCTGATGTGCTTTATCTATTTAGTTTGCAACACGTGCTCTTTATAAATTTTTTTTATTAACTATTTACATGCTGATATATTTTATTTCTCTTTTAAAAGGGATGAGGAGACTAAAGAAGCTTTTAGTTCACCAAAAGCCGCATGCATTTCTTTATTAGTTATGCCAGTATGCTAATATGAACTAATAGTCACATGCGTGTCATCATGTCCTATGTTTTACTGCATCACTGCTTTTATTCATTAGTGTGTGTGTGTGTGTGTGTACGTGCACCTGTGTGTGTGTGTGTGTGTGCACCTGTGTGTGAGATGTTGTGGCGTGGGAGTGGACACTCAAGGCCAGTTTTATTCTCCTCCTCCCGGGTCTTTGAAGAGGAATGAGGAGACGCAGCGATAGGAGCAGTGAGGGGGAGACATGGGGGGGGGGCAGAGGGCACGGTGACATTACCTCTTAACTGCCTCCACAACCTCCCTCTGAAGCTGATCTAATAATCACACACACACACACACACACACAGTTTGTTTCACACACAAGGAGATTCAGGCTGTGTGAAACACTGGGAGCCATTTCAATGCATTTATTTTAATTGGTTAGGCAGATTTTTTGGCACACGGTGTCTATTCCATATTATTTCTGTCTCTTTTTGTCAGGAAAAAATTTAAATCTTACCGGCGTGGGCATATTAATAAGTTATAATAAGTAACTCTCGCAGACAGGAAGTGAGGGAGGAGAAGACAGCGACGCTACGAACCGAGCACGCTGCGGTCGTAGTGCTGAGGCTTCCAGGAACAGAGCGGAGTAATGTTAACCAGTTGACAGCATGTTGAACCGTGTGTCAGAGGGCGTCAGTACGGGAATACAGCAGGTATGAAGGCTGAGGGCAGCTCAGTTCACCTGGACCTGATGACCTCCACTGACCTCCATCCGTCTGGTTAGAGTCTGATTCCTGCATATCTCATAACTCTGCTTAGTTACAAACTATTTTACCTAAAGCTACTATAATATCTATTAAATAACGAATTACGCATTAACTGCTTCAGGTAAAATAATTCTGTGAAAGGATAATACTGGGTTCTTGTTATTGTAAAATGTTAAAGTCGTGTTGGTTAGTGTTGCACATAGTTTTGTGCAATGAGACACGTTTCAGAAATGCTCACATTTTTCTTTTATCTCCGATATAAAGTGGTTTGGACAATCTGCTTGTTTAAAGCCGATCGTCTAACCGCTCGCGGCCCTGTGGGACTCTGTCGCCGCATTCCTGGCTCTCAGTAATTACCCAGAATGAGTAGAATGTTATCATAACCGATAGAAACGACAGCCAAAGCTGCAAAAGTAAGACCCAAGTTGTTATAAACTTTAATCATCCCATATGTACGCACTTGTAAGTGAGGACTCCACACACACACACACACACACACACACACGAATGCACCCTCACACACAGATATAACCATGCTCAACACTAACCTGACATCGGCCTTCATCTACCATAACCCCCCACCAGCTCAACACCGACCAACACACACCTCCACCAGAAAGACCTCAGTGCTGCATTTGTTTCTAACTAAACCCCCGGCCGGGGTGTGTGAGGGTTTACATGCAACGCGAGAAGCAGCGCTCACACACACACACACACACACCCCTCCCTCACTCTCACTTTGTTATTTTTATAATTCAAGATTCGTTGTGGGCAAGAGATGAGGTGACAGGGGGAGCGTGGCACTGATAAGGTAGCTAATACCCAGCTTTTTAAGAGGTCAAAGGTCAGCTTTGCTTTACTGGGGGCACGGTGGCGGTGTGGTGTGTGTGTGTGTGTGTGTGTGTGGGTGTGTGTGGGGGGGGGAGTTGGTTGGACTTTTATGGCAGGACAGGGGGTTGCGGGGAATCAGAGGAGTTGTCTTTTACAATTTTATATTAAGCAATAGAAATAACAGCAAGAAAAAGGCTGCAGAATGTTTTTACTCCAGCAGCTCAGTGACAGTGAGTTGAATCTGTGTCCCGCAGGAACAGGAAGTCCAGTGGGATCAGTCTTCTGATCTGCCCTTGCACTTAGACAACACACACACACACACACACACACACACACACACACACACACACACACACTTGCTACCAGCAGATTAAGCTGTTGATTGAGCCGGCCTCTAATTTTAGCCGCAGGCCCCACAGCTCTCAACCAGCATCCCGGGCCCGGTTGGGAATAAGCGGAAGAAAAGGTGATTAATAACTGTCATGTTTGTGGAGGCACGGGATGGGGAGGGGTCTCCGCCACGATGCTGCAGGGGAAACGGCGTTACACGCGAGACGCCAACAGCTGCTGCTGCTGCTGTTGTCGTCCACATGAGGACCGCAGCGTGCGTGTGTTTCTGCTTTTGATGCGGTGCAGATGCCACAGATTGAACTTTAATGAGAAAATAGGAAGTTGGAGCAGCAGACAGAAGCAATTAGATCAGATCAGATGATTTTAGGGATTCAGTTCTCACCATCATCAAATTTGTGGAATATTTTTTACATTCTTCAACCTTTCTAATGATAAGATATGTATATGTAGTTACCAGTGTGTTCCAACAATATGAGTATTCATGAAATGAAATGAAATGGAGTGATTAGTTTGTCAGAAAAACAGCTACAGGCAGAACGTGGTGATGGTGATGCAGTGGTTGCACGCTGTGACTGACAAACACACACACACACACACACATACACACACACACACACACACACACACACACACACACACACACACACACTGTCTGCACCCGGTTAAAGCAAACCACTGTTTCTCTTTCACCTGTTTCACATGATCCTCAGAATGTCTTAATGAACTTGGTGGCTGTGATCCCTGCACCGTGATGATCCAGTTTGATCCTATAGAGAAAAGACTAAAGACTTTTAGTGTAGTGGGGGACAGACCACTAGAGGGCGTCAGATCAGACCCTGTGGGTGACAACAGAAACAGCCTCACCTGATTCCCTCACATGCTCTGGGCTGGTTTTTAAAATATTATGTCTTGAAGAGATTTTTTTTTTACCCCAAGTCTTGAAATATGAATGAAATCTTTGGGTCACAATTTAATCTTGACCAAACGGTATATAGGTGTGTAAGTGTTATTAGACCACTTTACATATACAGATCACATCTTTATCTGTGAGCTGCACATATTCATCTGATTTTGATCTGATTCACTACAGCGGATGTTTCAATGGATTATATATATATATATATATATATATATATATATATATATACACACACATATACATATATACACACACACATATATATATATACACACACACACATATATATACACACACACACACATATATGTATATATAAACACACATATACATATATACACACACACATATACATATATACACACATATATACATGTATGTAAAGCAATACATTCTATCGACTCGGAGAAATATATAAATTATGTTTCTGTCATATAAAAATAGTCAAGTATAAGAAGTATGATATTTTCTTCTAAAAATGTGAAGAAGCTGAATTATACAGTAGCTAAAATTATAAATACTGCAAAAAATTTTACTTAAGGACAGTACTTCAATAAAAGTTTAAAATACTTATAAACAAAGAGGCCCGCTTTCTATTGTGGACCTAGTCAATTAAATGAAAATTGTGGAGCCAACTATTAAAATAACCTTTAAAAGACATGGACCAGTTGGAGTAATTGGCATGGGGAAAGTTTTGGCTGGTAAGGAGTAAGGAGGAGTGTGTTTGTAGGTTTACTACATGAAAATAATATGTGTTTAAAGATCCAGATCCAGGTCTAGATGTTTAAGTGTGCTGTCACAAGATATTTCACACCCTCTCACTCCGTGCACTGTCTCACATCACTCATGCGCTCTTTCACTCGCACACACACACACACACTCCCACGTACACACCCAGATACACTACACCCATAGATTATATTGCTTGTCAATGCCGTGTAGAAGGGCTTAATCTTAATTAGCAGCCAACGTTAGAGATGTTTGGACGTTTCTGTCGGCGCCAATCACTTAGAGCCGAGTTCGTTTTTTTTTTTTTTTGAACAAATCAGCCACAATTGACCCTGTCCCTTTTGGCGATTACCCTTTAAGCACCTGTTCAATCATTGCCGTAGGTAAACCTCTGTTATGATTTGACCTGAAAACGACAGAAGGACGAGTTTTGGATGAAGATCCTGCAGGATCACAGGATTTTAGAAAAAGGTGGAAACGTCGGACGGCATCCTGTTCAAAACCAGAGTCCACATGAACTGACTCGTGTGTGTGTGTGTGTGTGTGTGTACATCTGTGTGAGTGACCTCAGCCCGTCCACCACGCTCCGTCTCCGGGCCTGAGCACCGCGCATCCCCCTGTGAGTGGGAGGTTCCGGGCGTTTGATGTGGCTGACAGTCGCCTCCCGTCTCCCCCTGGCCCGCCCGGTCGGCCACGGCGGTCAGCTGCCCGAACCCGCCGGGTCTGGTCCTCCTCGGTCACATGACCCGGGTCACGTGACCTGGCGGGGGCAGCCAACAGCGTGCCTCCTCACGCGGTGGGAAAACATTCCGACAGCTGGCCTCGGACGGTTTCAGAAACATCTGCAATGTCCGCCACTGGTGAGAATCTCACCCCCCGCCGCTGCAGAACACAACCATATGATAATAGACCGGGCGGATTAGGGACGATATTGAAAGGGCGCCTTTATCTACAGTATCCGTTGCGCTCGTGTCCCATGGTGCATTTCAAAAAGTTGTGGGGGAGCCTTCATCATAGCCCGACACACAGAGTGGACTTATCTGTAGAGGTGGTGGGGTTATTCCTTATCTTAAAGAGGATCTGAGTGTGTGCATGTGTGTGTGTGTGTGTGTGTGTGCGCATGCCAAACAGCACTCCATAGCCTTTGACATATTGTTAATTTGAAGAATGTTTGAAGTATGATGCAACATCAGCTGCTCTCACTTAGCTTTGAGCTGCTTTCCTCTGAAAAGTCCCCTCCGGTCTCAAATTACGGCCGAGGCAGCACCAGCACCAGCAGTGTGTGAGCGGACTGCAGAGAAAATCTGCTTTAAATGCCTCGTTAATGTGCTTAATACTGTAACATGCATTCCTTATGAGATTCATTCAACATTTCATTTCACGTACTTATTTATAAAACTGACAAAAAAAAAAAATGTGGTGCATTCCAAATCTCCAAATCCAAAATGTGGAATAGATAAGATCCATATCTGTTTTGGAAATTTGTGATTGGTTAGTGGATCGCCGAGGCACAGACTCCGGTTAGGGACTGTTATGAATAATATTCTGTTGAGTTATGTGCAAAGCCTCTTTGTTGTGATGTGGATGTTAGCATTAGCGGGTTGAGTAAAACCGTTTTCCAGAATTTCCAAAATCTGTTGGTGGATGTGTGTGGTGGAGATTATTTTGTTTCCATTGGGTTCCCATTTGTTTCTGTTCCTCATAACCTGGAGGAAGGTGTTTGACTAAACCTCTTCCTCCTCTTGTCATGACGTAATGTAAAGGGTTATCTCCATTGTTGAGTCAAAGTATACTCGCTGTTCTCATCGTTTTCCTCTGAACATGAGCTCATTTGTTCATTTACCTCCTGGGCTGGCCTCGGTCCATCCTCCGCTTCCCAGCAGTTCCTGTTGGTTCTGGGCCAGCTCTTCAGCACAAGTCCCAGCCTTTTGGTACTTGAGGATCAGTTGGAATTTTACATGAGCAGCCGGGCTAATCCTGATGCCGGCGCGTGATAAACAAGAGAGGACAAGATCCGTGGCGCCGCGTGGCCACGGCTGCACAGGGGCCGTCAGGTAGAAAAGCTGCTCACACACGGCGGATGAATCTAACATTTATTAGGATTTATCATAAGGTAAAAGAGCGCTATGCAACTTATTATAGTTATTCACTGTGTGTATGATTATGAAAAAAGAAAACAAAATCTGTTTTCTAGTGAGAATAATTAGACCAAGTTACAATTTATTTTGTAAAAATGCATTTTTTTAAGGGAAGTAGATGAGGGATATGAAACGGAATAATTCATCTTTAGAGTATCATGTTGAATAAGTGGGATTTTAATTGCTTTTTAATTATAAGAAAGACTAGATGTCCATGTTTAAAAATGCTTTTACCCACAGGGAAATACCAACGGCCTGTCTTCAGAATCTGTGCCTTAAAAGGAGCCATCCATGATCTTGTGATGTCACAACTATACAGTCATCACCCCCTCCTCCCCCATTCACAAAGACAATCAAATGAGCCAATCAGAAGAGAGGCTTGTTAATATGAACGAAAACAGACACAAAACAACGATTACAAATATTCCCTGTTTTTCAAATTAAAAAAAGTTACATGCTTTAACTAATATTCAGAGGTGGACGAAATACTGAAATTAGTACTTAAGTTAAGTACCAATAACCTGCAAAATATTTACTCATGTAAAAGAAGTACTGCATCAAGAATCTTACATAAAAATAGTATGTACTTACTTTTGATTTTAATTTTAAGCATAAAACTACAAGTACTTACACAATGGGTTGACAGGTCTTAACAAGCAATATGTGTGTATCATAAAGATTGGGGTGGCTATCGTGCAATACTGTGCATACGCTTACTTTAAAACTCTGTGAATGACAAGTTATTTACAAATTTATATTTTTAATTAAGTCACTTACTTCAAAATAGTCAATCGACACGAGATTTGCTCTTTCCAAAATCGTTTTCCCCAGCCAGCACGCATGATAACATGCAGCTTAATGTATGTTAAAGTAGAGGCAGGAACTCACCTGATTGACAGGATGTTGCAAACAAAAGAACGCGACGCAATCAGGAGGCGATAATGACGTTAAAATAATGCAACGAGTGAGGTCAATTTCCAAAATGTAATGCCCCTGGACTGTAGTATGCATTATTATTTCACTTTACAAAAAAAATTAAAATACTTCAAACTCAAACTCGCTGTGTTTGCAGATCTGTGGTTTGATATAAAAACGTAACGCCGCCGCCACCCATCAGCTTCATCACGCCATGTACCGCGATGGTTACAGCCCTCGCTGGCATCGCCTTTGACCTTTGACCTACATGGAGTGACCTCGGGGTCGTGCCCTCGTCTTTCAGCCTGCGCGGGGCAGCTCGGCGAGGAGGAAGCGGCACATGTTGGGTTTGTTTAACATGGAGCTTAATGGATTCCTGCTTATGCGTGCATGTGTGAACGTCCGCTTCCCCTCGGCCGCACAGACACGCGTGACCACGGGGGTGGGGGTGGGGGGAGGATGGGCACCCACGCGTATGCCCACGCCGCCGGGGCTGCGGAGGCGTGACGCGGCGGCAGACGGTTTCGCCGAAGCGGGCACGGCGGGCACAATGGAAGGATGTGGAGTATTGTTCTGCGACCGTGGGGCTGGGGAGGCGAGCGCCGCAGCTCGACACATGCGGCGAGGCCGATGACGGACGGCGGCGGGAGCGCGTGGAAATAAACCTGAACTTGAACTTTTTACCATGGCCGATATAATACAACGCTATCAGTGACATAATAAGGTCAGGAGGGGAGGGGGGGCAGGGCATAAACGCGATTAAAGGTACTTTTTCACAACTTTTAGCTATAGCTTTTAAACCAGTGGTCGATCCTCCTCGAACTCTTTGGGAGGATAAATTTAGCACGTTTCAGCTGTCTTCGGCAGCCATGTATAATATGATCGGACGACATCAATGGGAACGTAAGTCGGCGCGGCTTAGAATGTGGAATGTGCCACGGCCAATCAGGCGCCTCAATCTCAGGCCGGCGGCCAATCGGGTCACGGCACCTCACGGTCCCCGGGAGACCCACTGAACTCCACTGCAGAGGACGTTTCTGAAGAGATCGTGAACTTTTCACTCCAGGAGATCTGTGCTTCCTTTTCTCCTTCCATAAATTGCTTTTTTTTCCCCTTGTCTTAGAAAAGTATGTCTCTCTGGTAATTGTATTTTGCCTCATGCCAAAGAAATGTTTCCTCTCTCACCGCTGTGATCTCTCTCTCTCTCTCTCTCTCATTCTGTCTCTGTCTGTCTCCCCTCACCCCCCCCCCTCTGTCTCACTCGAGTGATGGGAAAAGAGCCTGAGCAGGAATTTCTGTGTCTGTGAGTGCTGTTTGGTTAGACAGAGTCATATAACACGGCGATGGCGCGTTCACATGTGCCTGAGCGTTGGGGCAGCGACGGCTATTTACATTAAAGAGCCCAGAGCGGGCGGCGCGGGGGCTCCCAGCCCTCCACGGCTGCATTAAGTGAAACAGAATCGGCCGAGACCCCTCGCCACACTCACCGCTCTGTCTCTGTCTTCTCACAGTGCGTCCACCATCGTGCTTCGTCTCCGAGGCATCTCCCGGTCACTTGTTAACGCTCCACAAGCTCCACGCGGAGCGAGCTTTTCAAAACAGCGGAAGTGTTTCAGGCACCGTCACATCTGTCATTGGTAAAAAAAAAAAAAAAAAAAAAAAAGAGTGGCCTTTCGTTGGCTCTGGGCCACCCACCCCTGCAGTCTGCACCCAGTACTGCAACATCTGGAGCCAGGCCTCACCTCCACCTTTACCTCCTCACCTCTGCTATCCAGCTGCTTTGGTGCAAAGCTCCTCTCCTGAAGCACTGAATGCACTTAACGCAGTAGTTTGACTGATTTTATTTTAGAGGAGGGTGGGGGGGTTACATTGGCAGAGTGACACCAATCTCATGTTTCTTAGTTAAATAGGAGGCGTGAGCCAGCAGCTGATTAGCTTAGCTCAGCATAAAGACTGAAAATGGGGCTCTGTTGTTGCCCCCGTCCAAAGAAAACACAATCTTTTCACAACACAAACCATCTGAAGGCTCTTATTATCACTGCACTTGGCTACAAAACAGTCCAGCACATAACAGCATAAAACCACAAATTGTCATTTTACCATTTGTACAGATTAATGGAATGAGATATAATGTGAAAACTGGTGCTAACACAAACTAAGTGTTTAATGCACAGGCATGGTATCATGCACACACACATACAGATCTGAAGAATCAGATCTTGGCTTTGGCTGCTGTTTGAGGACACACACACACACACATGCACACACACGCCCAAGTTACCATGACTAATACCGTACCTCTTGGCAGGCACCGACCAGGTTCAAAGGTCAGGCCTGTGTCAATAAACAGGGGACCATGTGATTGGCTCCACAGTGACTCAAAGCATTACTGTAGCTGTGTTTGATTGGTGTAACGCCAGACTACCACCTCCAAAATGATCGTTTCGCCTGCGATTTTTAAAAAATCTAAAAAAACGTTTTGCTTCCGAGACGTAAAGACACGTCATAGACGACTTCCCAGAGTGATCGAGGTGTATATCACTAAAGCACACATATCTATAATCAATAAGAGGAATAATTAGGTGAAGGTTAATCAAATTAACCTGTGCCTGAAGCAGTAAATTACAAACTTAGTGTTGCAGAAACCTCCGGATTTGATTGAGCTCCTCGTTTTTTAAAACTAAACTGAGTCCCAGCTTTGACCCCCTTGAGATCAATTCCTTTCCTTTTTAACCTGTCGGTGGCTCCGGCCTCCAGCCGGCTGCAGAAGACAGGTATAGTGTTTCTCCCCGAGCTTTACACTGAGCCTGACCCCGCCACATAGAAAACATGTTAGATAATGGGCCCGGCCGGCCGGTGGGGGCCACGTCGCGGCGTTTGATCAGGAAATCCCGCATGCGGCTGTGCTGGATGGAAATCTGATTAGTAACCATGGTGACAAAGCGATGGGATCCACGAGGCTTTGCTTCGATCAGATGTGACAAGCTGAGTTTTCGTCTGTGGCCCCGGCACATCGGGATCACCCCGGCCTATAGGACCGAGTTAGAGCATTAAATAAAGAGCAGCGGAGCCTAATTGAATGCATCAGCCAAGTGGGGGGGGGGGGCAGACCTCTGATTGTGCACAGATAACCTGCACCATTTACCTGATTTAACTGCTCCCAGCGCCCTGCACGCCGTGTGCATCGTCTGCAAAAAGCAGCGGACGCTTGGATGCATAGGCCACGTATATTAAACAATTTCACTGCGATCTCGAGATGTTTATGTGCCTTTTAGGGTGCAGAGGGAGCGGGGCCAGGACGATGCAGTGGCCAGGAAAATCAGCAACCTGAAGGGTGAAAGTAGATTCCAGTAGTCAGGAATTTCCTAGCATAACAAACATGTCAGACCTATTTAGCAGGCAGCGGCAGGCCGCTAGCCGGAGCTGTGAGGTGTATATTGTTTCTGATTAGGTTTTTCTACGCTCATGTTGCCGCACTCTGTAACAATTTACTTTAAATTCATTAGAGCTTCAAACATTTTGCTTTGCCATCTGCATAAAAAATAAATCAGGCCGGTGGAAAGGAATGAAGCAGAGAGCTAATTAGCGGCGGCCTGTGATCCTCTGCAGCACACAGCGAATTCTGTGGGATTATGAGAGCATAGTTGTGTGCTTTTTACTTTGGCCAAAGTTATAATCTTTGATTTCAATTTACTTTTTTTTTTTTTTTCTCTATACATTAATAAAGCAAAGATCGCTATCGTTACTGCTTAACACTAAATAAAGTTCTAAATCTATTTCTTCCCCCCCCTAGGGTCATGGATATTGATATAAAGGGGGAATATTTCACACTAAAACACCTTATCCCCTCTCTCACCCTATCTTTCTGTGTGTGTGTGTGTGTCTCCCCTGGGGATATTGAACAAAAGGGATGAATTGGGTGACCATAAAAAGCCAGAGCTTTCCCGATAACTTCCCAGACATCTGCGAAAAGTGTAACCTTTCCGTCGCTCTCATGATGTCAGCGGGCCGCTGCGTTCAGCGGGGGATTGGGCTAAAACACTTGTGACGGAGCCAAGGTAAACCATTCCAAATGGAGCGCGGCGCGGGAAAAGGGACACCGTCGCAACAAAAGGAGTTAGATATGGATCGTTGGGTCTGCGCACCGGCCCCAGCTTGAGCCAATTATTGGTGTCATCTTGATCCAATTTAATCAATCTGAGGGAGGACGAGGGGAGGGGAGGGGGGAGGAGGGGGGGTGGGTGCAAACGTTGGTCAAATATCCTGAGCTGACTGAGACGTGGACCCCATCACCACCACACACACACACACCTATACCAGAAGCATCACAGATAGATCTCTGAAAATTATCATATTTTGATTGATTCCACGTATATATATATATATATACATATATACATACATATATATATACATATATATATACACCCATATATATACATACATATATATACATACATATATATATATATATATATATATATATATATATATATATATATACATACATATATATATACACATATATATATATATATATATATATATATATATATATATATATATATTAGTGATGCACGATATATCGGCCAACCGATATATTTTGGCCGATATGTCACGTTTTTTAACTTATCGGTATCGGTCCGATATCAACAAATTCTGACCGATATGTCAACAATGTGCAGAGTTAAACCGCTACAGTTAGTTGGGTCACTGTCTGCGTGTCTCTCGGCGACGCGCTAAGCTAGCTGGTCCCAGCGGGCTCCTCCGTGACATCGCCCGAAAAGACAAAAAAAAAATGCGCGGATCGTTGGTCCGGGTGTCGGACGCCGTCCTTCCGCCTTCTCGTCGGCGGCCGCGGAGGAGGCCGCTGTCTTTTCGGGCGATGCGATGTGACAGAGGAGCCCGCTAGGACCAGCTAGCTTAGCTTAGCGCGTCGCCGAGAGACACGCAGACAGTGACCCAACTAACTGTAGCGGTTTCTCCTAGCGGGCTCCTCCGTCACATCGCATCGCCCGAAAAGACAAAAAAATGCGCGGAGCGTTGCTCCGGGGTGTCGGACGCCATCCTGCCGCCTTCTCGTCGGCGGCCGCGGCGAAGTCGCCGCCTTCGCGGAGCTCCATCGGGTCCGCTCCGCCGTACTTCCTCTAACCACATGACAGAGTTTTACAGTGAGCCTTCCTTTAAATAAAGAGCACTGTTGTGCTTTTCAAATGTACAGTGTTTTTTCTGGTCTGTACTAAATTTGTGACACTACAGAAAACTTTTTCTCTACATATATCGATATCGGCAAATATCGGTATCGGCAGTGACTGCCGATATTTATATCGGATATCGATATCGGCCGAAATTTTCACATCGGTGCATCCCTAATATATATATATATATATATGTGTATATATATATATACATATATATATATATATATGTATATATATATATATATACATATATATATATATACACATATATATATATATATATATATATATATATACACATATATATATATATATATATATATATATATATATACACATATATATACATACATATATATATACACATACATATACATACATATATACATATACATATACATATATATACATACATATATACATAAATATATACATACATATATACACATATATATATATATATATATATATATATATATACATATACATATATATATACATATATATATATACATATACATATATATATACATATATACATACATATATATACATATATATACATACATATATATACATACATATATATATACATATATATATATATAGGGCCAATAATACCCTGCAAGCTTGAGTTGATCTGGGGAGAGTGGATTAGCAAAGGAAATGAATATAAACACAGATTATGCGGATGGATTTCATAATATTCAAATTTTAGGTAAATGTGTCGGCGCCAATTTTTTTTTTTTTTTTTTTTTCCTGCGCCAGTAACTTACACCACTAACACCGATCCTTCCTCTGAAAACGTAACAGGAGATATGGCTAAGCGCTCTTCGCCTGAAGGGAATTGGATCCCTGCGCTGAGCCGGGCTCCGTGTTTGGACTACACAGCCACGCTGTTGTTCCAACAGCTTCTTTATTGTTTTATTATAGTTTTTTTTTTTCCTTATATTTACCACGATGCTGAGCATGAATAGTGTTTTGGAGGAACACCCTCCACGTTCGCCGTGTTTTCTCAAACCGAGGTCTACTGTAGGTTTCCTGGTCTGCAGATAGTGGATCTCCTTATGGACGAGGTACCATTGCTGCACATTTTCCAGTGCTGAATATTCACTCATTGGTCCAACAGAGACCTCAAGTCTGCTCCCACTTTGTGCACGGCTTCATTCACCACGTTAAGTCACTGGTTACCATGGATACAGAGAGCAATATTGAACCAATGAGCTAAGCTGATGGTTCTCGACCTTTTGTGACTCTTAACCTAATTTTCACATTAAAATAAAAACTGACAATGATTTGCTAAAACATATTTAATCACATCAGTTTATTTAAGCTTGGTAGGTAGGAATGAGACATTTAATGATATATATATTACATATTACATAATATTTTTATTATTCAAGTAATACGCGTTCTTGCTTACTTTTACATAACAGTAAAAGTAATGGGACATTTTACTTGTTACGTGTTGCCGCCTACGTGGAACAGGACAAGCATGTTGCTGTTTCCCCCATATGTGTGAAAACAGCATCTGAAAAGCAAGTGTTGTCCAGTAATCTGTTATCAGTCTCATTTGACTGGTCGAAATCAAATCGGAGGTGAATGCAAACAGGAAATATACAAACGAGTTGTTTCAGGTCCCAGTTTAGGTCCAGAGCGGCTCTGCTGGGGGCCGTCACTGGTCTACATGTGCACCTTGTCACAAATCAACTTCTCTGAATTCTGCACTCAGTTTCTTCTCTGCGAGGCAAACACACCAACCTACACACACACACACACACAGACTCGCAGTGTGAAACGACTCTCATCTAATCAGTGTTTCAATCTGCAGAAGTCTGTTGAAATAATTAAGGCTTGAGTAAAACAATACACGGGGATCGCGGCTTTTATTTTTCATCTTAAGCCGGGTCACGTTCCCAATTACTCTAAAATGTTGTGATGACATGCGCTGTGTTTTCACAGAAAATATTGATATTATTCCAGGTAATGGGTCTCGGCACAGGAAGTGAATGAAATGGTCGTAACAGTGGCTTAAATAAAAAAACATTTTGAAAATACTCACCCAAAACCTGAACAACTATCTTCTTATCGTTGCTCACAATAACTCATCAAGTGTGTTTTAAATGTTGGTTTCAATCTTTACATCCTTAATTAATTCATGCATGCCATTTACCATCCAAGTGCAGCTGTCCATGTAGTTTGTGTGTTTGTGTTACTGCCAGTCTCAGGTCTCCTTAGCAGTTTTTGCGGTAATTTACCGCCCGACCCACCGGGCCTGTGATGTTGTGGCAACCCTGGAAGCCGGCGTGTGCATCCACAGGATGGTAGCCAATTATTTTGGAGCCCGCTCCGGTTTTTCCAAATTAAAAATGGCCTCCTTCCACTGTTGACCTTGGATCGGCTTTCCATTTCTTATTATTATTAGGTTATTAACACAAACCCCTGAAAGTATCTTTTTAAAGTCTAAAACAAATTCGATTAGGCCTCTTTACTCGCACCGGTGCAGACATACCTATCGCTGTCTAACTCCTGTCTGCTCCCTATTACCTTCGACACTGAAGTCAGTGAGAGAGCCTGGACCTGAAAGCCTATATCCCCCCGCACGCTGGACAAGGCGGGGGGGGCGCCGGGTTTGCAGCACATTACCGCTTTATTGAATTAATTACGATAAGGATCATAACTTTAAACGCGGGGTGAGGCGCGGGGCGTTTTTCGGCGCGGATCGCTCCGAGCAATTTCTCCCCTGAACGCCGGTGGAGGGGTTATTGGATCTGTCAGGACCTGAACTCTGTGGCATCGTAACGAGCTCCATAAGGTAGGCCGAGGTTGGGCACAGTTCGCCGCACTGATCCCTGTGCGCCTGCAACACGGGGAAATTTGTACTACATACTGAACAAATAACAGGAGAAGAGAGGGAGAGCGAGCGGAGAGCGAGCGCTGAGGCTTGTTTTGATGGCGCCTCAGTCCAAAGGCCCAGAGGGTCACGCGGGGTTATCCCGAGGTCTCGCGCCATATACAGTTCATGCAATGAAGTGTGTCATTATATTATAATGCTGCTTGGATGTTGCAAAAACCCTCTTTTTTTTTTTTGGTGCTTTGCACTTTTCCCCCAAAGGGCTGTGTGTGTGTGCGTGTGTGTGTGTGTGTGTGTGTGGTTCCTACAGGATTGCTTCCAATCTTC
The DNA here is from genome assembly GCA_036785175.1 of Eupleurogrammus muticus. NCBI lineage: Eukaryota > Metazoa > Chordata > Actinopteri > Scombriformes > Trichiuridae > Eupleurogrammus > Eupleurogrammus muticus. The sequence goes on along the minus strand of JAYKQN010000009.1, from coordinate 1,650,315 downwards.
TTCTTCTGCAGGGTTCCGACCACGCCAGGATCCGGACAGCGGTCCGTTATGGTGAATTTTGGTGAGACCACATCAATGAAGGAGATATTTTTAGATGTCGCTGAATTCACGGGTCAGGTCACGGCGAGCTGTCAGGATCCAGTCTCGGGGTTAAAGAGACAATATAAGTCAACGGTCTGTCCTTATGTGTGTAACAATTCAAGGATGTGTGTGTGCGTGGAAACGAAGACCCCCTATCCAGTTCACTTCAAAGGATTCCCGACCCGCCCGGGTGTCCGTTCTTATTTCCACCACGCGTAGCCGCCAGCGCCAATGAAAGTGGTATTGGACGTTTAGTGGGAAACATTCGTCGTTTTGTTTTGGGATAACAAAAAAAAGCCTCTAACGTGTGCGGTTGTGAAGAGAAAAGGAAAAAAAAGGAAGGAAGGAAGTCGCCACGGGGTCGTCCGTTTCGTATTAGCCGCCATATTGATCGGCGAGGCCCCCCCCCACGGTGCGGATTTTTTACAGCGACCACCGGCGTTTTTTTTTTTTTAGCACGTCTGACAGCTCCTCACTTTGAGCTTTCCAGACGTGCAAGGTGTGTGCGCGTTTCATATATTTATTTTTCTTGATGTGGGATACGTGCGTGCGTGCCCACGCCAGCGGCTGCGAGTTGCGTGTACGGCTGGGAGCTAAACGTGTGCAGATGTATCACAATATTTTCGCTGTTAGGAAGCGTCTTTGAGGGACAATAACCTGCAGCTGAATCAGCGTGCTGCCCCGCCACGCGAGCGCCTTTCATATGAGCAACACAACCATCCGGAGAATGCGTAGGCTCAGGGGGGAAAGACGGAGCGCTCACTCTCTTTTGGAGAGGCCTGTGTGCATGTATACAGTATTACTCTAACCTCCTTTGCCAGCACACCCACTGCACCTTTTTCATAATTGGTTACAGGACTCTCTCTCTCTCACACACACACACACACACACACACAGGGGCGCTATAGAAACGAAAGAATCCTCTCAGAAAACTGCTTAAACACAGTTCTCTGGAGCACATCCTACTTGCTGATGAAGTGAGCGACAAATCTGCTGCGGGGGTATCTGGGGCAAACAGTGGGGAGATGAGCTGCAATCACAGGCTTGTACAGCTGGGCCTTGTTTAGCTGGTCGACACCATCGGGGCGGGGGTGGCGGGGGTTTGGGGGGTTTGGAGGGGAAGGGGGGGGGGACTAATTCCCAATCAAAATACATCAGCTTCAAAGAGTCTCCAATAAAGCCTGAGAAGTTATTTGCTTACAGGTCGAGATTGAGTGGATTTGGAATAGAGTCCGGAACAGTGATTTCAGGATTAATGGCGGCTCCGCGTGAGCAGAATGCATCCAGGGACATGTGGGAGGTCAGGGATCAGCGGCTTTAATGTGTTCCATGATTTATTTATATATTGCACAATTAAATGTGAATACAGTGATACAATAGAGAAACTGAGATGATTTTCTCCAGCAACAGAGGAATAAAAGTCTCTCACATTACACATTTTGACAAAAGTTCTAAATAATCTCTTGATTAAGCTGCCACGTCTGGTAAAATCATACCACGTAAAAAACATACGTTTTTTAACCAAATAATGGATAAAACAACATCTGGCTGCATCAAGAAGCTTCTATGGTGCAGAAGAAGCTCTGAACTTTATTCTTGAATCAATTTCTACAGGTGAGTGATAAAGGCTATAATGTTTTATAGTGATTTAGTCTAATGTTAACTATAATTTTATGTAAAGTGTTGTGCATATCATCAATTCTGAAAATATCTAGCCAAAGCTGTAAAGAAAAGTTCCAGAATCTTCAGGCCATTAAACGCGTCATTGCTCAATTGAAAATTTGCCAGATCTCAGGTTTCAAAAAGTCGTCAAAACTGGATGTTGGAGGAAAAGAAAACCTGGGAAAGTGATGAAAAAGGGACCTGACGTTAGTTTGATTTACTTTACCTCCAGGTAATGTCACTATGGAATGAAAGTTTAATTCAGGTTTAAATCGCCTGAAGTTACACCAGAATGTTCAGAAATTCACTTTATTCCTTATTTTTACACAAGTCACATCACAACATTCTATGTCCTCTATGTGTGTGTCCACAGTCATCCATTGTCAAGGCCTTTTTAATTCAAATAATTAATAAATATAATAGTCACTGCATTTAATACAGTTTTTTGTTTTTTAACCCAAACCCCCTTGAAAATGAGCCAATATTTTAATAAGGTAAAGGATACCTGAGGAACCCAGTTGAGTATATATATATATATATATATATATATATACACACACACACACACACACACACACGTATACATACATACATACATGTGTGTGTGCGCGTGTGTGTGTGTGTGTGTGTGTGTGTAAAAATGTAAAAATGTGCTCTGAAGCTCAGATACACTGCCTCAACAACAATTAATTAAATGAACAATTATGGTAACAAGTTGCATCATTTTAAGTGAAAGTCTTTTAATAGTCACACAGACTTAACTTTAGTAATTTTTATATTAATGATTTGCTTTGACGTCTAAAAGCTTGTTTTCTCAACTTAATATTTATCCAAAGAATGGTCAAAACCGCATTTACTAATACTCAGAAAGAGATGATGATAACATTTTTATGGGCATTTTGGAACAGAATTGGGGTAAAATAAAGGAGTTAGAACAACTTTATGAAGGTATGGCTGTGTAAGTTTATTTAACAAATTAATTAAACTGTTAGAACAGAACAAACAAAATCATGTTCAAGTTAAATAACGTCACTCAATAATGACTAAGCTGGATTAAAAAATATATCAAAATTGTAAATTGTTACCTTTATTTTGTGTGTGTATGAATAGGAAAAAAACAAGCATTACAATGGCAGTGATAAGCACTTACCACACACACACACACACACACACACACACACACACACACATAAGGCCCAAGTTGCGATAAAATCCTTAAACATATCTTACATGTGTCTGCACATACACGTAGACACCACATGATAGGACTGTATCACTATAATTGATTTGTGTCACATGACACACGAAGGTCAAAGTGGTTTAGTGTTCATCGGTAGAGAATCCACGTCTGCTCCCTCCTGCAGCTTAGCAGCCAGAGCAAAACAAAAAGTCAAATACACAGCAGACATTGGCTGACGTGGCTGCAGGTGTGTTACATGCTACATCCTTCTAGCAAAACAAGCTCATTCCTTCCTTCCTTCCCCTGCTTCTTCCTTCAGAAGGGTTAATATTATAGAAATCTTACTCTTTTCTTTGTCAATGTTTAATCCTAAACTCCATATTGTTCACCCTGGCTGGTGCACAGGCCTATAAATAGAAGCTGCCCCTCTCCCCTGTCCGTCTTATTATTCTATTTGCTGAATAAACGTGGGCTTCTTTCTGGGAGTGACAACCTCTCTGAACTCTCGCAGAAAAGCGTCTTTCTTTCTCTCTTTCACACCCCTCACCTCATTGGCTGATCTATCTCTGCGATCTTTGGCCCGGCCCGAACCTCTCCGGTTTTTATTCTGGCCTCTCTCTATCTTTACATCTCCGGTCTCTTTGCTTCGGTTTCTCACCCGTCTGCAGGTTTCTGTCCTCGTCTTATCCCCTTCGAAAAAAAAAAAAAAAAAATGAAACTGCCTCATTTTATCACCTTTTCTCGCATTTCTCGCTGGGCCAAAGCATATATTATCACAGAGTGATTTAGAGGTGGAGTTCTGAAGTGCTGGAGGCTCATGGGAATCAGATATTTTCCTGCAGCTGATCTCTCCGTCAGTCCGCCTGTGAGTTGTTATTATTTTTGTGCGTTTCCCCTCGCTTTGTCTTCTCCGCGGGTCGTTTTGTATTTATGTTTTGCTCACTTGTCACATCATTATTTGTTGTGCCACGGTACAGTAAATGTTTCTGATAGAGATAGAGCCGCTCCTCGGCCCGCTTTGTGTTTATTTTGTTATCCTTCCCTCACTCGCTTTCTCTTCATCTCCGCGCGCAGGGCCCGGTCTTTATCTGGTGGCCAAGTTTACACACTGGAAGGGGAGAGGGAGCGAGGCTTCAAACAAACAGCCTCGCTACTCTTTAACGTAAACACCGTCACTTTAACTAGACCAAATATTTACCTTTCGCCCCCGTTCATCCCTCAGTTCAGTTTCTCCCACCTCGCAGTGCCACACGCCGGCAGATGATATCACACACTCGCCATCAATAATTGGCTGGAAGAGAAGGACCCCTAGTGTTTTGGTGTGTGTGTGTGTGTGTGTGTGTGAGAGAGGGACTGTCAACAGGTGGCATTTAGAGTATACAAACATGCACGACACACACACGCACAGATTGTTTTCATATTCATTTTCAAAAAAGTGGAGCAATGCTTACACTCTCTCACACACACACACACATTTGCAGAGAACTACTATCACACACCTTTGCACACACATACAGTACATGCGCATGCAGACACACATGCACGCACGCACACACATATATATACACGGATGTTTTCATATTCATTTTCAAAATAGTGAAGCAAAGCTCACACACACACACACACACACACACATACTTGCAGAGAACTATCATATACACATGCACACATAATACACAATTGTTTTCATAGTTGTTAAAATTGTGTTCTTGTCTTTCATGCATGCACACACACACACACACACACACACACACACACACACACGTGTATGCATGCACACACACACACACACACACACACACACACAGCATGGCCTGCTTTTAGAAGGTGTAACAAGGAAGGATATGCTTTCGGGTTTGAAAACACAGTTGTGCAGATAAGATGGCTTTACATGGAAGCTACTATACGTAACACACACACACACACACACACACACACGCCCGCACACAGACACACACACACACACACACACACTTCTACATGCACAACTTCTCAATGCTCATTGTGATTGTGTGTTTATTTAGGGGCACAGCTTTTGTTTTCTCCTGTCAGTCACATCGTCATACTCTTCCTGTGCTGTGCGTGTGTGTGTGTGTGTGTGTGTATTTTGGTCATTTCACAGCGGGCTGTGACAGCACGTTAAAGGGTTTGGGGTAGAGGGGGTGTAAATCACCATCAGTCACACTCCTCATTCACTACACACTAGACACAGCGTGGCTGTCTGGGGATGAAGCTGCTTGTACTTATGTACAGGTCCGTTAGAATTCAATGCACGGTGATCCTGGTGCTGTCCAGAACATCAGGAGTGTGTGGCTGCTCCACAGCATCCACATGTTCTGGCGAGTTCAAAGTGTGTGAGAAAGCAATCGCTGCACGTCAGGAAAATACCAGTTTGTCTTTGCGCAACCAGCCCTGATCACGTCCTGCTCAGGTTCAATTGACAAGTTTTTTTGTTTTTTTCAGATTGTCTGATTATATCACAATCGGAGCAATGTGATATCCTCAAAAATACATCACACGTCTGAAATACACGGGAAAATACCACATTGAAATGCAGTGAAAGCAAACAATCCATTTTTCTCTGTAGGTGCAAACCTTCCGACAAAAGCAAGATAGTGAGCACCAAAAAAAGTCAAAAACTGCCATAACCCTGTCACCAGCTGCCAAAACCCTGCGTCACAACAGAGCATTAAGCTGAACATGAGTTTGCACCAGCGTACCCGAAATTTCATGTTTCTCTCTCTCTGCGTGTGTGATGTTGAAGAACAGCTGCATTTAACAGCAGCTTTGGTTGAGTGTGTTACTACTGAGCATCACTTCACACTCAGGCCCCGAGCCAACGTCTGCTCAGTGTACGCTGTCACTACGGACACCTGCTACCACACACACACACACACACTCATACACAAATTAAAAATAATAAAAATACTGGGATAAAAACTCGCCCTGTAGAGCTGCACCAGTCCAGTAACTAAACTCCAGCATCTAGAACAATGTCATTAAATATCTCAATGTCTGCTGGAGCATTAAAAGCTGCACATGCAGAGCAAACAGCATCATCACACACACACACACACACACACACACACACAATGAGCATTTTTAACAGCTTCTCTTCCTCCACAAGAAACACATGCATACATATGCACACTTCACACTACCAGCGTGTGTCACATCTATAAGGTGCTATGTGCAAATTATAATCATCTCATGTAATACAGAAGCTACGTGTGTGTGTGTGTGTGTCACAGCAAATTTAGAAAATAGGAAATTATTATGAAAAAAGAAAAATTGGCATTGAGTAACAGTGGAAGTTAATATCCTGATAGAGATGACCAAATTACAACAGAATTGGTGTTTCATAGGGCATGCTATTATTTTTTAAATAGACAAAAAATGTAATATTAAACTGGGAAAATGGCAAAATGTGACCACTTTAAAGGGGGAGTACGTCATAGGATGGAGCTTTACAAACAAAAAGACCTATAGGTTGTTGTTTGTGTGAAATACAATAATTCAAAGACTTTTTTGTACCATTTTTAAATTAACATTATTATTTATTAATTAATCCATGCATTCTTATTCAAGGATAAGGATGCTAATGAATAGCTTTTTGGTAATTTGCACTGTATACATATAATCCTACAAAGAAAACAGTATTCACTGTGTTCATTTCTGTCTTTATCTCCACAAACCAGAGGCAGCATGTTGAAATGGCAGAGTGGCACTAATCATGCTAAATGAGCAGCAATCAAGAACAAAGTCTGAAATATTGCGATGAGTACAGAGACGCCACTTTTTTCTCAGGGCCGATCACTAGCCGATAAATATCCTGGAAGTGCTCCGCTTCGGCTTGATTTGCCAAAACCTAATTTGTGTCCCTCTTGCAGGAATCAGAGGGTTGAGAGCACAGTGCTCTGCTCTGGATGGAAGTAAACAGCGGAGATAAGCACCAGGATTCTTTTTTTTTTGTTTGGGCATTTCCCTGCCACAGGCCCCCACCAGCGTCCTCCACCCATCCTAGCCTGGTATTCGGGAGCCTCTCACGAATACCAGCATGGACAAGCGTGTCCTACCACTGAACCCCGTCCCACCCCCTGGTGACACAAGCACATACATGCACACCCCCGCCCTTATCGCCTGTATCGGGCTGCCGAGCCGGTGGCTTCCTGCTCTGCTCGCACACATGGACGTTCAAGCCGGTTTCTTACCGTACACACACACACACACACACACACACACACACACACTCTTGCGCGTTCTCACAAACTGCTTCATTACAGCAGAAAAAACCTTATCTCGTTTCCAGCAAATCGATCACACACAAGAAAACCTTAGACACTGCTCTGCAGGTATGTGATGGCTGTGCTGGTGGACTGTGTGTGTGTGTGGGTGTGTGTGTGTGTGTGTCATACCTGTCTGAGGTTTGGGGGGGGTGATCCCTATCTGGACCCAACAGGACGAGTTAGGGAGACAATGGCAGGAGAGAGGGACTGAAATGGAACGAGGTGCTTTATCTTCTCCTTCCAAATTTACCTGCTTATCATGTCAGTGTGGCCACAATGTTACACACACACACACACACACACACACACACACACACACACACACACACACACAGACTACTTTGAAGGGAAGCAACCCAACTTTTTTTTTTTTTTTTTTGGCGGAGGAGGGGGAATGAATTTCTTTGTCAAGTTGAGATGAGAAGATTCCCGGCCCTAGATTGAAATGTTGAACCATGACTGCACCCAATTCTAATTTTCAAAACATTTTTAATCTAATCTAATCATACATTTGCATTTTTAGCCACAATTGTACATCTTACACCATCATATTTGGTAATTAATAATTTAACAGCACCAAACAGCATTGGACAAATACAGACTTTTATTTTGAAACTGAGCTAGTTAGTGTTTATACCACTTTAAATAATAATATTATAGCGGGTTAGCAGAGATTTTTCACATGCCACATTATAAGGAATGAGAAGTCACATTCCTGAGAAACGTAGGTGGGTCAGTAGGATGTGAGTTACAGTTCATTTTTCTTACGAGTTAAACAATTTTTCTTTCCTAATTAACTCACTTTATTAGAGAAATTACTGGAAGTGACATTCTTTATGATTGTAATATTTAGGAAAAACAAGCAGCGTATAGTCTCCAGAGGCGTATCTTTCTTTCTCTTTCTCTTTTCTTTGCACACACACACACACACACACACACGCTACAATTAGCAGCGACTGTGCCCGGAGGCGGTGAGTCCTGGCAATAAGTGCTTGTTGATGTTTTTCCAAATCTCGCTAATAGAAAGAACAAACATGGCCTAACCTTTTAATTGAGTGACGACATGACGATGATGGAGAGATTGTTAGGACCTCGCCGTGGAGACGGAGAGGAGAGGAGAGTCCTTGAGTCGCCTTCTTTAATTTCACCTCTCCATCCCTCTGCCCTGTTCCTGTTTGTGTTCATTAGGAGCTGCTGTGTGTTGTTTTTACGCCCCCCCCCCCCCCCCCACCCCACCCCACCCCACAGCCTTTGCTAAAGGTGCATTCATAGCTTTTATACCATGTGGCTGCGTTTGTCTGTGGGCGATCGCTGTCAGCAGCATAAGCTACAGATAACCCTCCACTCCTTCCTCTTCTCTTCTCCTCTCTTTCTGTTGTGAGCTGTCCTGTCAGAGCGCTGCCAGGCCTAATCTCTGTGATAGATCCTGTCCTTCGTCCGTAACCCGTTCCTTCTTCATTTCCCCACCACTTATGACCCAGAGAAACTCACTGACGACCTTCACAAAATGTGATCACGGCCAAATATTTCACAAAATCAAACATCCCCCTTTGTCACTACTGATTGGTACGCGAGGCGTTGACTTTGTTTGAGATTCGATGGTGCGAGTTGGGGCTTACTGTGATGATTAGGCAGTTTCCTGAGCGATGGGGGTGAACCTCGCCCCCGTGCCGAGCTCCCGTTGATAGGCCGGAGGTTCGTTCTGGGGCTGAATCCCGAACGTCTGGAACGTGGGATCCACAGATGTGAGACTGCTTCAGTCCCCTTTCTGCTGAGCCTGTATTCACGTAGTCAAAACCAGTTATTAGTTAAAACACTAAGTCATGTTTCAGTGTTTATGGGAAACAAGATGAAACAGTGTTTAGACATCACATTGTCATTTTTATTGTTAAATGTGTGAACAATATGCAAAAAAGAAAGTGACTCATCATCAGATGTCTAATAAATAAAAAATGATTTGAGCAGAATTCTGTCTAAACTATTAATGCAAATTATACCTATCATTCATTGAAGCTAATTTCATTGACTGGAATTACAGTCTAGAAAGAGGCAGTGTGTTTTTAGATTCTAATATGTGTTGTGAAAAACAGGAAAAACAGGATGAAGCAGCACTAGGAGGTTAAAGTTATGCAAATATCTCAATATGGCCAGAAAGAATGACTTGCCACTTCAGTTTGAATGAAAGTGCGTTTTCCAGTGGATTAATAGGCCTGTATCATGCCCTCTGCCATGCATTAATACCAGTTCTCCTCCCACGTACATTCCTACATACTCCTGTCATTTCAGACCACACCATTCTTCACTCAGTCATCGTGTGATTCAAGCCGGTCGACTGAGGGTTAAATTATTGTGCAATTACAACATAACGCTGAACCCACTGAATCTGTGTTTAATCACCTTGAGCTGCAGATGTTGGCCGACGCTTGACTTCCTGATGCTGAAATGCTAGCGACTTAAAACCGTGTGACATGCACACAGCGCCGCCTCCTCCCACTGGTCCCAGTCACCTTCCTACACACCTGTCCTCCATTGCCCAATCAGCTTCTCACTAAGGATCATCAATGATCACCTGCGATATTCCTGCTATGACCTGTAAGCATTTATTTATGTTCTTTTGTTTTTAACACTGCTAAATAACTACAGGCTACATGCTTATTTGGATTGGTATATAATTCAATTTAAATTATAAGTAAAGTGAGTATTGCAGCCACTTTAATGACCATATTTTGGCCAATCAACACCAGACTAAACACAAATGATGTGATTTTATTGTCTGTCTAAGCCGCCAAACAGGAAGAGGTCTTATATGTCTCTCTATGGCCGAACTCCATTATGTTTCCATAGCAACTAAAAACTCTCCTCATTGATGCTTGCAGCCATATTTTAAATCAAAGGTTTTTTCAGTTTTGCAATTTCAGTCCTTGAGACATTTAGATAACGGAAGTACCCACAACTTGATAAAATGACATTGTTGTTTCTAGTCGGTTGCAGAAGAGTCTTAAACTGGTGTTTGGAAAGTCAGGCTTTTAACTGGACCAGAAAAAATGTAAATTGCATTCCATTGGAAATAACAGAGGCTCTAACATTTATTGCACAATATTTATCATCTCTCCAGCCATGCAGGGATTCACGTGACTGCACACACACTACACATCTATGTTTAATCAGACATTAAAGATCTACCTACACACTGTATATATTCATATTAAGTCAAATTCATCTTTGAAACGGTCTCTTGTTGCTTTTAGATTTGGAGACACTGCACAGTAAATGATTAGACCTCTGCTCAGGTCGAAGTCGGGATTATTCTGGGAATTAGTGGTCACCAGATTCAAGGTTCAAGGTTCAAGGTTCAAGGTTTTTATTGTCGTTACAGCCATATACACAGTATATAGTGAGACGAGACAGCGTTCCACCGGGAGCAATTGGTGATAAAAAAAAGAAAAAAGTGCCTAAATACACTGTACAGATTCAAACACACACGTGTCTATACACAAACATAGCTGCATACACACTTTATCTTACATACACGCACACACACACACACACACACACTCACGCCCTCATCCTCACCCACACATACATTATACATACATTATACATACATCCTCACCCACACACTCAATCATGTTATACATAAGTTAAAAACACAGTTGTAAACAAAAGTGACTTTTAGCAGAGCTCTGTGGCTAGTGGTGTGATTTCACAGATTGCACAGACTGTCCTAATAAATATGAGGTAGATAGAATGAAATATGATAAAAGAAAGTGCATGAGGCATAAGGTGCGGTGTGCTGGTTGGACTGGTATGTAGACTACAGTCCAATAGTCCTGGTGCTGTTTAGCAGTCTGACTGCCTGGGGGAAGAAGCTCTTCCCCATCCTGGAGGTGCGGGCAGTGATGCTGTGGAGCCTTCTACCTGATGGTGGCAGCGTGAATAGTCCTTGGGAGGGGTGGGTAGTGTCTTTGATGATGTTTATAGCTTTCCGCAGGCAGCGGGAGCTGTAAATGTCTGAGAGGGGGGGCAGAGAGACTCCGGTGATCTTCTCGGCTGTCCTCACAATCCGCTGCAGGGCCTTGCGCTCTGCAGCAGTGCAGTTGCCATACCATGATGTGATGGCGCCGCTGAGGATGCTCTCAATCGTCCCTATGTAGAATGTTATAAGGATGGAGGTTGGGAGATGGGCTTTGCGCAGTCTTCTTAAGAAGTACAGACGCTGCAGATTCATGCACCATCAGACTTTTCTTTCACAGCAAACAATTGACATTGTCAAAAGGCAGGAAAAGAGCAGGAGGAACTGATAATGTTAAGGATGGCTCAGTCTCATCCAGCTGTAATTACTGTACCTGTGAAAAAAGGTCCAGTAATGTCTGCTCTAGAAGGTGGATAAAGGGAAGGAAAGAAAACTCTTTGGTTGAATTTGTCTGCTTTTCCACGTGTAGGAGGAGGATCATTGCAACCAAGTGAAGTTTTAATCGTTTCATTTCGGTACAGGGCAGTGGCAGGACACAGTGACATTGCTGTGTTTGGCACGCTCCCGCAGTCTGAGCTCAAAGGCATGTGTTTCTGAATGTTACAAAGCTGACAAATGGAGCATCCAAGGACAACAGAGAACTTCAATTACGGCGCTTTCGATGGATCCGAATCACTTCTTTTTTACGGCTCTCCTACAGACGCGTTGTTCCCGCAGGAAGTTTTTCGCTTCAGAATTTCAGATTCAGTTCCACGTGAGCGACCAACACGTCTGTTCACGACAGATCCCTTTTACGGCCACATTTTTCTAACATGGCCATCCACCAACAACAGACAGGTGTACCCCTGACACACACACACACACACACATCCGTTTACACACTCTGAAGTGCAGAGTCTGTATCTGTCTGAGTGTGGGGGAGGTCCCCCCCCCCCAAGGGAACCAATAGCGGGTCAGCGTTGTGAGGCCAGAGGGGGGGCCACCGGCCTATTAGAGAGCCGCGCAGGAATTCTCTGTGAAACGGAGACCAGCCGACTGACAGAGAAACCACACAGCTGCACGGCTGCAGCGCCGCTGACAAGCAGGCTCCTGAAACACAGAGTGTGTGTGTGTGTGTGTGTGTGTGTGTGTGTGTGTGTGTGTGTGTGTGTGTGTGTGTGTGTGTGTGTTAAAGACACGACGGGGGGCAATGTGACTCAGGTCGGCCTCACATTAATCACAATATCATGCAGATGAAGATGCTTGTTCGAGGAGATGTGATGCGATTTGCAGAACCTCCAACAGACGACACCCACACACACACACACCACCTGCCTTTATATTTCAGCACATCTGGGGAATTTGGAGGGAAGTAGGGTGTGTGTGTGTGTGTGTTGAGATATGAGTGTATAACACACACCTAGTGTTTGCCTTGGCCTCAGAGGTGCAGACACAGACAGAGAGAAGAGGGGGGCGGGGGGTGGAGAACCATGCCCCGCAGTGTTTAGATAATAAACTGCGTTTGTGTGTGTGTGCTCACGCGCACACAAGTGTGTGTGTGTGTGTGTGTGTGTGTGTGTGTTAGGATGTAAGCATGTGGATTGTCTTCCCACCAGCCCAAATGATTTTCATTCTTTCGGCGTGTGAATTGAGACAAGACATTATCTCACATGCCAGTCAGTGCTACAACAGGGAAAAAATGCCACAGACGAGCTGCGAGCAACACGTCTATGTTGTGTTTTTACATCGTGTTCACACGTTTCGCTCCGGATTCATTTCACTCCCTTAATTGGCATGGCATTGATTATGGAAAATCTCCACTTGTTAACACAAACTTTATTTTCAATACATAGAAATTAGATAGACACACACAGGAGGACATCAGGGACTGGACATTGTGATTCACTGGATCAAAAACCCATTAGTCCAACAGCCAGATATTCCACAAACAACCACCCACCGCTCTGGGTGCCATACCACTCATGTGTTACGCTCTATTTAGGTTTAGGTTAAGCCAAGACCACAGTTCGGGTTCAAACTATCATTTGAAACCCGGTGTGGATTAAAATGTGCCTGTCAGAATACACTCAAGATACTAAAGGTTATTTCTATCTATCCAAATTAGATAAATAATGTGGGAAAAAATGCTTCAAATTCAATTGTTCCTCCGGGAATGTGGGGAATCATTGGTTTCTCGGAATAGCTCCAGCAAACCAGCTGTGTCTGCAGTGGTGTCTTCAGCGCTGGTGAAATGTGGGTCAATATGTAGTAGTATTAATACGAGTCAGTTACCAGCTATGCCACCTTAGGAATAACCACTGATGACACCTCCAACAATATATTTCTGTTGATTTACAGACCCAGGTAAAACACCTCAACAGAGACATAATGGCTGAGGGAATCAGGGAACGGCTCAAAGTGGGGGGGGGGGGCATAATCAGAGCTGAGGCTCAGCAGTGGAGAGATGGGAAACGACTGTTGAAACGGATCCCCCCCCCAGCCTCTCACACACACACACACACACACACACACACACACACACACACACACACACACACACAATAAAAAGTCGAGAAACTCTGAATGGAGCCCTGCAATACAGTCTCCATTATACTTGAATGAAATTATTATTAGATTTATTACAAAACATGTATTGCCAGGAAGGATGCACCTTTATATAAAATCCACCTTTTGCAGCCGTACCATAGAACAATCTAACAAAGCAAGTTACTGGTTCTAAGGTAGCACTGCTCATATCTCATGAAAACGAATCACTAATAATCAGCTTAGTGCTTCCTAGTTCTGGTAATTCCAAAATCCTGAAGAGTGAACCTTCCACATTGGATTTTCTGATTGGATGAGACACATGCAATGCATCATGGCAGTATTCCCTTTGAGAACACTATGGTTAAATCTGCAGTTTGTACGTTTGTAAAACTACTGGAGTGTCAGAATAACGGGCAACAATAAACGTGACACCAGAAAATCAGTGCTCCCGCTCTGATATTCACATGTGTGGTTTTCAGCTTTGTGGCGGGTTGATTGACAGGCGGCAGAAAGCAGAGGAAGCGAGGCTGACAGGCTCTCAGGTGGTGTTAACTGTTGTCTGACAGGCAGGCCGCGCCCTCACTGACAGGCAGGGAGAGTCCCTTAACTCTTCCCTGGCTACACAACACGCCTTCCACACTTTGGTGTTTAAAAGTGTTGGTTTGCTTCCTTTTAACAGGGAAAATCCTTGAAAAAAAGGCATCAATCACATGCAATAAAGGCTATTGACTAAGAGGTTGAACATGTGATCTGTTTTATTTCTAAAATCTATATTTGATTTGACATGTTGACTTTTCAATCATTGCCTGTGTCTTTGTTTCAGTCTTACTTTTTTTTTACCCCCCCACCCCACCCCCCCTCCAACCTCTCTTTCTGTCTTGTTGAGTACTATCTTGCATCTGGTCCCTTCTGTCTTCTCCTGTTTCTCTAGAGTGTTTCTGCTGATCCCTGACTTTCCCTGCAGTTCCCCAGGGTGTGTGTGTGTGTGTGTGTGTGTGTGTGTGTGTGTGTGTGTGTGTGTGTGTGTGTGTGTGTGTGTGTGTGTGTGTGTGTGTGTGTGTGTGTATGTAAAGCCAGGTGTCTGCTCTTTGGGCTGTGTCTGTCAATGGTGTCGGGGTTTGGGGGGAGTGGAGGAGGTCTGTGTGTGTCTGTGTGTGTGTGTGTGTGTGTGTGTGTGTGTTGGTGTGTTGGTAAGTAGGAGCTGCCAGGGCACTGTGACCAGCAGCGTCTGGGAGAAATTCCCTACATTCCCAGGGATCTGCCTGGGATAAAAGCTCCAGAGCGCTGCCATGCACCTGGCTGAGAGAGGGAGACAGAGATATACAGACATGACACACACACACACACACACACACACACACACACACACACACACACACAGGAAGAGAGAGAGGCATCATCTTTGCACCAATTAACCTGAAATGTAAAACTACACCATGACATACAAAGGTCAAATACAAGAATTGAACTCAAGGACCACCCTCGCTCGTCTTTCCTAACACAATAATAATAATAGTAATAAAAAAGATTTATATTTAAAACAGCACACACACAAAAACACAAATGCAAATGGAATTTCTGACAGAAGCGACACTTGCTTGACAAAAACTGAGCTGAAAATAACACCAAAACCAGAAGACTCAACTCTTTTGGATTTATTTTGGTATAATTCTCGCTCCATTCGGTCCAACAGTGAGTGAAAGTGTGCTGCTCAAGCTGTTTGTGTGATCAGAGGCCCTTGACAGTCTGTCATCTGTCAGCACTAGTCATCAGGAGCTCTGAGAAAACAACCACAGACACAGACTGCGAGGAGGGGAGAGCGTAACAGGACACGAGCTCTGGTTAAACATTGTGTTTATAGGCTGATATAATATATGGTTATATACAGTGCATGCACACACCAGGCCTACAGGGACCAGGAAGTGCCTACATGCTTAGTGAATGTTTATTCTTTCATTTAACATTGCTCAGTGGTCGCTTTTTTACATTTTGCTTTATTCTTTTTCACTAAATTTTAAAAGATCATTTTGTCCATTTTATTCCATATATTTTAATACACATGGAAATTATGATTATCTCACCAAATACAACATTAAAACAAATGCTAATTTCATAGGCAAGTGCACTTTTTGTTAATAATTGAGTATTATTAAAGTATATTATTGGTACTTATTAATACTACTAGTAATAATAAACATTTTTTATAGCAAAACATGTTAAGTAAAACATTACAAAATGACAGAAAAATACTAAAACTAGCACTTTAAAGCGTCAATATTTTGTGAAGAATTATGTCTGTGCAGCAGTTAGCGTAGTTTAACACATGGACAGGAAATGACTAGACAATTGTTTTATGGACCCTGTTAATAGTTTTCAGGATTGTTCAACTGTAATCTCATTGAATTCCATTTTTTTTTTATATTGCAAGATTGACTTTCATCAGATGTTTCATCCTGACAGCAATAAGACTTCATAACTCACTGTAGTCACTTTTTTCTACACACACATCCTGCACCTTAAGTATGCATTAGCTTTGTATGTGTACATGTGTGTATGTGCGTATATATATGCAAATATTTAAATATGTGTGTACGTGCATGTATGTATGTATGTATGCTTTGCTTATGCATACTTTTTTCTTGCTATTTATTATTATTATTATTATGTCCATAATGCATACTGTGTATGCTGATCAACAAATTCTACAAATTTTGTACATAGTGTTGTGTATTTTTATTTTTTATAGCTTTTATTTTCTTTTTCTTTACTCTGTACGCTGCAGTAACTAGCAAATTTCTCCGTTGTGGGATCAATAAAGTCTTATCTTATCCTATCTTATCTTATTTCATCGATTTTGATTATAATTATGTAATATGACTTTTGAGTGCGATTTAAAAAAAATAGAAAAAACAAATCCACAATGTGGTTGACCTGACGCTGGCTCAGCACACGTTTCCAGCCTGTGTCTTTGATACAGAGCAAGTGTTTACTTGTACTTACACTCCCCTCCTGCTCTTTTGTTATTCCTCCCTTCCCTCTCTCTCCCAGGCCTCCCTCCCTCCGTTCATGTGTGTGTGTGTACGCGTGTGCACGTCCGTCTCGCAGGTGTGTTTTTGTACGTACGTGTGTGTGTGTGTGTGTGGAATGTTGACCCACGCGGAAAGAGGGTGAAAGACTTCCCAGACATCAAAGCCCAGGTAGCTGACAGGGAGAAGAGGGGCCGATAAGTCCTGCTGGATGACAATAGGCTCCTCATGCACACCTGGGCTGTATGGAGAGGCAGCGACGTGGAGAGAGCCAAGCGCACACACACACACACACACACACACGCACACACACGCATGCATGCGGCACACACTGCGCTCAACACATTCTCATTCACTTCCCTCTCTGCTTATGCTTCTCACACACACACACATGCACACATCCTCTTAAACGCCTTCAAGCACTTAGCTCGGTTACCATGCATGTCTCCGTAACATTCACACACCGGTCTCCAATCCCGCCCCCCCCCCCCCAACGCCTCATCCCCGACCTCTGCACCCACAGGTGTTGGGGTCTTTGTCCTCGGACATGTGTGAGCAGCCCGGTGTTGTGACGAGCCCTCAGACCCTCGTCCCCCCATCTCAGGTGTGGCGGGGTCTCAGGTTGGGGGGGGGGGTGCTATGACTTGTCAGAACACCTGACATTTAAGTTGGGCTTGCTGCGTTTTTACTAGAGAAGGTGGCTCCTATATTGACATGTGCTTATTGTTATAATATTTGGATTCATCCTAATGTATTAATGATAAGTAATAAATTATGATATTAAAAAAGATGGTGTATGGGGACAAATTTACTGACTAGCAATCAAAGCTTCAGACATACACCTAATTGGGCAGCCTGGCTGTCTATCAAAAGGCCATAAAAGAACACAGAAAAAGCATAGAACAGTATTTGGTAAAAAAAACTAGTTAGTCAAGGTCTTCTTTCTGATCAAGCGAGCGTGTGGTTCAGGTTTTTTTGACTGTAAAAGAGAAAAAAATACCTGCAAGGTGTTAAAATGCGATGCAGAGCTAAGCACTTACTATTTTATTTTCCAGTTTTCCTGCCATGAATGACAATAAACATGGAATATCTCCACAACAAAAAGGATTATGTTCTTAAATCTGGTAGTAAAACAAATCTACAACATCTACAAGGCAGGGGTGTCGGTGTGTATAAACTTTATTTAAAACTTAAAACAAGACCAGACTGACCAAAACTCATCAAAAAAATTGAAATATGCAATGTTCTAACATTACCAAGGTAAGATTTCAAAGATAAATTATTTGTCTATAAAATGATAAAAACCACACTGAGGGTCATTGCACCCATTTAAATTACACATCCACATAGGGGTTAGTTGCAGCTCTACTTATGATATTACATTAAATTATTTTCTTGTTGCATTTATGATGTGAATATTGATGATATTTATCGATGCTGTAACAGCAGCATTGTGTTTTATTACAGATAAAAATACCTTATTTAGTGTTGGAGGTGAGCTTTTCTCTCATGGGTTATATGAATAGAACTCAGTGCTGCTGCCGTAGCAGGGGGTCTCAGACTTTAACAGATTAATTAGTGCAAGCAGTGACTTCAACATGCTATTCAGTCTGAGTAACTTTCTCCAGGAAAGAAACAGCAAACACATTATACATGTCATAACACAGTGTCCTTCATACGCACATCAGACTACGACTTATGAGGGGGTTCTGAGAAAAAAAGGATTTGACGTTTATCTGCTCTAAAAACTTTGTTTCTCTTCCAAAAGGTCAAGGTGGGTTACGATGATCTCAAAGAGGCTGACAGGTCCACTCCAACGGAGAAGACAGAGATCCATTTGTATATACATCATATAGTGCACTTTTGTTTGGATTATGCACGGACCTGAAAGCGCTTCTTTCTAGACAAGCAGGTGTTTTGTCTGATAACGAAGCCAAGGACTTGGCTGGGGAGGAGAAGGAGCCGATAACGACAGTGGCGTTAATTATAAATCATATTATTTTGACCTTCTCCTGCTTTGAGCCACAGAAAGAGAGAAAGAACCACAGATAGCCTTGGGTTCCATCGAGAGGTGAAATTAGTACCGTGTGTGTGTGTCACATGCGAGTCATTGCCTGTTTGTTTTAAGTGACACAATCCCATTAACACTCGCACCACAAATGAAACAGGGGAAAGGGGCGGGGCTTCCACCGGCCCTTTCTTATCTGGCTGCACGCGAGTGAGGCGGGGTCCAATCAGAGCTGCTCCTTACCCCTCCGACTTCCTGTTTTTCCTGCCGGGATGTCCCGTCACCTTGGCGACCCGGTGGCACACGCAGCCTCTCGGTACCCCCGCCTTCTTCAAAGGAGTCGCTGTGGCCTCAGGAAATTGGTTTAAGGTCTCTGAGAGGGAATCAGTCCATTTCCTAATGGGCCCTCATTAGAACAATGGACAAGAGCCAAGTCTGCACCGACTTCAGCGTGACGTGTTTTCTTCTTCTTGTTGATTGTGTTTGATTCCACGTCAGGGTTTTTTTTTCTTAACATCCTGGTACTGGTGACTGGTACTATCTAAATGTACAAGTCAAGCTTTCTTTAAGATTGCAAGACAAATGTCCTGTATTTAGTCGTTTGGATTTAAAGGGTCCCATATTTTACACTTTTCCTGAGTTTTATTGTCAGATAACAGTTTAGTGACAAAAATCATCTATATATAGTCTTTCATCAAATTTTTCAAGCTTCTCTCTGGATCCAAAAAAAGGACAGACCATTTACGTGTGAATATTATTAATGAGCTTCTCCTCTGATAGGCTGACTTTTAATGGAGGGAGTTGTCATATCACAGCTTTCCAGAAGTGTTTTTGGCACTCCTTATGAATATGACAACAGATAATTCAAAGACAATATAATAGTCCCAGTGTGTTCTTGTAATTTAGGGAAGCAGAGGGGAGAAGTTTGACTTTTACACCTTTTTTGGACATTACCTGCAGGTCTTCAGCTGGAGACATAAGGGAAGAAAAGCAATAGATGCTTCATTGTCCTGAAGAAAAACCTAAAGGCTGCATTCATCTAATAACTTTAATTCATTTTTTCTTCACTGTTTATTTTATTTAAATCAAGTAAATTAAGTAGAAATCCAAAATAAATGGAGACAATGTGTCTCCAATTGCTGTTATGGACTTCGCTCATCAATATATTGGATAAATTTGGTAGAATTAAACCCTATATATATATATATATATATATATATATATATATATATATATATATATATATATATATATATATATATTTATACGTATATATTTTTTCTCTCTGTATTTGGGGAAACCTGGAGCTCTCCAGGAGCAGGTCGTGACCTGTACTCACCTGGGACTCTGAGGGAGCCGCATGCAGCTGCACATTATGCTGAACAACTACTGTTACAGGCAGTTGGAGCTCAGGGTCTGTGCTCAGCGTCGCTCTGGAACATTAATTAAGCGATCTACAGTGACCCAAAACCTGTTCAAGGTCCGTCATAACGTGCCTCACACCGGATCGTTCCGTCGTTGTCTCGTTCCAGGACCAGCGGAACAGCAGCTCGTCAAAACTGTCGACACACACATTGTGGCCACATGCTCTTTGTCTGTTTGTCGGAGTCAGGTACGCTCGGCCTCTCGTCGCACATATAACATCTGTCGGCGGCTTGGCGCGGCTGAAATTACTGTTGATGTAGCTGGTGAAGCATTAGGCATTTTGGTTGTGGTCGGACGTCCTCTGTGGGTCTCTTTGAGCTCATTCGAGCACATTAGTGCACAACATTGACATTGGAGCAAACCCAAGCCAAATTAGGATAACTCTACTCATACTAAGTGGGACAATCAGGACAATGGGATGGGACAATTCTATAATTGCACGTGTACTCGCCGGTGTATGAGCATGTGTCCGCATACTTGTGTGTGTGATAAGGTCGTGCTAAAGGTCAAAACTGAACCTCAGGGAGACGTTTAGGCACACGTTCACCTCACCCCCCCACACCCCCATACCGCTCTCCCCCCTTTCATTCATAACGGGGTTAACGAGATCTGTCACCACCTCTCCCTGCGTTTATTATGAGTGGGCTTTTTCCTGTGTCAGGTAAAAATAATCGAGCGCGAATCGCATTTGGCCACTGGGGTCCTCGGGGGTCCTGGATGGCTGATTTGTTTTTATTGCAGATTCTCCGGTGGGGGGGGGGGACGTGTTGGATGAAGCGGAGGACGAGGAAGTGACTTTAGCTTTTAGGTTTGTAGTCGGGAATGTTGCCACCACCTCCTCAGGACTCTCATCTTACCTGCTAAAATCCACTCTCAGCACTGATGCTTTACAGCGAAAGAATATGAGAAAAAAAATGATGTTAAAGCCATGCATGTAATTTCAGTTTAAACGTGAGTGGTATGGAACATCATTTACAACAATACTATGTTTCAGTCGTTGGTTTCTATGCACAAATAATGCCATAATTATGGTCTCAAAGTTGTTTCCTACCGATTAACACCATAAACAAGTGTCATTGGGCAGTGCAGCCCAATGGAAATTTCCCATTGACAAGACCGTCCAGATGTGATAGCCAATAGCAATGGACTTTAGAACGACATGTGACATAGACTAAAAGGGAGGGGGTGTCTTCAGAGGTTAATAATAAAAAAGACTATTGAAAAACCCAACAGCGACGCATCATTTGACTGGAACTACTTTTTTACAGGCGACATGGCCCCTTTGAAGAACGTTTGCCTCCAGGTCAACGAGCACAAACTAAATTCCTTTCACTATTGTTTTTGGGTTTCGGTTTACGAGATGCCTTAATCAAAATCTCAAGCATATTAAACCCAGCGCTGTCTTATTGTTGTACTGTCATGTGTGCACTGTCATTGTTTATCTGTGCTCTGCTGCAAGCCGAAGCTCCCCCGGTGGGACGATAAAGTACTGAGCTGACCTGAGCTGAACTGCATGGCTACATGCCACGCACCTCGTAAATTCTAGAGGGTTTTTTTATGTGATCCGCACATACTTATTTTTTACATGTGGCCTCCTGCACAGCTAACACTAGTAGTGTTAAAATCGACCTATTTTAACTCTTTAAGTGTTATATAACCCTGGCAATTTTACTGTGTGGTGGGTGGAATCTCTATGGATAATCGCTGCCAGTTAGTTAACAACTAATATTGCATTATTTTGCAAAGAAATACAGCAGAACTGTCCTGTAGTTTTATATTAGTGCATGTAATTCATCAATAATTGTCTATTTGTTTCTGCAGCTCTGATATGCTTCTTGTGTTTCTACCTCTAATTGTGTTTTTCTGCTATTTATTCATTGCTATTGAGCTTTTTTATGTGATCTGTGCATGCATTTTGCACAGTAAAACGCTACTAGTGTTGAAATGGACTCATTTTAACTCTTTAGGTGTTATATAATACTGGCAATCGTACTGTGTGGTGGGTGGAATCTCCATGCCAAAGGAATTTGAGCAAAAAAAAATTGCAAATAATTCTGATGGATCAGACTCTACCACCTGGTGTTGAATCTGCATTTTCATTTTCTGCCTTGCCTCTTGTAAGAACAGCTATTTATCACCAAGCAATGGTTTGATTTCATTCACCCTTCTGTCATTTCACTCTTGCCAATATTTCTGACTCCAGGCCAAATATTCATCATGCCGAGCCCCGCTGCCCTTTCACACCCTTAACCGACTCTACGCCCTCTTAAGCCCCCAAACACACACACACACACACACACATACCAGCGACTTTGATATCAAGAACGCTCGAGCTGATTATTTAATGCACCTGTCAGCAAACGCGGACGCCCACAAGCATTCGCACTTATCCCCACACACACCGCACGGGAGCTGTTTATCCCAACGGGTGGAGAGATGTAGGTCCATGTAGGCCAATGTCAGCGTTAGGAGAAGCAAAATATTTTCATTGCGAGGGTATCTGTTCGTGTCAACAATCTGATAGGGCGCCGGGTAGAGATAGGCGCTTCCCATGAGGCCTATGGCCTCGGCAGCGATGGGGAAGGGGTGGGGGGGGGGCATTCAGGGCGACAAGGGGATTGTGGGATTGGTTGTTCCTGGATATCAGGAACATAGTGAGTGTCAACACCTCCAGAAGGGGCAGATAGAGAGAGGTCAGGACGTAACAGATGAGTGATAGCCGCTGCGATACAGGTGCATCTCAACTTCTTCCCACTTCGCCTGGTGCCGTGCAGCATTCATTCTGTTCAAATCCTTTACCCATTTATTTCAGAAACAAGGGAAAATTGTTGCATGGTGGTGTGTAATGTGCAGGAGGAGTTTATACATTTGTCAAAGCAGGAGACTTAACTTAGGAGAAGAACAGACACAGAAATAGTTTGATATTTAAAATAGCAAAAGCAAGTTGTGCAAATATTACACAAATTATAGTCATGAAAACCAGAGTTTTATTTCATTTCCAATACATTTTTCTTGCACATGAACTGTTAAAACAGGCTTAAGTTAAACTTCCTGGCCTCCTGAAGCCATTAAAGTAGCAGCTCGCTTAACTAGCAAACACACATATTACCCATTTATCACTTTTATTGGTGTTATCTAACAACTCTTGAATATGTGGCTTTGGGAATTATTACTAGAGTTGGATGTAATTTTTGTTTGGGGACAATAACGAAACAATATCTGTGTTACTGTGGATTAAAACAATCTGTTATCATTGGGATAATTAACACCTAATAAACACCGTCTCCAGAAACCACTGCCCACATGTTTTGATGCTTTTTTTTCTTTTATTTTGAAAAATAAGCTTGGTGATAAACCCTGAAACTACACGGTAAATCTTTGCTGTAGTTATTCCCTGTAGCACAGTGATATTACTTTAAACATTTACTACAGTAGATTTCTGCATATTTCACAATAAATCACAGTAGTTGTATTAATTACTATCAAAGATTTGTTTTCTCTGTCCTGTAGTTTTATATTGACAGTATAGATTACTGCAGCTCTGATATGCTTCCTGTGTTTTTTTATTCTGCCTCTAATTGTGTTTTGCTGCTGTTTATTTATTGTTATTAAATATCATTATCTGGTTTAGTCCTTCACCGTTGGATGTTTCTTTCTTCTCCAGAAATTCTTCTGCACTCCCAATCCCATTAAGGAGGCCGTCGTCCTTGCACGGAAGAACAAAAGAATTTGTTCGTGACCCAACGGCTGAAGTGAAGGACGACTGACACGGTACGATTGTAAATCCACGTGTGTGTGTGTGTGTGTGTGTGTGAGTTTTTGTATGAATGAACCTCCATCCACCTAAGCGCCGTAGTGTTTTCATAACACTCTCTGTAACTCCGGCCCAGCCGTGTGTCATAAGAATTACACTTTCCAAGCATCTGTCACAGCCTGATACATTTCTCGTGATGATATAACAAACTCATCTCCACTCGTCCTGCACACGAAGGCCGACACGATGCAAATTGATTGGAACTGCAATCGTGCCTCCTTTTTCCCATTAGCTCTGAAATTTCATTTAAACACTGTGTAGCGTTGTCATAATATTGGTGTTACGTCTGTCACAACATGCAGCGGCATATTGTGCCTACGGCGGTTTCGAAAAAAGAGACGGCGCGGATTACCCTGGCAATCATTCCAAAAAAATAACGTTTGAGCTTGTGTATATAACAGAATGAAGCCTGATAAGTACAGTCAGGTCTTACATAATGAAATTTGTCATCCATTTTCACACAATTAACTTTATTCGTTTCAATCTAGCAATGTGAACAATAAATGAAGAAAATGCTTGCAAGTCAATGTATAAATCAATATAAAAATACATGAGCCTACTTCTACGTAAAAATCTAAAATGTTGAAACACGCAGCAGGGTTTTCATGACCTGCTATGTAGGACCTCTAAAATAATCATCTAATGAGCTCGGTTCAAAGAACAGACGAGCTGCAGCACACCAAGGTTTTACCCTTGAGGAACATTTGCAGAACAGTCGGTTCCTCTCTGATCTGATGTCTGCGACAATCTCAGTCACGCCGCTGCCTCGCTGGTCACAGGACACACACCGGCAGAGCCCATGGCCTTCACCGAGGAATGTTTAGCCTTAACTCAGTAGCAACAACATCTTGGGAAAATATTTGTGCTTTTAAAAATAGTCCGTGCTATACATAACAGAAACGGGAGCAAAGGTTAAAATCTGGAGTTTGATATGCACGTCGCAAGATGAAAACAAGATGATTAGGAAGAAACTTACTAATTGTCAATTAATTGCTAACTAATTTCTGATTAATGTTAATTACAGTTTTGGGGATTTTTATGACATTATAATTGTATTTTTCAATTTTAATTAATTTAAGATTACTAAAAAAGGCAAAATGGCTGCCTATCAATATATCTTTGTGCATGCATAGCATTCTTGTTATTCATCCAAACTGTCAGGAATCGACTTTTTATCTATCTTTTATCTAGACGAGTGCAGCACCTATAGAAACGATGTATAGATAGATAGTCCCACACACTGCTCTGCTAACCAGTATGTGTAGTAAATGGTGAAATAATAATAAATCATTCTATGTTTCCACATTCTTTTAATGCCCAGCGAGGACATGAACTTGGGTCTGCTGCTTATGAAGCAAGCCCACTACCCCCTACACCTCCACAGCACACCTCCTGGGCTTTACATTTTAACGATAATAATGATAATATTAAGGTTTTTGACTATCCCTTCCAAACAATTTCACTCAAAAAATACAAATATTGAATGCGTTTCAAAATTAGATGCATTTAGCCACCTTCAAGTGACCAGGTTAAAGTCAGTGAACTGACTCAGTGTCAGTTACACAGCAGTATATCATTGGCTCCCACTGTACGCTAATGATCAGTGAGGCTATAAAACTCGGTACATTAGGTGGAGAAAGTGTGTTTTAATCTGTCAAACATCAGGCCGACATAGTGTGACTTTATAGCTGGGTGCGCTGTTGCAGCTAATTTCTTGTAATTGGATAGCGCTCGTAGCTACCTACACATGCTAGTTATAAACGTGTGAGACATTCTATGTATTTAATGAACCTAAGTGGCCCGAGGCAGCTGCAGAGTCAGACTGATGTGTAAGCAGCACAAAAAGTAGGTTTGAAGGGGGCCGTATTTCCCCCCTCTGAAGGTGTTCTGACTCAGATGAATGGGACTTCAGGCAGACGTTCCGAGTCACTGAGGCTTTTGTTGTGCACACCAACAGAAAGTCCAACGGCCGGCGTGAATGTGCGCCTGCTTGTCCGCGACATGCCCGTATGAAAGAAAAAGAGGAAATGCAGGAATTTCTAGCCGAGCACTTTTTAATTGTGTGTGAGCTTCATTTTTTGTTGGCTGTCGGCTACTAACATCTGAACTATGTGATAGCGTGGATGTTTTCACGTGGCTGTAACTCGTTTCTTTTTTTATTTTTTTTTTTTATTTTCGTGATAGCCTGGACTGGAATAAAGAAATGGGGGAGGGGGGGTGTATCAAGGGGAAGAAACAAAGATTGACAAAGAGGAAAAGAAAGGAAGGGTAAAGGAGAGGTTAGCTGGAAGGCAGACGTAGGAAGGAGGAAGTTCATCCACCTGTGTCTGATTTACAGCAGTCGGATATAATCTCCCTGACCAGAGAGAGATACAACTCTTTTTTTTTCCTTTTTTTTTATCGATATGCTCAAACAGGACTACATAGGATGAGGCCTGTTCTTGATATCCGACTACAGATACTGGACAGAGGAGGTAATCGCGTTGCGGCATAAGAAACAGATCAAAGAAGTGAGAATTCAGATGTTTGAGGCTTGTTTTTTTTTTTTTTTTAAAAGATAAAATATATCGCTGGATAATGTAGGTAAAGAAAATTTGTACAGTAATCTATACTGTCAACATGCCTTAAGGCATATATAGTGTAGCGGTGCAATATCGCTTGAACCTTCCGGAGATTTTTTTCTTTTTTATTTTAATTGCTGCCAGGAAGGTCTTTGCTCGCATGCCTACCTTTCAGCACAGAGGTCAAAGGTCAGGTTCAGCTGCAGAATAGTGCCTGGGGAGACGTCGGGGTTCCATGTCTTGCTCGTGGAAACTCCGGCGAGGCAGATGCTGCCCCGGTTTTCACCCTGCTGATGCTTGGATGGTTCAAATATCTGGCTCTCTCGCTCTTTTCGCCGACTTTGTCTGCCGTTTGGTGCTGAGCAGATCTGTTTGTTATATGAACGTCTTCCTGCTGCGGCTGAAAATGTGGTTGAAGAGAGCTGAAAAGACTCTTAAACAAGCTGAGCATGTAAGAGCTGAAGGAGACTGCAGGGTCAGGTGATAATTAATTATTACAAAAATATTCTTAAATGCAGCATTTAGACTTGTTTTGTTCATTTATTTAGATCACATTTAAACTATTTCATGTTGCAAAGAAAATCTCCAATTATACATAATTTGCAATACATGATTAGTCCATCATGAGCCCATCATGTGCATAAATTTCCCAAACATATTACATAACAATGAATTAGCCTTTGATTAATGATGACAGCATAGAGAGAAACCAGATTAGATAATTATTGGATGTGGGATTTCCTCAATTCTTTATTTAACATTCTCCCATCGCTATAATTTTTCCTTCATCTTTTTTTTTTCTTTCTTATTTTTGGAAGCTTTCGTGTTTTTGGCACGTTTCACAACTCCTCACGCACACTGCTCTTTCACAGCTTTCACCTCAGTTGCAAATTTCATCCCCCGATGGAGGCCGCTTAAATTATCTGCTGCTTCTACATAAATTGGATTTGCAAATTTCAAAATAAAACGGTAATCGCTAATTACTGCACATCCACAGTGCACATTGAACATGCTTTTGTTAGGTTAGAAAAAAAAAATAGAAGAAGCATTCGTGAGTCACATAAAGGATGAAATAAGCTGGTGTTTTTTTCTGGTTAAAGGCCTCTTAACTCCGGCAGCCATGCTCTATCTCTACCAGCTACCCCGTGCACGGAAGCGCTAATCAGCGATTAGTGATTAGCCGTGTCGTGCCACCATCGTAACCCCGCCACCGCGACATTTCCTGGCGGCGGGGTCCCCGCTGACGGACACCCTCCGGTTCTTTCACCGGTTACAGGTCCCTCTCAGAAGAATCAGATGCAGCAAAAAAAAAAAAAAAAATGGCCGCTCATTATGTCGTCTGCACACTCACGGTCTCCTCTTCCCTCGCTCCTTCTCTAATCATGGGCGAAACGGGCCCCGGCGTTCAGAACAAAGGGCGGTGTTTGTTTTCTCGCAGGCTTTTTATTCCAGGCGTGTTCCTCCGCGGTGCATGTGCAGGCCTTTGATGTGCAGCACAGCAGCACCGGCCTCGGCCCGTCCGGGCCCTCGGCTAAGCGTGCGGAGAGGAGGGAAGACGGGAGGAATACAAAGGAGAGGAGAAGTGTTTTCTTTCCTTCTCAATCACTAATACACTTTTTTTTTCACAATTGAATGTTTTACCAGGGAGCCTTTCATTTAGCAGCTCCATGCAATCAGCGTCGGTGACACTTGTGAACTTTTCAACTTTAAAGCGCGTGGAGCAGACCTGACGTGGGCATTTCTAAGTTTAGCTCCTGACTGACACAAAGGAAACAGCGCTCGCCTCCTATTTAGCATTTTAACCTCAGCTGAACACAACTTCATAAAGTTTCAAACAGCCTAAACAAGGCTCTGAATCATGGATAAGTGACATGATTCACGCAAGAAAATAAAAAAAATGGAGTTACTGTAAATGATGCTGGAGCGGGATGGGGCTGATAGGAGGGAGTCGTGCTCTCTGAGAGACAGACACAGGCAGATAAGGTGGTGTTACATGACGAGTCCCCCCAAACAACCACCTCGCCATCGTCTGCTGGATATTACGCTTGAGCTCACGTGGAGAATGCTTGCGTTTCGTGTGTGTGTGTGTGTGTGTGTATGAGAAAATCAGAGAAGGTGTGAAAAGTCTGACTTGTAATTCACCTCCCTCTGCATACGGGTTAATTCTTCCCCTCCATCCGGCTTACTTGAGATTTAAGAAAAAGGTGTGGGGGAGTCTGAAGTGGCAACAGATGCGTTAATGTGCTTGTGTAAATACTCAGACTCCTGCAACCGAAAAATCCTCTTAATTGCTTAATGATTTTGAGCTGATTCTTTTTTCTTCCCCATCTCCGGGGAGGATATTCATTTTTTTTTTGTCTCATCCCTTTATTTTTTTGCTTGTTATTTAACACCCTGTGTTTTCTCCGTCTCTCTGGACAGGCAGGAGCTGTTTGGAATAACACATCTACAAAAACACAGCAAACACAGGGTTATCAGGCTGGGATCAGGCAGACAGACAGTCAGTCAGAGCGCTGGAAAGCTGTTTATATCCTCTGCTTACACTGCTCCACAAGGGGGCAACGTTCGAAGGCCAAATGTGTGACATAATTACAGTGACCTGTTCTTCAGGGTTAGTAAGCAGGTTCTGAGCAAGCAGTGTGTTCACAATGGAAAAGTGACTATAATAAATATACTGTGAGCATGCATACACACATTGTTTTTCTGGAGTGTGAATGTACGATAATGTCTGACAATGCACAAAAGTGCATCTTTCTGTAGATTAATTTGCAGTTGATAGGATATGTAGTTTGATTATATATATATATATATATATATATATATATATATATATATATATATATATATATATATATATGTATATATATATATATATATATACAATTAAATGCAACTTTACAATGCTAATTGCAGAGTATACAAACTGAAAAAATATACCATATATATATTTATAACCCTATAGAACAAATCAAATTTACTCAAGATTTTCTAAGCACTGCAGACTTCAATGATTATTATTATATGATTATATGATTCCATATTATTAAGGAATTGTGTGCAGACTCACAATTTAACCACGGTCTAGTTTGTGCATGTTGACAAAAAAGCCAATTCAGAATTTATTCAAAAAAAAAAAGACAAAATCTGATTTTGCAGTGGCATGAAACAGGGAAGCAGCTTTGGTCGTGGTAGCAGACGAAGCTGTTGATCAAACACTGAAGGGGAGAAGAGGAGAAAGACTGTTGATACTGACCTTCACGTCTATATGAGCGCTCTGCATTTGAAAGGCTTCACAGCTACACCTGAGACACCCTGAGTCCTCCTATCACGCTGCTTCCATCTCTCCTCGCTGGTAGCCAGCGCTCGTAATACCATACATGCCCTGCAAAGGCTCATAATTGCCAAGTGCTATTAGATGGCCAAACGGGATTATTTCTTCAAAAGAAACATTAGCCGCCTTTAGGAAGGAGTGTGAGGGATTGCGGGGCTTCGCCACCCCCCTCCTAATCTAGCCGGAGACCCCCACAGTCACACTCCTCCACCTGGCTCCCATTACCCCTCCTCAAATCCCTAATCCCTCCGTTTGTTTTCCCGGATAGAGACCCAGAAGAATGGAGGAGCGCGCAGGCGGAGGAGGAAAGGGAAAAAGGCAGGATTTGGGGTCACGGGTGACGGTGATAATAGAGATTTGACAGCTATTTGCCAGCGCTGGTTTACAGCTGCTTAATCGTTGTGTTAATAAAACACGACTCCCATATTTAGCTCCCATTCATATTCAGTTAATGTGCAGTGTGTGTGTGTGTGTGTGTGTGTGTGTGTGTGTGGCTGGCCTCAGCGGTCTGCGCTCTTTAATAAAAGTATTGTTTGTGTTTCCCCTGATTGGGAACACATTGGGCCCGGGTCCGGCCCTGCCGGGGATGGGGTCCGGGGTCTGGGGCAGACCGGGGGTCCTGTTCTCCGGGGGTCTCTCCCCTGGTCCTTCCTCTCTCTCTCTCTCTCTCTCTCTCTCTTAGAAGTCCCGTCTGCTCGGGGGGCCGCAGGGGGCGGCGAGGTCGCCCCCGAGAAGTGTCCCGCCGCGGGATGACCCCGCGCTGCCTCTATCGGGGGGTAACCTTAGTCCCCCTCCCCTCCCGGCGGGGATGTAAGACACACACACACACACACACACACGCACACAAGCCAGTCACCAAACAGCCACACAGGGTGATGAAATACACGTGCGCACACAGAAATCACATACCCAGCCATTGTTCTCTTTGTACCAGACTGTGAAAAGCACACACACACATTCACACCCTTCTCCTCTCCCACCCCTTTAATGGACAACTTACACACACACACACACACACACACAAACACACACATCACTAAAGAGACCATCATGCAGGTTGAACCTCAGCTGCCTGTGTGGCTCCAGCTTTGTTGTCCTGACGACGCCCCTGTGTTTGAGATCCCCACGTCTGATAGTGTTAACATGATCAAATTCAAGCTGTTAGAATCATGTAGCTCAGACCTAAGAAAAAAAAAAAGGAGGAGAAAAGAAAAGGAGAGCAAGAGTGAAGGAGATAACAGGAAGAGAGGGAGCGTACGAACGGAGAATCTCAGAGGTGAAGTGGCAAAACGGGGGGAACGTGGCGTGGAGAAAACGCTCGGAACTCGGGGTCGGGGACGAGGAAAAAAAAAAGAAACCAGCGTCCACCACACCTCCGCGAACACATGGACTCTATATTAGCTCATGGCCTTAACAGGCAGCAGCAGTGCTCTGACATGAGCTCATGTGTTTGGACAGATCTGCTGAAGGTTTAAGACCAGTACCGAAAGCCTTATCTGATCCAGAGATAAAGTCTCACACCAAGAATGAGAGGAAAACACACACAGAGAAGCAGCCTGTGTGAATGGATGGTCATAAGGAGAGAGAGAGAGAGAGAGAGAAGAAGGGAAAGAAAGGAGGGAAAGAAAGGAGGGAAAGAAAGAGGGCCCGGCCCTGGATGGAGACTCAAAGAGCATAAGTGGGTCCTGGGAGACCCCCAGCCACAGAACCTACGCTGGGTGTGTGTTGGTGATGATGTCAGCGTGAATTACAAAAGTGTGGACAGATATGAGAACAAAAGTCAGCCCGGGCCCGAGTGTGTGTGTGTGTGTGTGTGTGTGTGTGTGTGTGTGTGAGCCTGTTTGTGTGATATTTTAAATCACCAGGTTTTATGAATGATTTTGAAAACTGTACATCTGTGTGTGTGTGTGTGTGTGTGTGTGTGTGTGTGGGTGCATGTAAGCAGTGTTCAATACCACTGTTTTAAATGTTTTTAATGTCACCTTAATCCTCAAATCCCAATTTCTTCCACCACACGGTTTTCGTTCTCATATTAAATGAAATCGTATAAGTTTTGCATCAGCTTCTATTTTAACTGTGATCAGTGCCTACACATCACCACTAATTCCCTGATAAGAGTTCATCTCATTGCAATTATTGATGAAACTTCACATTTTTTAACGTTTTGGAGATTAAATTGTAAGTGCCTCTATAATCTCTGTGAGTATTTACACTATCTGTATTGTCATTTTTTTGCGGAGAAGCAACTTTTGACTTTTCTTCTTCTTCAAAAAAATTGTTTTCGAAGCATTTTTCTCTGTCAGATCTTGGCAGTCAGTAGTTTAAATGAAGTTGAATATGGCACGCCACTTTGTGTATTAAACAAAATCAATTTTAAACCCATTTACTGGCTTTTTTTTAATCTTACAGTCAATTCTTTGTCTATTGTTGTCGGTCTCATAGCAGCAGATTCATCTCCAGGCAGTTCAATCTTGAAGTGACATGTTATAAAGTTAACTATCCTACCAAAAACATAAATACAGTGGCCCCGCCATGTGCTATACTTCTTCCACGTCTTTCATCAATTACATTTGACTTGTTGCACATCTGTATGTCTGCCCGTTATTGTCCCATCGCATTTGCAGACAGCTCAGTGCTGGGTCTGCATAGCCGGAGCCTGCCAAGGCTTTGGTGCCCAGCGTGGTGTTGCTTCCTGCAGGAAGAGGGAGAGCAGAAGGAAAAGCAAAACAGGACATCTTCAGATCTGTCATGGGAGCAGCCGCGCTCCTCCTCTCTGCCCTCGGGGGACAACGCACCAAAGGAAGCGCGTTCTCTCCCTGCTTTTATCCCCCGCTTCGCTGCACTCGCCCTGCTCCGCTGTCCCTGGGACAGGCTCTCCCCTCCGGTATATATACTCCTCTTCCACTGTGGGAGTCGCAATCAGACGTTGATAGATGTCACCTTGTGTGATCTGCAGTTCAGTGTAACCTTTCACTGCTATTAGAATTAGAATTAATCATGTTTCAAGCCACAATGAATAACATTATTGCTTAATTATACTCTTATATTATTATATGTACTGCATCTTTATGTATTATTGGTATTATATAACCAATAGTATATTGGTTATTTTTGCCTCATTCTGTTCATACTATTTCATCTTTGCAACCCTTCTTTTCTTCTACCTTCATTTCATCACACTATATTTTCATTTTTTTAAGCAGTCGATTCTGATAGGTGCTGTATAAATAAACCTTATTGTCCTATGTTTGTTAATATTAGAATAGATCCTTAAAATTAGGATTTTGAGCCTAAACACTCACTTGTTGCAAAGAGTAATTTGAAAAAAAAAAAAATCACTTATAACTAAAATATATATATATATATATATTTAAAAAGAGAGAGATATATAAACTAAATTTCCCTCATTTTAATATATGAAATATTTCAATATATATTTATCAGGGCAACCAGGCGAAGAGGAGACAGGAGGCAGCAGAGCGCAATTTTGTCATAAAACAAGGCGATTCATTAACGGTGGTTACAACAATAAACGCTCAGACACCAGCGTTATGACCAAATAGACATTCCCCCCCCCCCCCCCCCCCGTAATTGTCCAATGGCAGCCCTTTTGTGCATCCACCTGACAAGGCTTAATTGGACCAACCCATTAGTAGGGGTCAACCAATATCCCAACAATTACCAAAGCTGCACCTTGTACAATTCCCTGCGAATTAAAACCGTGTGACTTAATAAAACAGAAATCATACAGATACACTAATGAGCCAGTGAGAAGGGGGGGTGATCACCTTCTCACAACAGCACATTAGACCATAATTGCCTTTCATATCTTGTGCATATAAACACCTGAAACCTTTCCCTGTTCTCTACATGGGGAGGCACAAATGAATGGAAGGAACTACAGGCAGGAGGGATTTTAACGCTGTTAAACGGTTAACTGGGATGGATGAATATCCGCTCATGCTGAACTTATCCGGATCAATACTCGGGTAACCTGCATCTGTTATTTCTGCGGCTATTTTTCTGCCTTTTCCAGCAGAAATTAGGTGATTATGACCGGTCCAAGTGGAGCCGGAGGGGATTCTGTAGTGTTCCAGTTGGAAAGAGAAACCCTAAACTGTCTCTCATCCTCTGCTCCCAGCTAGCCCACTCTGTAACCATCGTCAAGGTTACCACAGCCACTGTGTGTGTGTGTGTGTGTGTGTCTCTTCATGCGAGTGTGTTCCATTGCCTGGTTTTCCTGTTTGTTATTGCGGTCATGACAGAGGCAGAAGAGCTGGAATTGAGGAGGTTTGTGCGGTGGTGCCGTGTAGAGGCGAATCCTACAGAGAATGACACTCTGTTGGCCGAGCACACTGTGTTTCAGTGGTGCGTGTGGTTTTCGAGAGCTCGTCTTTATCCTATATTTACTCAGTCTGTAGGAACTGTTTAAAGTCTGCAGCGGTGGCCTCGAACATCATCTCTCTTTCTCTCTCTCTCTCTGCGTTTGCAATACCATACGCCGAAAGAAAAACAAGGGCCAAGTCCAGAAGGAAAGGGTCTATGTGTGAAGGTACTCGCTGTTTGAATGGTTCTTCATCACAGATAAAGGACCAGTAGCCCATTTCTGCTCCGATATCTGCTTCACCATCATCAAAGCATGAAGACAGAACCCCATACTTAACTCTCAGAGGGTGAAGTATATTCTCTGCATTGTGTCATTATGTCTGTGACACTATAGGCGTTTCTTTTTCAGACAGTTTCTGTCTTTTTCTCTTGTTCCACCAACATTTTTGCAGCAGCACATCAAGCCGTAATGCATTAAAATCATCTATTGCAATCGGCTTCTGTTGCACCTATGAGGAAGCAGCACGAAGCCTGAGCTGCATATAATAAATGATGAATTGAGGGAGAGATAAAAAAAAGCAATGCCAGAGAACATGGATGAGACAGAAGCAATAGGAAAGATATCTAGAACGGGACAGCTGGTGTTCAGTGGAGACTGCCTGGCTTTCTGCTGCTCACTTTCCATGTTTTCACGATAAGATAAGATCTCTTACTTCATACACCCTGCTCCGTTGTACACCAATAGGCTGGCATGTCAAGCGAAAAAAAAAAAAAACGTGAATAACCTTGCCTGGTTGCTATAACAACGCTCTGTTTCCACAGTAGGCTGCACAGTGTGTGAGAAAGAGAAACAGAAAGAGCCACACGAGTGTTCCTTAAACTGAATTTCGACAACAGCTGTGACGCAGAATGGCTTCGAGTTAGTGAGCGAGAACGAGAAGATACTAATAATCCTTGTTTAAAGGTTTTCCTGTTTTTCTTTTGTCAAACTCAGCTATCGAGAAATGTTAAAAAGGTCAAGATCCCATAAACGCCCGAAGTCGAATAGAGGCTGTTATTATAACAGGCCTGTCATATAGGAAAGAGCCACATTGACAGGTAACACATCCACCATGTCCGATATCATTCCTCACCAGGCTCACACGCGGACCACCGGAGCAGAGCGGCGCCCCTATCGCGCCGTATGTATCGCACCATTAACGCATACGGCTCTCACGTGCAGCTCAACTGTAAAAGGTCACTCCGTTCGCTTCTGATCCATCTTTCAACTGCGGAATCCCCGGTCCTCAGGGTGTATGTGTGTGTGTGTGTGTGTGTGATCCACGCTCCCGTAAACACTTTCACGCCGCTAGCCGCGCACATGCAAAAAGGAGGGGGTTGGGGGGGGGAATTGTCCTGCTTCTTCGCTCCCTGTCAGGCTTTGATCTGTCTTCGGGGTGTCAGCTGGCGGCCATGTTTGTTTGCCTAGCGAGGTAGCCTACCTGTGTAATTACCTCTAATGAAGTGATTTGTTTTGATTTGGCCTGAAATATAATCCCCCCCCCCCCCCCCCCCCTCCGCCCGTGATGAAGATGTGGAAATGGGTTTGAGGTTACTTGGGGATTTTATTTTATTTTTTCAGAAGTGTGTGTGCGCAGCCGTGGCTGTGACTAGTTAAGCCGTTTCTGGGGTGAAAGAGGTTCGTCCGCTGAGCTTTGAGGAAGTTTACATTGCGAGGAGGAAGGTTTTCGGTTCAGCGTGAGTTTGGCTCGCTCTTTTATTCACATCCACCCGGAGTTTTGACAGTCATTGTTACTGCCCCGGCTCACCTTCTTTTTCACTATTTCCTCCCCTGGCATCCCCCCTCCACACCTCTCACGTTAATATAAAGTGCACGAAACGGATCCAAACATGCGTCCATGTTGACTGGAAAGCCCTCCTGCCCCGGCCCGAACGCACATACGGCACAGACGGACTCGTGCTCCTGTGAATCATTTAGGCCCTGGCACCGGTTCAAGAAAACCTCAAAGAGAACGTTGTTGGCAGGAGGCTGCAGCACTTCACCTCTCAGTAAAGGTTAGCGGGAGCACAATGTGACTCTCCTCCGCTCCGTCCTCGGTGCTCACCCCGCTCCTTACCTTCGCCTTTAACTTTGCAACCCTTCGTTTCTCCTACCTTCATCTCATCCTTTTTACTGCACGCGCGGAAAAGTCATTGCATTTGACATCTACTCAGACATTTACCAACACAGCTACATACATTTACATATATATATAGCTAGTGTGTTGCATTCTATTTCATCTAATATTAAAATTAAACAGGATTTGTTTTAGGGTCAGTCTGAAAAATACTACAGAAATTCTAAAAATACATTAAATTTTTTTTTAGAGAAATCACTCAGAATGTGCAATTTTTTTGGCATGAACTGACAAAGAATGATGAATGTTAAATATTTATTGTAGCTTGAATATAAAACTTGTCAATAGCAATTTTTTTTTACGTTTTTTTTAGGGTTACACTAAATGACATTTTTTGTGATCAGACCTTTAGCTAACAAAATACAATGAGGTGAAAGTGTGTTATTACTGTGTTTAACACTGAATGCAGAGCTCTTTGGATTTTTGATGGATTATGTCCGTGTCACAGGCTTATATGAGGGTAATCCATAGAGCTTCCCATAGGCTTCCTGCAGGAGATAAGAAGCCTAAACACACAGTCACCGAAATACACGTCGCCCGCCATTCTGCAGCTAATGAAGGGTGATGGGAGGAAGGGAAGGAGTGTTGGGGTGGGAGGGGAGGGGGGTTCCTCTCACACAATGATCTGAGTGTTTGAAGGAGCAGGGATGCACAAAGTGAGGAAATGTCCCCTCACACACCACCTATTTAACATCCCCTTTAATAAGACATGTTCGTTATAGAAGCACACACACACACACACAACACCTCAAAAAGTGAGACCATGTGTGCAAAATGCATGTTTATGTCTATGTGTGTGTGTGTGTGTGTGTGTGTGTGTGTGCCCCCCCATCAGCCGCACCACCACCCCATCCCTCCCTTAACCTTAATCCATGCGGGCGGGGATGTAAAGGAGATGGAAGGGATCTGGAGGTCGCTGTTTATTTGCTCTATCTCCTCTCTTCTCTCTGAGAGGAACCAGAGCCACGTTGGAGGCGCTGCATGAGGGCTCAGGGTACATCCTTCTTCTTCCTCTTCACCTCATCCCCCCCCCCCCTGTTCACGCATCCATCCTTTTTTTTTTCCTGCACCTCATAAGGATTCCATTGAGGAGAGGCAATGCCTTGCTGGTGTTCAATCGTGGAGGCGAGCCAGATGTTAATGAAGCAGAGGCCGACCCGGTGAGATCAAACCGGGACAACCAGTGAGCGATGTCTCTACCAGCATGTCCAGGACGTGTAAATGTGCAACGTTTCAGTCAGTACACAATAACTCACGCAAATCAATCCATCTTTATGTCACAGCTTACCTGTAAGCAACATTTAAACAGTCATTTTGCTAACCATACTTATGCTGTTAGACTGTCAAATTCAGCTCACCTCAAGAAGGATGAAATTAAAAAGTTAATTTTACATTGAGGAATGGGTTCCACCTCCTACTTTTAACTTATAATTATATTGTTTCACATACCATTAAGTCAATAAATAATTTATATAATTTTATTAATGTAGATTTCTTTATTATTATTATTATTTATTTTATTTTGTTATCATGTATGCTTACTAATAATACTAAGTTAAAGACATATTTGGTATTAATAATAATCACATGCACTATTTCTTTATCATTATTATTATATTTTTATTGTAAAACATAAGACTTTGTTGCTAATATACTTATCACCATGAACCAACACTTATATCCTACACATGGACATTTCATAACATACAATACTTGCAATAGGAATAATAAAATCATGTGATTGGTCCTACCTTTCCTCCACAGTCCGGGTGGCTGTTCTCCGGTCCCGACCTGACCCGGCGGATCCGTCCGCCGCATTCCACAGGCACGCGCTATCATAAACATCCTAGTCCCGGACCCGCGAGGGCAGGAAGTGCGAGAGGCAGGAATTCAACTGTTTCAGATGACGTTACGGCCTAGTACAGTGGTCCTGTGCAGCACACACACACACACACACACACACACACACACACACACACACACACATACACGTATGACTGCTGGGTCCAAATGTTAAATTTCTGAATCTTTATGACAGTAATAGCGATGTGCAGCCCTTAGTGTAAGTAGTCTCTAGGATATTATAGCATTATTGTGACGTGCTATTTATAGATTAGGTGGAATTAAATGTCCACAGATAATATGTGCGTTTATCAGTGTAGAATAAAGCCTTCCTTTTCTATTTTGTAAGGATATTAAGATGCATGTATAATGTGTATAAAATATAGTTAGTCGATTTATCCATCAGTTTAGTTGTGTGTGTGTCTTTTTTCTGCAGAATTGGTTCTATCTTGAAACATTCTGTGTGCACTCTTGTTCTAAATGGGCCCTTCTGCGTTATTGCATATGGAAAACTCAAAGTATACAGATTTGTCGATAAAACCAACTTATCAATTAGTCGAAAATTATCCATAGTTGCAACGTCGAATGATTTTTAGTCAACTAAAATGCCTTAACGCATATATATAGCCTACTTTAAACTACTTTTTCAACTTGTGTATTTTTTTCTTATCTTACTGTTAGACTTTTTAAGATTATTCTTTACCAGTTAGTGCTTTATGACTAAAGAACTTAAGAGTTACTTTGAAAAGTTCTATTATAAAAACAGATATAAACGTATTATTTGTATGTAGTAATTTGATGCAATATATGCAAATTTATTATTTTTTGCACGTGTTTCAGAAAGTTGTGGAGGTTCGTCTGTGGGTTTATGTGTCTATTATAGGCTGTTCTGGATCTAGCGATAACTGGAGAAAGACCTTTAGTGTAAAAAAAGAAAGACAGTATTCAGTGATATGCAGCTTTCTCAGCCCCTGCTGCTGCCATTTAGCACAGAAAATCTCCATTATAGGCAAAATGCTAAGTATACTTAACAAAGCATGTCATTAGAGCATGGGGTAGCTATCCCATAATTAAATGTATATAAATTCGCTAAAAACTCACATCTGCCTTTGCATATTTAAATAGTGTATAATGTCACTACCACGCATAGGTGTATATGCATAAGCATGGAAACGTTCCCCTCAATATATAGAACCAGCCCCCACCCCAAAACAAAAAAAACATAAAACAGGCGGAGGGCTTTTATTTTGAAAAATGTAATTAGCCTGTGAATATGTGCGTTAATGTAGGAACAAAACACAGAATGAGAGCATTAACGAATCATTATATTCTATATTTTTTAAATGTTGCTTGATACCTGCATTTATGTTTTCCTTTACATACCTAACTAGAGACATTTATATTACAAATTGCATATATTCGTGCAGGAAATAAAATCACCAGAATGCAAAAAAAAGAAATGTTTTACAGATTATGTTCCCTTAAGGCCTATATGAAAATGAACCTCAATTTACTTTCTTTATATATTTTTTTTCTTTCAAAGGAAAATGTGTCGCTGCAGAATTAGACATGAGGTTACTATGGTAGAAATAAACGAGAAATTGATATAAAGGACGTGTCACCCAGAGCTACATTTATTATTGTAACCACCATGCCTCCATATCATATTTTACTGTTGAATATTTATTTATTTAGCCAATTCATTGCCTATCAAATCCCCGTCTCCTGCACGAAAAACTATCGAATTAACATTCCTCGTCGCCTCGCCGCGGCGGCTCGAGTTTCCGCTCTCTCCCTGTTTTGTTTGCGGATTGTCGGCGCGCTTTGTTGTGACGTGGCACGCGCGTCTGCGGGCCGCCGCTCGCGCCCTGGAAGCTACAGGTAGCTGGAAAACAGACGTCAGTGGCCTATATGTAGGTATGTATGGAAATAAATATATCTCATTTAGGGAAAATAAATGTCAGAGAGCAGAGTATTTTCCTCTCCTTGTTATCCTGTATTTTATCACAACAGGATAAATGCGCATGTCCACAGAATACCTGTGCGCTAGTTTTGGGGCTACATGCTAGCATCCTTTTAATTAATTGGGATGCAGCTACGGGGTCCACCAGGGGAGCTCAGCGGGGGTTCTGCTATTTCTGCAACGTGATATATAGTAATTTCACTTAAATTGGATTTTTTTATTAGTAATTGTATACAGTTATTTTTTAGTAAACTAATGATAAAATTATATAGGCTACCCTACACATTATTATATAATAATAGAGCAATGTGACATCAAAATGACAGGTCTGTCTCTGCTTGTATTCGTGGGTGTGGGGCGACGTGAGGACCGCAGACTTTCTCTGGAACAATAAAAGAAGACAACTCCCGAAATCATGAAAATCATGAGGTAGGCTAAAACAAACACATTTTGCGCCAGGACAAAGTGGAAAGAGGAGGGTGAGGGGGGGGGGTCTATTTTGTGGTTTCCACTTTGTTTTCACAAACTTGCAAACCGCTCCGCCGCATTTCTGACTGATTGTGTTTCAAGTAGGAAAATGCACAACGAAAGCCTTTATTTAAAACCCAAATTAATAATAATAATAATAAGGGGGAAAACAAGTAATTGTTTGCATGCAGGCCTAGTCTCAGAAAGTTAATGGGATACCAGTCAACGTTCCACACCGGTGCCCTTTGTCTTTTCAAGCAGGAATTAATGCAACAGGATAGTAATAGAGATTTTATAAATATTATTATAGAATTCTGGTCCAAAACAATTGATTTGTAAATTGATAGCTGGGTTTATCTCTTTAATAGCTGTGTAAATGAATATACTACTAAATGATGTTGTGTTTTAACCAAGCCAAGTGATAATAAAAAGAAAAAAGGGGGGTTTGGTGAGATTATGGGGAACTGCTCGTTGGTTTAAGCATGTGAAAGAGGCGTCGGGACAAGCAGCAGCGGCGGCTGCGCGCTGCGCGTCTTGGAGCGCGGAGTGTGCGTAATTGCACGTTGAGAGATGGTTGGCGCTCCGCGGCTCAGCTGCTGCTGCTGCGGCCGCGCCGCAGACCTGGCCGCGGGGTGATGACACACACGCCAATGCTGCTCCACCTGCACCGCACTCCCAGAGCACAGGAAATACACTCCCGGAGAAAGCCGAGGGGACCCGCATGGGTGGCCGGCGGAGGGGTGGGTGGGGTGGGGGTAAAACTATACCCCTCTCCAGCACTTCCCTTCTCCAACGTGTGCTAATGAAGCTCCACTATCTGTGTGGATTACCCTAAAACTCGTCGTGAACGAGGTGAACATGTTTGACTGTAGTTACTTGGAACGGATGCTGCTCAGTTCACATATGAAGGGAGGTATCACACTATATTCCATTTTTCATGTACGTGAAATTAACTAATAAATACATATAAACTAGTATTCAAGTTTTAGTAAAAGCCTAAAATGTAGTATAAATCATTTTAAATTACGACTTAATAAAGAAAATAAAATAAAAGTTGGCTGTAAATATGCTAACATATACTTTACAATTCCATGTGATCTGTCGCCTTATTCATTTTTTTGTTGTTCTCTGTGCAAATAAAAATAGAAAAAAGGCTTGTGAGCGTCTATACAACATAAATTAATGGGTATATGCTTTTTACAAAAAATAAATAAATAATAATAATGGATTGTATTGAAACTATAATCCATATTCATCGTTTGTTTACAGCCTTTGGTTATTCTCGGTAATTCAGTGATTGGATATAAATGGTTATTTAATGATTATTAGTGCGCTACTTTGGCCTGAGCGTGTTAAAAACGCATTTCAACGTGTTGCAGGAAGCTGATTATTATTTCATTCACTGCAACCACCGGAGGCGGAACTCAAACGCTCACAAATCACGAGCCACTACGTCTCTCCGCGGAGAGCATTGGAGCAAAGGCAGCCTGTCAGTGGACCTGAAAAAAAAAAGAGGAAAGGGCTGGGCTTAGAGAGTCACAAACCACAACTTGGGTTGCGCTTCCATCAGAAACCAGTTTAGAAAAATCATCGTTGAAGAGAGAAGAAGGTCTGGTGCATGTCGCCCGCTGAGCCGTAAATAAAGGTTTCTCTCTGCGCGCAGCTCGGAGGACGAGTTCGAGTCCGCGGCGCGTCCTCGGTGTTTTCACGACGCATCAGTTTGCTCCGCGAGGCTGCAAGAGCCCCAACGAAGTTTTCTTATTCGACATTTGGACCGGACTTGTTTTGTTTTGGAGTGCGCAATGATGGCCACTTACCAAAACCCGGAGGATGACGCAATGGCCTTAATGATCCACGACACCAACACCACCAAGGAGAAGGATCGGCCCAAAGAGGAGCCGGTCCAGGACAAAGTCGCGGAGAAGCCGGACCCGTCCCAGAAACCACCGTACTCCTACGTCGCGCTCATCGCCATGGCCATCCGGGAGAGCACCGAGAAGCGCCTCACTCTGTCCGGTATTTACCAGTACATCATCAGCAAGTTCCCCTTCTACGAGAAGAATAAAAAGGGCTGGCAGAACAGTATCAGGCACAACCTGAGTCTCAACGAATGCTTCATTAAGGTTCCGCGGGAGGGCGGCGGGGAGAGGAAAGGAAATTACTGGACGCTCGACCCAGCCTGCGAGGACATGTTCGAGAAGGGGAACTACCGGAGACGCCGCAGGATGAAGCGGCCGTTCAGACCTCCGCCGACGCACTTCCAGCCGGGGAAATCCTTGTTCGGCGGCGACGGCTACGGCTACCTGTCCCCGCCCAAGTACCTGCAGTCTAGCTTCATGAATAACTCCTGGTCGCTAGGCCAGCCGCCCGCCCCCATGTCCTACACGTCCTGTCAGATGGCCGGCGGCAACGTGAGCCCCGTGAACGTGAAGGGGCTGTCTGCGCCCTCGTCCTACAACCCCTACTCCCGGGTGCAGAGCATGGCGCTGCCCAGCATGGTGAACTCTTATAACGGCATGAGTCACCACCACCACCCCGCGCATCCCCACCACGCGCAGCAGCTGAGCCCGGCCACCGCGGCGCCGCCTCCCGTCTCGTCCAGTAACGGAGCGGGCCTCCAGTTCGCCTGCTCCCGCCAGCCCGCGGAGCTCTCCATGATGCACTGCTCTTACTGGGAACACGAGACCAAACACTCGGCGTTACACACGAGGATTGATATTTGAAGGTTTACCAAAACGGTGTGTGTACAAAAAAAAAAGAAAGAAAGATAAAAAAAAAAACGGACACCTGAATGAGAGTGAGCGCGTTAATTCCTGTGATTTCAAAAACAGAACCAAGAGTATTTTTTTTCTGACGATTCTGACGAGCTGGTTGGGTCCAGCTGACATCCTTAAAAGCCAAATGGAGAGGCATGCGCGAGCTGGTGTCGAGAAAGTTTTACAAAATGGAAACTGGAGGTAACGGAGTCACCAGGACACACCAGGTAGCACAACCTCTGGGAGCCATTTCGTGCGCCTGTGTTTCCCTTGGACTGACGGCTATAACGCGTAGTCGAAACTGTGCTTATGAAAAACTCTCCATTCTCACGGGGATAGACATTGCTGACATTGCTTCGGTTGTGTGTTATTGGTGTGCGTAATGATTCTTCACAACTTTACGCACGGCGTGTCCTAACTCTTGCAAAAATGAGAC
The DNA here is from genome assembly GCA_036785175.1 of Eupleurogrammus muticus. Classification (NCBI taxonomy): domain Eukaryota; kingdom Metazoa; phylum Chordata; class Actinopteri; order Scombriformes; family Trichiuridae; genus Eupleurogrammus; species Eupleurogrammus muticus. Next base: position 1,606,474 of record JAYKQN010000009.1, on the reverse strand, counting down.
GTGAACACAACAGGTTGCCCTATATTTAAACCAGTGCTTTAATGTGTAATTGAGCTAATTTTGGCCCTATTCGAAACTTGCACTGAACAAGGCCTGCATAGAGAAAACTTCGCTTCCCTTCATGGTTGTGAATCTTGTTCAGTTAAAACGGTGAAAGGATAAGTAGATATCCTTAAAAAATGTCCAAAATAATAATAATACAATTCAGGGTTTTTCATATTTCTTGATCCCATATGTATGTATGATATAATTTCCATTATGACATCAGCCAATGCCAGGTTTTGTTTATCTTTCTAATTATTATTTTTTTTTTTATAAACGTGATTAGCTATATCGTCTCATTCATGTTGGGGCCATGTTTCGTTTTTAATTAGCACTTTTCCCTCTTTTCTAGGTTTGTGAATTTCTTAATAAACTTGTATTTCATAAAGTAATACAGTGGTCATGAAGCAATCTGTTTTGTACTTAAAGAAGTGATAGACTAACCACTGTTGGCAGACAGCAACAAACATCTCTGTGCAGTACAGTAATATCAAATAAATTGTAGTAATAATAATAATAACAATGATAATAATAATAATAAATGCAGACTGACATTTATACGATTGCTTAATTAAGGGTCGATTTACGCCAGTGTGTAAAAATAACAACTTTTCATTCAGACTGTAATAATAATAATAACAATCATAATCATAACAGCAACAACAGCATGTGATGTGTTAGTGGAAGTTAATGTCGCAGCATATTTTTTTTTTTAATTTAATATCGTTAAAAGTCGCAGGGCTGCAGAACACGCATCGTCAAACGCAAACTTGGATATCTGGTTTTCTCTACAGCCAATGTACATTAACATAGACGGTTAATTTACATTCTATCCTTCAACAGGAGAATATGGCCGTATTTTATTTTAACACTCAAGTCCAAAAAATAGATCTATTCAATTCCGCCATAGTGTAAATTGGAGTAAATGTGTATTCTAGTGGTTGTGAGGTTATGACAAATAAAACACTAGAATATTAACAACGACAACATTAATATTAATAATAACCTTCAATAGCGTTGTGAAGATATATAACCATAGAATTTAAATGCTATATATATATATGCTTATATATATATATATATATATATATATATATATATATATATATATATATATATATATATATATATATATATATATATATATATATATATATATATATATAGACAATAATAATGTTAATGTGGTTAAGCTGTTGACTAAATATGACAGAATCATTGAGGAAATAAGGCAAACAAAGACAGGAAGTATGTAATGCAAATGAGATTTAATAATAATAATAATAATAATAGTAATAAGTAATAATTCTTTCTAGGGTCGGAAAATGTGACATGATTCACTTCCTGTCATAAAATAATGGAATACTCCAGACAGCTCGTCCGGCTCGGCTGCTGAACAGACAGTTTCCCCCCGAGGAGCAGCGAGCCTCTTGGTACCAGAGACATGTTGACGAGTGAGACGCCTCCTGAGCTCCGCTGCTGATATCACTGCGCATCAGGACGTCAGCTCCGCAGCCATCTGGCTTTGGCTTTGACTTCCAAGGGGCGTTCGGCTGCAACACATCTGCACTGTTTTGACAGCGCGTCGCAGCATCGCATGCGCGTTTCATTATTATCTGCTTAAAAACGGGGCAATTGTAGGATATTATTTCTTCACATCTGAGAGCCGCAGTGTAAATTAGGTTATGGGTTTCACCCTTCAAAGATCACGCGTATTTGGCGCCGGGAGTTCGAGCTGGAGCGCAGCGTCCAGAGGTGGATCCACACACACACACACACACACACACACACACACACACCTTGATCCACCCTCGCTCGGCTGTCAAACACAGACTCATCATCCACACCAGCAAAACACAACACAGCTCACAGGCCCACACACTCTGGAACGTGACAGAAAAATGTGGCGCAACAATTTAAAACCACAAAACGTTTATAGCAACGCTAGTGACATTTTAATCGTTTTCTTTATTTATTAATTGTCATAACCAACTCGTGTATGTATAAACATACATACATATACAGGATATGTGCTTATTATGTGCGTTGATATTTTAATCAGATATGGCTTTTTGAGGCATCGTATCTTATTTAGATGGATTTCTTTATTTGTGCGTAAAAAGCAGCCTACACATTATATATTTGAAACGCCTACATTCAGGATAACGGGGCAACACCACATTAGATAATAAAGAAAATGTTTTAATATTTATCATAGGAATATAAACTACATTAATTAACACTATGTTTGTTTTTTTGTTTATGTTATTAAAGGTTATTATCTTTAGTATTTTTGTGTAACCTATAATTTTAGGACAGTAATATATTGGTTATATATTGGATATTTGACGTACATACGACGAACATAAAATACTTACAAATCATTTTGGACACTTTCTTTACTTTCGTTTCATTCGTTTCCTTTTTTAAATAAGAAATTACCTGCATTTGTATTTATTTATTTTTACCTTGCCAGTTGTTATTTTTTGTTGATAAAGTCCACATAATGCATGATATTCTACTGACTTTTTAGGCGACATTCATTTAAAAAAAACAAAAAACAAAGAAGTACAATCTTTAATCCTGGAAGTGAGAGATTTTATTCCGTCACTTCTAAATTACGCATAATATTCTCGGCTAAAAATTCGACGATATTTGGGCTGTAGCAGTCGAGTGGAAACAAAGCATCTTCTCAGCAATTATAACTATTTCTACATCAACCGGTGGTCGGGATAAATAGCATCTTTGGTCCAAAAAGTGTGCAGATAATACCGAAGCGCATTAATCTGATCGGGGTGCAGCTTCGGTTCCACGCGGACGCTCCGACACGTCTCCATCCTCCTGTGCGCAGGGGTGCGTCTGGAGAGCCTGAAATGTAGCTGTGTACATTCCCTGCTTCCTCACATTAATGTTTTGTAAACAGTAAGGAGATAAGGGCGCGTTTGAAAGGCAAGTGTATTCTAAACACCCTCCTAAAAATAATAAATACAACTGTTTTACACGAAATGATGTTTCTGCGAGTGTAACTATCCTTTACAAAAATATACGAGCGGAGGTGGTGTTAGAGCTAATCTTGATGTAGGAGTAAAAGTTGTAGTAGCTTTTTATGTGTGTCATGGCGAAGAAAAAAGCTTTATACACTTACAAAACATGCGTTTATTAATATCCATATTTTTACAATGTAAAGCTGTAAAATATATATAAACATGTATGGTAGTTAATCATGCGTAAAATGTCACAGTCTCCCAATTGACCGGAATCACATAAAATAAAATGTTACTAGGCATTTATAATAATAATAATAATAATAATAATAATAATAATAATAATAATACCCACCACATACTGCCAACCTCTGCAACATCGGCTAACGTACAGTGCGTAAAAGGACCAACATAAATCTATGTGCGCCGGGCACGCGGTGCGGCAGGTGTGCATTTGTGCAGAAAGGTTGACAGTTCAGCCGGGCGGCCGGGAACAATGGGCCTGCATACAGGATGTCTCAGAGGCTGAGAGAGATAAGGTCCATGGCTCCAACACAGGCCTGCTTTAAAATGTAGGCTATGCTTCTAAAAATACACTTTTACGCGGATCATAAGGTCAGCGGATCCGCGTCCTGGGTGTGCTTTTGTGCGTGTTGTAAATATGAACTAATAAAAATATGCATTTTAATATAAATGTAGTAATATAATAAATGTAGATATATTTCAAAATGTTAATTCTACGGAGAAGTGTAACCCCCGCCAGGCCGTTTAAATCCATAGAAACTACTACCATTTGTACAAATAGGTATTTCCTGCCACACAAGTATAGGAGGATATGATTCAACTGCGTTTATTAGGACATGTATAGAACTTACATCAATACAAACTCAAACATATTGACTTTTTTCCATAAGGTCAACATGAATTAATGCCCTTTACAACATATGCAATAACTGCATAATTCACCGTTCTTAGGCTATTACAGACATAAAGTAGCCGTACGCGTATGAATGAGACCCATTGCTGTAGGTGATGAATAGCTGTTTCTGTTTAATCCCCAAATTATTTCTCCACGAGGTGAAAAGGTTTGGAGCAGAGTGCGGTTTTGTTTTCACGCGTCTTTTCCGCCGAGCTCGTAGTGAATAACCGTGATTGTATCCTTTGTTGTGCTCTCCGAGATGACAGATTATAATCAACAAGACGAATGGGGTCAACTCATTGTAGAAGCAACACGTTTGACGCCCGCTTCTACTTCGAAACGCGCGCGCGCGCTCACACACACACACACACACACACACACACACGCGCGAGCGGAGCGTTACCGGGACGCGTTGCACGCTCCACGGGGCACCGGCGATGCGACCCGGCCGGTCAAGTCACACGCAGGTTGCAGGTTTCCCAATGCCTGCACACAATTGAATTCCTGGCATTCTCGCTCATGTTTGAGAGTGAAGAGCAACAGTTTCCACTTAGAAGCGGCGCACATCACCCCGAGCCCATTGAAAAGGAGAGTGGGGGTCACCACTGTTTGGTATACATCTGCTCCAAACAGGAAAATATGCAAAGATTTGATTCACACAAAATCCGGCAATTGTTCAAATCAGCACGAGTTCTTCCCCCCCCCCCCCTTTTCGCTCTTCTTGGACCAGAAATACTACGACTTTCATTCTGTCCGCTGCATATCTGTTTCTGTTGCATTACCCATTATTTATTTTCTGAACGCGTCTTTCTGGTGAATCTCCAAAGTGATGAACTCGTCGCGGTGATCTACGTGATGTTTTCAGTGGCCGCTGATGTCTATCTCGATGACAACCCAGCGAGACAATAGATACCATGTAATGACTCCTTATTAAGCCAAAATAATTACAATAGCGTGTGTTGATATACCCGACGCAGTTTATAAATAGGAGCCGCGCGTTTGTTAACTGGATGTCTGGAAATACCGCATCTATTAATACGCACGGTGGACCGTCATCTATTCAAGACGAGGAAAAACCATCACGCACTGACCTCTGTTTCCCCTCCTCACCCATCAGCGGGCCACTCAAATGTCAGTGAACGCACCACCGCAGTCTGGTGGATGGCGGTGCGCAGGGTTTGCGCATTGAACGTTGGCTGCAAATTATTATTTTAAAACACACCATGTTGTTTCTTTGGTATTTAACACCTTAACCTGATGGAGCAGACAAACATTCGGTACAGTTAATTTTTATGCTGTGGATTCTGCGGAACTGACCCGCTTATACTGTAAAGGGAAGTGCGATAAAATGTTTCCGTTCTCTTGATTATGAGCTGCAAATTGCTTTGTCGGGATTTAAATGGCAGGTCTTTTCCCATCGTGCATTGATGGAGTCTATTTTTAAACCCCTTTCCTTTCTCAACCCCCCCCCCCCCCCCCTCCTCCCCCTCGCTAAAAAACTTCCGCAGGGGTTGACAACAAGAAGCTATTAGGATAACTTTTCTGCTGTTAACATTCCAATTAATCAAAGATGAAGCCAAATTCCCACAGGGCTCATTAAGGGCCAGCACCTGTTGTTCTGATACTGTAGGCCATATAATAAACTGGTACAGCTTCATGGTCAGGCCTCTGGGACCGTGTGGGACATATAATCACTGCAAGTCAGCGGTGCATCAGTAATAGAAATATAACCTTTAAATCAGATATGAAAGCAAAACAATCATCTTTTTTCTCAACCAAAACAATTCTCACACTATCAGGATTTCCTTAAATTTCATAACAGTGCAGCGTGGCTCCGTTGGAACACAAATTGCAAAAGAGGCTTAATGACACATGCAATTAACTGAATTGATGATTCAGTCAGTTGTGTTGTTATTGTTTTATATTGCAAACAAAAAGTATTATTATAACAGTTCTCCGTCAAATGTGTTTTCCAGTACCACATTCTAATATGGGGTTTCTTCACATGATAAGCTTTGTAAAGTCCGTCTGTCTCTGCCTCTATCAGCTATAATATAGACATGCAAAACAGGAAGTTGGCCTTAGGCCTGACCCTGGCCCCGCCCCTCCCATCAGGCCTACATGCCAACCCTGTCCCAGGTCAGCTCTCAGACACTGCAATCCAATTCCAGCCATATTTCTTTCAAGCAATTACATACCTCTTGGCAAGGCCTCACAATTAAACAAATGATTATATTTTGATATCCATAATTATACGCATTCACATAAGGTACCCTTTCAAGTTAAATGTGCTTTTTATTACACGCTTATCATCCGTGATGAGATTATGCACAGTGTGGGTTTGGACTGAGTTAGGGTACATTTAATCGAATAAGAGGAGAGTAACTCAGTAATGGAAGCATGCTGGACCCAAGAACTATACTGCATAGGCTGCTCCCTTTGAGCCCAGCTTATGTTTAGCAAATTTCAGACAATCAGAACGTTATGAGGGGAACTCTGAGGGAGCGCCTTTTACCCCTGCCCACCAGCAGGTCAAGCATGTGGCACATGGCACAAAACTAAATTCCACACCACTGGCGAGGTGTGCCAGTTGGAGAATTCTTTTGGTAAAGCCAGCCTTAACTGATAGTATGGTTTTGATCATGGTGTGATCTGGTCATCCTGCAGGCAGCTGTAGCCATGACACGGTACCCAGTGTGCAGCAATGCCACTTGAATACCATTATTCAACGTTTATTGAAAGCAGTCACAGTGGCAACATAATTTTTTGCAGAAGTCACCCAAATGTGCTCACTGGGAAAGAGTAATCATTCGTTCTGTGTTGAAAAGGGACGCCTGGCGATAAAAGTGCAGCATGCTGTGTGGATCTTTGCTGCCCCCTTGTGATATGAGAAAGGTTGAGATTCTGTGCTGTGACCTGACTCACCTCCCAGCACTTCACAAAGTTGAAGAATCGTTTCTTTTAGACATAGAAACTCAACATATATTGACAAAATATACATTTGCAATTTCCCATATTGATCAGTTTGGGTTCTCATTCTCTACACACACATCCTGCACCTTAAGTATGCATTAGCTATGTATGTGTACATGTGTGTATGTGCGTGGGTATGTATGTGCGTATATATATATATGCAAATATGTGTGTATGTATGTAGGTATGTACGTGCATGTATGTATGTATATATGCTTTGCTTAGGCATACTTTTTTTCTTTTGCAACTTATCAGTATTTTTTCTCCATTCTATGTCCATAATGCATACTGTGTATGCGGATCATCAACAAATTCTACGAATTTTGTACATAGTGTTGTGAATTTTTGTATAGCTTTTATCTTCTTTAGTTTTTATTTTTCTTGTCTTTACTATGTACGCTGCAGTAACAGACAAATTTTCCCTTTGTAGGATCAATAAAGTCTTATCTTATCTTATCTCATCTTATTATACAGTTATGACTTACTGTGGCACTCGACTATAACAGAGCTATCAGTAATATTATTACTAAACCAGTGGTTTTCCAGTTATAAAAGATCAAAATGCCACATGACAATTAACCAGTGGCCAACACATCAGACTGTGGGTGTAATGGTCAACATCAAGCTGTGAATGTGAAGGCGAAATTACTCACAAATGTAGTTATTAAAGACCAAACATTAACATATTTTTTCACTAATAAGTTCACAAAATGTAAATAGCCACTTGTGAAACGTCTAACATGCAGTGGGGTATATAATAAAATCAGATTTTGATGAACACAGACTGCAAACAACCTGATTCACAACGTAATTCTAATTTAATAATGAGTTTATACAAATGTGATAAAGAATCCAGTGATGATAAAACACTGAAAATAAATGTCACCATTTTCAAAAGTTTGCTTTCATTTACCAATAATATATAAAGCCTAATTTCCACTTTTACTTGCAATACTTGAGTATCTTTAATATCAAAAAGTCACATCTGATGCTAAGTACAATAAATATCCGACAATTTAATACTTTTACTCAACTAATATTCTAAGACTTTAATTTCTATCAAGTAATTTTCAGGTCAGCTATCAGTATTTTTATTCAAGTATCGCCTACAGGTACTTCACACACACATAACTAAAATGTGTATCATCTCATATTAGCCCCAAGAAGACAATTAACCTATCTATAAAAGTTGATTAAATAACCAGCAAAAAAATAAATCACCACCAGAGGGCAGCACAGTTCATATTAAAGTATCATTCGCTTATATGTTTAATGGAGATAAAACATTATGACAATGAAAAGGAAGCATTACTTAATAAATATGTTTAATAAATATGATTTAATATCTCAACTCAGTGCTTAAGAAAGATACCTAGATTATTAAAACCTCATAAATAGATGTGTGATGTGTGTTATTGTCTGCAGGCTATAATCAACCATAATAATAATAATAATAATAACTAATAGCGTTAATTCGCTCTTTTCTTTTACTTGGAGGTTGCATTTCCGGGTTAAATCACAGCTCAAAAGTTAGTTTCGTGCCGGTGGTGTGTGGTTGGTGGAAGGAAGCCGGCTGCCCTTCCCCTCCATGCCAGAAATCTGCATGCAAACAACCACACACAAACTGGAAAGAATGAAACCAGAAGACAGGGAAGGCCGCTTTCACAATAAAAGCCCAGAGGGAACTTTTTACGCATTGTTTCAGGGGATTTATTTTTTTAAAGTAGCTTTCTACTAAGTTTTTCTTCTTGTTAATTTAATTGTATATTTGACCTTTAGAATTTGACAACAGTAGTCTCTCTCTCTCAAATTAAATTGTAGGCAACTGGACTTATATTTGTCTGAAAAGATGTTCCGCTTCTTATCCAAGAGGCTCCATCAGTTCATGGGCAGGACAGGACAGTGATAGTGAGACCAGGTATTTATACTCTGTGGGTGTAAAACCATTACTTTCACAGGTACTCTACGTGTTAAAGTACTGCTTTCACTTGACCACTGTTATTATCTCTTGTGAGCGACGGTTGTTTAGGGTCCCTAAATACCTGGGTCCCACTTCACTGTCTGTGAAGACTAGTCAGACTGATGCCTAAAATTCAGTAAATACTGTATGAAGCCAAATATAAATAAAGAACAGAAGTTCCAGGATCTTAATTAAATTTAAAAAATGTTTATGCCCATAGACTATTATCAGTTCATTGAAAAGTGTGCACATCTCAGGTTACAAAAAGTCGTCAAAACTGGATGTTGGAAAAGAGTTATGTCAGGCAAAAAACACATGGGAAAGTGATAAAAAAAAAAAAAAAGGAAATTGCCTCCTCACCAATTTAATTTATCTGATATTTTTTTAATTTCAGTCCAGGTAATTAAAGTTTTGCGTTTGCACTATGGAATGAAAAGACCGTTTGAGCCAAGTTTAATGTTGCTTTTGGCCTTTTTGATCAACATGATTAACAAATATAATATTCCCTGCATTTGTGTTTTACAAAACATGTGGAAAAATGATAGGGTGGCGATAGTTAAAATATGTGAAAATACCAATTCAATATCACCTGTCAGTCTTGCCTGACATACCCAATACTAAACTATTAAATCATTATTATTTATCAAATTTACTGCATCTCACATAATTAGAATTTAATGCAAAATCTGTGTTTTTCACTGTCTGAAAGCCATAATTAAAAGAAATCAAGGCTTGAGTTTTATTTTCTGAAATGACTGACAACAAATATTCTAAATATATGAAAAAAAAATAAATAAAAATAAATAAATAAATATATGAGGAGCACCCGTGTGCAACAATTGGGTTTCACCTTCTTGTTTTATTCTGAAGGCGTAGACCGGAAGTCGTAGTTCCTCCGCGTGCCCGCGTGCTTGGCGGCGGTGGGAGGAGGGAGCGGAGGAAAAAGCAGCGGCGCTGCTTCACCTTCTGAAACAAACAGGAAGCGAGATCCGTGCGCACTGCTGTCAACCTGTGGGACCCGCACCCCCCCCCCTCTGCGTCAGAGAGACAGACGACACCGCACAGACAGTCTGTCACGCAGACTCCCCGCGCGTGAGACTATCTGAACCGCAACATCAACTTCCAGCTGTTTTTTTTTTACCCTTCGCCTGCTACATTTCTAAACCGCAGCACTACAGAGTCCGCAAAGGTAAGTCCCCGCACTTCTTTTTTTTCTTTTTACGCGTTCGATTCGAGCCCCGCAGACACCCGCACCCCCCCCCCCCCCCCCCCCGTCCCCCCCGCACGTCCAGCGAGGAGGACTCCGTTCATTGATCTGTGAATGTCGCGTTTTGCTTACAAACTTCTGCGAACGCAAAAACACGCGGTTTTCGGTCCATTACGCGGCGACCACTAGACCCAACACATGTTGACAAGTTAAGATGTTGGTGCCGTGACCCAACATTCACTGTGGTGGAAAGTAACTACACACATTCACTCAAATACTCCACTCCAGTACAGATTTGAAGTATTGAGTATTTCCATCGTCTTTTAACTTCACTAAGCGTCAGAGGGAAACATTGAACTTTTTGCTCTGCCACATTATCTGACAGCTTTACCGCTTAGATTTAGATGTTTAACATATAATTAATATTATTATATGTATTATTTTTACATGTGCACTTAGTGTGAAAGGTGCTGAGTATTATGATGCAGTACATTTAATCTACCCATAGTATCTCAAATTGGCTCTGCATCAACTACTGAACATTTACTCAGTTGTACTTGATTAGAGTCATTGGCTCATACCTACATTCAGTCTCTCTAGGCTCTTGTTTGGATTGTAGTAGAAATTTTTCCTATTTAGTTGGAAAAACCATTGGAAAAGAAAACCACTAGTAGTGTTAAAGGGTTACAATGGGACTGCTTTAGTTTTAATTGTTGAGAAATGGAACAGCATCACAGCCACATGAAGAGGATGTGAAACCTAAGGAGTTTAATGTATGGCGTCAGCTTTTCTGTCATAACCTTTTGGTTTTACTCATTCAGAAACAGAAGTCAACATTGGCTAAATAGCTTCGATTGAGTTTAGCTGCTCCATCGTTTTTAGTCAAGATGATTCATAAAAGCCTTCATGAATCAGCTGAAGACTTCTCTTAGTTTGCCTGTCCTAACCAGTCATAGACCCTTTCAGTGTTTGTGTTGAAATGGGTAAGAATTCATACCAGAAAGACAGTTTTTAAACACGTGAAACATAACGAGATCTGAAGTATCTTAGTTATTTGTAAGGCAGGGTTTAGCATGTCTGAGTCTAGATCACCCCCCCCCCCCTTCTTTCCCAGTAGGTTTATGAGATCAATACCAACAGCATTGCACTTTCATACCTATGTGGAAATTGTGACATGTGCTTGCATGTGTGTTTAGCAAGCGACGGCCTTACACATCTTCAAAAGGGCCATTCTGCCCTTTTTATTTACAACAAGCCGACAAAGGGCAGAAGCTCATAGCGTTGCAGGACAGAGGTTTTTTTGCTTTCCTGATCCATTCATTATATATATAGATGTATTAATCCACTGCAGGCAGTGTTTTAAAGCAATGAGCAGTACTCTTTAGATTATTTAATTGATCATCAAGATCACAAACACACATCCCCCCTAAACTCTGACCTTTTATAGTATCTGAGCTCCAGAGTAAATGCTCTTCATCAAGTGATTCATAACACACACTCACATGTAACACTCACCCACCCACACACACACACACACACACACACACACACTGTCTTGCACCTGTGTTTTTACTTCCTGGGTCGAGGAAAGACAATCTCTTGGAGCCACGCTGCATGTTACAAAACAGAAGTTGCAAAAGGGGATTTGGCCAAAATACGCTGCTAATTTAGTTTTTGTGTTGGCACGGCACTGCCACTTTTTGGAAACGCCGTTGCCCAATCGGTGTGTTTGATGATGTAATTTCAATCAGGCAAAAGGTCCCAGCGGCCATGTTTTTTCTGGGTGTGGTCTGCTGTCAGGCCCCCTCTGAGGTAAAGTTAGAGAACACTGATAAGGCGAACTGACGTCATTCTGCAGACATCGGCCAACAATGCAGCTATTTACTCCAATCCACATTTAGTCCCAAAGCAGGCCTCTCCCGAGGAACTGGGCACAAATGAAGAGAGTTCAAAATAAGTGTTTCACTAAAAAAGGAAAACTGAAAAACAAAATATTGTGCAACCGTGATGATATCCTCCTTCTGCATCTGCGTTCGTCTAACAGGGTTTTCTATGTGAAGTTTCTGATCTTATGTATTTAAATATTGCAGTTTAGGCCTGATCTACTTAAATGATTCAGGCTAAAATAACACAACTGGAAGAATGAGTGTGTTTCTGGTCTTTGTGACCAAGAGCATGGTGAAATAATGAGGTTAGGCTTAGAGGAAGGAGACCTGTAACTAATATAGCCACTTACTTTACACACCGTGCATTGTGTTTCGCTGCCAATAATCAGAACAATAATACGTTTTCCCGGTGATTTTTTTCTTCAGGATAATAAAAGACTTAATGGCGTATTGCAGCATTGTAAAACCAAACATACAGTGCCTGCTGTAAGTATTTGGACAGCGATACATTTTCATTGTTTTGGCTCTACTCCAGCATGTTTAATTCCAAATGAAACAATGACTGGGGTTAAAACGCTGACTACAATCTTCACGGGTGTCCGCAGGGTGTTCATATCCATGCTGCGTGGACAGTATCGGAAAAGATGAAAGTCAACAACCTCACGCATATTTAATTTCAAATCCCAATGTGCTAGAATACACGAATACAACACAACTTAAAAAAGGGATAGACAGAAAAGGAGTTGGAGAAGACATTTAAAAGCATATATTTTGTAGGTTTAATGCGGAGAATTGTGGTTTAGTCTAAGTTACCGTCTGATTTTTGACTCACAAGTATTGAGTATTTGAATCATAGACATCACCCCTTATTTATTTTATGGATTAATTTTTTTGACTCTTAAATGCAGGCACCGCCATCTTGATTTTTATAGCCAGAAGTGTCTCTCTCGTGAACATATTTGACGAGAGTGTGGAGCTGGGAGGGAGCTCCGCCCCCAAAGTGGTGAGCCAGCTGTCACTCAAAGCTGTAACTCCTTAATTATGTATAATTTTAAGCCTTAATATATAAACCTCCCCCATAGTTGTCATGGCCAAGAAAATTATCTATACTGTACCACGCTGTAAATGTATTTTTTTTTGGCCTATAGAATTGGGAATTTTAACAGGGGTTCAAGGAGTTTGCCTCTTACTTTGTATACAGTACACTTTGGCGCTGGGTCGGATTGTGTGTTCCCTAACTTATGTTCGTAAAAATGAATACACTTGCTTATCAAATTTGTGCAACCTCATTTCAATATTTTAGTGTTGGTCATTGTTATGCACATGTTGCAACGGTCATTAATTATTTATCCTATCTCTATTATGCTTCGCACTCTCTCACCTCATTCACACGAGTAGTTTTAATGTAATCACCCCTCATTACAGTGAAAGGCTTGTGTAACATCCTCTCAACGAATAGTATGACAGGAAGTCTGTACATTTTTTTTCTCATTAGTGTGTGTTTGTGTGTGCCAGCTGACTTTCACTATTTCTCTTTTTGTAAGACCTACAATCTCATCTACTACTAGCAGCACTCACCAAGTAAAGGGAACATACAGTATTCAGATGATCTTACCGCTTATTATTCAACTGTACATAGAAGTGGAATATGCCAGAGCGAGAAAGGAGACTGTGAGATGACAACGGGCTGCTGGAATTCTCCACTTTGCTGCACAGCAGGCCGAGACCTGCCAAGGAATGCAGAGGAGACAGCAGGAGAGGGATAGAGATGAACAGAGGGAGAGAAATACCAGAGGAGGGAGAAGGTAATGTAATATGAGGGAGAAATCTAACATGAGATGTGTAAACACACGGCACCATAATGAAGTAATGGGTGACACAATTACACACTGAACAAAAACAACTAAACTAAAATGCAGCAAGAATAAAGCTGAACCCATTAACTCTGAAGGGTAGATACCACGGAATAGGTCGAACTCATGATGACACAACCCTCCAAGCAGATGTACTAGAAAACATGGCTGCAACTAAAGAATATTTTCATTATTGCCTAATCTGGTGATTTATGTTCCTGATTTATAGGGCGGTGGGCATGTTTAGAAAATGTTTAAAAGCCAAATTTCTTAAAGAAGTTGTTCATTTGACACAAAAAAAGCTCAAATTCTCACATTTGAGATTTAGCAACCAGAAAGTAAAACAGCAGGCTCCCTGAACATGAGAGTCTTGCTGCTGTAAGTGTGAAAGTGTGACAGCATCGCGTTTTGCAGCTAGAAAAACAACCTATAACCAGGAGTGTTCAGACACTAATAACTTGGATCACTTCTTACGTCGTAAAGGTGTACTCTGTCACCCCTGTCCTTTCCTTGACTCTGTGCATAATTAAATTTGGCGTTAACTATATGAGATACCTTATGACTTACCTCTCTGTAAACGAACGCTTGGCCGAGCGCATTACTGACTGGTCATTGCTAATATCTAAAAACACATGGGCATCTGTCACTCGGCTGAATTTGATTTAAAATTTAATATTTTTAGACGTCTACTTGATGCAGTCTCCGGGCAAATGTGGACCGTCGAGTCAACAGAATTCAGATTCTGATGACTTAAATAAATCAAACCTCTTAAATTTACATTTACATGTGTATTTGTATTTGCTGCAAAATCTAATAGAATGAATGCACTAAATTATGTTATGTTTCATACTGCTATATATTAGATGGATACTGAATGTAATATAGATTGTCTAATGAGACCCACATGGTTATGGTGATCGGTTGTCGTCATTTTCTGATTTTTTAGGAATCCGATGACGACAGAATGTCCTTTCCTGAATTACTGAAGATTTGTATCAAAGGAAATACACGAATAGGAGACAGAATTTGCATGTTTGCATGTCAATGTGCATCAGCACAGTTGGTTTCAGAGTTGTGCGTTAAAGTCACGTGACGAACAATTACATAATGTGTATACGGACTGAACATCAGTGTAAACCATTCTGAAACAGGTTTAACCTACTTCAGCCCAGTGTTGTCCTTACTGTGAATGAATAGAAACTAAAGTAGGGCTGCTCGATATTGGGAAATATCAATATCACGATATTTTCAGTCAATATTGATATCACGATATTTGTTCCAAATGATCCCTGCTAAAACACGTAGATATATCCATACGAAAGGGTATATAGGCTTGCATTTTGAAACACACACTGAGATCAAATTGAAATAAAAGAACATGTTTTCCAATGTATACAAACATGTCTATATTTATATACATAAAACATGTTCTTATTTATGACGAAAATAAAAAATAGACTTTGTTCCAGTTTTCCCCCAAAAAATGCTGTATCCAAAAATAAAATGTTCCATTTTTGTGAGATTTGTCACATTTTTTTTGTAAACACCCACCATTGAAAGGGTCAAGCAACTGTCATGAACATTAAGTTAGAATGTGGAGAGGGCAGAGCATAGCGTTTGTCAAGCTCTCTAATCATTTTCTTAAAGCCCTCACCCTCGACTGTATTGATAGCCTGCATATCTTTGGCTAGAAAATAGCCTATGGATTCGGTCAATGCCTTGTTCCTCTCTGAATTTGTGGCATAATGAGTTGCATCGTGCAACGTGCTTTGGATTGACAACTTGGTAGCCTTGCTGGTTGAGGCGACGTTGGCCTCGTATATTATCAGTTTTTTCTTTATTACGTTATCGTGGATTACCTTGTGGTTTACTTTGAGGTGTGTAAACAGATGTGTTGTATTAGCGTAAGGCGCAGACACCACTCGCCGGCAAATCCTGCAGATAATTTTCTGTTCTGTGTCCTTCTCTTCAAACCCAAAATGGTCCCACACCACTGAACTCCTTCTCCCTATTGTATCAACCAACTGAGCCTGCCTTGTTTCTTCTGTTGTATCTTCCATTTCCAGCACGTTTTTTTTTTTTTTTACTAGTTTGCTAACTCTTCACACAGCAGGAACCGAGGAGAGCGCGAGACTGCACAGCACTTGTGAAGTCAATGACGTAGCACACGCCGCCTTTTGATTAACCCCTTCACGGCCACGCCGGTGTCGCAGCAGTACAGATAGATGACAAAAAATCGTTTATAGTCGATATTATTCATTTTCATATTGTTTGACGACCAAAATCGTTATCGCGATTAAAATACGATATATTGCACACCTCTAAACTAAAGTGATTATTATCGTTGTTATCATTAAAACTCCTGTAGGTGTGCTGTGGTGGTGTAGGGTAGTGTTTCTAACCATTTAGGCTTCAATAGTAGAGCATAACACAGTGGTTATTGCATGAAAATCATTTTATTTAATCTCCTTAACTTGACCATGAAAATCATTGACATGACACTAGGATGAAAATATTCATCATCTAGGAAATCATATGAAATAGTTAGCGTTTGTGTGACACCTTGAAAAAAAGGAAAAACTACCACGCACCCCTTGTAGTACCTTTGTGTAACCCTAGGGGAATGTGTACCGCGGGTTAGGAAACACTGGTGTAGGGAGTAGTGTGCTTGCCTCATTCAGGAACAGACCTGGGTTTGAGTGCTGGCAGAAGTTTTACTTTGCATCTATGCCACAAAAAATCGTTTCCAAAAAAAAAAGAAAATGTAAATCCCATAGACTCGTATCGTCTCTGTCCTGTAGCAGCACTTTTCTTACAGTGTTACAGCTCCATATCACGAAGACATTTACAACCTTTCATTTCCGTTACTACTCAAACCTCCACTGTTGTACATTTGTAAGAAAACTTCACACGCTGCTGACTTTTCTTCTTTCTCTGCAGCATCTTAAATATAAAAATATAAACTACGCCTAAACTCCAAGACACGTTCACAGACCCTCAGGAAATCTTGACGCTATCGTTTTATGAATGGACATACATAGAATATCAAACAATGTGCAAACACATAAATATTTATTAGCATTTCGCTACATGCTACACATACTGCAGTTAGCAGAGCATAGGAATGCATACTTTATATGGCCACTTGACTAGTTTAAACGAATGCTGTATGTTTTTGGATACAAGCTAATGGATTCAGCAACATCCAAAACCCCAATATAGTAAGGAAACAATCAACAGAAACAGACTTTCAGTTTGTTTCTAACCAAATATGGACTTTGAAAGTGAAGATTATGATGAAAAACAGATCAAGGAACCCTAAAATGGAAAAAAAACGTGTTATATTGATGGTCTTCCTTTCACAGCTAATTGAGGCAGCATTGTTTATGCGTGTGTTGCTGTCCTAATGACTAGTGACTGGACATGGATGCAAACTCATGTTGAGAAAGCAGAAAGTTTCTCAAATGTATTTGGTAAAATTCAATACAACATCAAACCATTTACCTTATTATTATAGCAGGTATACAGCTACACGCAGGTAGTATTAGCAGGAAAAAAGTAGCAGTCAGACACATGGCAGAATACCCAAGCCTGTATTTATAGTGTTAATCATGACCCCCCCGCCCCACTATGAGTTGCATAGGTAGTGTGGATTATGCAGCCACCCTGGGGGAGCATTGGCCTCCAATGTGAAACCTGAGAGGGCAAAACCTCAGCTTCACATCTCTATGGCAACAGGTTTTCACAGCACAGGTCCCCGTCTGCGACTGCTGACGACACACACACACACAGATCACACACTCTGTTGAGAGCATGTGTCGGGCCTTGTGATATCTCAGCGTGCATACAGCCCTGTGGCTGCACATGCATGTTACATACTGCTATCTTGACATTGACATTCCTCCCCTCACGTATCCAGACGTTTAACGCACGTGAACTGCCTTTGCTGCACAAGAAATGTCTCGCAGCAGGGTTTGTGTGCTTGTGCTATGCTGTTTCTCATGGGATCATCGTGTCTTTAAATACATGGATCTGTGAAGATTCTATTGTGAGGCTGGTTCTCACTTCTGTTTTCTCCGTGTTCCTGTAAAACTCAATTAAACTGTTTTACCGATCTCAGCCGGCTGCATCGACGAGCGCCTGTCTGCATTGCAATTATGGTGCGACAGTTTTGCCTCTGTGGGAACTTGTGTGTGTGTGTGTGTTTGTTTGTCTTCTGAGGGATCAGCAGTGCTGCTCCCCTGGCTGAGACGGACCTTTGCTCGGTCGGGCTGCCGGAAGGTAACTGATTTACAGCGTCCAACGGGAACTTTTGAGAATACACACGGTCACACACTCCACCCACCCAGGGGGCAGCCTTACAATAGCAGCTATAAATAGTGATTGAAGCAAGTAGCTAAATAAAGGGAGTCAGCGGGGGGGAAGAAGTGGGTAAGGGCCAGTGTTGAGACCCTTGCACCACAAAGGGGTGCATTTAGTGAAAAACATTATGTAAAGCACCTTATGCCCTGTTAAACTTTACTTTGATGACTCATCTTGTGTTTCTCAGTCATGGAGGATTGTAAACACCCCACTGGGCTAATGAGTGGGTGTGTATTGTTTTAGAACAGACAGTGCTCTTTTGTTTACGGCGAGGCCGTGGTGACGCATAGTCAAATGTGATGGCCCTTCAGACATCAATTGGTTTGGGGAGTGCATAAAATACGTGTGCTCATGCATTCCTCCTGCGTGTTTTGAGCTCATTAAACTAAATCGCCTTTACTTCACGGTGATTTCCTTGCGTAAGAAAGAGTGTCCAGCCCTTTGACAGATACTGTTCTATGCTTTAATTGCTTATGTTTAACCCCCTGAGGGTAAGTCTTTGCCAGGTAGGGTGAGAAGACAATGCTGTATTGTCAGGAGTCAGGACAGGGATTCCCCACCAGGGCTTGTTCGGTTTAACACAAAACCCTGTAGTAACTTCTGTACGATCACCCCCTTTTACAAATAAGAGCACTACAACTGCCCCCAGCGATAATAGACAAGTATCCATACTCTGAGAGGGATCAGATATATGAAGAGAAACAAGATCTCCTCAATATCAATTACAATCTGGATTCAGAAAGCCATACCCTACTGAAACAAGCCTCCTCTATCTAACTGATACCATCAGGAAGGAAATCGAGGAGGGTAAACTGTGTGGCGTGTTCTTGTAGGAATTTCAAAAGGCTTTGATACTGTGAGCCACCACCATCCTCAGAGTTGAAGACTCTGGGTCTGGATAAACTATGGGTCAACAAGGTTGGCTTCATCATGGTCAGTAGGGATCAGAGAGTGGACGTCAATGGAAATGCATCTGAAGACAAACCTATAGATGATGGAGTTCCACAAGGTGATGTACTAGGGCCCTTTTTTTCCTACTAAACTGCAAATTTTCTTGATGCCTGCTGATTTGCCCTGCTCATCTCCTAGGAGGCTAGGAGGCTAGGAGAGGAATATATATATATACACACACACCTGAAGTCCTATGCAAGCAATAGCCAGAAAATGGTGAACTCCAAAAAAAAAACCAAAGGAAAATTTCCCTTTTTACAAATCACAGTTCACTTGGAAATGTGCCCACATATCAAGCCCTTTACATGCACACATTCAACCATAAATAGTTGGAATACACAAAGAGTGTGTGGCTGTTTGTATATTCCTTGATGATTTGTAGAATGCATGAACTAAACTAAAGGTCATACGAATATTAGGGATATTTATGACAGCATTGGTAAAGTGTGTGTTTCTGGTAATGACAACTTCTTTAACAGTAAAGGGTGAGAACATGTCCACCTGAATGAGTGCACCACATGGCTTTGGTGTTTTGTTAGTGTGTGTATGCACGTGGCCCAAGGTGAAAGAAAGTGAGCGAAAGGTCGAGGGAAGGGTCACTGATGAAGCCCACAGTCATCTCAAGATTGTGCATTCCTCGCATTCCTCCAGCAGAGGATGGGTGGAGGAGAGGAAGGCTATCTGTTTGTGTGTGGTTGCGCTCCAGAGAGCGAGAGTAGGAAAGTCTCATTGAAGCCAGATGCTGTTTGTGCAACGATTAGGGTGGCAACGCTTCGCTGGGAAGCCCCGAGGATGAGGGCATCTGCGTTTCTCTCGGTGCGTTATGGTCAGTCAGTCCTTTCATTACAGGGTGACGTGCGTGTGCACCGGCCTAATTCCTTTTTTGCGTAAGACCTGTCGATAGATGCGCTTGAAGTTAACGTCACTAACCACTACTGTGTTCATTGTGCTGTGGAATGGTTTCTCAGTGCTGGGACAACTTCAGTTTAGTGCTGAGACACACTAGAGCTGTTCAGCAGAGCATTTGATTTTAAGTAATTCATAGTTTGTAAAGATGATCTCTTAATGTTGAAAATGTATAAACACGTTTAGCAAGGCTGGGTTTTTTTTTTATAGGCTATTTTGTTCTTTCTGTGAATTTAAAAAGTGCTAAAAAGCTTAAAGAGAATGATACTGAAAATGTAAAGGGGGAACAAAAGCCGTAAAACAGCCACAGCTACAAATGCATCCATTGAGACATGTGTGGGGGCGTCACAGAACACAGATTTATTTTCAGCGACAGTCCAAAAAAAAAAAAAATCCATTGATCCACAGAGGAGGTTTTTCCATTGGTGTGAGCCCTCCGGCAAGAAGTTTCATCACTGGACCAGTCTGTAGTGACCCCCGACTGTTTCACGCTCTCCTAAAATTAACACACACACACACACACACACACATACGCTCATGCTGTGGATCATGTGACGCTTTGAGCTCAATCCAGTCAGGGAGTTAAACATTGACTGTCTCTTGCCTGTGATATTATCTACTGTGTTAAACAGCACACTTCCTGGAACCAGTCATCCCATTTGTGGTTTTACTGTAGCTGTGCACAGAGACTATATAATATTTCCATTATGTGGGGGGGGAACCCCAGAGGGTCATCGTTTTCTATAAATTTAAGACGTATAAATATCTCTATGTGGCGATACAGAGAAGATCACTGACTCTCTAACACACACACACACACACACACACCACAGTTGTTTTTGTGAATCTCTCTCTGTGTCACGCTCTGGTAATCAAGATAGAGCATCTTAACCGCTGGGGAAAAACAGGAAGTTTACTGAGAGGGTGCATTGCATGTCATTAACACATTAAATATCATGTGTGTGTGTGTGTGTTTTTTTTTCCAGCAGTATATTTGTTTTTCATATCTCTTACTTCACATCTTGGGTTGGATGGTAGTAACGGACAGGCCTATGGATCCTGTCAGGCACCTACAGGGGTCACGTGACTTTATCTCTGGGTTTCTAAGTCTTTCACATGTAGAGAAACCCGCAAACCACCACAACAAATCTTGTTTCCAACAACTCTGAGACGCTATTAATGGTGGTCAATTAGCTAATTATCATAATTGATTAAGATGTTATCATTTTCAATTAATATTTGCTGACTTGAAAATAGTGAAGAATGAGAACAGAGGTTAACTATTACATGACACATACTTGCAGCAAGTCTTGAAATTAAAGCAAAATTATTAAATATTAATATGATTGACCATTAATTCTCTGGGAATTGACAAAATCATGTATGAGCTAATTGTTGCAGCTCTCCAAACAATAAAATGAAGGTTTTACTAAACAGTTTTATTATCAATTAATCTGAAGGCGCTTTTCTTCATTAATCATTAACCGTTTCACTGTTAGAATGTGAGAACATACAGGAAATTCCACGTTTGTCCCTTCTTCTCCCTCCTGGTTTATGTTCTTATCAGTCTGAAACCTAAAAATAGATTTATCAAAATAAATGAATTCCCTCTTGATCATCGAATCATTTCTAGATGTATTTTCAAGCAATGAAAAACCAAAAAGACAATATAACAAAGGTAATATCAAGTGAAAGATTAAAACAAACGAGTACACATTGACAGGCAAATAGTAATAAGTTAATTAGTTAGTTAATATATCAACAATAAATTCATATGAGTTTCTCATATTTATCAGTGGTCGACTTCCACTTGATGCAACGTTAGTTGCTGCTAAAGTTTTTTGGAGTTTTGTGTTAATAAAAAAAAAAAAAGATCTGGCTCAGACTTTTATTGGTGTGATTCCAGTCTTCGACTTTCACTCTTATGTTTCCTAACTTGTCTTCTTACTCTCTCAGGTATCACTTTCATTTCATAGCTGCTGTGACAGTATTTTCTTAATGTGAAACTCCTCCTGTGACGGAAAATGTTTGTGTCAATGCAATAATGAAACGTATTAGAATTGGAGCTTTTTTTAAAAAAAATATGCTGCTTCTTGTTTCAGAGCGCAACCTTTCATTTTTCACTCTTGTAGACAAAATGCTTTTCTAAAGTGATTCTAAATCGGTCCGGACAGTCTGTCCTTGAGTGGAAGGCGAGTGATTAGGTATCACGGAAACAAGAGATATTGGCAAACGATTGTAGAAGTGGGAGACGGCACTTTGCCTCCACTTTCTGTTGTCTTATCTGGAATGGAGGGGCCCCTTTCTAAAAGTGTGTGTTAGCAGCCAGCTCTGGAACAAAACCTCCCATGCATGCACTGTTTTCTCTCATACTGTATGAACACACAGTTAAAGACACAGTGGACGAAATATCTACCACAGTTCACCTTTTTTTTTTCTTCTTTTCTCTCCATTAGATGCAGTGTCCCAGCCGCTATCCTCACACCCGCTGCGAGGAGCAGAGGCACAGGAAATAAGAGACTCAAGGAAACAGCAGGTACGATCCATGCTTGTGTGTGTGTGTGTGTGTGTGTGTGCGTGTGTGTGTGTGTGTGCTGTATCTTCTGAAGATCTCGACCTACTTTACCTGCGATGCCGCCGAGGGACATTCACATTCTGTTTGAAAGGGGGGGGGGGTTGAAGCGCTGACTTGGCTGGATTCTGGGAAAGCAGGAATGCGTGGACGTCGGCCAACGAGCTTCTCCTTCATGTCTGAGCATCGGGGTTACGCCACCTCAGTAAACTCCCGACATCGCATCGCTACTCATCTATGACGTCCTTTTTAATTGTCTGAATTACGACGAACCTGCGCTGGACGGTGCAACCGTGTTGTTGTTCCTCCCCTTGTGTCTACACTAAGGTGTTTTTATGAAAAATATTAGCATCCTTCTGCCTCGGCTTATCCCCGCGCAGCTATCATGGCGCCAGTGAAAACTATAAAGTCGTAAGTGCTTTACTGTATCAGGTTTCAGCTCTTGGTGCACTTGGCAGTCATTTCCTCGTTGGAAATATTGCACCTCTTTAGTCAGATATTGGACTGTTTATGTAACAGTACAGAAAACAATGTGCAAAAGTTGTACATCCATATATGCACACACACAGCTGTTTATGAAGTCTGTGCCTTTTTTTTTCACCCTCGATGTGCTGAGTATTGCCCCATTTTTTTTTTTTAAGACCATATGTGGTGATTGAAATAATCTAAAATGAACTATTAAAGTTGTGAACCGTGGCACTCTCAGCACTACTGACCCACTTTGAGTCTCATGCTATCAGAACCTTATCCTGACTAGTGCAGGGTAGCTTCTTCATCACTGGTTGTCTTTTTACCTCCATCCTGCCTCACAGAGTTCAGGGTCTTATTTGCGTATTGTTTTTGTGCCTCCTCACCGCAGTGGTGTGTGCCGTATGCAAACACTGGCAGAGTAAACATCGTGTTATCCTGCCTCCTCTACGATGCAACATCACGACAAATGCGCTCGTGCGGCATTGACTGCTATGGAGGTGATAATCGGATTTCCACCTGTCAATCAGTGACAGCAGTAATCAGAATAGATGCCTCCCACCTGCTCTCTCTTCCTGTCTTTTCCCTTCTCTTACCGCACTCCTACTCAAATGTGGAAAAATAGCTTAATTCAATTACTCATGCTATGTTCTGTCTCTGGTGATCCTATTCTTCCCGCCAACCCTATTATGGTTTTGGAGGACAGGGATTTCTAATGGAATATCTTAATATATAGCTGCTCATAAGAAGCCAAATGAGCCAAAATGTTCTTGGGTTTTAAGCTGAGTGTGTGTGTGTCTGTGTGTGTGTGTGTGTGTGTGTGTGTGTGTGTGTGTGTGTGTGTGTGTGTGTGTGTGTTACTCTCGTTTTCTCGCACAATCCTAGGAAGCCCTGCCCTTTGGTGCATTCTTATGAGTGTGTTTGGGTGACATTATGTGCCGTTGACCTCGGTACCAGAATTATTACGGTGGTTTTGTATAATTAGATCACTCTGTGTTTTCAGCTGGACAATAGAACACGCACTGCTAGAATTAACTAATTATAGGGCGGACAGTAAATGCCACATCTCATTTCCTGTCTGCAGTAGCCAGTGATTTATTGCGTGTGCATCTGTGGGTAAATGCCTCATTCTACGTTATATTTGTTAGCGATTCTCGTGTGTGAAGTTGTCGTGTGTGTGCCGCTGTGTGTAGAGGCAGACGGCCCAGACAGATGGATGGACGCATAAACTGGAGAGGCGGACATCAACCTGTCATTTCCCGCGGCTGAGTGTTCCCGGCAACCCGGCGGCCTCTGAGGCGAGATGACAGCCGGAGCCAAGAAAACGTCTCCCCTTCTTCTGAACTCGTGTGCATCCGCGTGTGCGCGTGTGTCATTCAGCGCCGATGTGTGGTCCTTTTGTCCGTGAGGGAGATAAACGGTGGCTGAGAAACCGATGCTGAGAAACCGGCAGTGTGTGTGGGAGCCATCCCCGCCGCATTCACGCCGGCCCAGTTGTTATTTTTGTCCCCGTCTCTTCCAATCTTTTCCACTGTTTCACAACATAATCGGCGGCTGCAGTCCATGCGGGGGCTGTGTGACAGGCCCGGGATTTTCTTCAAAATCTATTTTCAAACTTCCCACTTTTTTTTTTTGTTTTTTTGTTGAATCCTGTTGCTGCGTGGTGTCGTGCCTTCTGAGGGTGACCTCAAAAGACCTCTCAATCAGCTCCCTTGTTCTTATGCCCGGCTCGTTTTACCCCCGCCGCTCTATGAGAGTCCTCTGTTGTTATTGTTGATGTGAAGTATAGTAGCAGGGCTAAGTAGGCCACTCTGTATCGGCTATTAATCAGAAAAATAATGAAAAATGTGCATGTAGTGTAATAATCAAGACCGGAATTGTTGCAGCCGTAATCTTATATATTGACTTTTGTTCACTTTTTATGTTTGTGGTAGACAAAAGGAAATAGGTTGCATACATAGTTGAGTAAGAAGTCATAAGAAAGGTTAAAGTTATCTTGAATGGAAAATTATTGACCTCAACACACACACACAAAAAAAAAACCACGTCTACACGTTGGCTCCCTATTGATAGCTTTTCATTGTTTCCTTTTTGTCAGAGTTTCCAAGGATAGCTTCCTCCCGTCTTTCTCAAAGAAGAAGCTGTTGTGTCAAACGGAACAAAGGCTAATCCTTATGTCACCATCATGCAGCAGCTGTTCGTACACGCAACGTCCAAACAGGAAGAGCTACCTCCAGTCACTGGATGCTGCGGCGGTGGCGAGGAGCAGCTCCACTTACTCAAATCTTTCCTTTTTTAAAGAGACAAACAAAGCAGGTCATTATATTGTCTCCAAAATAGAGCGTTTGTTCTCGTTTCGATGACATCAGGTATATTTATGGGGGAATTTCGTGAGAAATCTTCAAAGCTCCGTCACTGGCAGGTTGTCTCCTTCACTGTGTTTGATTCATTGTCGATTTTTTTCATTTCCTGTTTCACACAATCATATTAGCAAAGCGATTTTTGCACATGATTTTTTTTTTTTCTACCTGCAAGGCTTCGCTCTGCCTGTGCCGTGTGTGTGTGTGTGTGTGTGTGTGTCGGGGCTCACTTTGAATAAAGGCCTTTTGTGTTGTGATAAGAGTTTGCATAGCCTTTAGCTTTCCAGCAAGAGGTGTGGTGAATACGAGCCGTGTTTGGATGTCGAGGAATACGCTTTGTTTCCATGTCTGTTTGGCTGTCACCAGCAGTGCTTAAACTCAGCTTATTTACATGTGCTTAGGACAGTGCTTCTAAACTGGGAGAGATGCATGTAAACTTTATATTGTTGTTGCTGCTGTTTCTTTTTATCTCTGTTAGCTGTTCAGATTTAAAATACACTGTTTTACCACATATATGTTCAATATATTAAAATAATTGCAGTGGCATTTGAATGCAAATGATGAGTGTGTCTGGGTATGTACAAAAGATGGGGCCTGGCAAAAAGAAGTTTGGGAACCACTGACTTAGGCTTTGATCATGTGCATGCATGCACGCGTGTGTGTGTGTGTGTGTGTGTGTGTGTGTGTGTGTGTGTGTGTGTGTGTGTGTGTGTGTGTGTGTGTGTGTGTGTGTGTGTGTGTGTGTGTGTGTGTGTGTGTGTGTGTGTGTGTGTGTGTGTGTGTGTGTGTGTGTGTGTGTGTGTGTGTGTGTGTGTGTGTGTGTGCAGAAGCTACTAGAGGTGTGACTCGGTCACCTGAAGTTGTAGATCTCACAAAACACAGTAAATCATGTGAGTGTATTTGTTTACGGGGGGCCACTGTGACTAGCGCCATCATGTGACCCTGTTGCCCCCTCCAGCCTCAGTGTTTTTACGGGAGCTGTGTTTGTGTGTGTGTGTGTGTGTGTCCGAGTGTGTGTGTGTGAGAGAAAGAGAGAGAAATGTTGTAAGGAGGGGCTGATGGGTGCAAGGGCAACACAAGGGCAGTGTTTGTGCAGGGCACGGGACTGTCCTCGCTGGCATACACGTACACATACAAACATGCACACACACACACACACTTACCAAAAAACAGAGGCTTATTGTGGACACCCAGCCCAGTTCGGTCCACCCACTACAGTCACACATTGTATCACACTTTGCCTTTTTCCATCCGTCTCCTCCTCTTATCTCTCTCTCTCTCTCTCTCAATCAATATTCATCACAAATCGCTGCCTCTGTCTGTTTTTCTTCCTCTCCGCCGCTCGCCTCCGCTGCTTCTTGAAACTATTGTTTGTCTCCAGCTCCATGACCTCACACTCATGCATCACCTGTAGGTTTAGCTGACACTGATTTGCTTCCCGTGGTCCCTTCCTGGAGACTTTAAGAAACGTCTTTCCATGCATCCGCTGCTCCAGACGCTGCTCCTCCCCCAGCACCTCTTCTCCTTCTCAGATCTCAGAGGGAAGTGTCAAAACTCTGGACAGTCGAGTCATGGAAGTAGCGTTAAGTTTATCCCTTGCTCATATACACACCAACAGTAATGGAGGCTCATAAGATGAACTCATAATCTATCTTTGTTCTGCAGGCTATCTACAACAATGATTACATGCAGGGTATCAAATGACTCTTAATGATCAACAATGTGAATTATGGCTTTTTAATCTTGCTCGCAATTATCTCTAGATGTGAGCTAGTAGACATTTTATATGAAACAAGGTCACTAATACATGCATTAATACATTATTTTTTATTATCTAATACATTTAGTCTTTAGTTCTTGCCCTCACTTGGCTTTGTATTTCTCAAACCAAAAGCACACTTGATGTGAGTCTTGGGGCAAATACTCTACTGAGCAGGATATTGCGATATATTCTCTCGTGCTACATAATAGATGCACCACTTCTTGTCCCAGTATGATGTCTGGCAACGCCGAGGCATAATGAGATCCTTTTCTTTTGCCACAGATACTTGAACTGCTCTCTGACGGGTCAGGATCTTCCAGTTTCATTATCATTCGATGCACGGCTCACATGTGCACGTGGTTGGGGTCACTGAATATTTGATGTTTTGATGAAGTTACATATATTTGTACCTTATATCATTGCATGCTATATATATATATATATATATATATATAGTGTAAAATTAGAGTTATAGGATTTTTTCATATTTAAGATATTTCAATTTTTCAGTAAAACTAGATACCACTCTGCCAGATTTTATCCATCCGACCCACCACATGTGCAGATGCCTCTGACTTTACTCTGCTGTCATTACTACTCATGCATACGTCAGTGTGGAGAATCTGTTCTATGCAGGTTTTCACACTCCAGACCGATTTTGAAACCTGTTTCATTCTCTCAACGATCGCTTACTGCAAGAAATATGTTGGTATAATGAAAATAGAATAAACCATCGGTGCAATTTTTTTTTTTCTTTCCTGCACAGTCGACATTTAGAAAGTCGTCTCATTCACTTTTTTGTGCAGGAACATGTGAGATCATCGTCACATCATAACACGCTTGTTCTTCAAGTGGTTTAACTTGAGAACACCGTTGCCAGGCAACTAACGTTAAAAAAAAAAAGGAATGTTGGCCTGATCTCTTTGTCAGAAGAGGTGAATGATTGTGTTTCCTGCTGTTCAGAGGCTTGTTCAAGATACCTCAAACACATGTTCAGCTCACACGTCAGGCGGTGATGTCAGTTTTTAAGGGAACTTTTTTTTTTTTTTTTACTGTGACATAACTCATGCCACAGTGATATAAATATAATGCTGCATTTTTATTTTGCTGTAATGACAAAGGACCACAATTGTTACCATAATGGATTCTCTCTCTCTACACACACAAACAGTAAGAATAAACCCTAGGAAGACTGGTAACTCTGATTTAATTCACAAAATTATGTCAGATATTGACTTTGGAGAACTTATAACATAATTCACTCTATTGTACTGGGATGTCCTCTGGAGTCGGTGGTGGTGGTGGTGGGGGAGAGAGGAGGATGTCGGCAAAGCTGATATCCATCATGGACAACCCCCATCACCCTCTGCATGGGGTGGTGGGTGCGCTGAGCAGCTCCTTCAGCCAGAGACTCAAACACCCTCGCTGCAAGAAGGAGCGCTTTCGCAGATCATTCATCCCAACAGCAATAAGACTCTATAACATAACATAAACATAAACGTCACTGTAGTCACTGTCATTTTGTCACTGGTCACTTTTTTCTCTTCACACACATCCTGCACCTTAAGTGTGCATTAGCTATGTATGTGTACATGTGGGTATGTGCGTGGATATGTATGTCCATATATATATATGCAAATATGTGTGTATGTGTATGTACGTGCATGTATGTATGTATATATGCTTTGCTTATGCATACTTTTTTCTTGCTATTTATTTGCATTTTCTCTCCATTCTATGTCCATAATGCATACTGTGTATGCGGATCAACAAATTCTGCGAATTTGTACATTGTGTTGTGTGTTTTTTATTTTTATTTTTTTTATCTTATCTTCTTCAGCTTTACTTTCTTTTCTTTACTCTGTACGCTGTAGTAACACACAAATTTCCCCGTTGTGGGATCAATAAAGTTTTATCTTATCTTATGACATTTTGTAGATTAATCAGGAAAATAACCATCAGATTAACCCATGTGAGAATTATTATTATTCACACCCCCATCCTCACATGCAGACATCATGATTTTTTGGTTTTATTTATAACCTATGAGCCGCTGTTTCAGTGAACTCACACTGTGTGTCTTCACTGCTGTTTGGTGGGATTACATGCGGCTCTGAGAGCAAACTGCGTTGGGAATGAAAGACGGTTTAATGCGGCCCGTCCTCTGCTGATCCGCCGCTGTCTGCCGTTTTCCACTCAGCCGATGCTCTCCTCCTCCTAATGTCATTCAGACTCGATGCGGCCGCTCCGCTGACTTTGCAGAGCCGCGGCCTTTCTGCAGGACGAGCCTGATGGATGCTTTTACGTGTCAGAGCGCGGTTGTCACGATAGATTTTCAACCTCTGGCTGTTGAAGGAGCACGACGTGTCTTTCGGGGGACCTGCAGTTTTTTTTTTTGTTTTTCTTCCTGCCTGTGATGTAACAAACGTCACTTTGGCTCCTGTGGATTAACGGTGATGCGGCGAACGTCGGAATGCAAGGTCACCGCAGCTGTGATGTCACAGAGACGCTGGGTGAAAACACCTTCCTTGGATTCGTTTGCTGGAGTATTTACGCAATCTGTTATTACCCCCCCCCAAACATCCAAAGTACTAAATGTGCAGACGATTGCTGCAAATAGCCAGTGTGTCTGTGACCTTGTTTTTCTACTAGTTTCACCTCCCTCTCTTTATATTTATGTAGTCATTAGGGCTTCAGTGTGATACCGGCGCCTGTCATTAACCTTTTTCTGCCATAAAGGGCACACCAATAATGTGTGTGTGTCGTAAAACAATTATCTGTGTATTTACATAAACGAACAGCATGCAATGTATGCTGTACGCAGTCTGATAAAAAAACAGCTCAGCCTCTAGTTCAGCGTTCATCAGCTTTTTTTTAAATTTTTTTTATGAATGACTGGTTGGGACTTTTGCTCTGGTTATTTGTCACTCACGTCCTGTCTTGTGTCATCGCTTCCTGACTGAGCTGTGGGCGTGTGTTCCTGGAGGTGGCCAGTATGATGGGTTCACACACACACACACACACACACACGAACGTATAGTCCGTTGCATCAGGCATGTTTCCTCTCTCTACAGTATGCATGGAGACAATTTGTTCTTTAGTGTCTGTGAGAATATTTTTGCGGGCGGTTTGTTTTCAAGTCACTTCCTCATTCCCACTTCCAGAGCTGCTTGAAGTGTGTGCATGATGTAGCCATGTTTCCTGTCAGAAGACGACAGCAACGATTGGAATCGTAATTTCAGATAAACCAAAGCCAAGCGCAGGAAGTGGGGCAATGCAGAAAAAAGAAATACTTGTGTGATACGGCAACAAATTGAAAATAAAAGCATGAAAAGGTGCGAATTTCATAATGATGGAAGTGCAAAGTGTAGCAGAAGTTGCCGAAATGAGTCATGAGCGCAATAGGAGAATTTACCCGAGAAGCTAAAGATTTTTTTATAGTAAACTCACCACCTCATAATTCATACATTATAAACCTGTTGTCCTTTTAAAGGGTGCGTTTTGTAATTTGGGTTGTCAGTCCATTCTGGAAGAGAGATTCCACCATTTTTTCCCCTGAGGCATTTCTGTGATTTATGATTTTTAGTGCACATATATTAAAAAAAGAAATACTTGACACATGAACACACAAGCACGTCTAGCCACTGCCCCAGATGACCGTCAGTGTGTATTTACCGTCTACAGCCACCACCTACGTACACTCCTAAATACAGTAAGTGTTAGTGTTGCTCTACTGGTGACTCACACACACACACACACACACACACACACACATAAGCTGACCGCTTATCCACAGAGCAGCCAGGCAAACACATACTGTTGAGCTCAACAGCTTTTCTGTTAACCTACACACATCGAAATGGCTTTTTTGTTGGTCCAAGAAACAACTTTGTTTTAAACTTTTCCTGATAAATGATTAGAATAATAATTGTAGACTATGACTCCCGATTATTGAATAATCAGTAAGTCATCTAGTTGTTTTAAATCTCACAAATATGAGTAGGTTGTTCTTGACATCATCTCCAAAAGATCAATAATAAAGAAGGCAAAGTGCAAAAGTACAAAAAAGTGCTGAGTAAAGAAGCCCTTACTGTACACACACACACACACACACACGTGGATATGCTGACTCAGTCTTGATGTTACCCATGCTGATGTGTCCATGCTCATTTGCAGCGTTGCAGTGTTCGTAGTGGGGAGGTGAAGAGGTCCTGGATCCTCTTTGTGAACTTTTATTTTTAGCAGCGTGGAAGAAAATGTGTCACAGGACCCTTAATCACCAGGCCTGACCTTTTTATACACACACACACACACACACACACATACGAACACACACCATTTATGTTAGCCCTTCTCTTTTAACCAGACGCGTGGACACACACGCCATTGTGGAGAGCCTCACAGGCCTCTGACTGTGGCACAGAGGGAGCTTTAGAAAGAGAGTGCTGAGTAACGCCAGTGTTTAAATAACCATAAATGCATCTGGGCATGAAAGCCTTCACAACATGTCCCTGTCACTAGTTCAGAGGAACGCTTTCTTCTAGGAGAACCGATTTTGCTTCGTTCATATTATTTATTATCCTGACTGGCTCGGTCGTACTGTACTGAATGTTGAAGGTTGTGTTGCTCTGTGTCTCAGGTGTGTTTCCTTATAATCCCACTTTGACACAAAGGGCTGTAGCTGTTATTTCCATTACGCATCGATCAGGTAATTATGTTGTGGATTTATCAATTAGTTGTTAAATGAAGTGATGTCCAGTAAATAGTGGAAATTATATTTAGTTTATTCAGAACTTTAAATGACTCACAAATGATTACTCATTGATCAAAATGGTTCACAAACAAGTGATTGATTGACTAATTGCTGCAGCTGTACTGACATTCCCCCCTCCCAGTGCATCTGCTCAGAGGACATTTCAAAGATGTGCACGGATGACAGTTCTCCTCTTCATCCTGGCCAGCTGTCTTTTTTTTTTTTGAGCCAGTGAAAGGAATCGAGCGAGGAAACATTTCTGTATTTACTTCTCAAATTTCTGCATCCGATTACTGTTGTTTTTTTTGTGCATAAATATAAAAGCCAACAGACAAAGCACATCTAAATGGGATCGTCTTTCTGCTGCTTCAAACACGGGAGGTCATCAAAGTTAGCCTGAGGGAGCTGCGGAGCAGAGGCTGTGTAGTGACGCATAGTTTATTTCTGCTAATGCCGGACGGATCCCTCCAGGCTCCGCTGTTTGTTGTCACATGAAACTCTCTCTTTCTCCCTGATCTTGCAGGACCCACTTGTTCTCCTCCGAGAGCCGCCGCTGAAACCCGAGCTAGCGGCAGACCTCTGGCTGCCTGCCACTCCATCCTCAATAACCCCGCTCACCTGTGAATATACACGGTGTGTGTGTGTGTGTGTGTGTGTGTGTGTGTGTGTGCAGCAGCGCAGCAGACGCTTCTCAACCTGGCTGGTGTGAAAACGTCTCCAAATCCCATAATTTACGAGACGTGAGCATTCATATGCAAGGCCGTGCATGCACAGGTGCGTGTGCAGGTCCTTGATCATCGTCGGTGCGTCAGACAGACACGCCAGGTGTCGCCTTACCTTTCATGTGTGTGTGTAACCGTGCACCTTTCATGATGTCACAGGCTCGCCATTGTCTGTTCATTTGAATAGCTTCTTGTGTTGTTGTGCTGTTGCCACCTGCAAGTGTCTGAGCCCCTGAGTAAAACATTGCCGTGTGTGTGTGCGTGTGTGTGCGTGTGTGTGTGTGTGTGTGTGTGTGTGTGTGTGTGTGTGTGTGTGTGTGTGTGTGTGTGTGTGTGTGTGTGTGCGCACAGGAGTGACTTCATACATAAACACACTTGTGTGGTTGTGTTTGTTGTCTTTTGCTGATTAGCCTTCACCACACCAAGTATCACATGCAATCGGGGAGGGGAGAGAAAAAAAAAGTCCCTTTTTAAAAATTGAAAAGCAAAACTTCAGCTGTAATGGTGCACTAAAACACATACACACAGTCTTGAGTGTTTCCATTTGCATGACTGATAATGTTAAACGTCTGAAAAGCATGGCTGTAAATGCACTGCAGATATCGCACCACACAACAGCTCACTGGCTGGTAGCTGCGAGCACTTAACTCAGAGGGGGAATAGCATTAAAGGCAGTCAGGGCTGTCCTTTCTTAACGGGTGTATGGAGACAAAGTGGCGATGGACCTGTGGCCTAGCGGAAGAGTTAATGTACCTGGCCACTTGACGACTGGATAATGAGGAAGAAGGCTAGTGAAAGTGATGGGAGGCTACAGCTGTGGTTGAAGGAGGAGCCTGAATAGAAACCAGGTTTCACACCAGCTATCCTTCGAAATTCTCTGAATTGCACGTTTTACTCTGTGCACACACTGGATTTTTTTTTTCCCTACAGTTGTCAGTAGCTGACAGAAATAGCTTTCTTCCAGAGAGTAACTGTGGTGGTGTGAACCCCCCCCCCCACCTGCCTTACGTGATAATTACCTTGCCCTGGTAGCTGAATGGACGATTGCCACGTGACTGACTTTTGTTGCATGTCGCTTTACTGTCACTTTAGCTGCACACTGCATTTTAAGCCATGCAATATCAGTCTATAAGTTGGTGTTGGTCTTTTCTTTGTGTGTGTGTGTTCTCTGGCGGAGGGACCAGATTGTCCGATGAGGGGAGGGCAGGCTGACCTTTTGTTCTGTTTGCTTAGTGGGCATTCCTCTGAGTATTTGGCCTTCACCCAAGTTGAAACCAGCCATCCTCCAACAGGACTGGGCACAGTGCTGCCCCCACAGGGACTCAGTGGTGCTGTCAACCAGTTGTTAATGAAAAGAACCACAGAGGAGAGGCTGCATGCGGGGTGGGGGGGTGGGGGGGGAATCATTATCAGCATGCTGGATATTTTGACGCAGCTTTACAGGTAACATTTCCGTTGCCTGTTCTTATATTCCTGGAATTGTTTGAACCACCACAGAAGCTGCGGCGTCATTTTTCCAGATGACGCCAGTCTTTTTCTTTTTTAACTTCATCAGACCTCATCAGAAAAAATCTTGTTTTCACCGTCGTCTTTTCCTCCGTCACGGCAGATGTCGCAGCTGTGTTTTTTAAGGAATCTTGTGACATGAAACCTGGCTTGAATTAGCCTAATCGTGTTTGCGCTTTTTTTTTTGAAGAATGGTTTCTCCCGGGACGCCACGCTGAGGTGATCAGTCGTGAGTCATGGGAACATTGGATTGCTTACATGTGCCATGTTTGCCTTTAGGTGGGATGAGCTCAGCGTGAGTTGAAGGAGACGGATGATTCATCATTTAGTTCCAGCATTAGCTCTGAAGTTGTTTTGTCATCTCTGTAACCTCAGCTATCCTCGAATTTTTAATGGCTGATGTTCTTACCCAAAAACTACACCCAGTAATCATCAGAATGACATACTCAGAGCAAATATATCCACAAGCATCCTTCCTTAATTCTTCATTTTCTTTTGTTTAACTCTGCAGGTCCTTATGGTTGAGGTGGTGTGTGCTGCCCCTTGCCATGCCTCCTGCCATGACAGACCTCCTGGACATATGGGCGGCCCACTCGCCGCTGGCCGGCCACGCTCAGGACCAGATCACCGTGGACTTTCTGCTGCCCACCGGCATCTACATCCAGATGGATGTTCCACGCGAGGCCACCATTCAGCACATCAAACTGGTGGGTTCCAACACAGCCTAAAAGTAAAGTTTGGAAAAACCTGATTAAAAAAAAACAAACTTTTTGTAATACTTTAAGGAGATTAAATGCATTAATCTGCTTGTTTGTCCTCTATTGCATTTACACACCACACACACACACTTACAATTACACATTATCTTCTTCTGCCTGTTTTGGCAGGCAACTGTTGTGGCTAGGTGGGTGTTTTGTTGAGTATTTAGGATGCAAATATCTCATGACGTCATGCATGACTGAGACTAATCCTGTCGGGAGTGACACACTTTATAGGCAGAGGTTTTTTGGGGGAAATCAGAGGCCACAAACTGCATGTTAGTGTGAATATGTTTGAAATGAAAGTCGTACTGTCGACGCGAGTGGGTATTACTGGTCCCCTGTGATGTTATTTAGGTATCGATTTACACCAAGTGACCGGAAAAATGGAAACACCTGCACGACGCAGGGCAATGAAACACAATAGCCCTGCAACAAGCACCACCTTACATGAGATTACAGTGAGGCTGCTGCTGTTGTGTCAGACTGCGTCATATTCAAAGCAGCATATACACAAAAACAAATTACAATATAATATAATATGATTTGATACATCACCTACACTGTCAAAATAAGATCTGGTATAATTCAATACTGACAGTAGTTGCATTGTAATTTCAGCTACTCAATATTATAATCGACAAAAGACACACAACTTCAAACACCATTCCTGAAGGAATTCTTCTGAAAAGCACATGAGCGAGTTACAGTGTGTACGTCGGTTGCGACTGATGTTTCCTTGGAATCACCTCTGGCTTTATCGGTAACATGACCAAACCTATCCACTGACATTGATAGAGATTCCCTCAAGTAATAAAGGCTGTTGTTGTTTTGGTTTTCATGGAATGCTGTGATAAGTTCGGTGGAATAACTGTACGTGTGCATGAAATAATACAGGTTCTGACAAATTACATTTTATCATGAGCACTGAAGCGAGAAAATACAGGGGACGTGGAGCGTGACCTTTCTAGAAAATGAGAGAAAGGGCCTCGGTGAAGTTGCCAGGTGGGGTATTAATTTAATTAAAGGTGGGAGACTCTTTTTGACCTTTTGCTGGCCTTTAAACTGCTGTGCAAAAGACTCTTAATCAGCGATCAAACAGCTGAGGAGGGCGGCGTTATAAAAGTGATTCACTCATTCTTGACACAGGGAAGGAAAAGTAACTACAGCTTCAGGATGTTAAGTGTAATAACCGCATATATTTATTAATTCTGCATGGATTTTTGAGGGGGTAGGATGGGATGATGAACATAATGAAATAACATGAGTGTTCCTGGAGACGCTTGTAGTTGTTGGAAGGACAAATGTGTTTTGTTCCAGGACGCTACAGCACCGCTCCAAAACCTCAGACACACACACACACACACACACACACACCGTGACATCCAGCCCTGTGATCATGCTGCGGGGACACAGGGACATGAATCATGCCAGGATTGGCCGGTGGATAATGTATTATTCATTTCCTGATTGGCTCATCCAGACGCTGTATCATGTTGATGCGGAAACAAACACTTTCATCAATATATCACATCATGTGATATAGTTTATTATTAGAAATCTAGAGGTATTGTTTTAAAATGAAATTATTGGGCTCCAAATGAATCGCTATAGAGCCTGTACAAAAATACATGCTTTGTTATAAAGCTTCTTCTCTAATTATGCCCGTTGATTCTTCCTCTCCCCTCCAGCTCTTATGGAAGCAGGCGCAGACATTCCCGTTGTTCCCCTCCCTGGGGGAGATGGAGAGCCACATGTTCGAGTGTGTCAACCAGACGGCGGTCCACGAAGAGCTGGAGGATGAGACGCGCCGGCTGTGCGACGTCCGCCCCTTCCTGCCCGTCCTCAAGCTGGTGACGCGCAACTGCGGCCGGGCCGAGCGCCTGCTGGACTCCAAGATCGGCGTGCTCATCGGCAAAGGTGCGATTCCACACGAGCCCTCAAGCACATTACTCCCTTCCCCTGATTGACTCGTCTTCTGTCCCTGTTTGGCAATACCAATAAAAAAGAAAGCACTTGAGTGTTGGTAAATGGGACGGTAAATCGTTCCCCGTGCACAACAAGCCTCAAGCACCTCCTCCAGTGCACTAAGTAGCTCTCAGCTCAGCACATCCATCCTGCAGCCCTGCAGCTGGCTCCCATCAGAAGAACAGCTGTCTGACACGGAAACGCCCAGATCGCCTGGACGTGTTTCTGATACTTCACCGATCAGCTGTCACTGTGTGTTATCTCTGGTGAAGATTACGCCTTCAAGAGAATAAATCATGAGATAAATCACTGCTACAGAAAAGGCTTGTTCAGTGAGGGATTTAAACATTGATTGAAAGTCAGACTCAGACAGAATGTCAATCAAAAGAATTGATTTACTATTTAATCTGAATGACGTATCATACATGCATTCTAGCATGCACCTGAGTCATATTTTATTACTGTTGCATACCAATGCACAAAATGCACACTTGAAAAGGAACCCTTTGATTTATAAAAAAGTCACACACACATCCATGTCTCGATAATGCCATGGCTATGGGACTCCTTTAACCGCAGCAGGAAGAAGAGGAACAATGTTGAGAAGTGAGTCTGAGTCTAATTGAAGGAGACTCGGACGATATTGATATTCTCCCCTCCCGGCTCCACTTTGGTCTGACACGATCTTCTAAAGGCTTTTGTCAGTGTAAAGCGTTTAAAAAGCAACCCCACAGAGAGCCCCATGCAAACACACACACACACACACACACACACACACACACCTACCTCGTGCCTTGCACAGTAATAAACTATTACACACTCACAAACCCCTGATTTTTTTTTTTTAACTCTATAGAAATGCAGTCACACAGTCACCGACTCTCACAATGCAGCTAATGTGGTCCAGAGCACTTCTTTGAAAGCTGAGGGTCATATGAATGTGAAACGGCTTTAAATGTCAACATGTTGTTTTCATATCCAAGAGAGATTTGTGCAGCAACCCTTTCAATAATAAGGAGGAAAAAAAAAAACTCAATATTGAGCAGAAAGATAAAAGTATAATCAGCCAAAGAGCAGTTCATTCCTCTGGCATTTAGCATTAGTGTGACTATGAGGACGCTCCACTTTAATTCCACAATACACTGCTGTTTGTAATCCTATTTGCACATTTATTAGCACCAGGTGCAACTGCCTGACATCAAGTGTCCCACAGGTGTTTGTGCATTTTACATGACCCTTTAATCCTCTGCATTAAAGCAACTTATCTGGTGTATACAGGATCCTTTTCTCACCCGAGAGCCTGTTCAGCGTCATGGGAGCGCATCAAATGAACACTGAATAAGTAGTGTACCAGATTCCTAATAAATATTTATAGTTCTCATAAAATCTACAGTATCATCCCATTTTTTTTGTACTCC
Organism: Eupleurogrammus muticus; assembly: GCA_036785175.1. Lineage (NCBI taxonomy): Eukaryota > Metazoa > Chordata > Actinopteri > Scombriformes > Trichiuridae > Eupleurogrammus > Eupleurogrammus muticus. Next base: position 1,568,144 of record JAYKQN010000009.1, on the reverse strand, counting down.
CTTGAATGAGATTTTTTTCATCAGATAAACAGACCACTTGCAAATACTTTAACTAATCCAATCAGTCCACTTTATTCAAATCATGACGTTATCAGTTATAACTATTGTTTCTCTTGTTCGCCAGGCCTCCACGAACTAAACGGCACCAACGACCCGGAGGTGAAGGACTTTCGGAGTAAGATGTTCCGTATCAGCGAGGAGAGGATGCAGCGCGTCCAGATGATGACGTGGACGGAGTGGCTGGAGGCCTGCTTCTCCCCACAGCTGGAGCCTGCAGCGGGGGCCGCCACCGACCCCGACCGGCCTGACCTCAAAGTTATTATCCACTTCGACCAGTCCCAGGTGAGAGTCTGTCACCTGTTAGCTATGGATGCGCGCTAAGTGGAGGTGGACTATGTTTTGGATGTATTTAGAAGGTAGAATGGAGATGTGAATAAACTGTGAACCTCCTATCACCTCTCCACACTTGGCATAAACAAGATTACAGCCTGATGAATTGTGTCTACAACATTTTTTTTATTACATTTTGCACCATATATAAGACATTTTCTCTACACACACATCCTGCACCTTAAGTATGCATTAGCTATGTATGTGTACATGTGTGTATGTGCGTATATATATGCAAATATGTAAATATGTGTGTACGTGTATGTATGTAGGTATGTACGTGCATGTATGTATGTATATATGCTTTGCTTATGCATACTCTTTTCTTGCTATTTATTAGTATTTTTTCTCCATTCCTATGTCCATAATGCATACTGTGTATGCAGATCAACAAATTCCACGAATTTTGTACGCTGCAGGACAAGCAAATTTCCCGGTTGTGGGATCAATAAAGTCATATCTTGTCTTATCTTATCTTACATCGCCCAGATAACATTGTTTAAACCGCTACGTTGCAAATTATTTTAACAAGTCTAACCAGTTTTTTTTTTTCCTGTATTTCTTCTTTAAAGCTATTATTTTTTAATAAGGATTGTCAGTGAAATCGATGACAGGAAATGTGGAGGATCGTGCAGAAAGGGAGGGGCATGCAATTAAAGGTTTGTGACTGGCCTGGGGAAATAATGTCGTCCACTTAACTCCTGGACATCCCCTCTTCTCATGTCAGTTTACACGATCGATAGGTTGATGATAGATGGGACCTTTTATAGAGGTTTGCGTTCAATGCATTCTGACTGACAGCTGACTGCAGACGTCCGACATCCAACACGCGTTCACTTAAAACCGTAACTTCTTATTGAATGAAAACTGGTGAAGCAACAATATACTCACTGTCCTCTGTGGGGAAAAAATCTAATTGTTCTGACTTGTGTCTGTAAATAAAGATAAGATGTTATAAATAAATAAATAGTAATAGCTGATACGTTTTACACACTGCTAGGATTCTGTAGTTATGTCCACCTTCAACCTGATTATTGACCCGTTGCAAAAGTGAAACTTAGATTCCAGTGTGATTAGTGTTCTTTTTCTTCTTTATAAACAGCTGGAAACCCTGCATGCATAATAGCAGGGTGACCATTACAGCGGACAAAACCACCCTATGTGAACGTCAGAAGAGGCCATGTGACTCCACCACATGCACTGCGTGCTCTGTTCCTGCACAGAGTTTGCATCCCCCGTAATAGTCACGTGACTCAGCCCACCGGCGTGTCATGTGACATCACTAACTGGGTCAAAACTATGCGCGAAACGATGCCGTCCTCCCGGACACATGCACATATTAGCCTGACGGCTCAGGGGGATCCGAACACTGATTAAAATGAAGCTCTCTCCTTCCTTCCCGGCTGATCTTTACAACCTTCCATCTGACGCTTGTCGGAGTGTGACTTTCTGTTATCCTCTGTCATAGAAATCGTGTTATTTAATAATAAAACAGATGGTCATGTCCCTCCAGACCCGTGTTATATGAGCTTTGAGCAACGTCACAGATACACACACACACACATGGAGACAGGCCATCTGTGCCACTGTTCTCAGGTGGACATGGACAGGAAGTGTTATTCGGGAGGTCAGACACAATAAGCCACATTACAGACAGGAAGTGCGGTGATGGGGTTTTATTGTTGTAAAGTGAATGTGACCAAGGCTCAGTGGTGAACCTTCCTTTCAGCCGCATCATCGGTGGGTGCTTAACCATGGTCTCCTGCACTTGGTCCCTTGTTGTATTTTCATTGAAGTCTCATTTTAAATTGCAAAAACCAACCAGTATAGAAAGTGGCTGTGCTCTCTCATAAGGAAGAGCAGACATCAGCTTTATCTCTGTCTGAGCTGCTGTTTTTTTTTTTAGTTCCACCATAATGCAGGCATGGGATATTTTCTGTTGTCAATTATTAATGGTGACATTTTTTTATCAGACCTCCAGGAAATTATAATTCCATCTTGCGTATCATGTCACCACTGAGCTATAAATAGGATGAAACGGTGAGCCTCGCTCTGGCGCTCAGAACTTATTAGACCTGGCTGTGTTGAAGTGCGGAGGACTCGTGTGCATTTACACGCGCTGTAAGTCAGTCCGCTGGAGTGTGATTTCATTCTGACGGTGCACAAATGGACACATGTCGGAGCGATCACGTGTATGAACTCCGATCCCCGTGCACACGCGTACACTACGGTTGTATCGCATGTTGACAGCATGGTTGGTTTCCTCTTGTTTGCACGCATATTTCTTTTTGCATTTCCATTTCACCGATCTGTTTCTTTTTGTTTTTGTTCCCCCCCCCCTCTCCTTGGCAGGACTCAGCCAGTCTGAAGGTGCCATCATCCTGCACCCCCACGGAGCTGATGGAGCTGGCTGTGAGGAAGTGGCTGACCACCCACGGGCCCGAGGAGGAGGCGTGGAAGGGACAGTATGTGCTGAGGGTCAGCAATTGCCTGGAGTTCCTCTGTGGAGACCAGCCTCTCATTCAGTACAAGGTACAATCAGTAAAATGCAAAACATGCAGATAAAGGACCATCACGTAGCGATATAGTGGATTTACAAAGATGACTGCATTTATAGTTATTGTCCTTGACCTTGTACACTGTGTCATGTCTGACTGGAACATGTTTAGATATAAACTATGATTAATGGGCATGAGCTTTCACAGCTAATGGCTCAACAATAATATTTTTGGTATCGGTGTGGATGGACGATTGCGTGTTTACAGTATGCATGGTTCCGTGTTACTCGTGTTCAGCTGTTTTGGAAAAAGATCAAGGCGAATCTGGACGAGTCTAAATGTGACTCAGGCACAAAACAAACCATTTTAGTTTATGCCAGAACTTTATGATTAACTTTAATTAGTCCGTAGTGAGAGTGCGCCCATTGTTCTACATTTAAGTTTCTAGACAGTTTTACATTTAAAAAAAGGTGACAAGAATAATCACACATAAGTGGTCACTGAGCGTATAAAACGCAGGATGCTGCGGCGGGAAGCACAGAAAGAGTTAAATCACTTAAAGAATACATCAGTGTGCCGGCAAGTGACAATCATAGGAAGAGAGATTTCCAGCCTCATCTTAAACTCAGCAAGCTCCATTTGATTGGTCTCTTGTCTCGCTTTTTTTTTTTTTTTGGATCAGGTCCTGGCTGTGTGCAGCATTGCATCTTAATTTGATGAAGTTTACTTAGAATCTGTGCATGCATTTGACTTGCTATGGCCTGTTTTTCCCTGGATTTGAATGGACCGAGTGCAAATTTGACTTTAACATAAGATCTTTTTTTACAGGATTAAAATCTTTTTTTAAAATCCCCTGTCTTTGTTTGCAGTATGTCCGCACTTGCATGCAAGCCAAGGAGCCGCCACACCTCACGCTGGTGCACACCAGCACCGTCAAGGCCATGTTTGAAAAGGAAATCTGTGCCATCGGAGCGGTGGTTAGCCGCAAGTCCCCCAACCCACCTTTACCACTACCTCCCAAGAGAAGGGTTCCCACGGTTAGTATTTGTGGCTTGGTGCATGAATGTATCTCTCACTTCTTCTCGATGGTGGTTTAGCCTCTTAAACAGCTGCATATGCAGCTCATCTGAACAGAGTCCTTTATATTTAATTTACCAGTCATTCACTTGATTACATTTGATTACAACTGATGTTAAGGGGCACATATGAAAATGTTCTATGTACACTAGATAACAGTCACTCAGTAACCACCAGTGTTTACTGAGCAGTGTTCTTGTTTCACCAAAATAGCGCAGAACGGGGCAGGTGTGCAGGTTTACCAAGCAAACACGTACTTGGCAGCTGCGATCTAAGTGTGTCGCAACAAACCTGCACCGCCCCGCCAGCGTCCGCCACGTTGTCGGAAAACGGGTGCGCGGTGACACCGCTCCTGGATGCGTGTGTCCACATTTGAAATGTCATTGAATTTAATTGCCCCCCTCGTTAGCGCGCCTTCGGGTTTTTAATTGCCTAATGTCACGCTGTCTGTCGATGCTTGGTGATAAATATTACACATCACATTTATCACAGATTACCAGAAGTCCTAAACACACACACTCAGAATCATCAGTTCAATTTGCTCACACTGTTCCCACCTTATGAAATACTTTTGGGTGTGTTTTCAGTAAAAAAAAAAAAAAACAACTGCTAGTTTCCACTTACTTCCCCATTTTGCATTGAGTACATTTAAACTCGTGTGTAATGTGATTTGGGATTCACAAAGAATCACTCTATTTCATCACATGATTAATGCACTGAGACATTTGATCTAAATATAAGGGGGCAAATAAACTTGGTTAGGGCTGAAATAACAGATTACTTTACTTATCTGATGTGTTGTTTTTATTATTACAAGCCCCAGAGTGAAGCTTGAGCTATCTATGTGTGTGTATATGTGGGTAAAATATGTTTTTTTTTCTATCAGGTTCACCTTTCTTTTCTATAACCAATTATTGCAGGTTATGTCTTTTCGTGCCGTTTTTGCATTAACACAGAAATATCCCAGAAACACATTTTTTTCCTCCACATCACACTGAGAAACTGTTATTCATGCCTTCATCACCTTTTAACCGAACTACTGCAGCATCCCGCTTCCCTGTTTACAGCTCGTTCCAATTGCATCTGCGAGGGGCTTTAACTGGAATTTAAAATTATATGATCAGGCTTACACAAAAGAAACGGTATTGGACAGAGAATTCAGTCAGACACTTACAGGGTTATTGTAAGTGTGCTGTTGGCCGACAGGAAGCGAGATTTATTTTCAGGAAATGAACCTGTTATTGGATGCTCTGCGCCTTTTTTTTTTAGAGAAAATCTTTAAGATAATCAGTCATAACAAAGCAGAGTAAGACGGTGACGGGCTGTTTTTGTACCGATGCAGTACACAGAGCTCCTGTTTTGACTGTAGTAGTGGAGATGGAAATAAATATAGCATCTTATCTGACAAAAGGCAAATCATGCACACTCACAAAAGCTTTTAAACACATCAGCAGAGAGGAGGGAGGGAGGCGGTAAACAGCAGGAAGTATGCTAGTTAGTCATGTTCCGAGGCTCTAGGTGTCATGTGATGCTGTTTGTCCTGCTGACTGCTGACCCTCGCAAATCCACTTAGGCTGACATCAGAATGACCTGGCTGACCCTCCCCACACTGTTTGTGTGTGTGCACGAGTTAGAGTATGTGCAGGGGGAAAAAAAAGTGGAGTGCTTAATTTTTTTTTTTTTTTTTTTTTTATATATAGCACATTATGCAAATACTGATCACTCATTTCAAGTCGTCTCCCTCTCCTCTCGCATTCCCTCCACAGCAAGTGCAGACCAGTGTGTGGGACGTATCGAGCCCGTTTAAGATAGTCCTCGTGAAAGGCAGCAAGGTGAATGCAGAGGAGTCTGCCAAGGTAAGCGCTGCGTTGTCTACATGCAGAACGTAGAACAAACTGTTCACATACAGTGGTAACACATCAACATGTCATTCCCAGCTACAGATTTTCAATCAAGCTTTGCAAAGATGTCATGAATCTTATTCCCAATTCCTGCACCGCCCCCTGCGCAGGTCCAGGTGAGAGCAGGCCTCTTCCACGGCGCCGAGCTGCTGTGCAAACCGGCGGTGAGCAGCGAGAGCAGCGGCCGCTCGGACCACACGTGGAAGGACAGCACGCTGGAGTTCGACATCTCCGTGTGCGACCTGCCGCGCATGACCCGCCTCTGCTTCGCCATCTACGCCGTCATGGACAAGGTGAAGAAGCAGAAGTCCACCAAAAACGCTCACCTGAACAAGTACCAGACCATCCGCAAAGCCGGGAAAGTGGTAAGAAACAAACCTGTGCGATGTGCTACGCTAAAAAGAGTTGCAAAATGAAAAGAAAACATAGTCAAGATAGTAATATAAGCATTATAAATAGTGATTTTTATTCAAAATGATCATTTTCTCCTTTAAACTTTGCTTTCGATAAAGCTTCCAGCAAAGCTGTTTAAGCTGTGCTACCATAATTGCACGAGCGTTTTCTAATCATCCATTAGCTTCTAATGAAGTTAACACTGGAGTGATAGTTGCTGGAATACATCTCTATACAGCAGCTAGCTTTTCTTTTAAAAATATGATTTATAAGTGACGCCACATATTTGAGAAGTAGTAAATACAGCGTTCTTGTGAAACACTAATTAAATGTCTCTCTGTGAACCAGCACTACCCTATAGCCTGGGTCAACACCATGGTGTTTGACTACAAAGGCCAGCTGAAGACTGGAGATATTATCCTGCACTGCTGGCCTTCCTTTCCTGGTATACACACTGCTCATGTTTGCCTTATTTCTCCTAATGCAGTTAAGCTAGAGTTACCGCTGTGGAGTTAGATAAACCTCACCCAAGTTTCTATCTGTGTGTGTGTGTGTGTGTATCCTGCACAGATGAACTTGAAGAGATGCTGAACCCCATAGGAACCATTCAGACAAACCCGTACACCGAGAACGCCACAGCACTACACATCCATTTCCCGGAGTACTCGTCACACCCCATCATCTTCCCTCCATTTGACAAGGTCAGGCATCTGTCGTCCATTGTGTGCTGCTTTGCTCTTTCGCTCCTACTCGCTACCGGAGACGTAGTCCCGTGCCAACATTCGGACACGCCATTAATCTTGAATATTTAATTCGCACGAACACATAGTTTCTGCACGCCGTGCACACGAACGTGTCAAGGCCACTATGTCTGCAGACTGCGCTGCAGTTGAATTTGTCACCACGGTGGCTTAGTGCTCTTCATAATGGTACCTAGAGATTACCATGAAGCGGGGGCTGTTTGCATGAGAGGATCAGGGCATGCTCGGTCTGCCTAATGTGCTCCAGCTATCATTAGCATGTTCGCTCATACACTTTCTACTTTATTGCAGATACTGGAAAAAGCCGCAGAGATCGCCAAAGCCACCGACTGTGTATCTATGGTGAGTTGATGCACAGTTTGGAGATAACCGCGCAGGCAAATATTCACATTCTGCAAAGGGCAGCACAGGTGTGAACCGAGTGTCGGGTGACATAACTTCGCACATCATTCCTCTCTCCTCACACTCACACTCACACACACACATAACAAGTGTAAACTCTCAAAGAGGAGCACACTGCTCGTTTCCTAGGAAACCCATTGTTATCACTTCGGCAGGGTGTAGCAGCGAAAATATTTCAATCTCCTTCAAAAAAAAAAGCAGAGACTCTAATCAGATTACTTGTGTGTTTTCCTGTCTCGCTGCCCCTCTACCAAAAAACCACTCCTGGGCGTGTTACAGCCGCTTACGTAATCCTGTTATGTAGAGGGCATGTCTGAACGCAGCCTTTTCAATGCGAGGCGTTCATGTGAAACTGCATTAGCGCCGACTACATTTATATTAGTTGCACAGATGTGTATAAATCTACAGATCTGCACAGTTCCAAGAATGTGCTTTGCACTTTAATAAAGTTTCTGTTTTACATCAATTTAGATTATCCCCTGTAACACATTGTGCCCTTTAAGAATCAAACATTTATACAGGAATAGGAATAGAGACAGTCTTTGTGGAAATCACATGGGGAATAATTTGATGCACCTGTGCCATCTTGTGGTCTCTTAGAGTTACTGCCATTACTGTGCTCATGTTCTTTCACTTCCTGGCTTCTTTTCACATTTATCTTCCCTTCCCTTCCTCTCATATCTCCTCCACATCCTCTCCTTCTCAAAATAACCCCATTTGTCCCCTCCTCCCAGGGTCGCGGGGGTAAGAAGTTCCACATAGAGCTGAAGGAAATCATGGAGCGGGACCCGCTCTCTCAGCTGTGCGAGAACGAGAAGGATCTGATCTGGACACTACGTCACGACTGTTATAAGAATTTCCCTCAGTCGCTGCCCAAGCTGCTGCTCTCCGTCAAATGGAGTAAACACGAGGACATGGCCCAGGTTAGCCGGTTCATTATGCGACTCCAGGGATGAGTGCAAGTAAAATCATGTGTCTGGATGCAGTTTGAGCTGCGGGTGAAACATTATCTGTATTAGATCTACACGTTTTTATTGTCAAATTCCATTTCTTCTGGATGTGCACACCCCCATAATTTGTAAATTAGGATTTTATTATAATTCTGTACTAGTATCTCTATTATTATACTACTATCTCTTCTATTTCAAGACACATCGGTCTGCTTTTATAAAGAAGCACGGCACTTTTGTTTCAAATAACATCATTTTATCGTTGGATAATAGAAAACACTGCCAAAAAAAACTTCATTGAGTTACATCATGGACAGACAGCATTGTGTAGCAATAGGAACTGTGAAATCTCAATTTGTGCAAGTTGTTAACGGTGCCCCATAAACATCAGTACAACGACCCGTATTGTTTCTGCTTTTTTTTATATTTTTTATATAAATGATACATTTCTGCTTTCTGCTGTATGAGTATTTTAGTCATGGGTAATATATAAAAGCAAATATTTTATCCAAAGGGCACCCTAGGACAAAACTTTATCAAATAGAGGTCTGTGGTCTGACATGTTTCTGTTTAAAAGGTCCTTGACATGAAAGCTTTTGAGAACCATTAACTCTCGGGGTGGTTGCATATTCTCATTTGGCGGGGGGGGAATAGTTTCCAGGCGTCTGAAAAATAACCACAGTACCACAGAATATGTAAACAGCCACAAAATAATAATAAAAAAAGAAGATGCAGATTTTTCACAGACCAATTTTAGTCGTTAAATCATCACTAATCAAAATTGAGGTGAGTAATGAAAGATCCTCTTCAGATGCTGATCCAAACGGCAATCGCACTGAAACATAAACAGGTGTTAGTCTTTGTTCTGTTCGCCGAGCCTCACCAGGACGTTTTCGTTTTCGTAACCCCGCGTGTGGCTTTGTGTGTCTCAGCTGCAGGTGCTGCTGCAGATTTGGCCCAAACTGAGTCCCAGAGACGCTCTGGAGCTTCTGGACTTCAACTACCCCGATCAGTATGTCAGAGAATACGCGGTTCGCTGTCTGCGTGACATGAGGTAAAACACATGCATCCACCAACAAATAGTGTTATATAATACCCATCTCCTCCGTTTTTCTCATATTCAAGCCATTTTACATGTGTTGCATTTACCGTCATCCATAACACTTTGTTAAATCTCATAAAATGAAATGCATAAATGACTACTTTCATGCAGTGGATAGTGCTGCCTGTTGAGGGGAAAGAGTCAGGCCTGTTCAACATGTCCGACCATGTCATAGTTCAAAGGTCAGGCCTCTCTCTCTCCTTCACCAGTAATGAAGAGCTGTCTCAGTACCTGCTGCAGTTGGTCCAGGTGTTGCGTTACGAGCCCTACTACGACTGCGCCCTCACCCACTTCCTGCTGGAACGAGCTCAGAGGAACCGCAAGATAGGACACTTCCTCTTCTGGCATTTACGGTGAGTGTCCGCGTGTCCATTGTTTTTTTAATCTTAACAGAGCGAAGGATTTGTGATGGTTGACTCCTCCTCCTCTCTGCTGCCCTCCACAGATCAGAAATCCACATGCCACCTGTTTCGGTCCAGTTCGCCCTCATCCTGGAAGCCTACTGCAGAGGCAGCATCCCTCATATTGAGGTTCTAAAGAAACAGGTACGCCACTTATGTGTGTGTGTAATCTCACAAAATTCCCCTTTTCCATCGACACAGTCCTGTGAAGTAGACGTTGGACTTTAGGCACGAGTCTCTTGCCCCCCCCCCAGCAGGGTTATCCTCATGGAATTCTTAAGCCATCACAGTAACAGCGTCGACCTCCCGCCCTTTGACCTTTGCCCTCTACACTGCTGCCTCTGACAGTTACATCTCTGCAACTTCCTCCCATCCCCTCATCAGCAAAGTCATTTATCTGTACTTCCTGTTTTTCTAGAGTGTGCACACACTGGTTTAGAATTATCATCCTTAAGGAGAATTTTCTGAACCAGAATTAATAATTTCTCTGGTTTGTTGTCTGGTTTCAATTATAAACTGTGAAACATGCAGGTCAGAGATCTACATCATGGATTCAGCTTAATATTATTAGTTGGTAAATTTAAATTACTGTCAGTATTGTGAATCTGTGCCATACACATTTGTTTACTTCATGATTAATTGTGGACATATAAGTCATTGTTTCATTGTTTTACTCAATCAGGTGGAAGCCTTGAGTAAGCTAAAGTCAGTCAATGAGCTAATTAAACTGGGAACCATCAAGAACGCTCGGAGTAAGACCAAGGAGGCCATGTTGACCAAAGAGGCCATGATGACCTGTCTGCGGCAGAGCGGCTACTCTGAGACCCTGTCGGACCTGCACTCCCCTCTGAACCCCACCGTCCTCTTGTCCGGCATCAAGTAAGACATCTTTATTCCAGGTTTCAGATTCCAGGTTTCCTCTGTTTGTCCGCCTGTCCTCACCTGTCCGTCCGTTCCTGCTTCAGTGTGGAACGCTGCCGGTACATGGACTCTAAGATGAAGCCGCTCTGGATCGTTTACAACAACAAGCTGCTGGGGGGAGAAACGCTGGGAATCATCTTCAAGAACGGAGACGGTAGGAGGAGGAGATCATGGTGCTAGGCCCTCTGACCTGTTTTCATGTGTTTAATAATATAAACCCATCCTTACTGTCTTTTTTTTTTTTTTTTTTTTTTTTTTTAGACCTAAGACAAGATATGTTAACCCTCCAGATTTTGAGGTTGATGGATCTGCTATGGAAGGAGGCAAATCTGGATCTCAGGTGTGTATGCGCACATGCATGCATGTGTGTGTGTGTGTGCATGTGTGTGTTGAATGGACAGTGTTTGTTCCTGCTCTCTGTGGGGAAGGGGAAGCTCTAGAGGCGAGACACTAAATTACCCCATGCTAGTTTGACCTTGCAAACCCTTTTCACACCCGAGACTCCCATACTCTCCTACACACACACACACACACACACACACACACATACACACACACACACACAATAATTGCATTACATCCTAATCAAATCCACACTTTGGCACTTTTGCAAACCCTCCTTGTGCCTTTGTCGTCCATGGACACATCTGGATCTGGGCAGTGGAGGCGGTTGTTTTGACAGTTGAGCTTAAGGATGGTGCTTCAGATTACAGGGACAGTGGTGGGACATGGAGAAGAAGGTAGGGACAGTGTAATGAAACCGCTATCCGGTGATTGCTTGATGATATGTTTCTCCACATGTATACTTACTTGTTGGCTATCTGTAATAATTTTCTTGCTGACTTAAACTCAACACCCGTCGAGTCGAGTGAGGAGCGTCCCGGAGGCATTTGGTCTCCATTACCCCTCTGTCAAACTGCAAATGAAATGTAGAAATTGAGTCAGCTTTGAGCATTGAGTCATGGTCGTGTGGTGTATAAAACCGGGGGAACAGTATGTTCAGTATGTCGGAGTTGTTATTCTGCGCCGTGCAGAATGTAGACCTGCTGCCATCTTGTGGAAACGGTTAATAAATCCGGTTAAAGTGAATCATCTGCATGCCATCAAGTGATCACGATAGTTCTTCACTGTAGGTCCCGTCCCTGTGGACGCCACGACAGCCCACATTCTGACAGGGGAGACCCGCTCTGTTTGAATGAGCCTTCAAATTGACCGTAGCCCAAAATCGTAATCTCAAATCATGCTTTTCAGTGAAATCGGATATATGCAGCAACACTCTCTCACACAGTGACATTCACGCTGATCCGTTTCAGATTGCTGCTCTCATGTGGAACAGATTTTGCGGGTCCTGAATATCTCCGAGGACTGTTTGGGGACATAATCGTGTGTTGAAATGAATTAGAGAAAAATCAGATAGCTGTTATTGCCACATCTGATATTGATTTACTGTATGTACACTATCAACACACACATTTACTATTGTACTCCTCTGTGGAAACAGAAATAGTTGGATTTTTTTTTCTTGATACTTGTAACGTCCTCAATCACATTTGTGTGTGTGTGTGTGTGTGTGTGTGTGTGTGTGTGTGTGTGTGTCCATTCGGTTTTATACATACTGTGTTGTAATTCTTGGTGTCATAACTTTTCCATTCATATTCTGATGGATGAAATACACATTTTTTTATGCTCAACTACAAAAAAATATGCACGTAACTCTATCATATGCACAGGCCACACACATGGCCCAATACTCCCTTAAATATGTATTATCGTGTGTGTGTGTGTGTGTGTGTGTGTGTGTGTGTGTGTGTGTGTATATGTATATATGTGTGTGCGTGTATGTGTGTGTGTGTGTGTGTGTGTGTATATATGTATGTGTGTGTGTATATATGTATGTATGTGTGTGTGTGTGTGCGTGTATGTGTGTGTGTGTATATGTGTGTGTGTGTGTGTGTGTGCGTGTGTATATGTGTGTGTGTGTGTGTGTGTGTGTGTGTGTGTGTGTGCGTGTATGTGTGTGTGTGTGTATATATGTGTTTGTGTGTGTGTGTGTATATATGTATATATATGTATATGTGTGTGTGTGTGTGTGTGTATATGTGTGTGTGTGTGTGTGTGTGTGTATATATGTGTGTGTGTGTGTGTGTGTGTGTGTGTGTGTGTGTGTGTGTGTGTGTGTATTTTTGGGCTGTCCGATGGGAAAGCTGTATAAAAAACGATTGTCATCTTGTAAACACATTTGAAAAAAGCATTCGATGTCATTTTTTTTAAGCATTGATGATTTAAAATTAATTGCAAAAATTTTAAGCGCACTAGTGCTTTTTTCTGCTTTTTGGCATTTCTCATCTACCCAACACTCCAGGATGAATATATATTATAATTCTGCTATTAAACTCTTTGCTTCTCTTTCTCTACATTTCATGCAGGATCGTACCGTACGGGTGCCTAGCAACAGGTGACCGGGCAGGGCTGATCGAGGTGGTGTCGTCCGCGGACACGATCGCCAACATCCAGCTGACCAGCAGCAACGTGGCGGCAGCCGCCGCCTTCAACAAGGACGCGTTGCTCAACTGGCTCAAAGAGAGGAACTCTGGGTAGGGAGGCGTCCTGAGCTTTAGAGGGCGGGTGGGGTAAAGGAAAAAAAAATTAGAAAATAGATTGATTGATTGATTGATCCTGATGAAATCCTTCTTTTGTCAAATTGCATTAGCAACAGCAGAGAAATGCAAGAAAAGAAAGATACAGCATACATCAAATATATATAATATCATTTAATATAGTAAATAGTAATAAAAGATAGCTGCAGTTTATATTTGGTTTTGACCAGACCAGATAAATCAACATCCAATAATAATGTTGACACAATGATTAGATAGGGTTTATTAAATGTCTGCCCATCCCACAGGTTACATTTCTTTATATCTGTGCATTTAATTAAGTGGTTGCAACTGCATTGCAATATGATAAAAAGTGATCCAATAAAAACATAACCCACCCCACCTTTAGGGATGGATTCAAGTAACTATCACACATGCTTGACCCTTCCTGTCCTGTGTTTTCTGTGCTGACAGTGATGCTCTTGACCGGGCCATCGAGGAGTTCACTCTGTCGTGTGCAGGCTACTGTGTAGCCACCTACGTCCTGGGCATCGGGGACCGCCACAGTGACAACATCATGGTCCGCAGCACTGGACAGGTCTGACCAGCCGCAAGAAACACCCACAGATCTGTCTGATTAGGTCACTATTTGTATAATCATCGCTTGCTTCTGCCCGACAGCTCTTCCACATAGACTTCGGCCACATCCTGGGGAACTTCAAGTCCAAGTTCGGCATCAAAAGGGAGCGTGTGCCGTTCATCCTCACACACGACTTCATCCACGTCATACAGCAGGGAAAGACGGGCTACACAGAGAAATTTGGCAGGTTTGTTCTCTCATCTTACAGGACGTCTCCATCTTTTTACGTTTATTTTTATTCTACTACTTTGGAATTATGGCCACATTAATGCTCTATAAAAAGAGGCCCTTTTTCCATCCAGTTTAATCAACCTGGTTTATATCTTTTATTTATTTGGCTTACTTGACCGTGTGGCTGTAAAAAGCCCGTCCCTTAAATTTGTATTGGAAATCGTGATAATATTGTTTGGTTTGGATATCTTGTTTGGACTATAAACAAAAGACCAATAACATTTAATGGCCCTTATCCACTTCTGTTTTCAGCTGACTAAGGAGTATGTTACTGTGGACACAACAGTATAACGGCTAACAAAATCTATTACACAGATAGAACACTAGCTTCATTTAATACACGATCAATGGCTTTTCTAAGAGGATATGAAAGCTATTAAAACAGAGTAAGAAAAGTTTCCTTTTTTGTTTGCATAAAGACCACAGTCAGCTGTACCTTCCTTTAAGAAACGCTGGTTTTGTTTGGGGGTAGTGGGTTTGCTTGACCGGGTAATGAGCTTCGGTTGTTATGTTTCTTAATTTTTTCAGCAGAGCAGCGTTATGCATCTTTATTAGCTTTTTGCTTCAGCCGCCTCAGAAATAACACTTGGATGTTGATAAAGAGCACTGCAGTCCTAAAGCACATAAAATGCCTCTGGAACAGTGGTTTCCAACTCTGCTCCTGGACCGCTACAGCCCTGCATGTTTTAGGGAATCTCCCCACACTAACACACCTTATAGGCAAGGCAAGCCAAGGCAAGTTTATTTGTAGAGCACAATTCATACACAGGGCAATTCAAAGTGCTTTACAGTTACACAAAATCACAAAAGGAGAGCAAAACATACATAAAATCACAAAAGGAAAATCATAAAACATAGAATTCATCAATAATTTAAAAAAGAGTGAAGAGTGTAGATAAGATACTTTCAGTTTTCAAATGCATGGTTAAACAGAACTGTTTTCAGCCTGGTCTTAAACATTGTCAGCGTTGAGGCCTGTCTCACATTCTCTGGAAGACTGTTCCAGATTTTAGCTGCAGAAAACTGGAATGTAGCTTCACCATGTTTAGTCCTGACTCTGGGCACCTGCAGGAGACCAGTCCCTGAGGTTCTCAGGGTCCTAGATGGCTCGTATGGCTCTAACATGTCATAGATGTATTTTGGTGCTAGACCATGAAGAGACTTGTACACAAGTAAAGCTGTTTTAAAGTCTATTCTCTGAGTGACAGGAAGCCAGTGCAGAGACATGAGCACTGGACTAATATGGTCATATTTTCTGGTTCTAGTCAGGACTCGAGCTGCAGCGTTCTGAATGTTCTGTAGTTGTTTAACAGCTCGTTTAGAGAGACCAGTGAGCAGGCCATTGCAGTAGTCTAACCTGCTGGAGACAAACGCATGGATCAGTCTCTCCAAGTCTGGTTTAGACACTATATTTTTGATTTTGGCAATGTTTTTTAGATGGTAAAAGGCTGTTGATATTGTTGACTTTATGTGGCTGTGAAAGTTCAGGTCTGAGTCCATTAGCACCCCTAGATTTCTAACCTGTGTTATACTTATACTTATCTTTAGCTCATTATTAGGTACTTGCCAAGCTGCTTGGTGGATTAAAAACCAAAATCAGGTGTGTTATAGTGGGGAAATCTCTAAAACATGCTTGGCAGTAGCTTTCCCATCACTGAAATATTTTGTTTTTCTGTGCAGTACCACCATCCACCAGCAGGTGGCAGTAGAAACTAAAGCATGATGCTTGCAGAGTGTGTTTCTTATGCTGGGCCAGAGTTACAGAACACATTATGGATCTTAGGTGGACAGAGAGGAGCTAGTTCATACAAACACACCCATGCAGACTCCCTTGTCCTTCATTTCAGCATTTGGGGGGTCATTTAAAAACGTGTTCTTGTACAAGGACGGTGGGAGGAGGTTCACTACATTAATCAGAGTGCAGAAGAATTTCGTCAGAAGAAAAGACATTCAGCAGTGAAGGTCAAAACTAGATAGTGATACTAAAAAACATGAATAAATAAATAAAAGCAAATTTCACTGAGGATAAATGTGCCTATTGAATTTCAAAACCACTGAGAATTTAATTAAAATGAACCATCCTGGACCCGTTTAAACACATGCATTATGTTGAGACATTTGTTATTTGGAAATAAATAATATAAATCTAAATGATGAATGAATGAATTAAAGCAATAAGCCAAGATAGGCCCTTATCTTAAGAATGTAAAACCTCTATTATATATTATTATATATATTTGTTGTTGTTGCCTTCTTTTCTACTAAAAAAGTGATAAAATAATCCTGTAAAACAACCATGTGTGATGCTGACTGACATTTTTTCTGCAGTTGCACACTGATTTAGATGAAGTGACTGAACCTTAAATTCAACAACATGTGCCAGTTTGGCTTCAGTGGACATTGTTGGGGCATCAATCATCGCTCATTATTTGTCACATGTGGTGGAACAATTAGACTGAGCTTCTTTTCCTTATTTTTTTTTAAATGGAAATACCCTTGTGGTGTAAGTTTCAGGTTACTACACTTCAGCAATAATCCAAACCACCACATCATTCACTGAAAGAACTAGAGAGCTGTTGTAAACAGCTTCAATCTGAGCATGCTGGGTAATTTGTTGCATTTCCCAGGCCATAGCACACTGAATTTGAGATGGCACCGTGCTGGAGCGCTAATACAGGATAAATCCTGTGACCGTGAAATATTGTCAGGGGTGAAGGGACCGACTGACTGTGTCAGCAAATGTGCAATGTGCGGATTTGAGCATTAGTACATTTTGTACCAATTCAGGCTCTGATGCAGACAGCACATCGTTTTTGTTGAAGTGTGGAAATGCACCCTCTAACCCACATTCAACACACTGGACGTGTTAAAACATTTGAAGTTTATCACATACCTGGAAAGTAAAGTGTTTCACAGATAACGTGCACAATACAAGTCAATGGATCAGATAGACTTTCTCACTCAGGATTCCAGAACAAAGACAAATAACCTGTTTATATACTCAAGTAAATCTACTCTTAAATAAACTGAAAAGATAATGAAATCATACCTAAACTTACAAAAGTAAATTAATTCTTTTTAAAGGAAAACACAGTCCAGCAGATAATGGATCTCAAAGCTCGTAAAAAGGTCTTTGAAGCTGCTTCTTTCAGTGCAGACGTTCCATTGACCAGAACTGGGGTCCAGTGAGTAACATGCAGAGAAACATAAAAGGAAGTATAGTCAGCTCGTTTAGCTCGTGCATCATACATCTGCATGTATATTCAAAGGGTCAAAGGTTTTAACATGTACGCAACAAGCCGCCCCCCTCCAAGGCAAGTTCATGTTTTGACTCTTTTTGCTGTTGATAAAAAGGAAACATCACGAGACAGCGTTGTGAGCGTTATTCCTGTGGTGCTGTACGGCTGCGTCGCCGATAACAAATTGTTTCTGTGCGTTGGCAGTTTTCGTCAGTACTGCGAGGAGGCCTATCTTATCTTGAGGAAGAACGGGAACCTGTTCATCACGCTGTTTGCCCTCATGCTTACTGCTGGACTGCCTGAGCTCACGTCAGTCAAAGACATCCAGTACCTAAAGGTAACACACACACACACACACACACACACAATCCCCTTTATACATGAAAAATATGTAAGTCATTCAGTGAAAAGGCAGACAGGATATTCAGCTCCTCTGTTATTACCAGACCACAGAACATCTTTTAGTGTGTGTTTCTTGTGCATCTCTTAGACTCTTCTCACATCATGCACTTGAGGAAATGCTTTGCTGTGCCGAATGATGCATGGTCAGAGTTTATTTACCTGCAGGAAGTGTAACGTTTCTCCCTGCTCACCTAAAAATCTTAGGTTTAGCCAATTGTAGTCCAGTATGTAACTTACATCAGTGTACCATGAACACCTGAAACCTTCAGTGCATCCACATGAAAGTCCCACACAGTCCTTTTCCATTCCTGACATATTAAGTAAACGGGCTTATTATATTCAGGGTTCCCACGGGTGATTGAATTCCTTGGAAATGCTTGAATTTCAATTCAGTGTTTTCAAGGTTGTGAAAATGCTTGAATTTTTTGTGATGTCTATCTCAATAAACCAAGAGAAAACAAAAATGTTTCCTAAGCGGCTACGCGCTTGATCCGATACCTTTACATGCAGTGAAAATAAATAACTCGTCTGCTGATACATACAATACTTTAGCCCCCTTCAGGCATTTGTCACTGTTATTGCGCTATGGTAGTGACACAATGCACCGTTCACAAGCTGAGAATACAAGCCAATTCACAATTAGTTAAAAATCCAAACATATGAAATAATGCTAATTAGACCCATACTATCATGCCATACAATGGCGCCGCTGCACTTCTCATGACCATCATGGCAAACACAACGAGTAGGCTACCTATTTAAAGGTGCTTGAAAAGTGAAAAACTGGTGCTTGAAGGTGCTTGAAAAGTTTTTGAATTTGTTCATGAAAAAGGTGTGGGAACCCTGTATATTCTTGTGTTAAAATTGTGATATTCTATAAAAAATGATTGTGACATGATGATGCATAAAAATATGATCATTTATTTATAAAATAATTTATGTAACCATAATGAGGTTGAAAGAAAGGTGAAATCTTAATATACCAAGCATAAGCTTTATAATTTCTGGCCTGTGGTTCTAGAGAAGATTTGGAATGGTTTGAGTTGCTCTATCGTTGGCATCCCCCTCCCTCTTTTCTCTTTTGTGCCCATCTCATAAGTTTCTCCCTGGCTTCTCCCTCCTCCTCAGGATTCTCTGGCTCTGGGTAAAACAGACGAGGAGGCCCTCAAGCAGTTCCGCCAGAAGTTCGACGAGGCCCTGAGAGAAAGCTGGACGACCAAAGTCAACTGGATGGCCCACAACGTGGCCAAAGACAACCGCTCCTAGGACCCTCCTGAACCAGGAGTCAGGGTCCAAGAGGACACAGTGGAGGAGTGTGTGAGTGTCTGGGGGGGCCAGGCTGTGCCAAGGAGGCCGGGTGGCAGCCACCCATATCTAAAGGGAATCTAGCAGAATATCACAAACATGAGCAGATTCACCCCCTAAATAAAACTGTACATACAGAGTACATCTCCTCTCAGATCAGTTGCCCACACACTAACTGTATGCTGCTGTGCCCCCCCCCCCCTCGCCTCGCATCACTCCAGCATCATGGTGCCTCCCGAAAAGAATCCAGATTCACGGTCTTGTGACGTTTCTGAGGAATCACGGTGGGTGAGGGTCGTTGCACGTTTTTGCACAGGCACAACCGCTGATGGAGCACACAGCCAAAGGAAGGGAACTGAAGCGCCCACTCTGCCCACACTAAACCCTCAGAGGAGAACTGTCCCCCTGACCCACCACAGTGGTTGATGCGGCCCAGATCTGTCAAGTGGACTTGAAACTTGGCGCGTAAGACTCGTAAAGGGGCACATGGTTTGCCCATTGCCCTGAACTATTTTAAAGTATAGCAGAGATACAAATGGGTGTGGAAAGGTGGAATGGACTCCCCCCCCCCCCATGTCTTAAAACGTCACCATCATGTGATCAACATGGACAGGAAGTAAGTGCAACTTAACAGTCTCGCTCCTGCAGCCTCAAAGTGTGCCTCAAAACTGCAGGAAGATTGTATTTTTTTTTAATTTTTTTTTTTACGTTTTCCTTTTCTTTTGCCATTTAAGATTTTATCATGAGACTTCTATGTGCCAGACTACTTTACTAGTCCACACAGGAAACTTGTGTGAGGGAATAATGATGAACGACAAGAATCGATTCGTGGAAAAGGATACCCTGAGCCTTTTTGGTCCGGTGTTGGAATCTCTGTTCATTTGGACCATTGAACACTGGAACGTTTTTGAGAAAGACACATAAGAAATTTCAAGTGGTCTTTTTAACTAAACACTTTATTTTTAGTTTGTTCTGTTTCAAGACGACATGCATTGTTACTTCTCAGAATTATTGGACGAAGCATTATCATTGGTGAGTTATCACTACCCCGAGAAGCCTAAGAGGACGTCCTACTTTTAAAGCCTCATCCAACTCGTGTTAGCATCCACGACAAATAAACTCACTGAGAAATAACTGATGCTTTTAACATGTTAGGACCAAAACAAAAAGCAAATGTTTCGGTATTTTATTGTTCGTACTCTATTTTTAAGTATCTGCCTCTGAATGTCTCAATGTGCAAACATGTGCCGCTCTCTTTTTAAGTGTATTTGTTTTTATATTGGAGCAGGTGTGGGTGGAGTTCTCGGCCTGTGTTGGCAGGATTTATCAGTAGGGACATTACACTGCAATGCAAAGCTACTTTCTTGTTTCGACATACGGTGCTCCTCCAGCATCTGCATCTGTATTTGATTTTCGTGCAATATCCGTAAACGAGTATATGAACCATATCTTATTATATAAAGCCTTGGGCTCGGGCCTAAGCCTGTAATGGTTTTCTCTGTTGGTTTATGTGTGATGCAGCTGTAGTTAGCACCACTAGCCTTCGAAAAGTCTCAGACACTGGATATTGTCAAATGTACAGGCTTTTATTGTTTTGCTGGTTTGTTTTACATAGGAGTTTTATTAAAGTTATTTTCCACCATGCTGCATTTCCGCTTGTGGTCTTTTTTTTCCTTTTTGTTTGGATGTGGGATTTTTGACTGTGTGCCTACTCAACCTATTTATGTAACAATAGATCTATAGTTGCTCTAAGTTGCTTTGTTGCCACATAGAAAGATCCATGCCAGTTCCTCTTTTCTTCATCTTTTCACTATACTTTCTGCACATTAAAACCTGTCATTTAATGCTCTGCTTCAACGTTAATACCTGAACTAATCAAGATGGGCAAAGCTAAGTTGCAAAAATGAAGATCAATAATGATGCTGCATCTTCAAATTCCTGACCCTGTCTTCAATATCTGCCCAGTCACACAGCCTCAGGACACCGTAGACAGAAGCGGGTGTTGTTTCACAATGAGAATGAAATTTGAAGAGACATTTAGACTAAGAACATTGAATATAGTTTCCCAGTCATTATGAACCCTTTCCATGCTACTAATGGTCTGCAGAGATTTGTAGCTTCACCACCCACAAATTATCCAGAGGTAAAACTATTGCCAGCTCACTGAATGTTTTGTATGCAGAAAAAATATATAAATACTTTATAATAGAAGTGTGAACCGTTAATCGAATTAAAATAGGATGTTAAATGGAACTTAAGCAACATGCTCATCATGAAGCTCCACAATTTTGCCATCTAACGGCACAAAAGTCCTTTTCTTCCCACTTGACGTTTACATGACTCAGAAAATACTTCCTTTCACTCCGCCGCCCCAGTCGCCGCTTTTCAGCGGGATCATTACGTCTCGACTTTCTTTTTTTCTCGGCCACAATCGTGGCTCAGCATGAATCACTGCGTCGTGTGTCGTTCACCGCCGTTATGTAATACGGTAACCTCGCAGAAGAGTTGGTGGCAGGGGGACCAGACACAGGCAGTTTACATCCTGTAAACAAGGGATATACAATGTCCTATGTCAGTAAAATAAACAATCTGAAAGAAGGGGAAAAAAATAAAAGGCTGCGATGGTGAAGCATCATCTGATTAAAGTCTAGGATTTCACCACGGCTGGTGCCTCGCCGCTCCTCCCACACTCAGACATTTGTCCTCTAAAGTCGCCCAGCACAGACGGCGACTGATAATTGGTGACAATAGCATTTGTGATCCCAGACAGAAGCTGCAGGTGTCGGAGGAATGACCAGTTAAAAGGCCTGTGCTGTTTCAGTAATCTTCCCCTGACGCAACTGTGCCACTATTTTCCCATCACATATTTGATGCTGGCCTACATTCGAGGATGTTGTGCATCACAGGCTGTTTTTCACGTTTAGTTTTTTAAATGTTGTTTTTACATATTATCAGCCTATTGCAATAATGGCCTATGTCATGTTTTTGATGAATGAGTTTTTGGCCTAAATCGTTTCTGCTGCCACATCTGGTAAAATCGCCTCAATCCTGCACTGAAATGATCAGGCTCTTCATGCCCTAAAAAACAAGTAGATAAATTCAGTGTTCGGTTACAGTAGCACATTATTCAAACACAAACACACTGTTCTGAGCTTTTTTTTAATTTGCTTTTTATTCGTTTCTATGACTTTAAATTACCTTTTTTATTTTGTAAGCCAGGAAAAACACTTCAACCGCTCCCATGTTGTAAAAAAGCCTCCTGGATCAACACAAAGGAGAATATGAGGTTGCACAAATAAAACTAATAACCTCACAAAGCATTTAACAATACATAAGCAGATCATTTGGTATTTCATTGTCCACACATTTAGAAATATATTTCATGACATTAAAAAAATGCATTAGATATGTTTGATCTAGATTAGTAATTGAATTGTTCCAATTTACCTCCTCATAATGCTTTATTTTACATGTGCCATTGGTAGATGTTCTGTAGGCCTTTCCAGCACAAAGAAATGAACTATTGCATCATATATTATTCAGTGTTTTCTGCCAGGCTCTGTGTGAGCGCTCCAGTACATTGAGTTCCAATGCATAGCTAACACCAGGGAAAAAGTAAGTTTAAATTATGCACGGTAACATAGACGCACTGAATGTAGAGGATTTCTGCTTAGATAATCACGATGAACAGGGCTGCAAGTCAAACCTTCTGATATTTACAGTCAACTGCCTACATTATGACTCACAATTATTGAGGGAAATCCACCCACCTGTAGGAGCTCACTATTAGCACCACCGGCAAAATAGGATGCGTGTGGGCTGTGTGTGATTGTTAAAAAAAAAAAAAAAAAGGATTGTGCAAGGCGCAATCTATGAATCAATCAGTTTATTGTCATACAAACACACACGTTGTACTCGTGTTGTGTTTTGTGTTGTGATATAATATGATGCGTTTTAAATGTGAGTAGAGAGGGTAGAGCGAGAGGGGGGGCGGCTGTCAGAGTCTCGGCTCTCACATGTTTGTGTGAGTGGACACTATGCGTCACAGTGGGCCTGCCACTTGAGACTGGCACTTACTAAACCTGAGGCCAGATTGGCTGCACCCTGCTATTCTATGGAGGCTCTTTTGGGGGAGATGAGGACAGATAGAAGCTCTAGTGGCCATATCAAATGTCCAAAAAAAAAGTACAGGCAACAACAACAATATCATACCATTGAGTCTGTGCATTTATCTTGTGTGTGGGAGCTTGTTTTGACCCTTCCTGGATCTTGTGGATTCCATTCAGCAGTCTTATAATAAACAGACAAACAGGCAGAGCAGCTCTCAGCGTGTTACTCAGGGGGAAGTGGCGGAAGATGGACTGGATTGACAAAGTCTCCCCCATGTTTTGCTGGAAGAGCGGCTTTGGCAACTGACTCATTCAGCTTTGCATTTTAAAGCAGCCATGCAGGAAATAATTCCTGCCTGATGCTATCAGATTATACAATTTATCTCACTCTGGCTCACCTGTGATCTGAATCATTTGCACTACACACTCCAACACTCCATGATGCTGCAACAAAGACATGATGTTTCCCTTACATATATATTACATTTATGTGTACATTCTGCATATTCAAGAATGTTTGACTATTTATTGAACATATATATTATTATAACATTTATATATTCTACAAGAAGGGCCTAAGCCAGCTTTACTTCTTGAGAAGGCTCAGGTCCTTTCCCTTCCACAACCAGCTGCTGCAGATGTTCTCTCAGTCTGCTGTGGCGGTGTCCTGGGGTGCAAGCTTCAAGGCAAAAGACGGCGACAGACAAACAAATTGATCGGTATGGCAGGTTCTGTTGTTGGCTCCAGGCCGAAACTGCATGCAATCATGGACAATCCAGCTAAACCCCCACTACGAAACACTGGACGGGCTAAAAAATCAGATTCAGCTCCGCTGCTTTAAGAGATGATACAATAAGTCCTCCCTGCCAAGTGTGATCAGACTATATAACTCATGTATCTCAGTCAGAGCCACAATCACACACCTGGACCAAATCCACCTGCCACTGGATGCACTGTAAATCCTCCACTACTTTCTTATATGCTGCTATTACTATATTTTTCTATTATTATACTATAATATTATAATTATACTATTACCATCAGTATTATCATCATCTTGCTGCTGCACCATATCCACCATATCTATCTATCTATCTAATTATAACTTCACTCTCTCTTACTCCGCCTGAATGAGTTATAACATGTTATAAGTAATTATCACACATTTGTTGGACATACATCTTTGTCTTATATTTTGTGTGTTTCAACCTTCCATTATTGTTAAACTGCATTTACGTAACGCTTATATCTCATCAACACTCGGTATATTGTTTGGTCTCCGCTTTCACTCTTCGCGGGTCACACTCCGCGATTCGCACAACATGGGATTCAACGTGCTGAGGAGGGCTCGTTTATGTAAAAGCGACGGACAGCGCTCTGGACCAATGGGCGCCGGCCGCCGCGATTCCGTCACGCTTTCCATGGAAACCCCTATTTTCCAGCCAATCCGGAAGCGGCCGGGGCGGAGTCAGAATCGAGGTCATGTACCGAGGCTTCTGATTGGTCGTTGCGTCGCAGCCGGGATGAGCTGGGCGGGGGGGGCGGTGGAACCGCTCACTACTATGTCAGCTCGTCTCCGACCGGTCCCATTGAGGGGAAACCGGACCCGTTAACGGATATTTTTTACACAGTGCCCGGTCCTGCTTGTTCATGACACCGAGGGCACCGGGAGAGTTATATTTCGACGGCGCAGGTTGGTGTTTTTCACGTTTGTACATTTTGTACGTTCAGTTAGAGCCAGAACAATAAGTTGCATAACTACAACCCCGGTGTGCGCATGCGCAGAATTCTGTTCGCTCTAGTTTTTGTGCTTTTATAACCCTAAAACACCGGTTCCAGGTGTGCTGTCAAACCGTAAAGACGGGGAAATGTCCGGTTCTGTGACACGGAGCCTCCGCGGGTCAGAGGCTGCTGTTTTCGGGAAGTTTTTTTTCCGCTTAACGTCACTTTGACGTAACTGTGTCAGTGTACCGTGCAGCGGATTGCAGGTCAACGTGTGTGCGAGGATTGTGGATAGCAGGTCAGTGGGGGGAGGGATGTCTGCTGCTTTTTACATTTATTACTACAGGTTTTTTTACGTTTTGGTCAATTTATCATTTCACCCAATATCGAATATGTATGAAACGTAATAATAATGTAAGGATCGGTTTGTAAATTAGCTGTATGTTGATTAGAGAGTCAAAGAAAGCTTCTTCCTTACAAGTCAGACCTGAGAAAATGACTTTATTTCACTACTTTAAGGTGTATTTTATTCCAATCTGACTTTATATATGATTGATATGCATCTGGTGTTACATAAGCATACATGGAGTCAATATATTTCTAGTTTAGGGCTGTCATGTAAAAATACATATTTAGTACACTAATAGTCATTCTATAGGCTATAACTAATGCTGCATGAATAAACACATACAATTCCACCAACGAATCCTTACATTAATTGATGAGGGGTCATACTTGCTATGGACAAACAATTAGAACATTCTCATTTCATTACAGTGCTGTTCGGTTTTTCACCCTACAGATTATGCTTGATCTCCATGTACCCACACACAGTTAAAGAATTCCTGTAGGACTTAAGCAGTATGAATTCTCCACTTCATAAGCTTAGATTCCTGCTTGGATGTGATCCTGACAGCAACAGCTCGTAGATTTACTGAAAAGTGTCATTACTCATGAACTATGAAAATGTTGGTGAGTCTTGATTAATTTACCTCATACTTTACAATTCAAATCAGTGAAATACTGGAATAAACCTGGACACCAGGTGTTAAAACACTCAATACCCCTGAATGATTCCAGCGTGTGTCTTTGGAGTCCATTCACTCCAGATAACAATGACCTAGTGTGTTTCCCCGGACTGTGTAAACCTTTACATTTGTCAACCGTGTTAAACGTGAACTGAAAGATTCCCATACCTTGCCTTGTGTCGAGTGTAAAGCCAGGAGTTGTGAGCATACATGTGGTTTTATGAAACAAGGCTGTAATTGCTCTGTGCCGCACTACAGACGAATCCATGTGACTGCCGCCGCAGTTGTATAATGCCTGAGATCTGTGCTAGTGTGTTTGGTGTTTTCATTCAGCACTCCGGATGAATCGGGGCTGAGCCGGGAGTGGCGAGATTGTTTGATGATGTCATTTCTTCCATGTCTGTTTCCCTGGGAGTTTTAGAGATTTTTGTCAGATCTTTCCTGCCGGTATTTGTTCATGAATAAGGAGTTTTCTGTTAAGCTCATATCCATAGATACGATGGTTATGGTTAATAAAAGTATGTTTCATATTTGGAAAACACTTTTTCCATTGTTAACCTATATTTTTAAGTTTTTTGTTTTTACTGTCAGCTGTTCAAAGCCTGAACCCCCTGTTGCAGAAGAATGAGGATGAAATGCTGTGTCTGAGCTATTCCCTTCGTCTAGCCATCTTTTATTCTCTGGGCAAAAACAGACGACAAGACGGTGTGACATAATTCTAACCTGTGGGTCAACCTCGAATGCCCCGTGATTGGCTGACATAATTCGAACCTGTTGTCACTCCCTGCTCTCTCCTGATTGGTCACCCGGAGCGGCCAATGAAATGTGTCCTGAGCACTTGCACTGCCTCAGTTTAACTCTTGGAGTTGGTTATTTCCCATGGGGGCAGTCTACGTGTGTGTGTGTTGGAAAGTATGATAAGTTGTCGTCAGATATTTCAACAACCTCCGCCACGTTACGTAAAAACGCTTATGTAAAGAGCGAAGAATAGACCAGTCGACTGAATTTAAAAGCCGCAATCTGATCAAGTCGGCAAAAAATAAATAAATAAATAAATAATGAATTAGTTTGGTTTTGGCTTCAGTTCCTGTTGCCGATAATTCCTTATAGGGCTTCAACACAACTCCCACTGCCACCCACTCCATGATTATGGAGGTGAGAAAGAGGATGAGGAGGCTCAGAGCTGATGAAACTGTTGCATAATTTCTCTCTATATATATATTTATATAAAGTTTCCTTTTTAAGAACAAAAGTTTTTATATTCCTGGATGTTTATTATGCTCGTAGCGCCTTATCTTTTGTAAGAATCGAATAACATTAAACTTTATTTACAATGCGGGTGCTCAAGTTACCAATGAACTGTCACATGTAAAAACACAGACACGCTTACCTAAGCACTTTACTGGATGAGATATGAGGTGAATGCTGCTTGTATACAGAAGTGTCTTTTCTTTAGAATCGCTGTGTATTTAGCAGCATCACACACAGTGTTATGTAAGGCTGACTTTGCCGTAGACCTGAGTGATCATAGATAATGCTGCAACACATCTGTTCGTCGTGTATTTGTGTGGGGTCTGTCTCTTTGGTATTCAATATAATACTGATAGATAGAAAACTTTAATGATTTTTTTTCCATATTCTAAATTTATCCGACTGTGCTCTGTTTGTGTTGTTCTATGGCTGCGTTTTCATCTGTCGACTCACCTTTCATCTAAAAAGAAAGCTTTCCGTAAAGGGCAAATGATGACCTGCTGATCACATCAAAGCTCTACTAGTGATGGCTTCTAATTTTAGGCCTTTTTATTGATCTCTGTGAAAGTGCACTGTACTGTGATTGATTGACTTCACCTGTGTGCTTTTTTTTTGGTTCCCCCCTCCTTTAGGTCCCATCCCTCCTCTTGAGCCATTGATTCCATTTATATCATAGCCTCCCTGCCTCCCCTATGTGGAATAGGTAATTCAAGTGCCCAGCTTTGACCTCTGGCCTGTTTCATACCTGAGGACAGCGATCGAAAGCGCCACCCGATCTCCACCCTGGACGGGCGCAAAAGGAACCGCGAACGGGTCGGCTTCCAGCTGGAGGACGCGGCAGAAGCTTCCCAGTCCTGCGCCTCCATCGGCCAGCTGCACTGCATGGCCAGCGGCTACAACAAGGGCTGTGGCGGGCGTGACGGCGTGGGGCTGGAGGCGGAGCTGGGAATGGCGTCCGAGGGGAGCGACAGCAGCCATGAGAACGCGGCCTCGCCCGGCTCCCCGCACGACGACCGCAAGCGCCCGCGCCCGCCCCTGCACGAGGACGTGGAGATGGGCGGCAGCGGCTCGAGCGGGAGCGGGACCGAGTCCCACGGCAACGACTCTCACGGCAACGAGTCTCACGGCAACGAGTCCGTGGGAAGCTCCAACGGCAACGGCAAGGACTCGGCCCTGATGGAGTCGTCAGAGAGCAACAAGAGGTGAGAGCACCTTACATGAACTTCCTTTTTTCCCACCACCACAGGAGCGCGTACCATCTAGGAGATGCACGTAAGGTTATTCATTGTTATAGGACGGACGTTTTTATCCTGTATGAGTCATTTCTGTATGAGTTATTGTTGTAGCGCAGTAGTCTCCAGAATTTCTTGGACTGAGAAATAAAGTGGTTATTTTTTTGTAGTCAAGCAACAGACTAGAAAAAGACGGCAGAACCGCCCACGTCGTTTCATTTAGAGATAGCTCACTACTCTATTTATAAGAAAATACATCTCTACCCTGGACTTAAGAACAAATGATGCAGGTTCATTAAGAAAATAGATGAATGTTCAATTCTGTATTGTCAATCCCAAGGAAAATGCTCTCTTAGTCCAGTGTAGATGACAATTACATCATTTTATATAGAAAACCTGGTGCCATCTGTAAGGTGTCCTTTGCTAGCTGCGGCTTATCAGGTTCAAAGATGCACTGAACATGCCCTCACTCTGACTCTCACTGCCTGTCGTTGTCATCGGAGTCTGAGGTAAACACCACACCAACTCACCGGTGGCCGTTGCATAACCTGCGCCAATGTTTTCCTCTTCTCCGTTTACCTCCCTGAGGACAAGATAACACAAACCGCTTTTGCTGTAAGACAGTCCATAGACACAAATTATGCTCAAAATGAACTGAAGAGTAAGCCTCTCTTCATCAGAAGTGGTAGAGACTTAATTAAATGTTCACTACGTGTATTGGTAGATAACCATAACGCATAATAATCATAAATTTGTGTTTTTGTACAGGAGCCTACTTTGTCCTTTGTACTGTACATTTTGGGGCATCCTGCTCTTTAACAAAACCAACCCATTAACTGAATCATTTATTCGTCACAAGATAATATTACAGCCATATTTGTTTGTCCTCCTGACGCAATTCTTAAATGCCGAATAGCACCAGGGGGGGATGACTGACAGCGCACCACGTTATCTGTAGACCACAACCCGCTGGATAAGACGATGAACAGTGTGGCTGCACAGCCGTCATCAGAGAGCGTCAGGTGACGCTCGTGGGGGGCGGGGCGTTTAATTTACTACGCGTCGTCTTCTGCTAGCATCGCCCCGTCAAATAGAAAGCTCTAGAGAAAGATGGAAGATGATGAGGAGATGGAACGATGATTTGAATAATGAAAAATTACTTTTCACAATGTGCTTTATTAAATGCTCTCTGAATGGAATTATCTGTGTATGTGTGTTTGTGTGGCACAGAAACAAGTCCTTGACTCACTTCATGTGTTTTGTCTTTTTGCCCCATTGTTTTGGAGCTCGTACTGTCCTGTTCTCATATTCACGTTCGTGGCCTTCCGTGTACGCGCCGTTCAATGACTTCATGCGTTGTTTATGTTTCCAGCTCAAACTCGCACAGCCCCTCGCCACCCAGCAGCTCCAACGCCTTCAGTCTAGTGAGCTCCGAGCAGGATAACCCCTCAACCAGTGGCTGCAGGTTAGTGCACGTTAATACATGGCTCATAAGTTGTTTTAATGCGATATAACAAGTGAATCATATTTAACAGCCCATAATTTGAACCACTCATATGAAATCAGCAGCAAAAAACAGCATTAGAAAGCTGACTTCTAGAATCAGACCCATGTAGATGTGATCCGGGGCTCATCAATCCCTTCATGCCTCGCCCCCTTTCACAATACTACCTAACCCCCCCCCCTCCTGCTGGAAATCTGGGCTTCTGAGAGTGTCACACGGCTCTGGTGCGACCATGTCATGGTGACACACGTGTATCTGTCTCTGGCACACCCTGCAGCAGCGAACAGTCGGCCAAAGCCAAGACACAGAAGGAGCTCTTTAAGACGCTCAAGGAGTTGAAGAAGCACCTGCCGTCGGAAAAGAGAAGCAAGGGCAAGTCCAGCACGGTCAACACGCTCAAATACGCCCTGCGATGTGTCAAGCAGGTCAAAGGTAACGCTCGCTTCTTTTTCGCCCCGTTTTTCCATGCACATGCTCATTAAATGTGTGGCAGTGGTGGTCTAAGGGTTTGAGAAGCGAGGGGGTCCAAGGCACCAGAAGATCTGCGTGGAGAAAATTAAAAAGCAGCTCTTTCATCTCTCTTATTACAACCACTTATGTGCCTTGGAGCAGCCGATAACGCAATAAATTCTCCCTCTTTAAAATGTAATAGTCCAATAATGTAATAAAAGCCCTCAACTGATAAGATAATTACTTTTTTGCCCCTAAATTGTAATAGCTTATTATATTATAGACGAGGTCATTGCATTTGCAAATACATTTTTTTCTAATAACGTAATAATCAGCTGATAACGTTATAGACAAGGCAAGTTTATTTGTATAGCACATTTCAACGACAAGATAATTTAAAGGGATGATTAAAAGGGAAAAATCTAAGATTTTACCAAAAAAACATTTTTACAAAATAAGAACAAATGATTAAAAGTAAATAGAGTAAATAGGACTGGAAACTGGAAAACAAAACCAGAATAAAGTTACAGTGCAGCTAAATAATTAAAAAATGACAGCAGCAAACAAGTTATTTTATCGGCCAAAATGTGTTTTTTTTACATTATTGGACAGTTATTATATTCAATATTATATATATATATATATATATATATATATATGCTCCAGTTGATTTGCCCAGTGGCTGCAGATCAGACTTGGGTTGCACTAGGAAGCATCCAGGTGTGAATGTGGTTTAGGTGTAAAATATTAATAAAGCGTAATAATCCTCTTACCACATATGCAGAAGGGTTCGTACAGTGATGCGTGTTCTTTCTCCTCTTCACAGCCAATGAGGAGTACTACCAGATGCTGATGACCAATGACAGTCAGCCACCGGGTTTCGACGTATCGTCCTACACCATCGAGGAAATCAACAGCATCACCTCTGAATACACCCTGAAAAACACTGTACGTACTTTCACCAAGATTCTAATGACTGTATTTGTAGTTAAGTTAAATCAACCCTCAAAATGAAGTGTGACTTACGTAACCATGTTTGCTACAGTCACTCTGAGGATTTGCATATAGTGGTGTCCCATTTTCATAGGGAAAGTCTTCCCCTTGGCGAGGGGATTTTACTGTTGAGGGCACTTAAGTCCATGTGGAAATTCTCTTCCTTGTATTAATCAGATTGAGCTCCAAATAATATTTAAATTCATGAAAATCTGATATTTTCTTCACTTTTTCTTCAGCGTTTCAGACATTTTTTTTTTGCCTGCAGGATATATTTGCCGTAGCCGTCTCCCTCATCACGGGGAAGATAGTTTACATCTCAGACCAAGCAGCGTCCATCTTGAACTGCCAACGGGAAGTGTTCAACAACGCCAAGTTTGTGGAGTTCTTGACGCCGCAGGATGTCAGCGTGTTCTACAGCTTCACCACGCCGTACCGCCTGCCGTCATGGAGCATGTGCACCGGAGCAGGTACCCGTAATCTCCCGGCTAAAATCTGCATCAGCCGCGGATGGAAGATTTCCATAAACCCCAAAAGGGCACATGGAAGCCCACATGAATCACACGTCACACACACACACACATAAGCACCCATTTCCTTTCCATGACCCACCCACACACACACTTATCACATGCTCATACTAGTTTTGACGAGTGCACGCCCACACACACCTGCTACGTTCTGCTGAATGCAGTCATATCTCTGCAGCTCTGAATGGATGATTTATTAGGTTCATCGGGGGCTTGTATCACACGTGCTGCATACATGCACTGCAAAAACGGAAATATATTGAGTAGAACTATCTAAAAATTTAGCCTATTTCAAGTTTTTTTTCCTTTATTTTTTGTCAATTTAATATAAAGCTATAAAGCAATTTAATATATATCACTTGAAAGAGGCAAAGTGGTATTATACAACAAAATAAGATGTAGAAAGAGTATAAATAGGTTAGTAATATTACAATTGTTATTTCATTTAGTTGGCTGATGAAGTAGATATTCTGAATACGTCCTGCATATTAATTAATGTGTAAGGAGAGTTAAAACAATAAATCACAATTACCAATGTGGTTTATTGTTATACTAGATCAGAATCAGTATATTGTCTCGTGTTATTCTGAGCTGCAGTGAATCAGAGTGAAATCATCCACACTGTCATCATCAAATCGTCATGTGTTTGCTGTCATCTGTCTGTTTGTTTGTTAGAAGTTAGAATGGAAATAGAAAGCTGGAAGAAAATCAAATGATTGTTCTGACCTATAAAATTGTTAATGATCTTTTTCACTTGAACACAGTTGATTTTTGTCCATGTTGGAATCCTGTAGGAATGATGACACCTTATTTAAACGTCTTAAAATTATTGATACTGAAATCGTATCAGGTGTAAATATGTTGTTTTTGGTGCAATTACCAATTATTGGATATAATTAATTTCTTAAAACAAGACCAAATTGTCCCCATTTAGGGGAAAAAACATGCAATAACCTGAAATAAGCTAATTTATCTGGAGTGGAAAGAGTTTCAGTACAGACTAATTGCACCAAAAACAAGTATATTTTTTGCAGTGAACATTACATCCTACCTTTATTTGATGTTCAGTGATCTTTAAACTAAGTGGTGATGCTGTAGTCATCATCCCAGGTGTTTAATATAGATGGGTAACAGATGGGCCTCTCATGCATTTGATGATAAATTCATCCTGTCCTCTCTTGTTTCTCCCCTCCACCCGCTGTACCTCCTGACTTATTCAGAGTCGTCTCCCACGGAGTGCATACAGGAAAAATCCTTCTTTTGTCGCATCAGGTGAGTGGCCAGTGGCTTCTCTGATCCATAGTTTCCTGCTCAAACAGGTTGTGAGTCAGCGAAGGGTTGGAAGGAAGTCAGCAGCCGTGAGCTTTTACCTCTGCTGCCATCTAGTGGCCAGATATGGATCCTGTATCCTGGACTTTTGTGATAGTTGCGACCAAAATTTTTTTTGATTTTTGCAGCGTTTTGTTTTTGGTTTTCAGATCTTGCGATGCAATTTGCTAAGTTTTTATTTGCGGTAAAATTGCATGATTTGACAAAAAAAAATCACCCTATCTATAAACCCTGTCACCTGGGATATGACTTGATGATGAAACAAGAGGTTGAAGAGAATTTTTAGAGACTCACAATATCAGTACAAAATAGAGGATAATGATGGACTCGTCCCTAATGTCTTTCATTCTCATTGTGAGGTATGAAAATTGTGTTTACAATAGTGTATTGATGTCAAAGGTTTCCTAACAGCTCTTTTAGAAATCATGGGAGTTCTGAATTATTGCGATTGCAAAATCTCAGTTTCTGGAAGGGCTGCTTTATATTTGGATAAATTAGATTAAAATTTCATTTCCCTGGATTGAAAATGAAATTGTGAGAACCCTGTGACAACAGGAAAATGCCCCAAAGGCACACATGATTAACAGTTTATCTGCCCACTTGTGTGTTGTAGTGGCGGTAAGGAGCGTGAGGGGGATCGCCAGTACTATCCTTTCCGTATGACCCCCTACCTGATGAAGGTCCAGGACGCCGAGCTGGCTGAGGAGCAGTTCTGCTGCCTCCTGCTGGCAGAGAGGATGCACTCGGGCTACGAAGGTGAGACCCCTGCCCGCCGACGCGACACGTTTCACGCTGAATGTCTCACTGATGCATTTAACACTGGGTAATTCCCCATATGCCGAGGTTCCATATTTGATCCTTGATGATCCATGCATTTGATGTCTGAAGTTAAATCTCATGAACACCGTAAATCAGTTGTTTTAAACAATTTATTAACTGTATATCTACTTTAGGTTAAATGACTTTTTGCTCTACTTTCAGTGAAGACATAAATGTCTCTTTTAGTTCTTAGGTTGAAATAACTGCTGTTGCTCAAGCTGCAGATGTAGTCTATGTACAGCAGGTTTCTGGTTAATAAATACGACTACATTTGAAATCAATTCCAGTAAATGTTGTGCACTAAAAGGTAAATAGAAGAAATTTGTGATGATGAAAAATCACAATTCATTTTATTCTTAAAATCTTTTAACTCTAAGCATTATTATATTTCTTTTTTTTTTTCTCTCATCACAGCTCCCAGAATCCCTACAGACAAACGCATCTTCACCACCACACACACTCCTAACTGTGTGTTCCAGGACGTGGATGAGAGGTGAGTGTGGAAAAGCCAAGTATATGTCATTCAAAGAAAAAAGTAATTTCAAAAACATAGAAAGCATATGAAACGAGGAAGTTAGGGAAAAAAAGCTGCAGCCAGCCTTAAATTTCCTGTGAATTAACCCTGGAACATGTGTTTTTGTCTATCAGGGCTGTTCCTCTGTTGGGTTACCTCCCTCAGGATCTGATCGGAACCCCCGTGCTGCTCAACATGCACCCGAGTGACCGACCCTTGATGCTGGCTGTGCATCGCAAGAGTAAGAATCCCAGATTCTACAAAAAAAACACCTTCATTTGAGTGTACTAGTCTAAATATGTTGGAGTTAAACACCCATCTGTATAAATTTTATTAAATTCACCTCACTTTTTCTCACACACTCTCTACCTTCCTCTTCTGCAGTTGTGCAGTTTGCTGGTCAGCCGTTCGACCACTCCTCCATCCGCTTCTGTGCGAGAAACGGCGAGTACATCACCATCGACACCAGCTGGTCCAGCTTCGTCAACCCCTGGAGCCGCAAGGTCTCCTTCGTCATTGGCCGGCACAAAGTTCGCATGTGAGTACAAACACGTGTCACACGGCAACCTGACGACATCCTGTCTCACCTTCACTAAACCTTCCAACTTTAATGGTTAATATACAACTGAAAGTGACATATATGATGATTAATGTGTGTGTGTGTGTGTGTGTGTGTGTGTGTGTGTGTGTGTGTGTGTGTTTCAGGGGTCCTGTGAATGAGGATGTGTTTGCTGCTCCAGCTTTCCACGGAGGGAAAATCATGGACTCAGACATTCAGGAAATTAGTGAACAGATCCACAGGCTGCTACTGCAGGTGTGTACACACACTTTTCCCTCACTCGTCACTTTACTCTACACACACATCCTGCACCTTAAGTACGCATTAGCTATGTATGTGTACATGTGTGTATGTGCGTGGGTATGTATGTGCGTATATATATTCAAACAAATGCATTGTACATGTGGTGTCCCTGGTAGGACAGCCACTATAAAATACTCACAGCTGGAGTAAACACTGAGCATGAGACAGTAGTACTGCACAAGTCAATACACTGATTTGGACTGCACTGCAAAGAAGTGTACAGAGAAAATTTTGCGATTTGGGGCACATCTCAAACTTTCATTTGCAGCTTTAATCCACACACATGCATACATTTCTATAACACATGCCTTCCTCCTCTCAGCCGGTTCACAACGTGGGCTCCAGCGGGTACGGCAGCCACGGCAGCAACGGATCCCACGAGCAGCAGAAGAGCGTCAGCTCGTCCAGCGAGAGCAACGGGAACTTCCCACCGGGGAACGCGGCGGAAGAGACGGGCAAGGCCAAGCCTCCCAGGACGTTCCAAGAGATCTGCAAGGGAGTCCACATGCTGAAGAACCAGGACTCCCAGGTCAGCCTGCGCTCCCCTCCGCCTTCGCCGTCGCCATCTCAATCCAAGCCTGAACAAAAAAGGACCCCTGACAGTAAGTTTGACAAACTATGCTGTAAGTGTCATATTAAAGCAAATAGTCTCATACACTCACATTTTGGTGCCTGGATGTCTTCATCAGCAGCTCAGAGGAGTTCAGCCGTGCGTCTGAAGGACTCGGCGCCCCCCCTGCAGGCCAGAGACTGTGCTGCAGCCTGCATGGAGGACTTCGCTACAAAAGACCAGACTGTCTGCTCCTACCAGCAGATCAGCTGCCTCAACAGTGTCATCAGGTGAGTGCTCTTTGTCTGTTACATAGACGATAATAAAAAAAAGAATTATTATTATACTGTTAACGTATGACAGTATAGTAATGAGACTTGCACAGCATATGGATATAATGTATACATGATTGTTGTTTGTTTGTGACAATCACATACATATAACTCAAACATATAACAATGCCCATAAGTAGAAGAAATTATAGCAATGCACAGCCAATGTTATCACATGAATGTCCACAAGCTACACAAACACATACATGAATATTTTCTCCTCCACACATCACTTGCATGCACCTGTGCACACACACTCACTCAAATCATCTTCTACTGGTCAATAGATTGATTAATGGTGGAACTACCTGTTCAGGCTCCATTTAGTTTATCTGTGTACTCTTTATACAGGTGTTCATGCAGGACATGAACACACGCTAAGCACACGCCCTGATTCCACCTTGTTTTGCGTTCGTCAGGTACCTGGACAGCTGTAACATCCCCATCACGGTGAAGAGAAAGTACCAGTTCACCTCCAACACCACTTCTGCCAACTCCGACGACGACAAGAAGGGCTCAGAGGACGGCTTGCAAGCGTCTCCGGGCGCCAACGCAGGCACGTGCACGTCATTTGTCGGTGCTCACATGTAGAGCTCCGCAGTCCTGGATGTTTGATCTGTGGTCATCTGTTGCTAAAAGAGGTTATCTCCCTCCCCGTGCAGATCCTTTAATGCTGGACGCCCAGCCAGGCCTGTCCAACATGAAAGCCCTGAAGAAGCCTGCATCTGGGGCGGCCGCTGTGGTGGGGGGGCCCCTGGCCCCCCTCACCCTGCCCAGCAAGGCCGAGAGCGTCATGTCCATCACGTCGCAGTGCAGCTACAGCAGCACCATCGTCCACGTGGGGGACAAGAAGCCTCAGCCGGAGTCTGGTGAGTTCCTGGTGAACGTCGACGCTAAAACACTCGCACACGGAATCTTAACACAATGAGGGAGGAGCCAGACCATTTAAATTCTTGATTAAAAGACAGAAATTAGCAGTTTAGCATTGTCAAAACTGCCGATGCTTCTGCAAAACCTTAGTGGAATTGCATAAGATTTTCTGTCCAGGGCTTTTAGTGTGATACAATACAACAATAGCGTGCATGAACCTCTTTGCAGCATCCATTGAATATGTCTGACATTATTATGCCTTCGATCCATTTGACAGAGATCATCGAAGACGTGGCGGAGAGCCCGGCGCCCCCGCCCCTGCCCGTCAGCGTGGTGTCGCCGCCCAGCCAGGAGAAGGAGGCCTATAAGAGGCTGGGCCTGACCAAGCAGGTGCTGGCAGCACACACCCAGAAGGAAGAGCAGGCCTTCCTCACCCGCTGCCGGGAGCTCCGCAACGCCATGACCTTCCAGAAAGACTGCATCACATACCTGCCCAAGCAGAGGGGGCCGACCAACGCTGAAGGTACTATGCGTAAACCTTCAATCTTCTTTAAGCTTGGGGAGGCTACACTAGCAACATACACATAATAAAATAGGTAAAGAATAAACAGTTTCCATACTTGACTGCCCTCTAGTGTTAATGCAGTGTAATAACATAAGTGATTATTTATTTAAAATAATTGAAATCAGGTATGTTCCATTAGTTTATTTAAAATTATTTATGTCATGTTTATTGTTTTATTATTTTGATTTATTCACAAACAATTCAGGTCATTTACCATTTAATTAATTCTGTTGATTTAAAAAAAAAAAAATGTTGGTCAGAATTTGTAACCTGTGTGACCTGTTGCCTCTCAGAATCATCCGGGCAGAGAGGAGCTACCAAACAGGGCGCCGCCAGGCCAGAGACCACTGCCAAGAAGGGAAGCCGCAACAGGAAGTCCAAGAAGCCGCGCATGAAGCATCCGGAATCCTCGGACAGTGCCACGTCCAACCGCAAACCCCGGCCCCCCCTCCAGGGCCTCAACCAGACCTCGTGGTCCCCGTCGGAAGCGTCCCAGTCCGCCTTTAACGTGTCCTACCCGGCCATGGTGCCTGCGTACCAGCTGTACCCCCCGGCGCCCGCCGCCCCGGCCCAGGCCCCCCGCCCGGACCCCTCCCTCTCCACGGGCTACGGAGAGGTTCAGAACACACAAGCCCCGCCCACTGCCACTCCGTTCCCCGCCCCTATTGTTACCCCCGTGGTGGCTTTGGTGCTGCCGAATTACCTCTTCCCTCAGATAGGACAGCTGGGTCAGATAGGGCAGCTGGGGGCCGCCCCCAGACCCACGATCTTCCCCGAGCAGACCCAGACCCAGCCCGCGTACCCGACCCCGCAGCCTTTTCAGCCCCCGCAGCCGACCTACGCCGTGCAGACGCAGCCGTCCTTCGGCAGCCAGCAGCCATTCCCTGTGCCCAGTG
Organism: Eupleurogrammus muticus; assembly: GCA_036785175.1. NCBI lineage: Eukaryota > Metazoa > Chordata > Actinopteri > Scombriformes > Trichiuridae > Eupleurogrammus > Eupleurogrammus muticus. The sequence goes on along the minus strand of JAYKQN010000009.1, from coordinate 1,529,378 downwards.
CCTTCCCCCCCCAGCAGCCTTTCCAGGGCGCCCAGACCCCCTTCACTACCCAGCAGCCGTTCCAGGCCGCCCAGACCCCCTTCGCCGCTCAGCCGTCCTTCCCGGTGCAGACTCAGTTTGTCCCTCAACCCCCCTACCCTCCCCAGCCCTTCCCTTACAGCCTGGCCTCCGAGCCCCCGAAGACCTCGGCCGTGGAGCCCCGTGAGGGGGTGGCGTCGCGCTCCTCCACGCCGGGCTCCGGGGTGCAGGAGCCCGCCACGTCGCCCTCGCTGTTCGAGTCGCGGTGCAGCTCGCCCCTGCAGCTCAACCTGCTGAGCATGGAGGAGGGGCAGCGGTCGGTGGAGCGGCAGGACAGCGCGGCGCCGCCCGCCGGGGGTCAGGCCGGGGGCGGAGCCACGGCCGCGTCGGGAACGCCAGGAACCACCGGGGAGAAGAACGGAGACATGGCCAAACCAGAGAATCGCCAAAAGGTGAGAACAAACAAACAAAGTACGGAGTGACTGAGAGAGACATCGTCTTTAGAATTTGATCAGAATTCAATGGAATTCATTATCTAACTTTAGTTAACTTTATATTTATATATCTATCTTTTTTAAAAACACATGCTATCCACTGGTTTTATACTCTATGGCTGCAGGTTTTTGTCCCAACCAGGCAGTAACGCACCTGATTCTACTAATTAACCATTAGATTCTTGCTAAGGACCTTCATTCGTAGAATCAGGTGTAACAGCCTGATTGGAGCAAAAACCTGGACCCACAGTGACCCTCCAGGACCAGGGTTGGTGACCCTTAACCTAGGTGGATTTAATATTTCTATTAAAATTCATCAATCTTATTGTGTCAAAAAAAATCGCACAATGTTTGTGATTTTTTTAAACAATAATGGTGCAAATAGACTTTTAAAATGACATGAAACCAACATGAACACAAAATGGACATTTTAATGGAGACCTGATGATTACTTTAAAAACTTGTCTATCAGGTTAATAATATAGCTTCCAATAAGATAAGATGATTCTACTTAAATATTCGATTAATTGCACCAAAATCGAGATGGTGGACCCACTCCATCGTGTTAATGAGGCGTGTGGCTCCTTTGTGTCTTCAGGTGGAGTCTCCGGGAGACGGCGCCCACAGCGATGGCAACTCCTCGTCCTGCGACCTGCTGGACATCCTGCTGCAGGAGCAGGAGGACTCCCACTCCGGCACCGGCTCAGCCACCTCCGGCTCCATGGGCTCGGGATCCGGCTCAGGCTGTAACGGCTGCGGAGCCTCGGGCAGCAGAACAGGTCGGTAGAGGAACCAGACGAGAGTTTCATTTCATCTCTGCTAATTCTGGTGGTTTATTCACGATACAGCTAGGTGCTGATTGATTTGAAGGGATGATTCAACAGCGTCTACATCTTTTTTTTCATTATTTGTCATTAGTCCTGCACGGGTTTCCCAGTGTGAGTGAGAATGACAGAATTGCATTGGAAAAAAAAAAGTCTGAATCAATTTGTGCCACTCTGTTTTCATTCTGTGGTGCTGCGCTACAGATTGATCAGTGTGTTGGAAACACTGGATTTTCTATTTACTCTTGTATTTGATGCACAATGCACTAATTCCCTTTGACTTCTTCCTCTGTCTCCACATGCCCGTACGCAGCGAGCAGCAACTCCAGCAAGTACTTTGGCAGCATCGACTCGGTAGAACACGACCCGAAGGCCAAGGCCAAAACGAGGGGCGAAGGGGACTGCGAGGGGGGCCAGTCCCAGAGCAAGGCCTCAACACAAGGGGACGGAGAGCTTTTCATCAAATACGTCCTCCAGGAGCCGCTCTGGCTGCTAATGGCCAACGCTGACGACAAGGTCATGATGACTTACCAGATGCCGTCCAGGTTCGATTTTCTTTGCTGTGCACATTTGTTCCTGTATATAAATGCGTCGTATTGAAACTAAATCATGAATATCATGTGATCTATGTAATCTAGGGACATTCAGAAGGTGCTGAGGGACGACAAAGAGCGGCTGAGGCAGATGCAGAAGAACCAGCCTCACTTCTCCTCAGACCAGCGCCGGGAGCTAGTGGAAGAACACCCCTGGATGAGGAGGGGGGGGCTACCTTCTACCATCAATGTGAAGGTCAGAGCCACACACACACACACACACACACACACACACGCATTTTGTTTCACACTACAAAAACTGAAATCCTAACAGGTGAATATGTCTTATTTTAGTACAATTAGTCTAATATTGAGTAGAATTATCTTATTACACTTTCTTGATTTTAGTCAATTTCATCTTCGTCTTATTTTCTTAAAACAAATATAGAAATAAGATAAATTCTGCCAGTGGAATGAGATAAATCTACTTAATATTGGACTAGTTGTACCAGGAATAACATGTATTCACCTGCTAGGATTTCAGTTTTTGCAGTGCTCATTTATTTGCAGCAGTGAATCTTTTTTTTTAAACATGCTATCAACTTGTTTTATTTCTAGGTGGATTAAATATCTAAAATTTAGCATTCATTTTCATTTCATGTAAAAAAAAAACATGACCACAATGAACATTTTGATAAACCTGACTAATGCATATAGTCTAGTCTAGTTTTTGACTTTCTCACCTTTCTAAACATGATTTGTCATTGTCACCCTTTTGTTATTGACTATAACCTATAACCCACAACCTCTTTTAAGGTGACATATTTCACTATTGCACTGTAATTTAAAGGCACACAGCTTAGGTTTATGCTGGATCAATGTCCTGTAGTTCCTCTTAGTAGTAATTTTTAATAGTATTATCTTTTTTTTTTAACTGTAATATTAGTAGAAATGATGCTAGCATTACTATAGTAGTAGAAGTATCCCATAATGTCAAGAACACCATTCTCAGTTAATGAAATGGGAGCATTGGGCTATAGTAGCAGAAATAGTTACCTGTGTGTGTGTGTGTGTGTGTGTGTGTGTGTGTAGGAGTGCTTGTACTGCAAGGACGCAGTGGCCATCGAGGAGGACCTGCCTGACATGGACATGGGCGAGCTGGGCGAGGCTCTGGAACCAGAGGGCCAGAACTCTCCCGGCAAATCAGAGGGGACGCGGACCGAGGCGGACTCTGGCGCCTGTACGCACGCCGCCAGCAGGGGGATACACCTGACCGTTCACGGACCCTCCTGATGCACACACACACACACACTTTGTGGATGTGACACAGAACAGCTGTGTGCCTGACCAGCCCCATAAACACACAACATAAACTCGAGCAGAGTGTGTGTGTGTCTGTGTGTGTGTGTTGGGACTGTGCAGTAACCAGCCAGCCCAGGGGGGGCAATCTGAGACAACATGGACCCAGTCAGCATGGTTGGTGGTCTTTAAAGCTCCAAGATATAGACGAGAGTTTATTTAATTGTTTCACATCCTCTGTTGGAGACAGAGCTTCATGGCAATATTATTAAAAAAAAAAAAAAAAAAAAAGAAAGTAGTTTACGAACATCTGATCAGTTTCTAAACATATTTAATGGAAAAAAACAACACATTTTTCTATTTTGACGAAAGACTAAGAAGATTCATTCAGGCAGGATTTCATACATCATAAACCTAAGGAACAGATTTATAATTAAAAACTAGTCATATGCTAATTTTCTCAGCTAAGATTTTTTTATTTGGTCTTTGTCCCGTGATGAATGTCCCGGTCGTGTCTTTGGCAAGTTATCATTGACTAAAAATCTGTGCATTTTAGTCTTAATTTGTCAAAGAAATCCATACATGTTTTGGTGTAGTTTTAGCGAATGAAATCTGTTGACATTTCCGTGTTTATTCAGATTACACAACAGCCTTACCTGGCTTACATTACCAAGACGTTAACCTACCTCAAGTTGTTTGTGGTGAGCCTTATTGTCTCTTTAGGTTTGTGGCGTTCATACAGACTATTTATGGCCACACTCCTTCTAACTAAACATCACAATCTGTTTCATTCTCAGCCTCATTGTAACCAAAATGGGCACAAATATGGGCTTGTTTCTCACAAGCCGCCATGTTGTTTGCTTTATTAACGTTATCTCGCTTTCAGTTAAAGTCAGTGTACCACTCACTCATTAAGATTCATGCAGTAGTTTTTATTTTACATTTTAATCCTGTTTTTTTTCTTCAACAATATTCATCAGTCGTGTTATACAACATATTTAGTCATAGTTTTCTTTATCTAAATCAACCCTAAAGCAGAGTCTAGAATCATATTTATTTTCAGAAATTATATCTAGTTCAGATTTTCTTTTAAGATGAAGCCAAATCTGTGTTTTGCAGTATAACCTCCAAGTGTTGTAGGTCACAAATCAGCACAGGTGCTGTGAAAACGTTGGTATCATCGTAGATTAAGAAGCTGCTGAAGTACCTGATGTATTGTTCGGTGGGAGGAGGCTGCAAATCCAATGCAAAGCTAAAGAAAGTTTTATTCAAACTGTCTTTCAATATGGTGCACAAGTGACATATTTTAGGAATTTCAATAGATGTCCATCACTCATTATCTCAAATAGTAAGATATCTCTTCCTGAGGTGCTTTTAGCACATTGTTTTGAAGTAATTTTCATCAGGGGTCCATGCATGCATGTGTATGCATCCTCGAGAACGGTGAAATCTTTCAGTCAGAGCGATGTATGACACTGTTTTTTTGCCCCAGAAGTCATGACTGCAGCATCAGCACTGAAATCTCCAGAATGGAGGGAATACAGCAAGTGAACTGTAGCTATTGTAGGGACCTTGTGGCCTGAGTAACCTACAGAAACCCGTGTTACGTGTATGCTCTCTGTTGTTTAAGCCCCTCACCATCTAAGGTAAAGTATTAAGGCTGGGTCTGTGTAGTCGAGGTAAATCCTGTGAGAACTGGGAACAACTCAGGTGCAATGGCAGAAGAATGTGAATGTAAGGAGACTGGACCAAGGGCATTTCCCTGGCTTAAAGCTTGTCCTCTTAGATTTTAATATTCTATTTTTTTTTTTCCTGTTTCGGGAGTTTTCATTTTATTTGTCGAAGAAGTCGAGCGCTTTCGAGTGACATTTGGGGGGGATGGACCCTACCTCTAATATACCCAAGGTCATGTCACTGTTAAACAGTGAATAATCAATGCACCGTATGTATGCCAGTTGGCAAAGTGCAAAGGACCGTGTTCTCCCCGACACTTGTGTGACGCCGGTGAGTTCTGGGCTTGCACTGCGCCTCCCCTCCAGACTGCCAGAGGCCCGCTGAGTCCGGTCCGCTCTCGTCTCTCTGGTCTACCTCCGTCGATGAGGATGCACAATCGTCCGCGTGATCGCCTGAAAAGTGAAATGTAAGCTGTCCTGAATGCTGAGAGCACACCAGCCTGACCGTTTCCTCGTCGTGAGGTCTCACAAAGAGGTGATCTGTTTTCAGTGAGCTACACACTGGTGGCCTGGGTTGATGTGTAGATTCGTACACAGGGTACTGGCACATAATGTTGTTTTTTGGTCATGTAAATGTGTCCACTTGCCACTGTATGAACCTGTGTTGATTACACTAGCACAGTTGTTTAAATTTTTGTGGATAAGAACCTTTTTGGTGTTTTGAGACATGAAAAAGATGTAATAAAATTACAGAAATATAACAAGTGTGAGTATCGTGTCTGCTGCATCCACCTGATGTCACACCGTTTTACACTGTTGCTGTTTTTTATTGCTTAAGTTTTTTTACACAATATAAATGTTTAAGTCAAACTGAACAGACTTTCAGTTCCTTTGTTCAAAGAAATATAAAAAACTGAAGAATACTGTAGTAATCGTCAACCTATTGAAATAATGGGATAAGTAATTTTTTCAAGTTTTTGTGAAAACAAAAAAAAAATTTATTAAATGCAAACGTATTTTATTAATGAATAAAGTGACTCAGGCCCATTGTTGACCATTTGAGTGCCACTTCAATCAATCAATTTCAATGTTACAGAAATAGATGAAGGAGCCGGAATCGTACTAAATAACTTTGGAAAAAATTGAAATTTAGATTAAATTACTATAAACCATTATAGCCTTTTTGATAATAAACCTTATCACTCACAAATTAAATCCTTCTTCTGCACCATAGATTTTCGGGCTTGCTGCCCATGTCAAGGCATTTTACCCTGAAGAATAAAAAAACTTTGATTTATGCAAAAAAAAATAAAATGGCCTAACTAACTAACATACATAAAATAGTGAAGGGAGAAACAAGGGCATTGAACCAGCATTAAGAGGAATTTGAACACAACCATATACACATCTATACTTCAGGTGACTTATATTAAAAGATGTTAAAATCTGAAAAATATAAAATATAGTACACCATCTTCTCTTCATAATTTATGAGGTTTTCTTTTCTATCTTCAATAGCCAACCTTCAGCGTTTTTGCTAAAACGTGCTGCAGCCGTCCAACAGGCGAGTGATTGTTCCCTCAGTGTCAAAGACAGAGAAGATCACCCAAGGATGGCAGCGTTCCCCGGGGATCTGTTTCAGTGCCATATGCTCGCTTCCACCGTTAAATCTCTCCCTCCAGCCAACTGCTGCATCGCGCCGACCTTTAACCTCAGAATCCATATGCACCGTCACTGAAACCCTGCAGCTGATGCATTTGGATGCACGAGCCCTGCCTCCTGCCACGGGTTGCTCTCCCTGCTAGAATCTGGTGATGGGCTATCGTGGCCAGCCTGTCATCTGTCGCTTTCTGTTTGCAGGTTTCCCACATTAAACTCTACATTCTCATAGTCTACGTATGTGTCTGTTTCAGGAGGTTCAATGTTCAGTGGTGTGTCGGTTTTATTGCACAGAGGGTGTGACCATAATTAAATTAAGCTAGGGGTTACAACTCCGGGAGGGTCACAAAACTGGACATTTTATATTGTAAGTGAACTTAATTTAAAACAGTTTGGTTAAAAAGGGTATGGAAGAACCACAGACAGAAGGAGCAGACGGAAAAAAGCAGCTGTTTGCCTGCCTGCCCAAAAAGTTGGATCTGCTGGTGAAATCTGGTGACAGCTGACCAGGAAGTTAGACAGAACTTATCGTTTTAATCAGGGGTGCATCTAACATCTGTGTGTGTGTGTGTGTTCAGCTGAAAGAAATGTGTAACATGGATCTGGACAAACACACTCTGTCTTACAAAACACAAAATCAGTAATTAGTCAAATATTATGGCTCATTTTCATCAAAATATAATATTTGGAGGACTAAAAGTAGACTAATCACACATAGTATAACTCCTTTTTCCATTTTTTGGCAGGAATGGAAGTAAAAGTGAAAGTATATTTACTCATACTGCAGTTTTAACAAACTTCAAATAATCATTTTATTTCATTTATTCATTTATTTGATGCTATGATATGTCCAAGATACATGTTTGACATGGGAAGTATATGAGTTTTAAAAACTTTACAGGCAGATAAATTAGTTTAAATTACCTCCACCACGAGCAGCTACAATGCTGAAATACTGGAAGACTCATAATAAAAAAATATTTTAAAAATAAGTTGGTACATCTTTCTTTTTGAGAAGCTTTTACTTGATGATGATCTATTTTTTTTACATATACCTGTAATCTGTGGTGTAAAATTTTTAAAGTTGCAATACCACATTAAAAAATAGTAAAAGTATTTCATTTAAACTCTTATTTAGTAAAGAAGTACTGGCAGCGACTTTTACCTAAAGTAACCAAAGTAAAAATACTTATTATGAGAAAAAACTGAATTTTAATACTCATTCACTGATCATGTACAATTGTAATGTGGTGTCAAGTCTAATGTTAATTCTGATGTAAATGAAGGGACAGGATGTATATTTATAGAATTAATCATAATATATGAACATAGGCTACTAAGTTGAATAGAGATATCCTAGTACAATATTTGAGTAAAAATGTACTTTATTTTGCACTATAGGAAACGTGTCTCTCTCTCTCTTTCTGTGTGTGTGTGTGTGTGTGTGTGTGTGTGTGTGTGTGTGTGTGTCCCTTTGAAGAATCGGAGCCTGCCTGTGTCCCTCTTTAGTGTCTTTTCAACTCTGCGGGTTTGACGCTCGTCTGTCAAATGGAGCAGCTTTGATCAGCCTGTCTCGTCCGCTCATTTCAATGTGTTTGCTCCGACATTCACACCCACGTCCAGTCCTCCTGTTCCTCCTCCTCCTCCTCCTCCTCCTGTTCCTCCACCTCCTCCTCCTCCTCCTGTTCCTCCACCTCCTCCTCCTCCTCCACCTCAATCCATTTTACCATGTTAAAGTCAGTCTGGGTGTGCATGACAAGTCTCTGCAGAAACATGTTTGATATATCCATAACTCCGTGCATCATATTGTCATTTCATTCATATGCAAGTGCAATCGTCACGTGGCAAATGACGTCACTCGCGCCATTGATGTGCATCATGTGTGGGTTTGACATCACAGAGAACAGCAATTCATGTAAATGCATGCAAATGAATGTGTAACTGAATTGGGAATAGTAGTAATTCCAGTTTGAGGTGTCATTCCAGCTCATTAAATATATTTAATTCGCCATAATGTAAGATCCACGCGTGTCCCTTCACAGAAATTAAGTTGTATATATTGCACACCAGAATTCATAGTTGCATGTAAGTCAAAATGTAATTGTTATAGATATATTGAACTGAATTTTGTCGTTTTTCTGTAACTTTTTTTTTATTATAGTCTTTAAACTAAAATTAGGTTGCAGATGATTTTTCGTGATTTTTTTTATTCAATGCAACTACCCAAAATGTAATCAGGACTAGTCAGGAAGACGCTGTTGATCCTGACATTAATATAATTTATCCTTTAAATGTTAGCTTGGCTCCTCCCCCACTAATGATTCCAGCCTTTTACGCAGGCGACGCACCACGTGCGCAAAAACGCGATCATCGCCAGATTTGAGCTGTAAGTTTGAGTCTTTTTGTTTTATCCTTTTGGCTTTTTTTCTGTGTTCTCTGCTCGGTCGGGTTGTGCGGTGGGGGGCTGGAGGTCTGCGGCGGCTCCAGACGTCGCAGGATCTAACAGCCATTCGTTAACACGGTCTTTGGCTCCGAGGTGACAGCCAACACACTTGTGCGGAGGTGCGACCCTCTCATGTGCGTCAAAAGCGGTGTGAAGCGTCTGCAGGAGGAAGAGGAACAACAGGCTTTATAACCACTGGAAGGATGAGACACACTGTTAAAATAAAGGCCCAGGGCGGTTGTTTTAGCTTCTAGTTTTTATGAGATAGAGATCTAAAACTTTCAACATGCACAGAATAAGAATGTCCCTCAATTCTTCACAAATGTGTCTAAATGTGTGATAGTGAACCTCTCCTCCACCTCAGGTGTTTCATGTCAGGATGCTGATTGGACAGCTTGATTTTTACAGGTGTCATTAGACAGGCCTCAATAAAAGCTCTGAGCCAGTCTAGTTTTATTGGGGGTCTGGGGGACTCAGAACACCAGTCAGGATCTGGTGTGACCAACATTTGTCTCATCTCCTTAATAGAGTTGATCGGGTTGTGCACTCCTTTGTGAACAATAGTTTGTGTATGTAGAAAGTTAAGAAAATAAACCACTAACATGTATCTACACCAGATCCATGCAATGCACTTTTCTCTTATGCAATTTTGCACCTTTACACTGTAGCTCATGCAGAGCTCCTAATAGACTATTTCTATTTAATTTAGACAAACACTGGCACTGAGTGAATGGCGACTGACTCTATTAATGGAGGAGATTGTAATGTGTATATTTATTGTGCATGTTTTATTATTCTATAATGATTTATTTATACTATTCTGACGCAGAATTGTCTTTTAAAAACCTGCTACTTACCAGAGATGTGCTCATAATTCACAATTCAGCAGGTAAAACGCATCAAAATCGCCTAATTGTCTATCATATCCTTAGTTGGGTAAACCGTCTAATTGATGATGATGAGGGGTCAGCCACTGATTTATACATGAACGTCCACTTCATTGAGAAGTTGAATGTCTGAACTTTTCAATGCGTTTTCATCATTTTCTATAAATACCTTTTAAAAAGAGCATATGACACTTTTTTTAATGTTTATTGACTTATCTACCAGACAGAGCAGAGAGTTTGGCCGTGTGTGTGACCTTAATGACACACACACAGACAAAGAAAGTATTGGATAGTCACATTAAAACTATAAAACAATATATTTTGTACTTGTTAATTCACAAAAAACTACATTAGTTGCTGGTAAAACAAACCACAATCAAACTAAATGGATTCACAACTGGAACCTTATCAGGAAAGTAATAAAAACCAAATAAACCATGACAAAGTGTTTAATTCATAATGTGATGTTCCTTAAATGTTTTTGCCTTTTTTCCCCCTAAATGTTGTTCTTATTGAGTCACATCAGACGACAGCGTTGCAAGTTACAATATTTTATTTTATTAAACAAATTCACACATCTTCCTGGCAAAACATCTCTAAACATCATTACAACATAAAGTGGTCATTCTGAAGGAGGCTACAGGTCAAATAAACTACAGGCCTTTATGCAATACAATAGAAATATTTATATTAATCAGAGGCATTGCCGAACTTCTCGGTTTCTAAAAGAGCTTTTTCTCCTCGTACAAACATCCTATATACACGGAGTAACTTGACACGGAAACAGTGTGGGAATGCTGGACTGTTCCTCGTCTTGTCCCTTGCTGCCGGGTTATAAGTGAAGTGTTGAGAGGGAAGGGTTCTCCATAACCGCAGCAATGGACTCAGAGCCAGCGGGTCCCTGCTGAGACCTTTAGGACGTCCTGAGACGGCAGCACCCTGGGAAGGAAAGAAAAAATCCACCCTTTTTTATTTTCTGTGATATCCAAATGTCTGATGAAGGTCCGATCAGTAGGAAAAAAGGTTAGAAATCCATGCGTTTGGTGAGAAGTGTTCACGTGTTTTGGGGGTGGATGTTTCCCTTTCTGTGGGAGGCCCAGTCTCTTTGAAGGACCCCCCCCCCATGATCCCTGCTTCAACGTATCCCCAGCAGGACCCCCCCTCCCTACCACGGTCTCCACATAGACAGAGGGTAGGTGATGGTGGGCGTCCCCAGGCCCTCCCGGTTCTCCGGGCCCTCCACGGAGCTCTGGTTGTGCTCGCTGTCGGTCTCGTCCAGGTCGGAGCACAGGTCCTCGCTGGACGTGGTGGACGGGGCCGGGGACAGGGCCGAGGACGCGCCGCTGCACGCGCTCCTGCCGCCGGGGGAGGCCAGGCACGACGCCTCGCCGCCCCCGTGCCAAGTGCCGCCACCCGAGGGGTCCGTGATTAGGTCCAGCAGCACGTCCTGGAGGTGGTCCTCGTTCAGGGGCATGCACTCCAGCAGGTGGTTGAGGAGCTCGGCCGCCACCGTCGCGTCGATGCCGGGGCAGCTGGACACGAACATGTGCACCTCGTGCATGCACTGGATGTAGCCGGCTGCAAACCGCTCACTGGCCTCACGGCTGAGTGCGTCTGTTTCTGCAGGAGGAGAGGGGAGATTCTGATTATGTGCACTGATCATTATTCAACCATTGGTGCAAAGGACAGAGTATTTATACTGTTATATTAGAATAGTCCACTATGTAAAGTGGTTAAAAAGTGTCCAGCTTCAGTAAAAAAAATCAAATTCTACTGACAGGTTAATTCATCTATACATACTGTGAAAAGAGACCATTCGTGAGGCCTTTTTCATTTGATCCTTCATTTCCACATTTACATCCTGATGATACCAAAGTAATTTTCTTGAGTAAAATGTTGAATTTGGTACAAAATAATAAATAAAAAGCTTGCTAGCAGTTTAGTTACCATAACAAAGTGAATTATTATATTTAACTTATACAGCTGTTCTGACATTATTGGCCTATAATTACTTTTATATTATATTTATTTTGGGCTGAAAGTTGTTGTTTAAAGTGTGTGAGTGAGTAGATTGAGGAGAATTGTTCTGACCTTGGGTTCTGTTCTTCAGGATGTCCTCCACCTTCTTCACCGTCATCTCCAGCACCTCTGCGTTCTCCATCTTGGAATGAAACTTAAAAAAAAAAAAGAAAAAAGAGAGACAAGTCAGGACCAATCTGCAGGTTATACACCTTCAACATCATAGGAGGTGGAGGTGAACATGATAAGTCAGGTCAATTTCATTTGGATAGTCCGAATATGACAAATCCCACTCTTTACATTCTGCACAGCAGCATCTTCATCTTCTTCTGCGATTCGAATGAGGCAAAAAAAACCCGTCTGCACTGACCTCTGTGTCTGCCAGCAAAGTCCGCAGCTCTTGCAAACTCTCGTTGATGCGAGCTCGCCTCTTCTTCTCCACCAGGGGTTTCCTCGTCTGCAGAAGAGATCACAGTTATTGTAAACGCTGCGTGTGTGTGTAGGTTAAATGCGTAAAAGCGCACTTGTGTTGTGCCTAAAGTTGCAGCCATATGTGGGAGGTGGATGACTGTAAGAACAAATCAATGTGTTATGTGTAACCGGTGTGACAAGTGCGTCACGGCCAAGTGTCCACGGAGCGCCCCCCCCACCCCCCACGGAGCGTCTGTGCCCCCCGTCAGCGTCAGTACCTTTCTGTCCCCTTTCTGGATCCCGTAGTAGGACTCGTCTTCGTCCATGTCCAGTCCGGTGCTGCTGGGCCGAGCCGAAGGGGCCATGTTGGCTTGGAATCGCTGTGGCTTCTCTTCCAATGCTGCTGCCTCTTTTTTATTTATTTAATTAATCCAGATTCGTCAGGGAAAAGGGGGGCAGCTGGCGAACGGAGCCGGTTACAGGAAGAAAAAAAGAGACAATCTCGCAGAGGCGAGGCGCCCTGTGCTTATTGTGCTGAGTGCGCCGCGCCGCCGCCTGTATTTATAGCGGCTCATTAACATGTGAATAGGGGCTGAGCCGCTCGCGCCGCGGGGACAACAGCGCGCACACGGCCGGAGCCAATGAGCGCACAGCCCTTTGTCTGCGGCCAGCCCCGGCCTGCGCCCCGAGGAGTGGACGGGCTTTAATTACACTTCTGTGGGCGTTACGGGCACGGCTGCTCTGTTTTTCCACAGCCCCCCCCCCCTCCACCTTTGCGCGTCCTTCCACTAATTATTATCAGACAGAAAATAGTCTGTTAGAGAGACGCGTACTGCACTTTATATGCGCATACAACTGTAGACAGCAATATGATGGCTGCTATTAAAGAGCCTGATCATTACACGTGTTATATGTTTATATGTTATGATATAAATGTGAGGTATACACACATGATTTCTGACTATAATTTCTGGCACCGGGTTTTTACGCGTCTCGTTTTTACGCTTAGCTCCGCTGCTCTGGTTTCCTGCCCGACCCAGCATCCTTCCCCCTGCCCCCAGTGTCCGAGCCTCAGCAGATTCAGGCGGCTGCTCGGCGGATGTAACGCGATGCCTTCAGTTGGCAGCTGCTGCCGCGGCCCCTCAGCTCCAAACTGAATCAGCCGGGGGAATTAAGGGCCCTTCTCCAAAGAAAGCGACAGGTGTTGGCCTGCGCCTCGTTTGTTCTCCCTGTTGTTTGGTGACTTCTGATTTGTGTGCAACTGCATTCTCACGTTGCCCGCACTGCTGCGGGACAGTTCATAATGTCTGGTTGATTTTTTTTTTGTTTCAAGTGATAAAGCTGTGCCGTTTTGCGCCATGGTGCAAAACGGGTGGCGCAAAACGAATAAACAAGGAAAAAACACACACGAGACCCGCACCGTTTATTCAACTGTGGTGAATTAAGTGATGCTGGTTGGTGTGGGAACAGCCTCTCTCTGCGTTTGGATGCGCTGCTGCTTCTATCCCTTTGCGCACAATGTGTATTTGTTTATGTGTAATAAGAGTGCTCAACTATCTGCCACGTTTTGTCATGCAAATCGCTCCGTACAATAGAGAGGGTCTGTCTGCTCGGTGGAGGAAAAAAAAACGCGAGCACAAGGCATCTGTGGCACCTTCCAGGTAAATGCAGAGCTGTGCTTTCAGGAGCTCTTTCTTACGCACCGAATTGCCACAATTGCGCAGCATTTCCGCAAAAAGCGCCACTAAAGTCTCTAGTGCCCCCAAATAAAGGAAGACTGTCAGACCTTTGAAGTGCGGGCTTTTTGGCACCTCGCCACCCCCAGATCCCTGTTCCAGATCTTTAATAGTGTGGACTGGAGGGAGCAGCTGTCTCGGCTCGCTTTTGTTGGTGAGCTCGATGAGGGACCAGAACCCCCCCAAACCCCCCACCCCCCCAGCCTCTCTCCCACCCCGCCGCCTGGCTCCATGTGGCGACCACTCATAACGGCAATAATATGGAAGAATGGGCCATATGCACATTACCTTTCAGAAATGCAATGATGAATTACACCTTTGAGGTACCCAGACACATCCCGACGCTTTTGTGCGCTCAGATGTCGACTCCTTTGATAACAATAAAAAAAAGAAAACAACAACTTCACAATCTTCACTGTGTGTTAGTGAAATAGAATTTCATTAAAGAGGTAAAATTCCAGTAAACTAAAGCATTGTTATGCACAGGTCTATCACTAATATAAGAAGAACATCAGTTGTAAGTGAGTCCTGGTGATTTAATGCATGGAGTAATGCAGAATACATCATGAATTCCTGATTGACAGGTGTTCACATCAGTAGGGCTTCATGATGCACTATTTATTTATCTATTTTTTTTAATTAAACCTACACATACACTGCTGCATGACCCATTTTTGAGTTTAACAGAAACCATTTCAATATAGCTGTCCACATCTTCTCCCTCTGGGATGTTGTTTCCATTCCACTTGTTAATATTACATTTCATTAATATTAATGCATCTATCCTCTGATTGGCTGATGTGACGGATGATGGTGTCCGTATCCTGATGGCTCCTATAAGGCTCAGATCCTGAGCATGAGCTGTGTGCATTCCTCTGTGGATTAAATATATTGATGAACGAGCCACTGTTTTAAACTCAGACCTTTTTATAAGAAAAATCTAAACACCAGGTAAACACAGGTGTGACAATGATATGAATTAAGGTTCCAATCAGCTCAGACTCACGGTTCCTGTTTTAACTTTCGGGTCAATGTTATCAGTAACACCTGTGCTATGACAAGTGGGAAATGGATCTCCACCAATATAAATAAGGAGGAAGGTTGCTGGAAACATGGCGAGACTCATTTGCACGTCATACGCTACATATAATATACTTGAAGTGATATAATGGGTCATAATTTCCTTTATCACAGCCAGCTACCCATTTCATGTTCATTATGTTACGTCATCTTGATTTAATATTTAAAAAATTAGATAATAGACAAGATAATTAAACTTTCAAAGGTTTTCCAGAAATGTCAATTGACTACAAAAAGGTCAGTGGGATCATCTGGTAGGACTACAGGCAGTGGCGTCATTTCAGATTAAAGCAACCTCCAAGGAGTGTGAGGGATTAGGGTGGGAAAAATATAAAAAATGCTGATTTTAATTAAGCAACCTTAGTGCAATTTCAGAGAAATATCAAGTAGCTATAGACTATCAATAATCACTACTAAGCATAACATTAGCCTTCAGATTGAGCCTACCTGTAAAGTAATTGCCCATTTTTATCTGTCCAAAATTTACCTTTAAGGGATAGTAGTCACTCTGTCACTTTTTCACTGGTCACTTTTTCTCTTCACACACACCCTGCACCTTAAGTGTGCATTAGCTGTGTATGTGTACATGTGGGTATGTGCGTGCATGTATGTATGTATATATGCTTTGCTTATGTATACTCTTTTCTTACTATTTATTAGCATCTCTCCATTCTATGTCCATAATGCATACTGTGTATGCAGATCAACAAATTCTGCGAATTTGTACATTGTGTTGTGTGTTTTTTTATTTTTATTTCTTTTTATAGTTTTTTTTATCTTCTTCAGCTTTATTTTCTTCTCTTTATCTGTAACGCTGCAGTAACACACACATTTCCCCGTTGTGGGATCAATAAAGTTTTATCTTATCTTATCTTATCTTATTTTTCCACATGTTTCAACATTCTTAACATGTAAATGGGCAAATGTGCTCCAGGTAGATAGTTTTAATAATGTCAGATCCCAGTTCTTTATTTGAAATGATCAAAAACACAAACCAAACAGGCTTCTGTCATATAGACTTGTTCATTTTAAGCTTGCTGACTAATATGAGTCATAGTCAGAGAGTCATTCACTCATAGAGTCCAACTTCTAAATGCAGTGATGCACAAATAGGACTCAGGAAATATCTGTGATGTTTTATTTAACTTTAAAAGCCATAATTAAAAGTGAAAATGCATTTACTACAGTCAAGGCCAAAATGACGCCTCTGATGACACGGATGTTGATGCTAAATGTCTAAAAATCCTGCTTATTATCAAGTTAAATTTTTTTTTTTTTACCTGTATATGTGTATAAATGAGTGTATTGTTAAAGAACTTATCTAAAAGATAACAGGGTATCTGGGAAGGTTATGGTCCCTCTCCCATACATGCATGGCCACTTTTGCAGCAACTGTTCATAAAGGTGAATAAGATGTCAAGAGTGTACAATAAGTTTTATTATTATTAAGGTTTGAGTTAATTGTAGAGCAAAGGAAAAAGACATGGAAATCTATGCAATGCCAAGCAAGTGGTCTAAGAAGCAAAGTCATGCCTTATAATATAAAATAAATAAGCTGTTAATACAATAAATACACAAAGATTAATAAGAGCCTTCTATAATGCAGGCTACTAGAAAGTCATCTTCTGAAGGGAAGTACTGAGAAGAGGTCTGTATAGTATCATTATAGCACACCTACAGTAATAATCACTGGAACAAGATCTGCCCCACACGTTTGTCTTCTGAGCAGCATATCTATAAGATACATAACAGGAGGGGTGGGCCTAACGGGAGCAGTTCACCAGGGCCTCCACATGTCCAGCATCCCCAGGTGGGAGCTGTGCAGCACGCCTCTCTCCTGCTGCCCGGCCAGACGCTGGCCCGCCTCCCTCTCCCCTCTGAGGGGGGTTCCTGGGTGTCCCGCGCCCTGGCCGGCCGGCGGGGGAGGAGGAGGGGGAGGAGGGGGGCCGTCGTGCCTGGGCGTGGGCTGCAGGGGGCGCTCGTCGCTGGACCTCGGCAGGGACTTGAGGAGGTGGTTGAGCAGGCGGGAGCCCAGGGTCTTGTCCATCCAGTCGCAGGTGAGGAGCATGTTGTGGACCTCGTGCATGCACTGGATGTAGCCGGTGCTGTACTTCTGCTGGGCCTCCAGGCCTAACGTGGGGTCTATGTGTGTGCGGGAGGGGGGCAAAGAGGAAACGTGAGGATACAAGTCAAATCAATTTTAATGAAGATTTTTAGGCAACACAACATCGCCTATCCTTAGACCTTCACATTGTACAAGGAAAACCTTCCTAAACGAGGGGGAAAAGAGGAAGAAACCTCAGGAAAAGTAATAGGGGAGGGATTCCACGATGGACAGGCAAGCGATAGGTGATGGAATACAATACGTAATGAGAGAAAAAATTGAATATGACACTGAATAGAATAACAGAATATAATGAAGTATGTGGAGGATGAGGTGACAGCATCCTCTGCAGCCTCCAGGTCAACATGTGTCACAGCGGCCTCTGGTGGCGACTGCACGACCTACATCCAGTAAACCAGCTTTAAATAATCCGCTACACTTTCCTACTCTACACCTACATCACCGAGCGAATGCTTCCTGCGCACACTCTGCCAATGAGTGCGCCCCTAAGGTAGTGGAGGTGCAATTGCATTTTTCTTCTAGGGCGTAAAAAATTTAAATGAAAGAAGCATGTTCCCCGAGGTCAAACGCGCCAGCTTTGACGGAGAGGGCGCGCCCCTCTTGACGGAAGGGGCGCGCCCCACCATTTGAGACCCACTGCACTAACAGGTGGTGATGAGACGCTCCTGAGCTGGTGCTGCCCCCTGCTGACTAGTGCCAGCTCATTCAGGGGAAACTATCGCGTGGGAAGGATCCCACACGTGTTATCACATCACGAATCTAGACTTTCACCCTCCCTAAGGGGGAAACCATTTCTTTACTCTAACAGCCGGAGTTATATGTGTCTCCATTTTTAACTCCAAAATACAAGTGCGAGACGCGCTCCTTACCGTGGAGTTTATTGCTCTGGATGTTTTGCAGATGTTTCACTGTCATCTCTAGTATGTCGGCTTTCTCCAGCTTGGATTGCTGTGAGAGGGGCAGAGGAGGGAGCTCCGTTAGCCTCCACATGTTTATCGGACAGATGAATGGGACACGCGTGGAAACTACTCACGTCCAGTCTGAACGCTCCGATCACGGTGTCTTTCAGCTGATCTAAACAATTGTTTATCCTCTCCCGTCGTTTCCTCTCAATAAGCGGCTTTCTCATCTGTTGAGGGCATTAAAAAAAAACAGAATACCCAGGTTAGAGCAGCGGAGATGAGGCGAGGCTGGCGCGCAAAAATGCGCAATATATATGTAGAGAATATTCCGTAATGCATCCAGATATAAAATACCTTTCTCTCCTCCTTGGCACTGGGATGTTTCCCCACATTGTGCGCCATGGATGAAGCGGTCATGTCTTTTTCTGGGGGTTCTGCTCCTGCGGCTCCTCCTCGTCTCTATAGGGCCCTCGGCGCGCCGCGGCCCTCTTATTTATAGGGCGCAATTAGCATGTGAATGCTGCGGCTCTTTGGCTGCGGGATTTTCCCACACACGGGGTCCCATCAGTCAAGACTGACAGGTCACTGGCTCCATTCAATAAGCGAGGGACCCGGCCTAGAAAAAACAGAGAGAGAGAAGGGAGAGAGAAGAAGAAGAAAAAACACTCGCAAGCGACAGATGTCCAGCCTGAAACCATGCACCCCCCTCCCTCCCCAGCCTCCACCCGACACGAACAAAACCTGCAGTTTCCTCTTCTCCCAGGGATGAACAAGAGTGTGCAGTTACCGCGCTCTACTCCAGGGAGGGAGGGCCCTTTATTCTAGCAGCAGCGTTACAATACCTGCAAAAAAACAACTATTTCCTCAGAGCTCATAGGGAGACACAATAGACTGACAAATCACCAGAGATCTGCTCACAGAAGGTGTCTGCCTGCAGGGAAGACGGGTTCTGTCTCAGATTATGTTTTTGAGACTGTTCTACTGTAGGTGGATGCAGCTGGAGAGGCAGGGGGGGGGGGTATTTCTTGATGTAGTTTCATACACTTTTTTTGAAGTCTGGTGATTTTTTCACCAATTTGTGCATTTCTACATTAATTCATAGTGGATATGGGTTTATTTGTAAACAAAAAACAAATTGGTTGGGGTTGTGCATGTGTTAGGGTGTGTTATACTACTGCATCCCTTCCTAAATCTGCACCAAAAGTTGGGGGGGGGGGCTTGATCCCTGTTCAAGTCTTACATAAAGATGAAACATGCTTTTTCACTTTGCAGAAACACACTTAAATCTTTATAAAACATCTTTAACTACTTTTAATCATATAAAAGCAATTCCTATTTTTTGTGCATCAGAATGTGTCCCTTCTTTTTCTTATATGTATGTATGTATATATGTATTGTATTTATAAGGTTATATAAGTCCTGTGATCACATGATCACTGTGAAACCTTCAAATAGACACACCTGTATTCAATTACTCTCACCCTGAAGAAGACTATGTAAGTTGAAACTCGTTGGTTCACTATTTCAAAGGATTTTCATTTTACCTTTTCATTTCTTTGACTCATTGATGATGTCAATTTTTTTTTGGTTCTATTTAAGGATATTTTAACTAGGATTATGCACACTGGAGGGAATATCAACACTATTAAAGTCACACTTGACCCTGTGAGGCATGATGAATTTAAGCACTGTACCTTTTCAGATTTAAATTCATCAGAGACACACGGTGTATAGCTGGCACATAGCATGGCAACATGCTGATAAATGTCATATGTAGTATTGAAACAGGGCCCTAGATGCCTTAGGCCACCACTGGTCTCCACCTATGGTCACATGTGGAAGGACCTGTCCACTGGTCTGATCCACGGCTCGTTTAGCTCGTTTAGCTTTTGATCACATTCCATGTTTTCGAGTTTCAGACATCTGCTGTTAACTGTTGGTGAGCAGATGTCAGATTGACCAGATTGCCCCCCCCTCCTCCCCGACCCCCCCCAACCGACTTAGAACTGTGGGTGGGGGGCCCTGTTTTAGAGACACGCGACTGCCAGGCGAATGCCGGGTCGTGGGAACCGGAGGTGAACAAAAGCATCTATTCATCCAAGTCTAATCAGCATGAAGAGAGTAATAACCCCCAGAGAGGGTGGGCAGTCCGGCCAGAGAGGACGAGGGTCAGGGGGCCGGAGGCTGGCAGGTGACTGGTGCTGACCGGTGCCAACGCCAGACAGGTGTACAGGTCTCCTCTCTGTTGCCATGGAAACGCCATAAACAGTGGCGGACAAAGTGCTGAGATCCTTTGCTTGAGTAGAAGTAGAAGTACTGTTGTCTAGGAATACTTGGGTACAAGTAAAAGTATGAAAGTATTGACATAATGTACTTAAAGGCTCACCGACTGACATTAAAATAATAAACAAGCAAAATGCATATGGAAAAATGTAATTCTATGAATTTAAACATGATTTAAAAGGAAATGAGAATGTGGTTGAGAGTGCATGTATGTGGAATAAAGTTAAAAGGTCAGTATTAGCACTCCATGTGTCTGTGGTCTTGCTGGTTTCCTTCTTTTTCTTCCTCTCCTTCTTTTAAAGGGAAGATCTTTCCATCAGGATGCACTCTCTATCTCAGGGTGACTCATTATTTTGCAGAAGAAAAATGCATCACCAACATCATCATGTTCACCAACACAGATACATAGATGATCTATTCTCTGAAAATGTGGTAAAAAAAAGTCATGATATAGAAACCTCAAGCAGCACATGTCTCAATTAGGTAATCATCATCCTCATCATTGGCTCATCATTGTAATTACTCTAATCATGTGGCCACCTTTCTTTCGCATGTTAGTCAATTAACAACTAATTGCTCCTTTGGGCTGCAGGAATTATCCAACCATCCGCCATCGGTTTTCATGTCATCACAGGCAAACTGTCCCCTGTCTCATTGGGCTCAGGAAATCTCCACAGGTACAACTCAGCCTCTTCTTTTGCAGTAAAATCCCTTCTATTCCATAGAACCACCATACAGACCTATCCACAACTTGTATTCCTTGTGGCCCCATAACATGTGACTCAGCCTGACCAAGTCTTCCTCACTTCTTTCTTGCATGTGTTCGTCACTTTACACACACATCCTGCACCTTAAGTATGCATTAGCTATGTATATGTACGTGTGTATGCGTGTATATATATGTAAATATGTGTGTATGTGTATGTATGTAGGTATGTATGTGCATGTATGTATGTGTATATGCTTTGCTAATGCATACCTTTTTTTTGCTATTTATTAGTATTTTATCTATCTATCTATCTATCTATCTATCTATCTATCTATCTATCTATCTATCTATCTATCTATCTATCTATCTATCTATCTATCTATCTATCTATCTATCTATCTATCTATCTATCTATCTATCTATCTATCTATCCTCTTCAACTATGTGGAAAAGGTGAGGAGGAATAAGAAGAGGATGCATAGTCCTGTGAAAAAGAAAATTACATTTCATGGAATTGTTGAATTGATGGAACTCAGATGTGAAATGAATCCTCTTTTTAAACAAATACATGTGTATATTTATTTCACTATATGGTTTGTTTGTATGTAACGCGTGTTATAGTAACGAATATGGTTCGATGTAAATTTGGACACTGTTTATTTGGGTTGAGTCTGTACAAGATTTGAAATGAGGCTCATAGGTGATGTAATTACTGCAGTATTAACACTGAAAAGTACTTAATCGTTCACAAGTTAATCTTAAAAATCTGTGCACACTAACATCCATGATTTTTAAATTGAAATCCAGTGTGCTGGAGCACAGAGCCAAAACTAAGGAAACTTTATCTTGGTCCAAATAATTTGACAAGATTTATGTGGAAAGAGGATAGATATACACAGACATGTTTATGCAGTGGTTGTATTAAAATGGGGGACCTGACCTGTACCTTCCCAAAAGTTTGGGGAGAAGAGTACACCTTACCCAGTTAAGATAAAACAAAATGAAATAATCCATCAATAAATAAAACATTGAGTAAAAAGTTGTTTTAAAAAATGCTAAATTGTTTGATGAATAACTACCTGCAATCTTTTATATCTATAAAAGATTTGAATCTTTACTTTAGTGAAAAGTCTTAAAACCAAGAAAAAGGGTACCTGTACCTATTACGACAATGAGGAAACAAGTCTACTCTTCTGATGAGACAAAAAGCATCAAAGCAACAAAAAGCTTCAACATTTTACTCAGAAAACAAATATTGGCTGCAGCGAACTGCAAAATTGACCTCATATATTATCAAACTCTGAGAAAAGTAAGATGAAATGCTCTTTATCTAAGGAACTGATGCTATACCCTGTGTCAGCATAATATGGTGTCACTTAGGTAACTGTTGCCAAACAATTATTCGATGGAAACGATCCGAACTCCCTCCCTCCAGTCCAGAAACAATGCTTTGTTCTGAAATTATTTGATAATCATCATAAGATCTCAGCTGGCTGAGCCTGTCACTGATGCAAAGATGCAATATGTAATAATATATATAGCAGACACAAATACTACTTCTGTATTATTTGTAGTTTGCTAAATGGTGAATAAATGGCCTGCATTTATATAGCACCTTTCTAGTCTTTTCCGACCACTCAAAGCGCTTTACACTACAAGTGTCCATTCACACCACATTCATACACTGATGGCACATGCCATCGGAGGCAAATCTGGGTTAAGTATCTTGCCCAAGGATACAACAATATGCAACTCTGAGGAGCCGGGAATTGAACCACCAATTTTCTGACTGGTGGTAATATAAATTAATAAATACTAATAATAGAATATGTCATATTCTACATAAATAGAAGATATTATAAGCATATATATAAGATAAGACAAGATATGACTTGGAAATTGGAAATTTGCTTGTTACTGCAGCGTACAGAGTAAAGAAAAGAAGGAAAGTAAGGAAAATAAAAATACACAGTATGCATTATGGACATAAGAATGAAGAAAAAATACTAATAAATAGCAAGAAAAAAAGTATGCATAAGCAAAGCATATATACATACATACATGTACGTACATACCTAAATACATACACACATATGTACATATTTGCATATATATATATACGCACATACATATCCACACACATACACACATGTACACATTACATAGCTAATGCTTACTTAAGGTGCAGGATGTGTGTGTAGATCACATCATCATATCAATTAGATCATCTTTTTAATAGGCGAGCAATACATTAAATAAATACAAATATAAAAATAAATCATGAAAAACTGAACAAAGCAATAAGACAATTGTGGCAATAGCAGTTTTGCCTTTGCACTACATACATCTTTTTAGGGTAATACAAAGGCAGAGAGCAGTATCTGCACGTTTTGGGGTCATAGGTCAGGTCCCAGCTGTTTGGGCTTTGTGGAGCGGCGTACAATGGAACGATAAGTGAAACGCACACACACACGCACGCACACACACACACACACACACACACACACACACACACACACACACACACACACACACACACACACACACACACACAGACAGGGTCCTCCACCGTCACTCGAGCACCACCTTGTGGCCGCGTCGCGCTCCTGTGACGTAACCGCGCGCCGTCGCCATGGCAGCAGACGGCCAGAGGGGGCGCTGGACGCTGCTAACGGCGACAACAACGGTGCCGCTAAATAACGGTACGCGTCGGGGCTCGGGAGGAGGAACTGGGAAAAAAAAACATATCCGCACGTTTAACTAACGTTACGAGAACAAACACGGGGCAGGACCAGCAGCGAGGGGAAGCTGAGCACTTTCCGCCCCGAGGAGCACCTGAGTTGCCTTTTGCCATCTTGACAAACCGGGGGGGGGGACGAGGGAAAACGCCATTCACAAAGGTATTGTTATGTGTTGTGAATTATCATTTGCAAGCAGTGTGATGTGAGGCTAACGTTTCTCAAGCTAAGCTAGCTGTGTTTGCTCTCTTAGAGGACATTAGTGAGTAGAAAGGTTCTAGCAGTGTTGGTGATGTGCTAAAGTCAGGCATGGGTCCGGGTTAGCCCCGTATGAGACACCGGAGAGTCTTAGTTCCATCCCCTGAATATAGGGAACGGGGGGTCGAACCTTCTCCCCTGTGATTAGCTCCTACATGTGCTAATCATGATAAACAATGCCTATCCTAAAGCCACGGCTGTTGTCCGTCGCTACGGGGTATTTGTTTTTTATAATATTGTGGAACTCTCCAATTAAAGTTTGTTTTCAATCTCAATTTCGCCTAAAATTCTGCTTCGGATGTGTAATTCCGGGTTTCACCTGCTGCACAGTGAGCCAGAGGCGTGGTCGCTGTAGAGCGGCTCTAACTCGTAATTCGCCAGGCGAAGCAGGATTTTAGATGCACAAAACACCCCGTTTATTGGAAAATACGCAACACAGAAGAAAAGGCGCACGCCGCCACCTTTGATAACAACCTTCGCTTTAAGGTAGAAACTGTTTTTTAGTGATTAGTACATGTAGAAACGCGTAGGGGCGAAAATGTTAGGCGATCATCCCCCGTATTTAAGGGATGGATGCGAGGCTCCCCAGAGCCTCATCTCAGGCTAGGGTCTGAGTGTGCAGGCTAACGCGGGGGAGCTTCTGCAGGCCTCCTGGGGCATGCTAACGTCGGCTAACCAACGCCACACGTTTAAAGGCACTTTAATAAACTGTCACGAATGCATGTCTGACAAACGGAGCTATTTTAATACGGGCTAAAACAGCTAAACGTGTTTGGAAGCATGAGGCCCGTCTAGGCCTTCAATGTGTCGACAACACACACACCGCTCGCACACACACTTTTACAAGCAGCGGTGTTGTTAGGCGGACAGTGATTGAAACACAGGCCTCGTTAGCTTCCAACCGGATAAACAGTCGAGCATGTGAAGTAAACACGGAGGCGGCGGAGTCGCGTGCGTCAGCGCCGCCGAACTTCGCCGTGCGTTCTGGAGACGCACAAAAACGAGCCCGTGAGCGCGGGTCCATTTTTTGCTAGCATTGCGCAAAGTTGGCAGGCTTCACACCATCACAAAGCAGGCATGGACGGAACACAGAGGGGCGGTAACGCTGTTCGGGGACAGCTTCGTGTTGGCAGCTCGCTGGTGGAGCTTCTGTGTTTTTTTTGTTTGTTTTTTTAGCCGAGTTGTAAGTGAGCAGAAAAGCTGGTTCTGGAGGATTGAGCCACTCCAGATGACTCCATTCGCATTAATTAGTGTGTGTGTTTGGCTGTCAGCTGATAGGGGATCTGCAGCTGTTTGAGCTGGAGGATGGGAGGACATTACAGGGGTCTTCAGACCTCTGTAATTAATTAATTGTATTTTTAATTCATTTTTCTTTGTATACAAAATATAGCAATTACAAAGTATGCTAGTAAGTAAGTAGTAATTTTTGTATGGTCCAAAATTACAATATAAATATAAAGTATGTATATATCCATTATATATCTATCAATTCATGGGTTACAGTTTGAATAAATAGTCATAAGTTAGTCATGTTATCAGGAGAGTAATTACAAATAGAAACGCCTTATCTTTCCCATTGAACTTCACAGCTATGAACATGGTTTCTGATTCACCTGGGTAATTTTTTTCTATTTCATAAAAGGAAAGAAAAATAAAATCCACATATTTTTGCCGCATATCAATATTCCTGCAATTATAATAATATTAAACTTGCATAGCAGCTTTCATATGCATTTGCAGCATGCTTTATATTTCCATGAAAAAGACAACAAAACAAACTTTGTGTAAAAGAATCACAAACAAACAATCAAACAATAAGAAATTTGATTTTTTTCTACTTTCATTGTTTATTACTTTATTATAAAGAATATATCTTTTCATCTGCCTTGTCTAACATTAATTTTTCTAACCTCCATTTAAATCAGCCAATCAGAGGAGATGCTCGTTGGTAATAATGACACAGACAAAAAAACGACTTGTTCTTTCTAGAGCTCTGGAAAAAAGCTTCAGGGAACGTAAAAACTTTATTGAAGTGATTTAATAAAGAATGGACAAATAAATGCTGTTGGGCATATAACAGCTTCAAATGTACAGTATGGGGCCTTTAAGGAACTTGATTAGATTCAGTCATTGTGTGTTAGCGTCCGGCAGCAGATTCTGAACCCGCCATATGCGTTGCCTTGCTATTTACGTCACGGCTGCTGAAGCGGCCCTGCTGCCTGCTGCTGGTTACATTAATGAGCATTAACCTGTGCGAAAGAGGGATTTGGCCACCTGGCGAAGTCATGGAAAGTGTATGTGTGTGTGTGTGTGTGTGTGTGTGTGTGTGTGTGTGTGTGTGTGTGTGTGTGTGTGTGTATGTGTGTGTCTGTAGATTAATGAAGATGTAAGCAAGCACAGTTCGGGTCAGCGGTGAAACCAGGGGACGGCGTTTTGTGTTTCAGCACAGTCACACATGACACATCATATACGAGTGGTGGCCCACACCTCCCACTTTGATGCTGCCTGGTTTATATTCCTGGCTCCGGCATTGCTTTCTAAATGTGGACTCCCTGTCAAAGCACAAGAGGAAGAGTGTGACTGCACCAGGTTTTGGGTTCAGAGGTTAGCGGTCCGTGCGAGACGCGAGGTTAGTGACAAACTGTGAAACTTTACGAGCGTTTGACGTTCCTCTTTTACTGACTGGATGACTGCTGTTTTTGTTTCGTGGTGAACGGTACAGTGGAAGCAGGTGGCTGAAGCCACAGCTTGTTTTATAAAAGATCCCTGGAGCTAAAACGATCATGACTGACATTATTGGGATTAGATTTATTGAGGTTGACTCTTTTATTTTTAATATTTTGTCATGTCTCAGAATAGGTTATGGAGGCATGCTGCGTGACCCAGTCTTTGAGCAAAGAAGCACATTATACTGCTATGTTGCTAATTGTGCTCCAGTTAGTTGATATTTCAGTCTTCTTCACCCTCTGGCTGGGCAACGTTATCAATGTAATAACATATTATCATCAATATACTGTATATTGCCTATTTTTGTGTCGTCTTTTCCTGCTTTTGAAAGCTGCATGACAGGAAAGTGACGTCATTTACTGAATATTCCAGACTGTTCTAGCTGTTCCATTATTTGCTTTTACCCTTTAAGTCGTTATATCTACACTTGATGAGTATTTATCCATCAATCTCATTGCGTAAATGTTTTCTGACGTCACCGGCAGTCCTCCCCGACAATGCTGTCGCAATATTGATACGGAGGGATTTTATTCATAAATATCTTGATATGATTTTGTCCGTATCGCCCAGCTCACAGCCTCCACTACTTATCTGCTCTGGGAAGTTTTGGCCTTCGCCCCACAGTGTTTAAGGTGGATGGGTGGGTCGCTGAATGGTGTAGATAAGTCCTTGTTAACTAAGCAGCTGTGAGATAATGGTTGTCATATCTGTTGGCTGCATCACCCATACCTCTGCTAAGGCCTTTGTAGCACAGCTCAGGGTGTAGAGAACAAAGTAAAAGGGTGTGTGTCTGTTTTTTTTTTAAACTAAATAACACAAATAAGAAAAGTGCGGGTGTGCTTACTTCATCAGCGCAGAGGGAGCGGTTCAGAAACGCGTCATGGTGTGACTAGGCCTATGTCACAGTAAACATTGCAGGATTAATCATTTACTGACGTTGCCCACCAGACGACACTACCGTTCACTGATGCCGGAAAAGGTCTGTTCGTGATATGATGGTCACACGTCGAACAGTAAATCACCTTTTCTGGGACGGGTTTGTGTTTTAAACGGGACTCCGCAGGTCAGGACCATGGAAAGTGACAAGATACTCAGTGAATAGTGAAATTTCTCATTTCAATCCCTGATACAACATTTTTATATTAAACATTAAACAAATAGAATCCTACAACCTACAGCATCACCGAGCCATATATGCAGTTGTAATGAATCAAAACTTATACACTTATGTTGTATAGATGAAGGTTGTAGTGATCGTGTGTTTTAGCTTGAATCTACTGTTAAAAATCTCTTTGGTCTGTCTCTGTCCAGACTTGCATGTTATCATCGTTATGTTGAGTTTCTGAGTATGAATCATTTGTGCGTCACAAGCTTGTTATCATGTTCTTTATCTACGTCACCAACTTCACATTTCTACACCTGAACACGTATTGTTTTGTTTGTCATTTTTGAGTCACAAGAGTCTGGATATGGCAAGTCGTCATTTCACATTTCGTTTTGTACATTGCAAACACATCTGATCCAGGTTGCACATTTCCATCCTGCAGGGGGACAGTCCGCTGCCTGGTTGCTCGTGGTAACGCTCCGCCATGCCTTTCCCCTTTGGCAAGTCCCACAAGTCGCCGGCGGACATCGTCAAGAACCTCAAAGACAGCATGACCGTGCTTGAGAAGCATGACATCTCCGACAAGAAGGCAGAGAAGGTAGGGTGATTCTCGCACAAATCTACCTGTTCCTGCGCTCCGCCGCGGGGAGTCAGTGCTAAGGGATGACTTTTCCATTCTTAGGCCACGGAGGAGGTGTCAAAAAGCCTAGTGGCCATGAAGGAAATCCTGTATGGGACTAATGAGAAGGAGCCCCAGACAGAAGCAGTGGCCCAGCTCGCCCAGGAGCTCTACAACAGCGGTTTGCTCAGCACGCTGATAGCAGACCTGCAGCTCATTGATTTTGAGGTAATGAGTCTTTGATCGGAGTGTGAAGCAGTAACACACACACACACACACACACACAGTGGAAGATGTTTGATGCTCGGTATGTGTGAAGTGGAGACATCTAAAGTTATCAGTGGATGAATTTGGTCAGTTTAAAAAGACCCAAGACTAAGATTTTCTTTAAAAAAAAAGATAAAATTGATTGAAAACATAGAAGATAAAACTGTAAACAGGCTAAATAATTTGCCAGTTGAATAAGAAACATCTAATTTTACTCAATAGTAGACTGATAGTACTAAAAAGGTGTCAGTTTTTACAGTGTATGGCTACACGGGAACAACGCGTCCTATGAACATGTGAGAAAGATGCTCTGAAATATCCGCTTTAGTCGAGAGGCTGATCCCGCGTAGACTCACGTCTCCCTGCTACATGTCTGGTGCTGTGCGGTTATACCGCTGCGGACTTCCCTGACTCACCCTGTTACAGCATGACTCACTGTGTTGTGTGATCTCACTCTTCCTCTTTTACCCCCTCTCGTTCTCCCTGTCTGTGAAAGGAAAAAATCTGGGCGAACAATTGAGAATGGAGATAAGAGCACGACTAAACTGATAGTTTAGATTTTTCAATATCCATGTGATTATCATCTTTTTCTCTCCACATTCTGACAAAATGAAAAGCAAATTATCAATGCAACAGTATAGAAATTGGTAAATAAATAAAGTTCTCAGTTGGCTTTATTGTCCTGTTAATTATTAGAGATTCTTGTTTCCGACTACTCATGTTCCTTCTGTTATAACCAGGGTAAGAAAGATGTGGCTCAGATCTTCAACAACATCCTGAGGCGTCAGATCGGCACCCGGACCCCCACGGTGGAGTACCTCTGCACACAGCAGAATATACTCTTCATGTTGCTTAAAGGGTAAGGAGGCACACACACACACACACACACACACACACACATTAAAGGTTTATTTATTGAAGGTTGCAGTGTAAATGTGGGAGTGGACCGATCCTTGTTAAAACAGCACCTGTGTATGACGTACTCTAGATATCTATATGATGTCGAGTCACACCACATGGTGAATTTATCTTGAGATGGTGTGTTTAAAGAGTCATGCTGTCGACATGTAATAGACAGCTGGAACAGAAATATTTGTCTGAAGATATATTGACATGTAATCTGTGACCTTATTAGCATATCTGGTGTATCATAAATTGCATATCTCAGCTCATGTGTTTAAAGTGCCGGCTCTGTGTTACTGTTCTGTGCAGATATGAGTCTCCAGAGATCGCCCTAAACTGTGGTATCATGTTGAGGGAATGCATCAGACACGAACCGCTGGCCAAAATCACGCTGTGGTCGGAACAGTTCTACGACTTCTTCAGATATGTGGAGATGTCCACGTTCGATATCGCCTCAGACGCATTCGCCACTTTCAAAGTAAGTTGCACAGCCCGAGCACGTTCTGTTTCGAGCCGTGCTTTGTACCACCTGTCACTTCCTGCACGCTGTAGGCTGGTGACTGCCTTGCAAAAGAATCCGAAAGCGTTGTTTCAAAGATACGTAAGTGACACACTGTAAGCGACGAGCAGACGTGCTGTTAATAGTTTCATGACATCTCTTGTCAGCCTCTCTGTGTTTTTTTCCCTGCCTATTATTACATCTCTGTTGGATCTGTGGATGGTTTAAACATGGAATTGATTGAGATGTTGTAACTCACCCACCGGCGGGTGGCACAAACAGACTTTTAGGCTCAGGTATTGCCTTTTTATAATGGGAAAATACAGAGTTAAATGCCATGTAATAGCGTGAATTAGTGGGCTGAATGCACCACTGAGCTGTCATTAATCTGATTGGCTATTATGTTCATAAAATGGATTTCACAAATAATAATAATTTGGAGCAAGAAATGAACCATACAGGTGTTAAGTCAGTCTTTATTTAACATTCAATTAACTAAACAATAGGATGATTCATAGTTCATAGGGTTTTAGGAGTCGTGATCAAATGACTTTGGTTTATCTAATTTTCAATTTGTAATGTTTGTTTTTGCACAGTGTAAATTTTCAAAGTATTATCATTTGTATTTAAAAACGCTGCTTTAAGTCTATAAATGATGTAGATGATGCCTTGTTGAGTCACGGTTGCCAGCTGTATCTGACGTGCGTCTGCTGCCTGCGCTGAAACTAATTATCGAACTGGATGACGTCTTTGCTGATGAAGCATCTTGCAGTGACGATCAATAACTGTATTACCGTTTATCTTCTTTAATATGTATAACAATGACAACCTCGCAGGGTGAGAGAATCTGCTTAAATCATAAATTGATCCCAAGCTTAAAACTAAATAAGATTGTATTTGCTTGGCTCAAAAGGGAAGTCTTTATTATTCAAAGTATTATAGTTTGTAGATGCGTAAGTTTTCATGGAACTGTGTGAAGAATAAACCATGTGGTATTCCAACTTTTATTTACCGACATATTTCTATCCTTCTTAAGGCTTTTAGAAAGGATTAAGTCCACAAATACCACTAATCGCACTGTAACCCAAAGTTGTAATTTTAGCATTAGGGATTTCCTTTTCTTCCCCTGACAATTATAATGCATGTCTATGAGTTATTGTCTTCCTGTGTTGAGTTTGTTCTATCTGCTGTATCCAAAAAGAGGAGACAAATGGACCCAGGCTAAACGTTCACAATCATGTCTTAATTTATTGTTCTTTTTTTCTTTTCTATTTCCAGGACCTCCTCACAAGACACAAGCTACTGAGTGCAGAGTTTCTGGAGCAGCATTACGACAGAGTGAGTCCAGGGCTTGTATCGCTGTCATGTATAATATGATATAGATTGATCAGAAGCAGATTTGTGTAAACTAAATAAAGCATTATTTAACATTTGATATATTTTATATTTTTATTTTTCTGGCCCAACATTGGAATTCAATGGGTGTGAGACTCTTTCTCAAAACTTTAAAGCTGCCTTCTTTTCATGAGTTCCATGTTAATTAATGTGTAGGCACTTTGGGTGTTTGGCGTGCTGTCGCTCTCTCAGCACGGCAGCAGCCGTTTAGGACGTCTAATTACAGGCTGTGAGCATAAAGTCGCTGTCAATCCGTGAGGGGAAAATCTCTCATTTTCCTGTCATCATGTTTTCATACAAGACACAGATGCTTCGTAAATACTCCCTCTCACCCCATGTCTTCTCTCACTCCCTTTTTGTCTGTAGTTCTTCAGTGAATATGAGAAGTTACTCCACTCTGAAAACTACGTGACTAAAAGGCAGTCCCTCAAGGTAAGGGCCCGGGGTCGTGCTATAGTAAACACGTCTCATGTTTTGGGTTCAGCTCTATCCAGAGAGCTAATTTTAGGGCTGGGTGTCTTCAGAGTGTTGGGTTTCCTGAAACCGCGCCATTGCCATCAGCTTGTTGTGATCGCCATCTAGTGGTGGGAGGAAAATTTGCGTTTTAGACCAGTCCTGCTATTTCTTCACCTTTTTATTCTGAGTACATTTAGTGCTCATTGTCACCTTAAATAGATAGGTAAATAGGTAAATAGACTGCATTTTAACAGCATTTTTCTAGGCATTTTGTTGAATCAAAGCCAGAGGAGCCGGGAATCGAACCGCTGATCAGTGCAAAAGTCAACTATCTGTATTTTGTTGAGGGTAATATTTATTCCTGATGACAAAATATGTTTGTAATTATGAGTAAAAAAGCAAATATCTTTGGCCTGAAAGTCAAACTCAGTACAAGAACATTTAACAGTTTGAGGGTTTAAGCAATCATTTATTTTTTTCCCTGCCTGTTATAATGAATTTATTTGAAATGCACGCCCCTTTTGTCTTTCTCTCTCTCTCTGACATGCTGTAGTTACTGGGAGAGTTGCTTCTTGACCGGCACAATTTCACCATTATGACGAAATACATCAGCAAGCCGGAGAATCTCAAACTAATGATGAATCTGCTACGGGACAAGAGCCGCAACATCCAGTTTGAGGCTTTCCATGTTTTTAAGGTAAAACACAAAGCATAATTAAAAAGAAAAAACTTCCAGACACACCACACTAGCATGCTGATAACAGGGAATTTTTTAATCCTAAAAACATATAAAAGCAGCCCACTCCCATCAGTCCTACTGCTGTCCATTATCCGACGTGACAGATTTATTGGACTGGCGAGTGTTAATTCCTCCAGAAGGCAGCAGCCACAGCTGTGTTTGGCTGTCCTCCACGGCGCTCCGCTGCAGCGCTGCCAGCCTCTCAGAAACCCGTCTGTCACATGGCGGCGGATCAATCCCCCGCTGTGGGCAGGGAGGGAGAGAGAAGTGGTTCTATAGGACAGGACGTCCAGGGCTAGTCAGTGGAACATGCTCATAGCGAGGGGGGAAAACTTCCTATTCCCTACGATTCTGGATCGATCTATAATTCTCAAAAATCAATGTTTATTAGCGGCGGTAACAATCAGCTGTTACAGACACCATACCAATGAACTGATGCACCCTTTTTACTTCATAATCTCCTCTCTTGTTAATAAACACTTTGAGATTGTGCTTTAACACGTGTCCTACATTTGTTAGTTTGCCTGCCACTCCAACATAACGTTTTTACATGTGCATCTTAATAAACTGGCAAACGAAAAAAAAATTACGAATAAAAAAAAAAAAAGCAGACAGAAGTTGTTTTCATTTTGTGTGTATTATGCATCTATTATTTTCACGTTTGAATTGAATTACTGGCATAAATAAACTTCTCCCTGATATTTTAATTTATTGAGATGCACTGGTATACCTGCAGCATAAATTGTTAAAAAAAAGGGAGAGTTCTGATTGCTTGACTAATGACCAACTGGACATTTAGTCATCTACTATTTCAATATTCTCTTCACATCTATGATGGTTATAGTTCATTTCTGGATTCTTTGAACTTAAATTATAGCCAAATGTTAGAGATTTTTTGATTAGAAACTGGATGCCTTCTTCACGTCGTATGAAAGACGCGATCCACATCAAACACAGCACACGACACTCCACCTGTTAACCATCCCGTCCTCTTCCTCCACCTCCAGGTATTTGTGGCCAACCCCAACAAGACGCAGCCCATCCTGGACATCCTGCTGAAGAACCAGACCAAACTCATCGAGTTTCTCAGCAAGTTCCAGAACGACAGAACAGAGGACGAACAGTTCAATGACGAAAAGACATACCTGGTCAAACAGATC
Organism: Eupleurogrammus muticus; assembly: GCA_036785175.1. Taxonomy (NCBI): domain Eukaryota; kingdom Metazoa; phylum Chordata; class Actinopteri; order Scombriformes; family Trichiuridae; genus Eupleurogrammus; species Eupleurogrammus muticus. The sequence goes on along the minus strand of JAYKQN010000009.1, from coordinate 1,495,417 downwards.
CGGGACCTCAAGAGGCCTGCCCCCCAGGAGGCCTGAGGAAGCTTGCAGCAGTGGGGGGTGGGAGGGTAGGGCGGAGCCGCCAGGACCTCGTCTGGAACAGCATCCAGACAACGTCTGCTTAACGGACCCATCAGCAGCTCCTGTTCTGGTATTTGAACAAAAATTGAGAAAACAAAAAACGAACGTACCCGTATCAACTCATCAGGAAGTCTCCAGCTCCTCTGCTCCTCAGTGAACATTTGATTCTTTTTTTTCTTTTCTTTTTTCCAGTCTTTTTCCTTCAAAAGAAACAAGAAAATAATAGATGCTGCTGCTTTCTTGCACATTGAAATATGTAAGGTATATTGTAACGACACAGCAATCCTTCAAACGTAGTGAGATCCGTGCATTAAAACTAAGGCAGGCTTCCTGAACAAAAGACATCCACAGAAGTTTACACACATACATGTATTACATGGGGAGAAAACGAAACATGCATACACGCATACTGCAAGAATATCCGCTAAAAACCATGCGATGGAAATGGTACGAGCAAGTTGAACATTTGGTGTGTTTGTTGCATGCCTCGAAAAATGTGACGGATCCGCGGCTGTACCCGGTGCCGGCCCAGTCCGGCTTCCCGGGTCCGGCGCCACAGACTCGGAAATGCATGTGCATCACAGCGACTGCTGCAGTTTGCATCTATGCCTTCATCCAATAAAGCAACGGTGGTTCATTTTTCATTTTTCACGAGCTCTCAGATGCCATCACACAGAACCATTTACCTCCTGCGTGCTTTGTTACGACACAGCACTTCAAGCACATGAGGGAAGGAGGGAGGGTTGCAAGGTATGAATTTGGTAAAGCCAGAGAGTTGGGTCTCTTTGTTGTTTTTCTGGGATAGGGTGAACATGTACATATGCCTTTTTTTTTTTGCTTTGTAGATGTTTGTTTAACCTTGACATATGAATATATATTATATATATATTACCTTAAACATCATGTTTTTGGTTAATTGTAATCAAATTACTTTCTAAACCATAAGAGAAACAACAAAAAAGTTAAGTGACATTGTTTTTGCATTTCATTTTACTGCTGAAATGGTTGCTGGTGGGTTTCTTTGTAAATAACTTAAAGAGCCAGCTCACATTTAGCTAACCTAATAGGATATTAACAATTTGTACAGCGGAGGAATGTCATGGTATTAGCTCTGGATCTGTTAATCCTCTCTTTATTCTCCATCTGCATTTTGTGCAACTTTCAGACTGTTGGAACAAAAAACCTGCAAGGGTGGATTGAACAGCAGCTCTGAAGGGGAGGGAGGACATCAGGAGAGCATTAACATAAAAAAAACATTGAAGCCTGTGTGTTTGTGCACTTTGTGAGGTGCTGAGCGATCAACATCGAACTGGAGTCGAGGACAGCGGGGATTTTCTTCTCCATTCTCACCGTTTCGCTGGTGGCGTGGGAGTGTTTTCAGGGGGCGAGCTCATCATTCTTACTTCCTCTTTCTCCAGAATAGGCTTATAATTCCAGTACAATTATGAGTGTAAAGCATTGTGGGTAGCAGAGTACTTTGGGCATGTTGGATTGTTCTCATGGCGCTTCAGACAAAACCGATCAAATTGTGACTTGCAGCGAACGTCGCCGTGTAATGAGACGTATTTATAGATTCAAACAGGCAAGCGAACAATCTCAGTGCACACGGCACAACTCCTCCATGCGCATTGAACATGCATGATCCTCCACCGGCTGTGCATGATGCTGTACTGAAGACGTTGTACTGGAATTGTTTATTTTTTTTTTTCCAAGTATTTAACAGCATTGAAATATCAAATTGAACTCTAAGCTATATGGCTGTATGCTGACTTTGACTCCAGTTTCAGCGTAGAGCGTGTGGGTGCTTTCAGAAGTGTCAAAAAGGCCTACAATTGAAATAAAGAACAAGAAAAAAAAACATTTGGAATAAAATAGAGGTGTTGTCATTTTATTCCTGTGTTTGTCGGATGTGTGTTAACATAAGGTCATGTACCATCAGTTTGGTATGTGTCCCCATGGACAAGTACACGGTATCAGTAAAATGCACTTCAATTAACTCAAAGTTGTACAGAATGGCTCTTTTTTAAAAAATATATATGCAATACATTTAAGATGTTGAATATTTCTACTAAGGCCAAAAGCTTGAATACACTGTCAATAAATAAATCCATTATTAATTACAACTTGTAAATTAATATGGATTAATGGAAAAGGGAACACACCATGTAAATGTTGAAAATGTTTTTTATTAACATATTTTAATTAAATCCAGGCAGGCGGCAGTTTCACTAATCAAATTAAAATCAAGCACACGATGTTAAATATCATTATTGCATCTGAATGCACTTTGAAATAATAATAATAATAATAATAATAAAATGCTCATTGTGGGTGTTCACGGTTTTGAAAATTCTTCTGAGGTTTAATAATTCTTAATTTAAAATATGATTGAATACAGAAACGGTTTCGAAAATTCGGAATTTTTTATTCTTGGCGTGGATGATGTGTTTTGAGGAAATAACCGTTTATGAATTTATGAATCAGTTTATACGCGAGAAAAGGTGCACGTGTAACGACGCCAGACAACTTCCGCTCTGAAACAAAGCGAAGTTAAAACTGTGAATTTACTAAAGGTAAGATTAAGTTTATAAAACTCCACTATCCTAGTATATATCATCTTAATTTTACTTTGTATGATGAGCCATCAATGCCGCTAAAAATCCGCCTTATTGTAAATTAACATAACAGAATGGAATGCTAACCGGGATGCTAACAATTGCTAACCGGGATGCTAACAATTGCTAACCGGGATGCTAACAATTAGCATCTTCGGCTAAACCGATAACGTGCACGTGCAGCCACTTAATATTCTGTCACTTTTGTCATACGATTATTTTAATAGTAAATATTGAAATAATAATATTGGAAATTGCAATCATTTGATAAAATACACCAGGCCCTGCTATTCCTATGGCCACTTGAGTAATATGATAATACTGTGTACACTATGTACAGTTATATTGATTTATTAAGGCTCATAAAATGCTAAAATGAGACTGAGAAACATATTGTAAATCAAACACTCTGGATTTTATTCTAAGATTGTCCTTGGCAAAAGGAATTCTTAGTCCACTATACAAATATCTGTAGAATTTGATCTTTTGATTTGCATAGAATTGTGCTCCTCATCTTCAGGACATAAATAATTTAATAGGATAAATGCATAAAAAATGGAATACTTTAAAATACAGAAAATTAATTATTTTTCAAAAGTCAAATTACAGTGCGTTGTTTAAACATTATCGTTGTGGCGTCTTCTACATGTTTTACTACAGAAAGTTTACTTTTATGGAGTCTTTTCTACTTTTTATTATTATATAATAATTGGTGCACCGAATTTATTATTTCGGTGCACAATTAATCAATATTATAAATAGAGGGTGTTTTAACCTAAATGGAGCAGCACAGTGGTGCATGTGGTTTTATAATAATAATAAGAATTTATTGACAAATGCAACATCTACAAGTACAATTTCAGCCATAGTCAATGGCAAAAATGGTAGGGCAAATTCTATATGCAGAAAACAAAATGAACCAATAAAACAACAGACTTGTTATTAATATTGAATCCTGTTATATCGCAGGTCTTCATTTTAAAAATAAAAAAGACACACATATCCCAATTTATGACTGATCTGATATTAATCTGCACCATAAAACCTGTATATGTATTTATTATAATTTCTCGTATATATTATGTCACAATAGAGGGTGTTCTTTAACCTCACTGGATTACACAGTTTTGCATCAGGATCACAGAGCTAAAAAAAAATAATGGTACTGATTTAAATTTTATTTTATTAGATTATTTTTTTTTATTCTTTTCAACAAGCTCGTCCAGCAAATTGGCTTCACTGGATGTTTTTTAGACATTGGTTTGCTTGGCTCAGTAATCGATAATTTTTGTTCATGGCTACGATTGAATATATAAGCCTTTTTTACAACCACAGAAGCCCTACCCCTTCTGTGCTGATAGCCTAGCTCTGCCCCTGCTCAACACTGTTATTTCTTTATACAATGCTGATATTTATTCACAATTTTTGGATATATATATTTTTTAATGTAAATTCCTGAGACACAATTAACAATTCGTGCAATTTTGTACTGCTTTCTTTATCGCTTTCAGACATAGTGCAAACATAACACCCTGGAAGCACTCTTTAAATCCCATAAACACATAATGATTTAGTGATTCTGTCATATCCTCCTGTCTCATTGACCCTGATTTGCAGCTTTCTAGATGTTTGACCTATAGTACTGGCTACGTTGACAGCATAGTTAATAACTTACATGGGTTTCGGTTTTGTATTGCTGTAATGTCTTTGAATGGGCGAAGCTCTGATGCTGCATGTGATCCACTAGAGGGCGAGTCTGGGTCCGTCCAGTAGTTCAGGTTTATTTATTTTTTTATTCATTTATTTTTGTCAATCATTTTTTCCCTTCAGCCTGCTATGGCAGATATGATGTGGGATGCACCACAGGGACTGTCTAGCAGCTGTCTGTCACCCCCCCCCCAGTGTTAAAGGTCACTGCTCCGGCTTTTAAAGAGTCTGCATCAGTTTCCTTTGTTGAAAAGTACTATTCTCTGAACTGGTATCTCATGGCGGATGATTTCAATGAGAGTTGTTGAGTATGTATAATGCAAAAAAAAAATAATAATCTTGATTAGCGATTGCTGAATTGTCGAGTAAAAAATGGTTTTAAATCAACCTCTGTGTACACAAATGTGTAACTCAACTGCGGCTCGTCACCTTCCCACTAAAAGGACATTTCATTTCTGCGTCACTTCACCCTCTTTCTCTCTCTCGCTCTCGCTCCTTCTGTTTGTGCATTGCCCTACATGTCTATTTATACTACTGTTTCTGTGGCTCTGCAACCTTTAATGCCCTTTAATGCCCTTTTTACACAGCAGACCTTGTCCTGTGCTGCCATGGCACAGGCCCCAGCCTTCAACTGGCCTGTGATCCATCTGATGAGTTGGTGCAGTCAGAATATCTGTTACCGACCTTGATGGGGACTCAGGACTCACATTCAGTCACATTCAGTCAGGCCTCTCGCTCACAGTTATTGAGCTAAGTCATAAAACTTCTTTGTGATTCATATTTTAAACTGAAAACTTTGAGATAAATGGTTTTATCCACCTTGAAGAATTACTCTTTACTGCAGAATCCAACTATTGTCGGTTCTCTGTTAAATACTTTTTACACACAATGATGATTGTCATGCGCTGCTTCATTTGCTTCAGGGCTCGTGTCAAGGCAGCTAAGACAAAAGCCTGACCAAACATGCACTATAATCCTAAGTTGCTGATGGAATATTTGCTTTTGATGATGATACATGATAATCAGCGCTTGTCACTGGGGGAATAGGGAGTCTGTCTGTGCTCTGACAGCCTGTCAAGTTCGCATGAGGCGGCGCTGGAGATCGGTATTCACCAACAGAGGGTCAACGTAGTCAGAACATAAGCAACAGCCAGCACATTCACTGCTGGTGTGTTTAGGATCTACTGTAAAATCTTATCTTGAAAGGGGAGTAAGTTGTGATTTGGGGGATATGCACAAGACAGAAAAAAAAAAAAGCAATGCAAGCAAGTTCCACAGACAGACTAAGGAGGTCCTTTGTCCCCAAGGCCGTTCAACTCTTTAACACCTCAGTAAAGGTGAGAGGTGCAACAGACCCTGCGTAACTCTTAATGGACTCCCAGTACCTCCTCACAAACACACGCAAACTGAGCACTGGTCTTTTGGTTTCATCTTAATGCAGTATTTATCGACAAATGTGATTTTTTTTTCGGGTAAAAAAAGAGCAACATCTATCTATCTATCTGTCAAAATGCTGTATTATGATATAATTTTTTTTAAGATGGTTATATTTGCATTTGCATTTAATTGTTTTGGGTGTGACGAGTCATCAAGGCAATGGTGGCCATTGAAACAGCACCGGGGGTTGTTTGTTCACAGAGAGGGTGGAATTGGATTTCTCCAGATGTAATGGGATCCGTAACCTCTGGCTTTCATTCAGCGTAAAGCAACAGGGACGGATTTGGGTCTTTGGGGGGAATTTCTACTGTCGCAGACAGCATCTGACGGCGTCTCCTCCGTTTTGGCTCATAGAAACCCCCCTCTTAAACGCACAAGTTCTGCATGATTTCTAAGTGGTTTGTCTTCAAAGTGAAGTTATGCAGACCGTATTCAAAAAAAAAAAAAAGTTTCCCCTCATGCAGCACGTGTTGTTTTGCAGCAACGAACCGCTTCATTATTTTCAGTGTCGGCGTCTGTCTATTTGCATAAATTGTATAGTGTCGCGCACAGACAATCTCATCTGAAACCTTTGGCAGACCTCCAGCCGACACTATCTGAACTGGTTTCCAAGGCAACTCCAACCAACGGGACCAATTAGAAACCGGCGAGGGATCCCTGTGCATCAAATCGCCTGGAGATTAGAGAAAGTGAAGACACATCCTCAAAACAAACACAACAAATTAATGGAGGGTGTTGAATGCGCGCGCGCGCGTGTGTGTGTGTGTGTGCGTGTGTGTGTGGCGAGACGCTGGGACGGCAGCTTTGCATGAGCATGCACCTGTGGGCTCAGTTGTGTCTGCATTGGTCTATCCATTAGGGAAGATGGATTTAATTAATCCTGCCAGCTCTCCTTCCCTCCCCCTGCTCCTGCCTCTGCAGGACTGTGTGTGTCATTGTGTGCTGCTACAGCCACGGGCAGGAAACCAGATCAATAAGAAATAGTTTAGTGTGGCTGATGTTTCTTTTTTTTTTCCAGTCTAGCCCATCACTGGAACACTGTGGCCTCAGAGCCGCACATCAATCACGTGTGTGTGTGTGTGTGTGTGTGTGTGTGTGTGTGTGTGTGTGTGTGTGTGTGTGTGTGTGTGTTAGAGATTGATGTAATAGCCTTTGGACTTCAACGGGGATCTCCTTTATTGAAAAACCAACACCTATGATCCCCCTAGTGTTGTTGCTTATTCTTCTGTGGTGTGTGTGTGTGTGTGTGTGTGTCACTTCTGACAATCACTGACCTTTTCTGTAAACCCTTGTCACACACTCCTGTGTGAGGTGAGAGTCACACTGCCAAAAAAGTCAAAATACAGCAAATATTTTAGTTTAGACCACAATCTTAACTTTTTCATGTCTTTTGCTGTAAAAAAAATCATTTTACAATTTGTTTTCTTTTAGTATGTTGCACTGAATAGGGACTTTCATCTTTAAATACATGCATACATACATTGATTTACTACGGATAGGGTAAACAATTCGGAGGCATGTTCTTGACCAAAATTGTCAAATCCAAATATTTAGAAATCCCCAAATGATTGATAGGCTTTCTAATATTTCCAATCACCTGAACTAGTTCTTTCAGTAAACACTTCCACTTTGTTGGATGCATTTCTCTTAAGATGCACCCCATTTTTCAGTCTTGTATGTAAGTAAGTAGTGTAGTTTGTCTTTTCATACCCCAACACTTTACTATTGTTAATAATCTAGTTTAGGATTGTCTCGTCTTGTGCACCTGCACTTTTTTCCTCTTGTGCATGTGAAATGCATAGGATAGTGAGGAAACACAATTTCGATTCCCTTGTATGTCAAGTACATGTGAAGAAATTGACAATAAAATTGACTCTGACTTTGACTTCCCACATGTTGTTTGAAAGCCCGGCTATCGGCTGTTTGTAATCAATCCTCATTAGGTTTAAAGCCGGCTATGTCCTGACCCCATGCTTTGTTGGCTCGTGCATGGTGTCCTTTCAATGAGAAACAACTTCCAGCCCATAATTGTTGCAGAAGTCATGCAGCCGTGTTTGTTTAAGCTTGATCTTAGCTTACTTCTAGCTGCCATTTAATTAATTATTTCTTTAGGTGATTTCAGGTATAAATTACATCACAAGCGTTGCATCTATTATGCAGCATCCAGGTCAATTCTGTTGGACTGTAATAATAAATAGTTGAGAGAGTTTGATTTCCTTTCCCACTGACTCTCTCTTTTTAGTCCATCCTTTATTTCTTCTGCCTTTTCCTCCTTTTGTCAGCATGACTTTCTTGCTCATCTTTTTTTTTTCTCCCCCCAGTCTTAAAAAGCTTTAAAGGAGTTTAGGCGTAGCCCTCTCCATGGTAACAAACACCATCTCCCATTCTTAGACACACACACACACACACACACACACACCCTCTCATCTCATAATTCTGCCCTACCCTGCGTTGTATCGCCGTACCCTCCCCCTATATGCTCTCCCTCTCCCTTCACCCTGTCTCTCTCCTTCTCTCTCACACATCCACACAACCTCCCCTGCTCCTGGCAGCTGGTCCACTGCTAATGCTGCACCATCCACTGGCTGCGAAATGTTCACCCCGGCTTGTAAAGGATCTGCGGGGGAGCCGAGGTAAGGCTTCGCTACCCTTTTTATTTTTTCTTTTACATTTTCCTCTGGAACAGCAAACACAGCAGAGATGTTAGCGCTGCTGCACGGCTGCTGACATCAGCTCACTGGGAGCCAAACGACTGATGGGGAGAGCGTGAGTGTGTGTGTGTGTGTGTTTGTGTTGATTTGTGTGAGAACTCTCCAGCTGGAGTAAAGAGGCTGTGCGAGTTGCAGGTGAGGTCTGCCCCTTTGAGATCTGCATACACACACTTACACACACAAACACACACAGTCAAGTGAAGTGTGAATTAAATTCCAGGAATTTTCTCAAACTTGAGAAAAAAATATTGCTATCTGCGTGTGTATTCATTTGTGGTTTGTGTATCTTTGCATATTATTAATAACGTTTGTATTTTTCTAACGTGGATATTGATGTAGTTTAATTTATATTAATGAAATTCTAGTGTTTGCCATATACTGTGTTATGTACAGTATGGCATGTGTGAACCCCAGGATTGGATTAGCGGATTGCCACGACATCAGCTAAATAAACAAACAAATGTGTGGGCGTGTGTGGGTGTGTGTGTGTGTGTGTGTGTGTGTGTGTGTGTGTAGGGAGGGGGGTGTTCACAATGTGAGAGAGCCTGGTGGCACATAAATAGTTTTTTCGAGTAATGCTGCAACAGTACTGCAATGTCTGCTAATTGTGCTACATTCTCTGACTGTTTATGACACCATGTTGTGTGTGTGTGTGTGTGTGTGTGTGTTTGTGTGAAATAGAGGGAGGGGGGATGCTGAGTGGGGGCACGAAGTTAGGTTTCAGCATATATGAGTGGGTGGAGAGGATATTTGTCAGACAGTGCAAGCACAGATGCATAAACCACCGAGGGGCATTGGGAGATAAAATCGCCATAAAGGAAAGATTCTTCTTTTTTTTTATATTTTTTTTTAATATGTAGCCTTATTTCTAAGAAGATGAAAATGAAGATTATGTGCATGCGAGATGTGAGTTGTGTGAAATGTGTGTGTGAGCCAATGGGTAAATCTTGTCATGCATGCTTACATTCTCAGGCACGAATATGAGAGGGAGTGTGTGCACCAGAGGGAATTCATCCAAGTTGATGTGCATGTACACTATGTGCTGAGTGTCTATTATATGTATGAGAGTAAAATGAGTTAGCAATTAAAAAAAACGTTCAATCAACCAATCACCACTCATCTGATGTGATCAGGGTTATCACAGTAAAATATGATCCCGTCACTTCCTTCAATCGTGCAAATAAAATGTAGTAATAATGATCAATTAGTGATAAATAAATATTAAAAAAAACATAAAAAAGCTGCGAATATTTGATCTGAGGACGAGGGGGTTGGGGTGGTTCAGGCAGTGACCTGATTCAGGATCCCGGCGGCCTGAGGGGGGGAGCTCTTCCCGAGCCTTTCAGCGCTGGCTTGGTGCAGCGGCCGCGTTCATCAGGAAACTTCACGATGACGCTGGAGTTGAGGAGACTGAAACCACAGCCCCGAGGTGCTGGAGCATGAGCATCTCCCAACAAAATGTGACTTGCATCACGAATTCCTGCGGAAAAGCGGTGATGAGGCGGCATCTGTTCTGTAGTCTGGACGGATTTTACACTGAAATTATATAACTGTGGGGAAAAAAACAAACAAAAAATAAAGAAAGGGAGAAGAAAGCCTATATTATTAGGCTTATTTTTGGTCCTGATCGTCTATAAAAGATGTGCTTCTCGTGCACATACTGTGTGTATATATATATAGCAATGCTGCTAGTGTCAAAACTTCACAGACAAAAAAAGCGTATTTTCCATTTATACGATGTATGCAGTTGTTCATCTTCTTTCTTGTGTCTTGGGGAAGTGCCGCTAAAAGTGTGAAACACCACTCACACACACCTTCCCCTCTTTACCTCATTGATCGCCCTCTCTCTTCTCGCCTCATCACTAACCACCTTTCAGTAATGCACCCTCATTCTGTCAACACGTCTCACTTCACCCCCCCATCGCCACCGCCTTCCTTTCTTGTCCTCTACACCTCCCTCTGTCACATCTTCTCCTCTGGAGGCGTCATCCCTAGTTTGTTTTCCTTATTGGGCACTAATTGATTCCAAATCAGACTTGTCTGCTCTGTATTTCACCTCTCCCTTACGTTTCTGTAAATACTCCGGCGCTGAGATGAAAGGCGAACTTTCAGCTCTGGCGGATCGTATTTTGTGTGTTTCCCTTGAAGTGCGAAAATCTGACAGAAATCGAAAAGTTCTCAGAGGGCATCTTCTGATTAAACTGTTTTTTGTGTGGGCTGAGTATTTGACGTTGCCCCTGTAGGTGTGTGTGTGTGTGTGTGTGTGTGTGTGTGTGGCTCCTTATAGCCTGTGAGAGCTGCAGTGAAGGGGAAATATATAATTTAAGTGGATGTTTTTCTCTGATCAATGACGTTTGGAAGAGTGAACAACGGGGGAGAGGATAGCTTAAGGCAGCGTGGAGGAGGTGTGTGTGTGTGTGTGTGTGTGTGTGTGTGTGTGTCTGAAACAAGAGAAATGGGAACATGGAAGAAGGATAGGAATATATAATTTTAATGTATTCATAAGATGGATATAAGCTGCAGAAATGCACACTTTATAAACCTTTAGTAGAAACACAGTGATGTGTTGATGGTGGCACAACCTTAAATTTTGCTTTTAAAAACTGCTTTTTAAATGTTTGTCACCTCATCTTGACGCATCCTTATGATTGTTCATAGAATCTGTAGAGAAATTGGGCGATGTCTCTTTAAATTTAAAGCTCTATCTAATTGGAACAACCTGCCCAGTTCACTTCAACCTGTTCCCTGCTTTCATTTCTTTAAGGCATCTCCTTTCACTTATCTTCACACAACCTGCTCTTGCTTCTAATCATACGTGACATGGAACCAATTCATGTTTAATCCGTGCATGCATGCATGCATGTAAATTGTGTGTGCAGAATCCGTGTATGTGTGAGTGTCTTTGTGCCGTGTTGCTTTATGTACTGTGTTGTCTCTGCATTTGTGTCAAGGAATCCCCTTGCAAATGGAGATGGTTCAGTCTGAAGTGTTTCATCCTCCTCATAAACATGTTTAATCTCCGGTGCAGCTGCACGCTGCCCATCAATATGCAGTCAATATGTGGGTAGATTAGAGGAGATGGGAGGACATGTTCGGAATATTGCTTGTCTGTCATTTAGAGGCTGGTGCGTCCGTGCATGTGTGTGTGAGGGCCCATGTGCGTTGCGATAGATGAGGATGGATGTGGTTCAGACGGGAGCCATTAAAGCGAGGCATCTCTATCTCTAAATCCCTGTCTGTGAATCAGCAACCCTCCTGCAAAACCTCATACGACTAAGTAACCTATTAGACACACGGCAGGGAGGGAGAGATGGATAGATGGAGGAGAAGAGAAAGGTCTCTGACGCCAGCCTGGGCATACATCACATCGCCCCCCGGGAATCAATCTAATGACTAAACACCTTATTACGAGGTGGGGACAGATGGAGGAGGGGAGCGGTGGCGGGGAATGACCCAAGTAATAAAGACGGAGAACCTTTAGCGCAGGGGTGTCAAAGTCGAATGGACATGGGGGCCAAATGAAAAATTTAGGAACAAGCCAAGGGCCGGACTGATCGAACGTTCATTGAAAAAAAAAAAAAAAATGACCGCATATAGTCTAGTGATCCCCATTGAACAGACTGAAACCCTAAAAATAATACTTATAACATATTAATAATTACTATATGATCAAATAAATAATTTCTTATGGCTCTGTTAGTAAATTTAAATTTTCAACAGAGACAAAAGCTTTGTGTAAAAATCCCCAAAACATGAACATTAAATGAATGAAGCGTATTATTCAAGGCAGCATCAGTATTACTTCTCAGGGAAATAGCAAAAATGGCCTAAATTTACTTCAAATAAATACATATCAGCAATTTTCTATAATTCACTCAATTGAAATATTTTCAAAACAAATTGGATAGAAATACAATAATAGGGTTAGGGTTAGGTGCAAAAAGCTATAAACATGAGGAAAAGGAAAAGTCACATGTGGTGTGAAAACAAGTAGTTCACTTCTAAACTTTAACTGATAAAAACTCTGAATACGTTGCACAGTAATGTTGTTTTTGAAGCTGTGGCTGATACTTGGTGGTGTCTCTTCTTTTGGCTAATTTATCGATCTCTTCTGTCTTGTCTCAGATTCTCTTTTATCACCACACAAAGTCACAGAGGTTCTGCAGCTACCTCCGTGAACATGTACTCTGATTCCCACCCTGTTTTAAAAGTCTGGTTCGCAGTGTCCACCTTCCGTTTTGCCATTTTTTAAGGGTAGGCTATCTGAAAGTTTTGAAGTGACGCTAATGCCCGCTGATGAATAATGAAAGGAAGTGGCCTCCTGCTCGGGGCGCCACCGTTGAATTGTGGGAAATGTAGTGCGTTAGTGCGCGTAAAGTACCTGGATGCTGCTGCCGTGCAGTTGCCTGTGGGCCAGTTCTAATAATAAATGTATATAATCCTGGGGGCCAGAAAAAACCCTCTCGCGGGCCTTGACTTTGACATATGTGTTTTAGAGGGTAAATGACGAGGGAGAAACTTATTGGTGTTGAGGTGAGGGACAGAAACTAAAAAAAAAGAGAATAAAAAAAGTTTTAGCTTCACACTTCATAATGCAAAAGGCACCAAACGCTGCTTAATGCTGTACATAAAAGTCGTCTGTTCTACATCAGTGATACCAGGTCATACATATATGTGTGTAACCCTCATTTTCTCCCTAAATGTTGCAGCCTATCGACCACCTTTGTGGAAGAAATGCTGATGCACAAAATCTGCGATGAACTCATTATATATCCTATATTTTTTCTGCGTTTTTAAAATTTTGAATTATTTCATTATTTTCTGCAAAAACAACAAACATTGAGTTTTTTTCCCTATAATAAACATATGTAAAAGACTGATGAGAAAATTGCTTTGATTGCATTAGTATTTTTTTTGTTTTGTTTTAATGTAGATTCAGATTCATCATCCTTCTGGATGTTTTTGTGACCAAAAGTGACTCATTGAGTTGCATTATTTTAAAAAATCTTTTTACTATTATAGCAAGAAAACAAAAAGTGATGTGTGACCTGTTTTACCTTATTCAGGCTGATGCATGAAATTCTCTGATTTGGGCCCTGTTATACTATGAATTAATGCAACTATTGGAATTCAATTTGTCCACAGAGTAGAAAATATATATGTAAGAGTAAAAGGACAATAGATTTCTAAGATTTTTGCAAAAATTCCTGCTGCAACACAACGAAGAAGCTCAGCTCAGTTCCCAGAGCAGTTCTCAATTCTGCAAATATTTCAGCTGCAGTGATGTCGACATGGGTTGGAAAAAAAGGTTGTTAAGCATTTTACTGGCGTTCAACCACGTATTTAGTAGTAAACAGAATCTTAAATCCTTAAAAGATTTTTGTCTTTTATGCAGGACGACAGAAAAGCAAAGAACAACTCAGTCGGCCCTTTATTTTACATATTTACGCTTGATCTCTCTCTTTTTTCCTTTCTCCCACGCACACATACACACATGCATATTAACAGACACTGTTCATTCACACCTGCTCAGAGGCTGCTCTCTTCAGTGTCAAAGTTTTTCTTTTTTTTTTTTCGGTGAGAATCATGAGAACGATAAATGTCACACAGGATGGTGACTTGAACCTGACATATTTATAGCATTTCTCTTTACCTCTCAGTGCTGGCACAAAGCTTCGCTGCAATGCTGCTGAATGTCACAGCCCCCCCAGGCCTGTGTAAGATCTATACACACATACTGTCGTCTAGGTAATAACTTCTGTTAGAAATGATCTTTAAAAAGGCTTTAAATAACATATATTCCATCTCCCTCATTAAAAACAACATAAGAACTATGAATACAATAAGAATAAATTGTATCTGTGTTAATTTTGCTATGATTTTTAGCTAAAACTGTGTATGAAAAACCACAGAAATACCTTGTACAAGATTTGAACAATAATGTACTGATTATAACTGCTGCTGTCATGTGATTTCATTATTTCAAGGACTATTGGAGCCTTTTTCGGTTTTTCTTTGTTATGCGATTGTTGGAAAAATGGTGCAGTGAAAGAAAAGGGAGGTAATGACAGGTGGTAGAAATAAAGAAAGAACTTTCCCATTAAAACTCATATATTTCCCATATATATATATACTCGTCACTTTTCTCTACACACACATCCTGCACTTTAAGTATGCATTAGCTATGTATGTGTACATGTGTGTATGTGCGTATATATATATGCAAATATGTGTGTACGTGCATGTATGTATGTATATATGCTTTGCTTATGCATACTTTTTTCTTGCTATTTATTAGTATTTTTTCTCCATTCTATTCTTATATCCATAATGCATATACATTCTACGAATTTTGTACATAGTGTATTTTAATTTTTTATAGCTTTTATTTTCTTTTTCTTTACTCTGTACGCTGCAGTAACAAGCAAATTTCCCCGTTGTGCGATCAATAGTCATATCTTATCATATATATATATATTTTACAATTTATGCTTGGTGCTGTATGAATCAATGAAGACACACACACATATATATATATATTTATATAAAATACTTTTGGCCACCACCAGTGGGTGGGACCAAATGGGAAATTAACTCTAACGAGACTGAACAATGCTCAGGTTGATCAATTAACAGCATTTATTCATCTAACATGTTCAATAAACTTTCCATTATTCCACTATTTCATGCAGCGAGTCGCTTGCATGATCCTAATTCAATGCAACGCCTGATATTCATTCATGTCTGCTGCAGGATACTAAAATCACATCTGTGTGAGTTTAAGCAAAGAAACGCAGCAGAGGCTTTTATATTCCACATTTTTCCCCCCATTCATCCATTCATTCTCTCACCCTATCTTTGTTTTTCTA